>CM075978.1:135466982-135834273 GCA_038087875.1 Malacoraja senta
CATTAACTTTCCATGATTTGTGTGCAAGGACACCCAGGTCCCCCTGAACATTAACATCTCACCATTTTAACATTGTTTCAAATTTGTTTCTTTTTGGGCATCCTCACATTTTTCCACATTATATTCCTGCCATCTTCATCCAGTCACATAGCATGGTTATGTCCCTTTGAAGATTCTCATCATATGTACCACCATGCACTAATGGAGAATACCAATGTGAAGATCAAAATGTGCCTAAAATCAAAGCTATATAACAATCTTTGTAAAATGTGCGGAAAGGCCAGCATCGTTTCTAAACAAAACTATTAATATATTTCTCCTCCTCTTCAATCAAAGATGAGGCCCTCACACATCTCCTTGGTAGCTCATAGTTCGGCTCCTGCTCCCCCCCTCTGCAGTCGCAACAGGAAAGAATCCCACTAGTCCTCACCTTTCACCCCATCAGCTGTCGCATAAAGCACATCATCCTCTGACATTTTCTCCACCTCCAATGGGATCCCACCACTAGTCACATCTTTCCATCTCCACCCCATTCTGTTTTCCGTAGAGACCATTCCTTCCGCAACTCCCTGGTTCACTCATCCCTTCCCACCCAAACCACCCCCTACTGAGGAACTTTCCCCTACAACTGCAGGAGATGCAATCCATGTCCTTATACCTCCTTCCTCGACTCGATGGGGCAGTGGTTCATTTGCATCTTCTCCAACAGCATGTACTGTATCCGGTGTTCTCAGTGTGGGCTCCTATATATCGATGAGACGAAAGGCAGACTGGGTGATCATTTTGTTGAACACTTACATTCAGTCCACCTTGGCCAACGCCATCTCCTGGTCGCCAAACATTTTAACTCCCCTTTCCATTCTCATACTGACCTTTCCAGCCTGTGCCTCCTCTGTTGTTAGAATGAGGCCACATGCAAATTGGAGGAACACCACTTTATATTTTGGCTGGGCAGCTTACAACCCAGCGGTATGAATATTGATTTCTCTAATTTCACTTGCATTCCAGCTTTCCCCCCTCCCCTATCCTAGTCACTCTACCAGTTGCACTGTAGCATAACTCGTGGATAACATACACAATCATACTAATACGTTCCTTTGCCATTTGTTTATCTTCAGACTAAATTTGTTACTAATCTTTTGTGTTTTGTTACTACTCATGTCTACCACTGTTCACATCCTTGTATCCCTTCGTTATCACCTCTTTCCCAGCCAACAATGGGCCATTATGGGCTCCAGCCTTCCTTGGTCATTGGTTGCCTGCCTTGATTTGTTCTGGCCTTTTTCTACCTCCATCCCTCCTCTCTACTTTCAGTCTGAAGAAGGGTTCTGACTTGAAATGTCACCCACCTTTTTTCTCCAGAGATTCTGCCTGACCCGCAGAGTTACTCCAGCACTTTGTGTCTATCTTCGGTATAAACCAGCATCTGCTGTACCTTTCTACATATTTATCCATTCATCTAAGCATTGTTCAAGTCTAATCTATTACTGTCCCATTCTGCCTGCAATTTTCTGTTATTAAAAAAGAAACATTTTCTAAAAGGCAATATTAAATGCATAATCATCGCTTTTGATATTCACCAGATCACTGATGATAAAAACATTAAAAATAAGCTCGTGGATAGTGCAAAGCTTGGATAGAGTGGAAGTGGAGAGGATGTTTCCACTAGTGAGAGATTCTAGGACTAGAGGTCGGCCTCAGAATTAAAGGATGTTCCTTTAGGAAGGAGATAAGAAGGAATCTCTTTAGTCAGAGGGTGGTGAATCTGTTGAGTTTGTTGCGACAGAAGGCTGTGGAGGTCAAGCCAATCGATGTTTTTAAGGCAGAGATAGATAGATGCTTGATTAGTATGGATGTCAGGGGTTATGGGGAGAAGGCAGGAGGATGGGGTTAGGAGGGAGAGATAGATCAGCCATAATTGAATGGCGGAGTAGACGATGGGCCGAATGGCCTAAATCTGTTCCTATCACATGACTTTATGTATGCTTCTTAAAAAGGCTCTGATATAAACAATAAGAACATTCCCTCTTATGGTACAGAACTCCATTGACTAAAAATTCAGAGACCACCAGATATTAAAAAGATATTCTGAATGAACCCCTTAAAATTCTTAAGGGGTTGGACAGGCTAGATGCAGGAAGATTATTCCCGATGTTGGGGATGTCCAGAACTAGGGGTCACAGTTTAAGGATAAGAGGGAAGTCTTTTCGGACCGAGATGAGAAAATCATTTTTTACACAGAGAGTGGTGAATCTGTGGAATTCTCTGCCACAGAAGGTAGTTGAGGCCAGTTTATTGGCTATATTTAAGAGGGAGTTAGATGTGGCCCTTGTGGCTAAAGGGTTCAGGGAGAGAAGGCAGGGATGGGATACTGAGTTGGATGATCAGCCATGATCATATCGAATGGCTCGAAGTGCAGAATGGCCTACTCCTGCACCTATTTTCTATGTTTCTATGTTTCTATATTTCTAACCTCTGCTCTGTGTTGGGTGAAAATTATTCCATGTTTACCTTCTTGATTGTCAAGTTTAAAATTAGTAACAAATTTGCTGAACTAATGCAAAGGAATGCTACGATTTTCCATGTTATCCATGCGTTATGATACCATTAGCTGCAGAGATTCTGATGTGTTTTTTTATGGTCAATTTATAATTCTTTCTTTGCAATTTGGACCGCAGATAAAATTAAAGATATAGAAAATGCATCAAGGAAGCAACTACATCTGTGATGGGTTATTGAGAATCCGGATAATTATGCTGTTGATGATATCTGGACAAGTTTTTGAAGGAGATATTTTAATTTGATATGACTGATTTAGATCATAGAAATCCTATACTTCATTGATGTTCATTAGTTAAATAACATAGTTGAACATACGTGACAAGCAGCATCTCTGAAGAGAAGGAATGGGTGACGTTTTGGGTCGAGATGAGACGAGACCCTTCTTCAGTCTGAAGAAGGGTCTCAACCCGAAACGTCACCCATTCCTTCTCTCCAGAGATGCTGCCTGTCCCGGTGAGTTACTCCAGCATTTTGTGTCTACCTTTGGTTTAAACTAGCAACTATGTGTAGGTTCTTTCCTACACATAGTTTGACATAAATGATGGCACAATTGAAAGCCCCATAAAACGATGTTCATATTCAGTATGCTGCATCTTGAGATAACGTGGAGAAACTACTGTAATAGAATTCCAATCCAAAACATCGTCTGTCCATTCCCTCCACAGATGCTGCCGAGTTCATTCACTTGGGTTTTGGAACACAAGAACCAGTGATGGATTTATTTCATGTCTTCTGCAATTTTCATAGCACAATATATCACCGTTGGGTTGCTATAGTCGTCCATTTTTATTAAAAACACTGACTACAATTATTTTTGCAAGGGTCTGCAGTTCAATGAAAAGAATGGGCTTTCTCTAAGGCAAGAGAGGCTTCTAAGGCAAGAGGGGCAAGAGCTGTATTGCAGTCCAGTCACTGGAAACACAATCAAGAACAGTGAAAGCTTCATATCTTTCTGTGAGTGTTGGTGGTGATGATATCTGTAATGAACAGTTTATACAGATGGAATACAATAAATAACAAATTGATTGTATTTAAAGTTTTCTATTTGGATAACCTATTTGAAACTATATTCAAATTAAAACATTGACAATTTACCCTTTTATGAAGTTTCAAGGCCTGATTGAAGTTTTAGTTTTAAGAAAACTAAAATGAAACTTTAATGTCATGCAATAACGTAAGCCTATGGAAATGTGTTATGTCAAAGGAAACGAACAAATTGCCAATGTTTGATGATGCCTGTAGTAGTCCTGGACCTCCAAAAACAGGATCTTGAAATGTGTAAAAGGTGAATTTTGTTTTGTGATAACTTGGTTTGACAACTTGTTCTATTTGATCTTATTTGATCATATTTGATTGTGCACGTGGGTTGATTGCATTCGTCGAAACAGGGTTGAAAACTTCCACCCCAACATAATAATCATGTACCATAATTCCATTTAATTGATATGCATTTAACAGCGAATTTAAATTCTTGATTGTCGAATTCCCATTGTAAATCGTTCGTTCTAAGCTTCCCCCCCAGTCTAGTTCAGTCAAAAATCACTGAGTCAAGCACTTGTGCATCTAAACTTTATTTTGACAAACACAATTACAGTTCCAACTACTGTACCTAATCACCGCGGGTTCAATTGTCGTATCGAGCCCTCTTGGCCTCGCTCAAACAGAGACACTCCAGAAGGTCATGCAGTCCTAAGCGCTCTCCCAGAAGATGGACACAGGACCTCGTGTTAGCAGACTTTTATAGGTCCCCGGACCTTGAGGGGCCGAACCACATGGGGGTGGTCTCTTTGTAATTCAATAACAAATATCGATTAACCCCATACATGACAGACATTTCCCAAACCCAATAATACAGTGGCTAATACATTGTATTTAAACACTGTTTCTCAGAGGAAGCAAACATCGTAACATGTGCCCTGATATGCAAGAAAACCAGACAAGGCTCAATACTTAATACTTTGCAACATTATTTACAATGTGTATGTCTGGTTTGCATTCATCCAATCCATTCCCTGCATTTTGCACCTAATTGTCAGGGTCTGCAGATGTTCCCATTCTCTTCCTGCAGCTCTGATCTAGGCTCTAGACAAACTGGCACCATTCTGCAGCTTGTCCCGAGAGCACTTTTAAATTGAACAAATGGCCTAGCAGCCCAGAAGCCTTTACTCAATTTTAGTCCTAGCCTCTCCAATTTGGCCAGGATTAACATTCCTTCCTTTTATCATATATGATAAACACCATTTATGATAACCAAGTAGTCAGATAACCAGATATACATATGTGTGTCCATTACATTCTCCATCTATCAACAACCACAAGATAATGATGTTTCTTCCCAGAATCTTGTTAAGCTTCCCGAGTATTTGTGGGCGTAGCTTCACAATTTCCGTCTGATGAGTCCTCACCTCCCGAGTTTTCGTGGGCGCGAATTCCCACCATCTGTGTTGTTACCTATTCTTCCATCCCTTTCCATAGTCAAACCTATAACCTACAATTCCTGATAAACTTGGGACAAAGCAAGTTACCATTCATGCACCAATGCTTCCCCATACATTCACTGTAATTCTGCAAAACTACCCCTTTTCCATTTCACTATTCTGCTCTATTATATTCTGCTCTATCACTGTATTACTATTACTATTCTATTCTATAATATACTATCCAAGGATCAACACTAATCAGCTCTCTCCATATTCACACAATGTTATAATATGTATATCTGATGATAGTTTCTCATGTAAATTTCAGCTGGGTTCAGTCCAGATTTCCCTACAGGCGTGACCCTTATTTAATGCAAACCATGAAGAATGTTTCAATTCAACCAAATTCAGTCTCAGCCTTCAATTTACAATTTCAAATTTCAGTGTCCATCTCATCATTCCACAGCATTGTGGTCGATAACACAATTCCATTCCAATTCTTGTGGAATTCCCAGCTGTTCAAATTTAAACAATCAATTTTCATATGTTGTCAATTCTATCATAAATCCAATTAAGAATGCCAATTCTAGGGACAATTTCTTTCCACTTTGATAATAGAAGCCACTTTACCATCAAGGGTTAAACAATTTAGATCCATCGGTCAAATACATCGACTCTGATATCTCCACACCCATTCAGGTTTCTCCTTCTAATTCAATAGACTTCTACTCCAGTACTTCTTCCTTAGTATGTTGGCTCGGCTCTCAGTCCATAGGGGTTCTCTCATAAGTGGAATGAATTACTTATAATACGTCATTGGAGATAAGTTCGTAGGTTATGAAATATAATTTTACATCTAATCCTGAGTTCAAGCTTCAGTTGGGTTTTCGTGCTGTGCCAATCTATCCCTTCAAATAGTTAATGAATGGAGCCCATATTTTAATAAAAAGTTCTTGTTTGTCCATTAAGACAAGTCTAATTCTTTCTAGATGTAGGGTCTCCGACATTTCCACAATCCACATTTTAATTGTGGGGGTTATAGGGCCTTTCCAAAATTTTAATATTAATTTTTTCCCAGTTATTATACTGTAGTCGAGGAAGTTTCTTTGGCTTGTTGTGAGTGTTAAACTTTGTTCTGATATTCCAAGTATTATTAATTTTGAGTCTGGATCCAATTTAGTATTAACAACTTCAGAAATTATTTCAAAAATATCAGTCCAGAAATTTTTAATTTTTATACAATTTGCAAAAGTATGTGTTAAATTGGCCTCTAGATGCAGGCATTTATCACAGATAGGAGAAATATGTGGGAAGATTCTATTTAGTCTTGTTTTGGAGTAATGTAATCTGTGTAAGACTTTAAATTGTATTAAAGCATGTCTGGCATTTAACGAGCATTGATGTATATGTTGTAAACTTTCGTCCCAAATGTCTTTCGTTATAGGATGACCGAACTCATTTTCCCATGTGTGTCTATATAGTTCCATCGGTGGTACCTCGTTGTTTAAGAGGGTGTTATAAATATAAGCTATTAATTTTTCAGTTAGGATGCTTATTCAAACATTCATCAAGAATTTTTGGTTCCCTAGTCCTATAAACTTGTGCATTAGATTTAACATAATCTCTAATTTGTAGATATCTGAAAAAAATATTTGAGTGTAGTCCATGATTCTGTTGTAACTCTTGAAATGACAGAAAGATGCCTTTCCTATAAAGATGTCCAATCTTTTTAATTCCATAATTTTTCCATTGTATGAAACCTTTATCCAGTATGGATGGCTTGAATAAAGGATTATTTACAATGGGAAGACATAGTGGTATATTATTCAGTTTTAAAGCTTTTTTAAATTGTTTCCAAATTCGTATTCCACTATGTATTATAGGGTTTTCCTTATAGGTTTTTTTATGCAGTTTTGTGGGAGCAAATATAATCGAACCAATTTCAAAAGGTAGTCTTCCTTTTCCATCCTTAACCAATCTGGGTGTTGATCTATTTCTTCCAGCCAGATATTCATGTTTTTAATATGGACTGCCCAAAAATAAAATAAGAAATTTGGCAAGGCCAAACCTCCGTTGCTCTTTGACTTACATAAATGTTTTTTACTTTTTCTATGATTCTTATAATCCCAAATAAAGCTTGTAACAATGGAATCGACTTTTTTGAAAAAGGTTTTTGGGATATAAATAGGAATTAATTGAAATAGGTACAGTAGTTGCGGTAAGAAGATCATTTTTATAGCATTAATTCTACCAAGCATTGAAATGGGAAGTGTTTTCCAGTACTGAATATTCTTGTGTAATTTATTAAGTATGGATGGAAAATTTAGTTTAAATAAAGAGGTATATGTCTTAGTTATGTAGATTCCTAAATATTTAAGTTTATCTTTAACTATTTTAAAAGGGGATTGTTGTAATGTATTTAAATTGAATTTTGTTATTGGCATGATTTCACTTTTATTCCAGTTTTATATCCTGAGAACTGACCAAATTGAGTTATTAGATTGAATAGATTTGGAATACTAGTTTCTAACTTTGTAATATATATTAGTACATCATCTGCATATAAGGAAATTTTATTCCTTGTATCTCTAGTGTTGTACCCGTGTATTCCTGGATGGGTTCTAACGCTTTCTGCTAATGGTTCAATTGCAAGAGCAAATAATAGTGGGGATAGTGAGCATCCTTGTCTACAACCTCTAGAAAGATTAAATTTAGCTGATAACATTTGATTTGTTAATATTTCTAGCTGTTGGATTAGAGTATAACAATTTAACCCATGTACAGTACTTCTCTCCCAGTTGAAATTTTTCCATTACCGAAAATATATATGACCATTCTACCTGGTCAAATGCTTTTTCAGCATCTAACGAAATAATTGCTAGATCTGCAGTAGGAATTCTATTTGTAAATATAATATTGAATAGTCTTCTCAAATTATAAAATGAGTAACGTTTTGGAATAAAACCTGTTTGGTCGGGGTGTATTAATTTGTTAATCACTAAGCTCAATCTATGAGATAGGATTTTGGTTAATATTTTCTGATCAGTATTTAAGAGAGCTATTGCTCTATATGAACCTGGGTCTTCAGGATCCTTATCCGTTTTTGGTATAAGTATGATTGTAGATTCATTTAGAGTTTCTGGGAGTTTCTGTTGAGTGTAAGCGTATTTGTATAGTGTCTGTAGGCGTGGAGAAATCAGATCGTAAAATGTTTAATAAAATTCAGAGCTTAGACCATCAGGACCTGCGGCCTTTCTGTTTTTTAAAGATCTAATTGACTCTTCGATGTCTTTTATCGTAATTTCTGCATCTAGTGATTCTCTCTCTTTCTGATCTAAACCTATAAGGTTACATTTCTGTAGAAATGTTTCCATTCCTGCTGATTGTTCTGTCGTTTTAGATGAGTACAGTTTTTGATAGTATTGTAAAAATATATCATTAATATCTTTAGGCAGTGTTAATGTTTCTCCCTTGTCTGATCTAATTTTGTTAATTGTTTCTTCCTCGTCCAGTTTACGAAGTTGACGTGTCTAGTTTTTGTGGTTTATCACCAAATTCAAAGTTTAAATGTTTTGTATGTTGATATAGTTTTATAACTTGGTCTGAGTAGATCTTGTTTAACTTATATTTCAGTACTGCAATTTTATTGTGTTTTGCCATAGATGGTGCTATTGCGTTTTCTATGTCTAATTGCCTTATTTCCATTTCCAAAGTCTGTTGTTTGGCCCTATTCTCTTTGTTAAGAAATGATTGGGAAGAGATTAATGCTCCTCGCACAAATGCTTTAAATGTTTCCCAAAGAAGGGAGGCAGAGATTCCAGGGCTATCATTAGCCTCAAAAAACATATTAATCTGTTTTACGAGGTATTCATTACATAGCTTTTCTTTTAAGATTTGGGGGTTAAGTCTCCATTGTGACTGTGTCTCAGTCATTCTGTTTAGTTTAATCATAAATGTTAGTGGAGCATGGTCCGATATTATAATATTATGATATTGCGAATTATAGGTAAATGGGATAAGTTTAAAGTCTACTAAGAAATAGTCTATCCTTGAGTAAGTTTTATGCACTGGTGAGTAAAATGAGTATTCTCGACCAGATGGGTTTTCAATTCTCCAAACATTCTTAATGTTGGTAGTATTAATATATGAATTTAGAAATTCACTTGACTGAGATTTTAATTTTCTTTGAGTTGATCTATCCAAGTAATCATCCAATGTACAATTTAAAGGCTCTGTCTTACCTGTTTGCGGTCATCGGCGGTGAAGCACGGCATCGCCGGTAGCGGGGACCGCGCGGCAACGGCGAGAGCGCCGAGCCTATCCACTGGTGGAGGTTGTGCGGTGAGTATATAGTTTTCTACATTGTCGGTTTTATTTTAGCACCATGCGGTGTTGGGAACACCGCCGCACGGCCCCGGAATTGTACGTTCTCACGAGTGCGCGGTCTATGGCGGCAGATTCTTCCCGTTTCGCCGCCAATGACCGCAGACTCGTGAGACAGGCCTTTTAGTCTCCACCGATAATTAAGTTATGTTGGGTACATTCCGGGATAATGTTAAGTATTCTCTTAAAAAACAGGGGGCTATCAAAATTTGGTCCATACACATTAAGGAGATCACTTTTTTTGAGTATAACTCCCCTACTAACACAATATATCTGCCTTCAATATCTTCTATCGTTGATATATGTTTAAAGGGTATCCCTTTACGAATTAATATTGCAACCCCTCTAGATCTATGTGAGAATGAAGAGTGATACGCTTTAGCAATCCATTTTGCTTTCAATCTATGTTGTGCTTCCTTTTTAAGATGTCTTTCCTGGAGAAATATTATATCTGCTTTAAGTGATTTTAAATGAGCTAATACTTTACCTCTCTTGATTGGTTCATTAATTCCCTTAATATTCCAGCTACAGAATTTAATTCCTTCACCCCCAATTTTCCTATTAACGTCTTGCATCTTGTGATTAAAGTGGTCTATGTTAGAGCAGATGGCTCAGCACATTAAACCCTACCTTATACCCGAACATCAGGTAGATGAATTTTAGGTCTCGTCGGTTTTCCATCCGGACATATCTCCCTAAATAAAATATATAATTCCATTCCAAATACAAAATATAATATAACATAAGATAGAAAAGGTAAAAAAATGTTGCATTAGTAACGTGTAAAGAGTAGAAAAAGAAGAAAACTACAACTATGGTTAGTGCAGTTAGTGATAGCCACCCTAGTGTGGCTCAGCATCTAAGGACTTCCGTAGCTTTTGGTAAAAAAAAAATATTACTAGCTCCGTACTTTCCTTAAAAGAAAAGTTCCAATTACAATGAAAACTATTTATGGGGGGGAGGGAAACAATAGTTATATTACATAATTGAAATAATTATTAGTCTCCAATTGAAATGTTAGTCTCGTATAGCAAAAGAAAATTAAGAAAAACATTGTTAAAGAGTAATCAAAGTCTAAAATATCAAAGAAAAAACGTCTTAAATTTTTATTAATAAATTACCTGAATCACACTTTACTTATATTTCATACTTTTAATTAATTCTGAGTTGATCCAGTTAACAATAATTAGTATTGATTAGTATTCATGATTAGTAATAGTTTTTAGAAATTAGTACTAAAATGTAAATATTATATATCAGTAGCAAGATAATTGCCCAATTCTTATTGCAGATTTTGGACAGTTCTTAAGTATAATAGTTTAAAGTTCCATTTCTTCTCTGCAGGGTAACAATATCCGATATCTTCAGGTGAATGTTGGGTGTAGAGTATTATTCAATCTTCGGTCTTATTCATGATGCTCTGGGTGTTTCTGATTTTTTTTTTTGTCTTTGGACCGAATTCTGTCTTTAATTTGTGTATTGGTGATGTCTTTATAATTTATTTTACTCTGATTATTTGTTTCTTACTTGTTAAACTCTGTAAGGTGTCCTTGAGACTTTGGTATAAGGCGCCCATAAATAAAATTTATTATTATTATTATTATATCTCAAATTGTTTATATTCTTAAGTATTCTTCTTGTTTCTGTAAACAGCGCTCTCTTCTTGGCGACTTCCACAGGATAATCTCTAAATATACTGATCTTGTCTCCTTCAAATACGAGGTTTCTGCTTTGAACAATTATCTTCGTCATATCATCCAAAACATGGTCATATTACACCTTCACTAACAGTTGTCTTGGGGGGGCGCCGTCCTTTGGGTGACGTCTCGATACTCTGTGCGCTCGGGCAAGTAGTGGTGCTTGATCCAATTTCAAAACATTTTTCAGTAGATCTGCAGCAAATTCACGGGGGTCACGATTTCCCTCTCTGCCTTCCTGGACGCCCACGATTCTTAAATTCTGGCGTCTCCGTCGTCCCTCCAAGTCAGTACATTTTTCGGTTATTTGATGTAATAACTTTGATAGGCGTTTGTTCTCGGCAATAAGTTTTTTTGTAGTTTCGGTGCTCGTCTCAGCAATTTCCTCTAATTCCTTTACAACCTCTTGGTGTTGATTTAATGTCTGGAGGATAGGCTCCAACTTAGAATCAAATCTAGATTCCATCGAATTCAGTTTATCCTTTACTTCTTCAATACTTTGTTTCAAATTTTCTTCCATGTCTAACTTCCAATCTTCCAGAACTTCATGTACAGAAGCTGTAACCTCTTCTTTAATTTGTTCTTTAATTTCCTCTTTAAAAGAAATCAGCTCCTGTTTAACATTTTAAAATTCTTTCATTATATTAGAGATTTCCTGTGTAAGGAAGATTCTTAATTCTTCCACATCTGTCTTTTTCTTCTTTGAGATATCTTCTTGGGATGCTGTTAAAACTGAGGCCGAGGCTTCAGTTGGGCCTACCTCTTTAGCCTTGCCGGTTTTTCTCGACTTGGGAGGGGGAGTATGTTGAGTCGACATGCTGCCGGTGTCGCGCGCCTGATGACGTCACGAACTTGCTGCAAACAGTCGGTGCCGTTTTCTGCAGGTAGGTCCCGTCTTTTTCCCCCGTTTTCAGCGGGTTTTTCCCGGAGCTAGTCGGCGCGAGTCTCTCCTACTCCATAGCGCCACCGGAAGTCCCCACCTCATTATTTTATACTACCACCTTACGTTTCCAGGGTATGTCTTAATTCCTGATATTCGCTAAGGTCTGTCCCTTTCTTGATAGTAACTAAATAGTCCCGTCCCATCTTCGACTATCCTCCTATGGGTGAGACAAGAGAAGAATGCCAAGTCAACAGTCAATTCTCCAACAATTTTTAAAACTATATCCCATTAGCCCCCTTAAATTAATTTATTTATAACTAAATTTTGGCGCAAAGCGAGTATTTTGCCCCGAACCACAGAGTATTGTTTTTAATTTAAATTCAGTTATTCAAAGTGGAGCTCGTCCCAATAGTCGTCATAGGTTGTCTGTGTTGTTTCTTTAGGAAAGCTTAGATAGTGTTACTTTCCTTCCTTCACTGGCGTCAAAAGCTAGACGATGTTAAAGTTGGGCACTAGGGTAGGTTTTCTTCTTCTTCTCTGATATCAGTTTCAAGGGAGTAGGGATACTGAGGAGAAGTTTCTCTATTGGTTGGCCTTCCCAGATTTGCTTTAAAGGGACAGGATAGTATCATTTCCTCCTGCTTGTTGATCCCTGTTTCTGGCGAGCTACATTACCTTTGATGTTTCTGCCCGTTCTCAAGGGGTCTGTATATTCTTTACCTCACTCCCCAGATATTATGTTGTCAATTATACTGTCCTGCAGGCACACACTCAGTAACAAGTTAGTATAATAGCTCCTTTCCCCACTCCCGTACCTCCTGCACAATAAGTTTGTTTCTTCTCTCCCTAGTGCCATTCTTTCTCACACCAGTTACTGGGTTCCTTTTCTTACCTTCTTTATTGCCCCTTGATTTTTCTTCCATCCTGCTATAGTCTGTCTTCTCGCAGGGCACTCCATGCTCCAATGACCTAATTAAGTACAGTTGTAACAAGCTCCTTGATTTACAATGTTCTTTGCTCTAAGGGGTTTTCTGGGGCAGTCATAAGGTTGTTTACAATTTTCTTTTATGTGATCTTCAGTTTTTACTACAATAGTACATCCAATTAGTTCATTCTGGTGAATTACTAGAGGGGGGTCTAGAGTAGGGGTCATGTCTCCACGCCCACAATTCCTGGACGGGTTGGTAAGTCAGGACTGAGAGAATGGGTTGGTTTGAGTAAACGGTGTGTGGCTTCTTGGTTCCTGACATTCGGGCCATCTCTCTCTCTGTTCTCTTGGGTCCCAGTAGTCTCTTGAATTAAAGGACCTCCCATGATTCCTGGGATCTCGGATGTTTCTATATTCTCTAGGATCTCTAATGTCTTCGTAATCCTGGAAATTCCTTCTCTGACCCCTCTCTCTCACTCGCTAACTTGTTGGACAGGCTCGACTCCAATGTCCCATTCCCCCACAAGTGTTACATTGATTAGGCAATATGGTTGGCATTATTCTACCACTTGGTTCCATTGGAATGGGTTCTAAATTGGGAGTGTAGTTGTGATAATAATCTGAGTAATCTGGAACCCTAATTTCTCCCAATCCGTAATTTGCTTGTACTCTGGGAATCCATGGTTCAGAGTTAGATCTTGGCCATTCTTTCTTGGCTATACGTTCGCTTTCTCTTCTAGTTACAGGATAAGGTTCCTACCCTCCTTCCAATAGCACCTCACAGCTCTGGCCATTTGACTGGCTCGGTTCTCAGACCAGTTCCTGTTATCAGTCTTAATTAAGTCCGCTACTTTAGTGGGGAGACAATTCAATAAGATAGCACAATACTGTGGTGAACTTGCTCCATTTTGATAGTTTAAGTCACCTGATTGGTCCATATATAATTTTGAAAAACGGTCCAGAAATTTTACTGCACCTTCACCCTTTTCTGGTTTTATTTCCAGAATTCGTTTAAAATCGCTTGGTTTCTGAAACGTTTTTGCAAGGGCCATTAAAACAGCCTCTTCTCTTGCACTGTCATCCATTACTACGTTTGCCAAGGCTTCATAAGTTGAGTGTCCTAGGGCTACTAGAAATTTGGTATTTTCAGCTGGAGTAATTATCTGTTGTATGGTTTCCCACAAATCCTGGGAATCTGCATGATATACACGCATTGTGGTTCTCAAATAGTCTATAAAGGCAGTAGGTGACTTCTTCCTATCAGGGATTCTGTTTAGTACTGCCATTATTTCATGGGGCTTCCACGGAGTAAGGACGTCTGTGGCACGGGGATTATTCATATTTACTGCTCTGGTCGAATCAGCTGTACCCAGCCCTTCCCTCACTGGGAACTGCCTATGGGATATCTGTTTAATTTGTAAACTTTCGGTTACATCAAAATCTATCTCGGTATCTTCAATCGCTATCTCACCCTCAGATGAATCCTCCCGTTCGCTAGGGGTTTCCCGATACTGTCCAAATAAATTCTTCTTCTTTCTTACTACTCGTGTAATCTGTCTAGGTTGTGGCTCACAGAAATACTCTGGTGGTTGCACTATATCTAACATACCTTCCTTTTCTTTAAACACCGGAGCTAACCTCTTTGTTGTACTCTGGGTGCCATAAGCCACTGGATGATCTATCAATGATGGAGTGGATAGGGTCGAAGAATCTGGTACCCCAGTATCTGCTGTTGGTAGAATCTGTTCAGATGTAGAATCTGCAGGCGTTGTTATAGATTCTGCAGACCTAAAATATTTATTATGGACCCAAGTCATACAAGTTGCTAGTGAAGCCTGGGAAATGCAAGAGGAAGATGGTGTGAGCTGTGAACTTCCACTAGCGTTAACATTTGTCCATTCTTTCAAATATTCATCTCCTTTCCCCTCAAAGTCAGCACTAACCATCGGATTCCTAATCTTTAAAGTTACAGGGACTAATTTCCTTCCAGGAGATCTGCCTTTTCCTTGTTCTGTATGTTCCCCTTCATCTCCACTCCTGTCCTTCCTAAGGCCTGGAGGTCGATCTACTTCACCTTCTTTCAGTTCTCTTCCAAGTTTAGCGATCGCTTTTTCCCAACTAGCTACCCTCTTAACCTCTTAATTCGCCTTTCGTTTCTCATAATATTTTCTCCATAACCCTATTAATTATTTTGCACTTTCATTATTACTGTGCTGCCAAATAATCCATTCTATGTATTTTATCCCTTTTACTGTTCTAAAGCCCCCTGGCGGCCATAGTTGTTTCCTAATTTCTTATTTAACTCTCCTGATAAATTTCTTAATTTTTTCTTTGCCTTGTGAGGGAACTCATTACACATTAGTTGCAGTGGGCTCCTTTCCTCTTCTGTCATACCTCGATCTATACTATTCCCCATGCTTCCGAACACCTGAAGCAGAATTCCCAAATCCTCCATTCCTTACTTTTGATCACTAAATTTATCAAGCTCGCTCCTGAACAGTGGCTAATGGCTCAAAGCGTTCGCAGCCTCGCTATTCTTTACTCCTTTGCTCCACCAATCGTACTCTCCTATTCAAATTCTTCTCTTATCTCCCACAAATCCATATCCTTTCAACCTTACAATTTTCTCAATCCCCAGTCATTCAAGGATCAGAGTACTCCAGGGAACAATCAAACACATTCTCGCACTCATTTAATCCTCAATTAAAACACACGAAAATGATCTTCAGACACGCAAGTAACACTGTACACAAGCAGGAGATCACGCTGCCTATTATTATCAGGCACAACCACACTCCTACATAAACCACAAATATTTGTTTATTATATATCACGCACTCTAATAAATCCTCCTCGTGGCGCAATCGGTCAGTGGAATGACTCCTCCCCCGACACAGCGATTGAAAGAGTACAAACCCTGATCGAACCACAACGACTCAGATTCTCACAATACTACAATCTAAACAATTACAAATATTTAATTCAAACGCACTTTTATCTAACACCCAAAAATCCTTGAACACTCACACAAGCAGCAATACAAATGGCGGTCCGCGAACTTAACACACTCTAAATCTTAACTTTCTACATTTTTATACACTCTAAATCTATTTACATACACAAAATATTTACCCAATTCGGATCCGATAACAATACAAAAAGACGATACTAAATGTTTACAGTTTACAAAAACGATTTAACGCGCTAGCGCACAGTTTACAAACATTCGATCTCAATGCCGCGTCACGCTGTTATCAATCAGTGACCCTCTCCCTCTGATATCGAAGATTTTCCCCTTCCTAGGTTACTCTTTGCTGAGGGGTACTTCTCCTTAAATGACTACTTTTCCTCCCGAATGTTACTATCCTCACGCTATAGGGGGACCTCTATCCCTCCTCTCTAAGTTCTACAGAATTAGGGATTACTTTTCACCAAGTAAATCAAAGTTCCCGTCTCTCAGTTACTCTTCGCTATCAGGTACTAACCAACAATTGATCAGAGGGTTACTATTCACTGTTGATAAGCTGCTATTCGGAATCGATCACGAACATGCACAAACTCCGAAGTTCTATCTACACAGAATTCTAATTCTACCGTACGGGCAGAACTTCAATATGAAATTCTGTATTTGGAAATTTGTTTCTGCAAATCTAGACTCGTTCTCGGACGAACTAGTTTTGATGTGTACCACTCCACATACACGGGCTCTCTAATTCAAACTAAATTGCCCAATGAAATCGCGAATGGACTAGAGTATTCTCAGCCAATCTATACTCTATCCACCGAGCCCAGTACCTTTACGAGATTCCTCGTCCGTCATTCCAGGGAGGGACTCAGATATCTTCATGCAGACACCCCTCTCTGCTGGGCACTGAGAGTTCAGCGCCTAACCTCCTCGCGCTGGCAGTTGATGCCGATTTTCAGAACACACCTTTTCAATCAGCACTCCCGGCAAAGATAGATCAATACCTAGACCAGACCTGTGTTTCAATACCCCACCAATTGGATACCAAATCTGAACCTTGGGCCACCCCTCGCCCAAAGAAGCACGTCAGGCTCTTATTAAAGCAGCTGCAGTCTGCCAACCACGACCACGTTTTGGGCCACTCCATGCCCTGTTTTATGGGCCCCTAACCCAAAGGAGTTTTAACCATCCCCCCCGTGCTTGCTAGACTCTATCCTAATGATCTCGATTGGACCCTTTCCCAAGCCTGCGGATGATCGATCTGCCCCGACTAGCGAAGTGCTGAAATTCAATGCGAAAACCGCACAGTGGGCCTGATTTCCGCACTCGCGATCGAAACAGCTCAACACGCTTGATCGTAAACATGTTTGGGGGTCTGTTGAGATCCCGGACGAGCCCTCAATATAAATTGCTCAATCTAAGCTTCCCCACAGTCTAGTTTCAGTCAAAAATCACTGTCAAGCACTTGCGCATCTAAACTTTATTTTGATAAAACACAATTACAGTTCCAACTACTGTACCTAATCACCGCGGGTTCGATCCTCATATCTGCCTGATCAAACCCTCTAGGCCTCGCTCAAATAGAGACACACCAGAAGGTCATGCAGTCCTAAGCGCTCTCCCAGAAGATCGACACAGGATCTCGTGGCAGCGGACTTTTATAGGTCCCCGGACCTTGAGGGGCCGAACCACATGGGGGTGGTCTCTTTACAATCCAATAACAAATATTGATTAACCCCATACATGACAGACATTTCCCTAACCCAATAATACAGTGGCTAATACATTGTATTCAAACAGTGTTTCTCAGAGGAAATGAACATAGCAACATGTGCCCTGATATGCAAGAAAACCAGCCAAGGCTCAATACTTAATCCAATCAACATCCAGCAAAGTAAAGCTTTGCAACATTATTTACAATGTGTATGTCTGGTTTGCATTCATCCAATCCATTCTATGCATTTTGCACCTAATTGTCAGGATCTGCAGATGTTCCCATTCTCTTCCTGCAGCTCTGATCTAGGCTCTAGACAAACTGGCACCATTCTGCAGCTTCTCCCATTTCTACAGAGAGCACTTTTAAATTGACCAAATGGCCAGCAGCCCAGAAGCCTTTACTCTATTTTAGTGTCCTAGCCTCTCCAAATTGGCCAAGATTAACACTATCTCAAAAGCATACATTTCCTATCTTCTCCATACCAATTTTAAAGCTCACCTTTAAAATTAGTCTTCACTGATGAAAATAACTTTGGGCTGAAGCATTGTTGAAATGAAATGGAATTTCCCAAAAGTCAAAAATCAGAGTCCTGAAGTACTTCTAGATGTAGACTTGTTGTATTTCATGGCAGATGACGAGCAACTGTGACTATAGCCAAACATCGCAAACAGTAAACAGAGAACTAACAAGTAATTTGTAATAATTAAAATGGCAGATGGTGGTAATCTGAGATAAAAATGGAAATATTAGAGGCATTCATCAGGTCGGACTGCATCTGTGGAAAGTGAATCAGATTTAACATTTCCTTAGAAATGGGGAAAGAGAGAAAACTGGTTAGATACAAGTTTGGGGAGTTGGTGTAGGGATGGATAAAACAAAGGAAATATTTCTGTTAGGGTGAGGAATAAGAAAGTGAACAAAAATTATATCAAAGAGCATGACAAGTAGATACCGGACCCTGGACAGTCAAATCAAGGCAGGACCTTCACAGTGAACAGTAGAGGCCTGGGGAGTGTTGTAGAGCAGAGGAATGTAGGAGTACAGGTACATAGTTCCCTGAAAGCAGAGTTTAAAAAAGAGCCACATGAATCAAATTATGTCTAAAGCAAATTTAACAAACCTTCAAAATTCAAGTTTAAAGCAAATGTGTTGGAGAATTTTTTTTATTGAATAAAGCTATATCTTAAATATTTATAATTTATTGAGAATTCTTTTAATGTATTGTGAATATAATTTTTTTGTTCATGCAATGGGTAGATAGGGGCTGGACCAACAGTTATTATTTTCCTCTAATTGCCCATGAACTAAGTGGATGGATAATCCATTTCAGAGGGCAATTGAAAGATGGCCATAATTGTCGTCCTAGAGAGTCTTAGAGTCTTACAATGTGGACACAGGCCCTTCGGTCCAACTTGCCGACACTGGCCAACATGCTCCATCTACACTATTCCCACTTGACTGCCCATATCCCTCTAAACTCGTCCTATCCATTTACCTGTCTAAAAGATTCTTAAACGTTGCAATAGTACCTACCTCAAATACCTCCTCTGGCAGCTCATTCTACTCACCCACCACCCTTTACATGAAAAAGTTACTCCTCAGGTTCCTATTAAATCTTCCCCCCTCACCTTAAATCTATGATCTCTGGTTCTTGATACCCCTACTCTGGGCAAGAGACTCTGTGCGTCTATATGGGCAAAACCAGGTAGATATGGCATATATGTTGCTGAGGACATTCGTGAACCAGATTTTTTTTCCAGTAACCCAATTATTTCATGGTTACTGCTACGCTAATAAATTTATTATATAATTAATTGACTTAAATTCTTAAGCTCCACAGTGGGAATTGAACTCATGTTTCCATATCTATAGTCCAAGCCTCTGGATTGTAGTCTATTAACAATCACTATGTTTCTGTACCCAAATGACATTCCAAAGTGTTTCAACTCTTTGCACATTCATGTCTTTTCTGTATGGCCTCTTTTCTATGTTATAATAGAGCCTCCATTTGTTTATTTTATGCATGGTCTAACCAAATCAACAGCACTATGATACTGATTAGACAACAAATATTACACGCCAGATTAAATCATGAATACAGCATATTTCGTGCATACATAGGAAATGAATCAGGTCCATTGAAACTGTGCAAATTCATAAATGATGGGTTGGGTGGAACAACGGTGAAAGCTCTAACTTAATTTCTGGTAAATTCCTGGATGTTCATGGCAGTTTATGATCACTCTCTCGTCTTCATAGGGTATTGCCAATTTGTTGTAATTTTGTAACATGTCCATGCAGATAATTTTGGAAGAGCCATTCCCAAAGGATCTGCAAGATCAGTCTTGCCTTAGGAAGTAGAAGTTCCTTGCCTATTATGACAGCAATAGTGCAACTATATTGCAAATCTGGTTTAAATTATGTCATTTAATTGTACGTGATCATTATTGTCTATTGGGACAGAAAAGATTCTGATCCTGGGACTAATAACTTAGGTTTCAGCATATAAAACGGTGGTGGTTCCACTGCTTGGCTGCTTACAACTGAGTTGGATGTGAACCACTGATAGTGTAGGCAATTAAAACATGTGTGTGGCTTTAGAAGAAGAACCATTGTAATTAGCCTTGTCTGAGGCAGGACTGATCATTATTTCCAATCTGATTCATAAATGCTTTCTAAGTAGCATCGCACTTTAAGTTTGAAGTGTTGGAGAGTTTACAAAAGTTGGAGCTGTTTCAAATGTTGTGTCTTTGTTGCTTTGCTAGTGGGGAGGCTTCCCATTTTACAAGCAATGCTACTGCATGATTTGCAGATGATGCTACAGTGGGTGGTATCGTAGATAGCGATGATGGTTATCAAAAATGACAGCAGGATCTTGATCAGTTTGGCAAGTGGGCTGGGGGAAAGTGAATGTACTTTAATGCAGATAAGTGTGAGGTGTTGCATTTTAGGACGTCAAACCGGGGCCAAACTTTCACAGTGATTGGCAGGGCCCTGGGGAGTGTTGTAGAGTAAAGGGATATAGGGGTGCAGGTACATAGTTCCTTGAAAATGGCATCACATACAGATTGGGTGCCCAAGGCTTTGGGTACATTGGCCTTCGTCAGTCAGGTATGGAGTATAGAAGTTGGGATGTTGTGTTACGGTTGGCCAAGACATTGGTGAAGCTGCATCAGGCGTATTGCGTTCAGTTTTGGTCACCCTGCTATAGGAAGGATGTTGTTAAGCCAGAAAGAGTGCAGGGAAGATTTATGAGGATGTTGCTAGGACTTGAGGGTCTAAGCTATAGGGAGAGGCTGGGTAGGGTAGGATTTTATTCCTTGGAGTACAAGAAGCTGAGGGGTGATCTTATATTGTATAAGGTCATCAGGGGAATAATAGTGTGAAAGTAGGGCAGGTCTCTTACTCCAAGTAGAGGAATCAAGAACCAGAGGATATAGGTTTATGGTGAGAAAGATTTAATAGGATCCTGAGAGGCAACTTTTACATACAGAGGTTGGTAAGAATATGGAAGGAGCTGCCAGAGGAGGTATGTGAGGCAGGTACTATAACATTTAAAAGATATTTGGACACGTACATGGATAGGTAAGGTTTAGAGAAATATAGGCCAAACACGGGCAGGTGGGAATTGTGTGGATGGGGCATCATGGTCAGCATGGGCAAGTTAGGCCGAATGTCCTATTTCTGTGCTGTATGCCTCTAATTGTAAAATGCATTTGTCAGTAGATCTTCATCTGTATATTTAAATGTTAACTTATCAAGCTGAAAGTATAATTAAGTTTATTTCTTTGCAGTCCAAAGATTGAAGAACGCCATTGATTTTTCTCTGAAGCAGACCAAAAAATTATCTGTTTACGAGGATAGTCTGGTACAAGTTGAACTTCAAGGCAAGAAGGTCAGAGGGTGCATCCTGGTTAGTTTTTACAATTACCCATAGCCTATCTATATCTCCAATTGAATTCCAGTTTATACATGTACCTTATCCATGGTTTTAAATTTTTATTAATGATTGCCTTTTCATCTCTGTCAGTCTCATATTCCCCAAATACTGGCCCCTCATCTATCAATAGTTTACTTTTCTCATAATTCCTTGTGTTTGTTTATTGCTTTGATGGATAGCATCATACCAAATTACTTTTCCATTTGCACTAAGTGGTTTAATTGACTTCAGTTCATTCTGTGTTGCGCTCTCTGACTGAACAGCAGGAGCAGACAGGGAGACTGGTCGGGCTTCATCTGTCCTAACGTCTTGTGCATGAAGATTGGTGCACTCTGCCTTTGTGCAAGTCCATAGCATTAGGATATAGATTGCGCGGTGGCTCCAGGTGTCTGAATACAAACTGATGGGACGCACCAATGCACTCCACATCAGTATCACTGTAAATATTCCATGATAACCATGGCAAATTAGTCAAATTTAAAATGATTTTCAGCATTGGACAAGATGACAAAAATACCCTTTTATCCCAGATTTCACCACTTTCCACAAAATTCTCATTGTCACTTCCTTCCACAATACTATACTTTAATAAGAAGGTTAACATTGAGTCTTCAGGATAATAATTTGTTCAGAGCTACAACAGTTCGACCGACAATTGGGGGAATGGGATTCTACGCTATTTAAATGAAATACCAGAATTATTCTGTACTAATGTGCAGCATATACGAGGTTATAGGCCGCATGGGAGGAAAAGAGTGTATAATTAATCTTTGACAGTTGTACAAGTCAAGTCAAGTCAAGTTTATTTGTCACATACGCATACGAGATGTGCAGTGAAATGAAAAGTGGCAATGCTTGCGGATTGTGCAAAAAAACCCCCCAAAAAACTACAAAACAGAATAGAACAGAATCAGTAATTACATATTTGTGAGAAAAAAACAGCAAATTTAAAAAGACACAACACAACAATAAATTGATACAGTAAGTTAGTCCCTGGTGAGATTAGAGTTTACAGTCCTAATGGCCTCTGGGAAGAAGCTCCTTCTCATCCTCTCTGTTTTCACAGCATGACAGCGGAGGCGTTTGTCTGAGCGTAGCAGCTGGTACAGTCCGTTGCTGGGGTTGACGGGGTCCCCCATAATGTTGCTGGCTCTGGATCTGCACCTTCTGATGTATAGTTCCTGCAGGGGGGGCGAGTGTAGTTCCCATAGTGCGTTCGGCCGAACGCACAACTCTCTGCAGATGCTTCTTGTCCTGGGCAGAGCAGTTCCCAAACCAGATTGTGATGTTTCCGGACAAGATGCTTTCTACAGCCGCTGAGTAGAAGCACTGGAGGATCATCAGAGAGACTCTGAATTTCCTCAGCTGCCTGAGGTGGTAAAGGCGCTGCCTTGCCTTACTCACCAGTGCGGCAGCGTGTGATGTCCATGTCAGATCCTCTGAGGTGTGGACTCCCAGGTATTTAGAGCAGCTCACCCTATCTACAGTATCCCCATTTATCTTCGGTGGCGTGTGCGTCCTCGGATATTGTGCCTTCCTAAAGTCCACGATCAGCTCCTTAGTTTTTTTGACATTCAAGAGGAGGCTGTTGTCCTGACACCAGAGTGCCAGATCAGCCACCTCTTCCCGGTAGGCCTTCTCATTATTTTCGGTGATCAGGCCCACCACCACAGTGTCATCAGCAAACTTGATTATGGTGTTGGAGCTAAACCTAGCCACACAGTCATGTGTGTACAGGGAGTACAGTAGGTGGCTGAGGACGCAACCCTGGGGGGATCCTGTGCTCAGGGTGAGGGTCTTCGATGTATTTTCTCCCATCTTGACAACCTGGGGCCTGGCGGTGAGAAAGTCCAGGACCCAGGCACACAGGGGGCTGTTGAGCCCCAATTCCAGCAGCTTCTCAGCAACTACATATAGTTAGAAACAAATTGGTAGCCTAGTGGCAATGCATTTTCTTACCCAATGACAGGCTGCTATCGTTATGCCACTCTCTTGCAGACCAATTCCGTTTCATTCTCCTTCCTAGATTATATAAGAATCATTTAAAAATAATTTTGATAATTCAGTTAAATTTCTTGTGGTGGGAACACATAGCCTTAAATAGAAAGCAAACCCCCCCCCCTAAAGATCCTGGAAATCTGTAACGAAACAGAAACTGCTGAAGACAATAAGCAGGTCAGGCAGCATCTGTGAAGTGAATAAATGATTTAATGCTATAGATTTTCTAAACTGCTTGGATAACATTCTACCACACTCTGCCATACGGAACGCTTGGAGCACATTTTTTTTCTGCATTGCATGGCTTGAAGTGAAATGTCAAATCCAGAACATTACAAATATTTTAAAAAAATGTCATGCAAATCATTTTTCAATATATACAAGTTAAAGCGGACCTATTTTAGTTATCTCGCACAGTGTGTCAGAACCAACAGACCAATTATCTGGACAATTTGTTGTTCTGGTAATTCCAAGCCTGCTTCTGTGGAGCACATCATGGAAAAGCACGATTTGTCTTCCAACATAATGCACACACAGCAAATATCAGGTGCAGCTTGACTCCTCCTAGTTTCTTTACTGATTGGATTTTTTCCTTTATTACAGAGGAGGCGGATGGTGACTTTCAATGGCTGGGAAACTTGTAAATTCCTGAAAGGTGGAGATCTTGTTTGAATGTAACATTAGGATCATAATAATCATAATAATCATAATCTTAATTTATTAGCCAAGTATGTTTTGCAACATATGAGGAGTTTGATTTGCCATACAGTCATACCAGAAAAGCAACAAGACACACAACTACATTAAAATTTGACATAAAGGACACCCACACCGGCTACTCCCCATTCCCCACTGTGATGGAAGGCAATAAAGTCTTATCTTCGTTCCTCCTTTTCTCTTGCGGTCGGGGGAGTCGAACCATCCACAGTCGGGGCAATTGAAGCCCCCGCAGCCGGCAATGGAAGCCCCCGCAGCCGGCGATCGAAGCTCCCGTGTCGGGACGATCGAAGCTCCCATGATCGGGGTGGTTGAAGCTCCTGTGGCTTGGAGCTCCCGAAATTGGTCTGTAACCAGGGACCGCGAGTTCCACGTTGTTATAGTCCGCAGGCTCCTGTGGTTGGAGCTCCGTGGTTGACCCCTGGCAAAGGGATCGCAAACTCCACAATGTTAAGTCTGCAGGCTCCTGCGGTTGGAACTCCCAAGGTCCCAGCAAGAAGCCGCCAGCTACACGATGTTAGGCCGCAATGCGGACGGAGATATGACATGAAAAAAAGTTGCATTTCCGTCGAGGAAAGAGATTTAAAAAGTTTCCTCCACCCCCCCCCCCCACCCCCCACATAATACAAGACTAAAGATAAACTAAAACATACATTTTACAGCAAATTAAAAACACAAAGAAGGTAAAAGACGAGACAGACCGTTGGCGAGGCAGGTCTCGTTCAATCATTGGGACAGGGTTGGGCAGGACAAAATGTTGGATGCTGATTACAGAGGAAGGCAATAATTTGAGTGTCAGATGATCACTCAGGAGTTGAAAGACATCATAGTGAGGACTAAGGAGATCATTACTGAGTCCTGAGATGAACATGGTAACATTATGCTTATAAATCCTTGCTTAGTTTTCTTGCATGGTTTCTTCATTGATGGAAGGACATTGGCCACTTAAACTCTATGGCTAATAACTGCTAAATTGACAGATGAAGAAATGCCATAGAAAAATGGGCAATGTTGATCAGCTAATATTGCTGACAGTAATTTTTCAACTTGCATATAAAATAGATTGACATTCACAAACTGAATGATTACTTTCCATAGCATAATTGAAACAAATTAACAGATTCAATCAGTGGTCAGAGATGAAGTGCTAACTGTCTAGGGAGCAATTGCCTATAGATCTATGAAATCTATTTTTCTCTGCTCATTATAGACCGAACAATGGAGGATTTTCAATATACAGCAATTTGTTCTAACAGTAGTGCTGTTCTATTGAATTACATGCTAAATGAATTGGGCATCGTGTTTTTCGATATAAATTGAATGTCAATGCCTCTAAGTTAATTATAAGCAGGATCCACTCTATTAATTGGACATTTAAGACTTGAATATCTGCAGGGGCTCTGCTGCATTGTTGCTAAAACATCAGTGTTAGAATCAGAAAAGCATTGGAGAAAGGTGCTGCCAATTGTTGCCATTGTTTCAGGGTTCTGTCGTTACCACCAGAGTTAGAGTGAATAGTAAGATTAAATGAGAACTTACCAGTTTGAAGTTTGATCTTTATTTTATGAGGAGTTACGTTGGTGATTACGTGAAGAACCCCGTCAGGGTGCATGCGCGTCAATCTTCAAAGCAGCGGTATGAAATCACAGACAACACCATAATTGAAGTAACATATTAAGATGATCAACATGAGAACTACCATTATGACCTTTTTTTTATGAGAGAGGGTTGGGCGTGGCGGGCACGTAATCACCAACATAACTCCTCATAAAATAAAGATCAAACTTCAAACTGGTAAGTTCTCGTTTAATCTTACTATTTTACTTCGGAGTCACGTGAGTGACTACGTGAAGATTTTAAAGCTCTGTGATTTTTATGCCGCAGATCAAAATCCCGGCTTCTCACTGCATCGATTGACTCTGAGTATCATCAATAATGCTATAAACATGACATTGCATATCATGCCAAAACAAAACAGTTTTATTTTTGGTCATAAAACAACCAATAAACCCTCTTAATGTAGGGGCAACAAACGAAACAGAATGAAACAGTATTGAAAACAGACTTTAAACAATAGCAACAGCACTCAATATTGAGTTGGCAATCAGCCCTCCATCGGCAATCGGCCGATGGTAGTATTGCTGAAACACAAGTTCATTTTTCGAACCTGCGGCTTTTAATATATGGTCGATGGGAACGTCCATCGCCCTGACCGCGGATGTTGCTACTGCACTAGTGGAATGAGATGTAAACACATAAATGTTAATTCCTGCCTGAACCAACTCTTGCTTTAACCACCTTGAGATAGTCTGAACTGCCACTCTTTTATGTTGGCTTCTTGTAACTGACAAATAATCCTGTTTCTTCTTGTCTTAAAGCCCTTGTGGCTTCAATGTAATGTAACAAATGTGTCCTTACACATAAACATGGAGCTGTAGGATATGCTGAGAACACAATCTTAAATCCTGTCACACCTGGCCTGCTTTGTTTGAGCAGGTCAGAAATATAAAACAGAACATTCTCTGTAGTCACTTCCATTCTCTTGAACTGAAGTTTTTGCAAAGTCTGCACTCTGTGTACTGACACCAATGCCATTAGCATAGCCAATTCAGCAAAGTTATAGACGTGACAGGGACCCAATGACGAAGCATGTTAAGAATAACGCTTACATCGTAGATTACCATATACCTAGGCTTATGCGTTTTGGAATTAAAGATTCCTTTCATCAACCTAGATATGAGAGGGTGAGATCCTATACTTTGTGTCCGTGTACCTATTACAAAATATACCGACAAAGCACTTCTAGCTGTATTGATAGCACTATAGCTATGACCCTCGTCATAATAAAGTGTAGATAAAACTCTAACACATTTTCAATAATTACAATATCATATTGCATATTCTTTTGAACAATATTGTTCCCATTTAAAAAAAAAAATTTTTTTACATGTCATATACTGCTTTTGAGTACTCTTTCTCCAGGCTGCAGTGAGTATATCCACCGTTGGCCTAGAAAGTCCTCAACCAATGTAAGGCATTCTTACAAACCTGCAAATTAACAGATCAATACGATCACATAACAGATGAACTTAACGCATTCCTGGATGCTCTAGCAAATTCCTACTGTTTGGAATCATCAAAAGGAGGTTGGATCGCTATCTGTAACCTGAAAAGGAACCATGGTTGAATCGGGCAATTTGGTATCACCAAAACCCCTGAAGCGGCATCCTGCTTGATTTTCTCAAACACCATGAGGCAGAATGGTGGGACAATGTACACAAACATATCATCCCAATTTAGTGAGAAAGCATCAATTGCCACTGCCCCTGAATCTGGTTCCCATGGAACATATTTTGGCCTTCGATATAGAAGTACTATGTTCTTGAACACATCCTGGTTGAACATCCACTCTGTATTATCACGTAATTTTCGTGACCTGCCATCAGGTAATACATTAAGTTTACCTGGCAGATAGATAGCTCCAATCCAAATCTCTCTATCCCTACTCCAGGTCCAATTGTATTTGCCAACCTGTCACATGATAACGATTTTATTCCACCCATGTGATTCATATCAGCAACTGCTGTAGTGTTGTCTATTTTGCACTGCACATGCAAAGTAGTTTAGTTTGTGCCATAAGCCTTGAGTCCACAAAATACTGTTGGTTATCCCCATGTTTGCCGAAGCAATGTTCATCTGTCTCCACAGCTGTATCAGTAGCACCCTACCCAAGTGCTCTGACATCTGTCTGCAAATCATGGAAGCTTGGTCCAATAACACTTTGGAACTACTAGTGGACACATGCTGAATCCACCATTGTACATCAGCAACAGCCTCTATTGATAGGAGCATAGGTCTATTATAATGACCCGAATGTATCCTCAATGCTTGTTCCTTTGACCTTTGTAATTGTAGATAATAAACTGGCCATATTGAACTGCTGGAAATGCTGCCAGCAATTACCACAGCAGACTTGTCACCTGGCTAATTAAAGGCTGTGTGTCAACAATTAACTTGATACAGCTCTCAATTAGCTCTACCCTTTTTTGCCTGAGCAAGATCACAATCATGTTGATTAAGTCTACTGTGAACCCAACTAGTCAATTTGTGTCACCGGTATAAATTTAGATTTCTGTGGATAGCTTATGAAACCCAATTTAAAAATGTTTTTTTCCCAGCTGCCACTGATGCTTCAGCTGTTTCCTTTGATTGTTCTGCAATCAAGATATTATCTAGCTAAGCCATGAGCACATGCCCTTGACTTCTCATCATGCCTAGAATAGGTTTTAACCACTTTGTAATCCCTCTAGGAGCTGAAGACAAACTATTAGGCAATGCATGGTATTGCAATAATTGCCCCATCCAGCTGAATTTTAAATCTTATATCCTGCAAATGAACAGACACTGAATCCGTTTCTTTAAAATCTCCTTCACAAACATTTCCATCTTAAAATGTCTATACCCTACAAAAGGGTTAAGACTATTCAGGTCCAGTATAATTCTGCATCCCCCATCATTGCTTGGTCTGGGAAAGATATTGGACACAAACTGATGGCTTTAGTAAACTGCCTTAGCAATTACACCTTTATTACATAACCTAGCAACTTCCAACTGAACTTCCTATTGTTCAGTGATACTGGTCAAACTGCTTTTTGGAACATGTTGCATGGGTAAATCAGAATTTGCTTTAAGCTTTGTTCGATATCCTTCTATAACCTTCAATATAAACATATCTGAGGTATCACATTAGATCTGTCTACATGAGAACCAGACCCACTTACCTCCTTACCCCCTGGCATTCTTCCCCGGCCTCGAGCTGGATATCTCACCTTCCCTGGCGCTGCTACAGCCGAACGCCAACTGCGCTGCATCGTAGCTGGACTCGTCCCTTGCCCGGACCAGTCTCCTCGCTTATAGGGATACTCTTTGGTGGATATGTTGGCTGCTGGCTGCTTAATCAAGCCCACCGTCTTTGCCTCCTCCTCCAGCTCCTTCACCTGCTTTGCGAAATCCTCGCCAAACAGTTGTGCCAGTTGCACTGTGCCAGGCTGGCAGAGTGAAGCATATTTTATGCTGGTGGCAAGTTCCTCACCCAGAGGCTCACCAGCGTCCGACGACATGGCAAACCGTGCTGCACACGGTGTCAGCTCTGGCAGCTGCCTGCCCTCCCTTTGGAAGTCGTCGGACTCAGGGTCAGAGCGTATCTGCCCTTCTGCACTCACCTCTTGCAAAGAGGGTGCTTTCAAGCAGGCCTCTACTAGGCACTGCCAGCGGAGCCTTCCCTAAGGCTTCCCGCCTGCACAACTCCTCCTGGAGTATGGCTTTATGAAGCAGACCTCTCCTAGGCACTGCCAGCGGAGCCTTCCCTATGGCTTCCCGCCTGCACTCCTCCTCCTGGAGCGTCTCTGTGGAGCAACCCCTGTATGAGCTGCTCCTTTTGGATAACCGCTGGGGAACGGTATCCTGTCCCCGACGGGACTCTCGTGGCCTGACTCTGCGGAGTCTATAGCCCTCACAGACTTGGGTTATGCCGACCGCCTGACTGGCGTTGGCTGTGTACCCGGCTGGGCATTTTGCCAAGTCTGTCGCCGCACCGCTACCGGCTTGCGACTCCCCCGAGGTGACAGGCTGCCTTTCAGAGACTGCGTCCCGCAGCTCTCTCTCTCCTTGTCGGCAGCAGCCTGCACCTTTTCCTTGTGCCTGTATGTGGGGGAAAAAACACACAGAAACACTTTCTCTACTTTTCTCTAACTCCTCCAAAGTCTCCCCGACTTTGGTGGAGCTGTAATTACTCACCTGCAGGAGGAGCTCCGTGCTCCTGCTGCCTTTGTCGCCAATGCGTCAGACGTAATGACGCGCATGTGCCCTGACGGGGTTCTTCACGTAGTCACTCACGTGACTCCGAAGTAAAATGGTCAGGAGAAGGTAATAGTGTTGATATCAAACTTCTTGAAACAAGCTTGATCTGCATTTCGGAATTTCACCGTCACCATGAGAGATGACAAGCTTTGCCATCTACCAAATGGCAAACAAGTGAGCGGGAACACTAGTGTGTTCAGGATGAGAATGAGTAAGAAGAGGAAGTGAGGAAGGCAACCTATAAGCCCCTGAGACTGAAGAAAGGTTCCAACCCGAAACATCACCCATCCTTTTTCTCCAGAGATTCTGCCTGAGCTGCTGAGTTACTCCAGCATTTTGTGTATAAACCAGCATCTGAAGTTCCTTCCTACGCAACCTATAAGCACCTTTTTGGGCATGCTCCGTGGAAACACTCTGAATTGTGTGCAATTCAAGTATTGACACGGTTAAGTCCCCATTTACTAAAAGCCTTGGAGCTAATGACTATCATGGCATCTGCTTTGCCATAATGTTGACTTCCTATCTCCATGACTGTCCCAACTGATACTGCTGCAGCAGAACCCGCATGTATGTTCTCTCTTATGTACTTACTTGAGTCTCTCCAGGTGCAGATCTCACCTCTATGATACCTTCAACATTATATGCAGGTCCAATATCTATGCTGGTGGTTGCAAGTTTGAAGCAACGTGATGATGCCTAAAAATTATTCTCCCATTAACAGCACTAAGTACATTACATCAGTCCAAGGCATTGTAATCTGATTTGAAAATTGATTCTATTGGTTTCTTTATCATTGTCTTCCTTGTATGTGATTACTTGGCCAATAAACTTATTCATTCATTCATTCATTCATTCATTCATTCATTTTTTTCTCCACTGCCCAGACTGTCTTTGGGCATCCAAAAGAAGAAAGGCATAGTTTTAAAGATATGGTAGGCAAAAGTACCACAATATCTGAATTCAATAAGTCAGAAGAGAGCATGGGTCGAGAGTGAGGTTGATGTGATGAGGAGGATTAGATGTATTAATACTGTCATCTTTTATCCTTTCAGGCCCACTGTTAGTCATGCCAGCAAAGGCCGCTCCACAGATGGCTTGCACCATCTCCTCTCCAGTCTTCTTCCATTAGTTTAGTTCAGTTCAGTTTAGTTTATTGTCACATGTACCAAGGTACAGTGAATTTTTGTTGTTGCGTGCTAACCAGTCAGCAGAAAGACAATACATGATTACAGTCAATCTATTACAGTGTATCGATACATGATAAGTGAATAACATTTAGTGCAATGTAAAGCCAGCAAAGTCTGGTCAAGGATAGTCCGAGGGACATCAGAGGTATATCGATAGTAGTTCAGCACTGCTCTCTAGGATGATACAGTTGCCTGATAACAGCTGGGAAGAAACTGTCCCTGAATCTGGTGGTGTGCGCTTTCACACTTCTGTACCTTTTGCCTGATGGAAGAGGGAGAAGTCTGGGTGCGACTTGTCCTTGATTATGCTGCTGGCCTTGCCGAAGTAGCGTGAGGTATAAATGGACCCAATAGAACGGAGGTTGGTTTGTGTGATGGCCTGGGCTGCGTCCACAATTCACTGCAATTTCTTACGGTCCTGGATGGAGCTGTTCCTAAACCAAGCTGTGATGCATCCTGATAATCCCGATGCATCCTGAGTTGTTGTTGCCTTTAATTGTGACATTGTCTTGCAAGAGAAGAGGCCTGTTACTGATGTGCAACCTACTTGTGTGTAATGGTGTTGAATAGTTGGCTGTGAAATGTGGGCACGAGACTTACAGCATTACTGACGGTGTGAAGGAGTGGATGTTGTCATTCCTACTGCTGACAGTACACTGGACATGACAGGCTCTGAGCATTCAAATTAGATTATTGAAGATCCAGTATAAGCCTTTGGGGTCTTGACTTTGGACATTGATCTCTATGAGGGCAAGATATCTTTTCCCCATTCCATATCCACCGCTATGAACTCCAGTGCAGTGTTAAAAAAAAGGTCTATTCTCTACCATGAAACATTATTTTATCACCAGCTCCAAGGTCAATGTGAATCCCTGGTAGAATCTGATCTGGTTATAATAGACACCTCCCTTTAAGAAATGCAAGCTAGCTTTAAATCATGCAGGAGTAGCTTTAATTGGATTTAGTGATTCCCAGTTCTCACCACCAGCTGAAAGCATCCAGCAAATGAACAACAGATTTAGATTGTACTAGATGCTTTAATCAAAGTAACAAGCAGCAATGTGAAGCTGGTGTGCTGTTTACAATCCACTGAATGTGTACAGATCAGTTATGTCCCTGTCCCGCTTAGGCGATTTTTTAGGTGACTACAGGCGACTAGGCTGTCGCCACATGGTCGCCAGGGTGTCGCCTGTATGGTTGTGAGTTGTCTCCTCAGTCGCCCAAAGAATCGTAGCGTTTTTCTGGTCGCCGCTGGATTTTGAAATGTTTAAAACATTTCGGCGACAGTCGGCTTGACGCCAATGAGCGTAGCTTGACTTCTCTTGACGTAGCTGCTGTCATAGGTTGTCGCCTGGATGACGTGGGTTGTCGCCGGTGCTGACTTCGGTGAATTCCATTGGCGACTACCTACGTCAACCTATGTCACCCGGTGACAGGTACCGGCGAATTGTCTTACTTTGTTGTAGCTTGTCATGGGTGGACGAAGGTCGTAGGTTGTCATAGGTGTGGTTGTAGGTGGACGTCCTAATGGGTCGTCGGTTCTCGGTAGCTTGACATCGACTAGGTGGTAGGTTGTTGTAGACATTGTCGTAGACATTTTCGTAAGGGGGTCCAGTCCCTGGTTTTTCGGCAACCTTCTACAACTATGACACTCGCCGGCAGTCGCCGAAAAAATCGCCTCAATGGGATAGGACCATTATACCTGCAATTGGTACCTGTTATAAAACCTTGATCCTGTCATTGCCAGAATTTTTATTATTTTGTTCTTTGGAGGGAACAGCTTAACTGCAAAATCACAATTACCCGGGAGGTGTGTTCGGTACTCATTACGGTTTTAGAAATATGTTTGTATATATATCATTGTAGCAGGTAGGTCTGTATGTTGAACACTACCTCAGAGGTATCTGTCCTGTTTGCCATGCCTCCAAAGTATCTCCATCTGTGTTACATCTGTTATGATGGTGCCATTGTCAACCCTGTTTTTTTTATATATCTGTTTCCTTGCCACAATTTTCTGTTTCATTTCCCACACTTCTCTTGGTATCTTTCCTCACAGTCAAGACGAGGGTCCACATTCAATGGATGATTGTAAAGAATGATACAATGCCAAATGTATCTCACCACCATCCTGATACCCCCAACTATTCAGTATTCCAAAAAGACTGTCTAGAATATTTGGCTCACTCTTCCACCTCCATCGCTACCAACCTTTCTTCTCATAGCAACTTCCTATGCAGCTGTAAAAAATTGCATCACCTGCTCTTTTATGACTTGTGTGGTCTGACCCAACCACTCATTGCATCTTAAATGGATTCACGTGCATTTATATCTCCCTCAGATTTGCGTTGTTCACTGTTCTGTAGACTCGGTATTAAGAAAATAAAATTCTGCATCAAATCCACATGGGTAATTTTACTTACTTCATAAAATAATTCAGTCAATTGAATAACAATAGTATTTTGATAAAACTGCAAGCTATCTGATTTAATGAAGTGGGTACACGTGAAGGAGTATTTTGTTCAATTTTGCCATTAAAGTGTAAGTAATTCCTGGACAAACCAAATAGAGCAAATACGGGTCTGTTTCATGCCTGATACAGAGCCTATGTAATTTTCTGTCCAGTGACATTAAAGCAAGAAAAATCATCCACACTCCACTGCAGGCATGAAGTCCTCTTTGCCTGATTCTTTTTCTATTTCTTCTAAGGCAATTATTTATATCAAAGGAAAAGAGTAAAATCAATTCTGAAAGGCCATTGTTGTTTTACTTTACAGATACTAATTAAGTTCCTGGATCCTTTTTATTATTTGTGTTTAATCTACAATGTTTCAACTTGCGAATAAATAATGGTAGTCTCAAAATGTATCTATGAGTACATTTTGCACATTTCTTTTCAGCTATGTAAATGTGCAATGATTTGCCAATAGAATTCTATAGATTTTGCTATATAAAATGACATGTCTATTTAGTTTAAATGTATGATTAATAAATGTTCTTGCTTCTAATATTACCTTCTCTAAGGTATTTTATTTAGCCTGAAACATTTATGCTTCACTTAACTCTGGGATTATTAATGTATCTGTTTTACTTACTCATTTTTATCTTCCAGCATCATGTTTGTCATCGGTCTCTTGAATGGACCTCCCATATGCTAAAGATGTATTCCTGATCTTCCAATCTATCTTGTTGTGGCACTTGGATTTTTTTAACTGCACTTGCTTTGTAGCTGTAACACTACATTCTGTTTGTAAAGGAAGGAACTGCTTTACACTGAAGATAGACACAAAATGCTGCTTTACACTGAAGATAGACACAAAATGTTGCAGTAACGCAGCGGGTCAGGCAATATCTTTGGAGAAAAGGAATAGACAACGTTTTGGTTCGATACCCTTCTTCAGACTGAGAGGCAGGGGAAAGGGTAACTCGGGAGAGTTTCCTTCTCCTCGACTCTCAGTCTGAGGAAGGGTCTCGTCTCCAAAGATGTTGCCTGACCCACTGAGTTACTCCAGATTTTTGTGACACCATTCTGTACGTTGTTTAACTTCTTTTTTGCAATACCTGTTGTGTTTACATGTGGTATGATCTGCCTGGAAACTTTGCAAAACAGAATATAATCCTGGGTACACAAAAATGCTGGAGAAACTCAGCGGGTGCAGCAGTATCTATGGAGCGAAGAAATAGGCAACGTTTCGGGCCGAAACCCTTCTTCAGACTGATAGGGGGTGGGGGAAGAAAGGAAAAAAGGAAAAAGGCGGAGGAGGAGCCCGAGGGCTGGGGGAGGAGACAACCAGAGGGCTGATGAAGGGGAGGGGACAGCAAGGGCTAGCAGAATTGGGAGAGTCGAGGAGAAGGAAACTCTCCCGAGTTACCCTTTCCCCTGCCTCTCAGTCTGAAGAAGGGTATCGACCCAAAACGTTGTCTATTCCTTTTCTCCAAAGATATTGCCTGACCCGCTGCGTTACTCCAACATTTTGTGTCTATCTTCAGTGTAAAGCAGCATTTTGTGTCTATCTTCAGTGTAAAGCAGTTCCTTCCTTTACATACAGAATGTAGTGTTACAGCTACAAAGCAAGTGCAGTTAAAAATATCCAAGTGCCACAACAAGATAGATTGGAAGATCAGGAATACATCTTTAGCATATGGGAGGTCCATTCAAGAGACCGATGACAAACATGATGCTGGAAGATAAAAATGAGTAAGTAAAACAGATACATTAATAATCCCAGAGTTAAGTGAAGCATAAATGTTTCAGGCTAAATAAAATACCTTAGAGAAGGTAATATTAGAAGCAAGAACATTTATTAATCATACATTTAAACTAAATAGACATGTCATTTTATATAGCAAAATCTATAGAATTCTATTGGCAAATCATTGCACAGTCTGAAGAAGGGTTTCGGCCCGAAACGTTGCCTATTTCCTTCGCTCCATAGATGCTGCTGCACCCGCTGAGTTTCTCCAGCATTTTTGTGTACCTTCGATTTTCCAGCATCTGCAGTTCCTTCTTTAACAGAATATAATACTGTATCTCTGTATACATGACAATAATAAACCAATACCAAATTAACTGTTTTATCCAGGCATTGTGAATGGTGCAGTGGTAGAGCTGGTGCTTCATAGCGCCAGAGACCCAGGTTTGATCCTGTCTATGGGTGCGAACTGTGCAGAGTTTATACGTTCTCCCTGTGACCACATGAGTTTTCTCCAGGTGCTCAGGTTTCCTTCCACATTCCAAAGATGTGCAGGTTTGTAGATTAAATTGGCTACTGTATATGGCCCCTATTGTTTAGGATGCAGAAATGGAATATTGTAGATCTAGTGTAGGAAGGATCTGCAGATGCTGGTTTACACTGAAGATAGACACAAGATGCTGGAGTAACTCAGCGGGACAGGCAGCATCTCTGGAGAGAAGGAATGGGTGACATTTCGGGTCGAGCCCCTTCTTCAGACCCTTCCTCAGACGTAGAACTAGTGTTCGGGTGATGGTTGGCATGGACTCAATATGCTGCAGGGCCTGTTTCCCTGCTGTGTCTTTAAAACTAAAAAACTAAAACTAAGGTGTTCTTCTCTATAATGTCACTTCAAGTATAACAGGTTTGGTAATTACACTAGTGATTATTGCTATAATCCAACAAAGTGCATGCAACAAGCTCTTACAGAGAGAGAGTCAGTATAGTTCAAGTCATACATTATCTTACCTTGATTGTTCCATTTAGGATTTTGGGTTCTGTCCACTTAAGTAACAATACATGGCTTTTTTCCCCAAATCTTGTCAGTGAGATTACTGTTTTGTAATCAAACCATTACAAAATATTAGGTGAACCACAAAACATTTATTAAAACCCATGCAGAGAGAACAATACGTACTGTTACACTCATCAGCTTTCAGACTACCAAACTAAGGGATGAGCAGGCTGTTATCAATGGCTGCAGTCCTACTCAAATCCTGGGCTGGATTACATGGTGGAATGTGTATCATGCATAATATATGTGGTGAAGGCTATATTGACAGATTAATATGGATGATCTACAATTACTGAGCCCTTTGGGCAGGACAATTGCAGGCAATATTTAAGGTACATAAATCATCAATGGCAACAATATTTAATCCAAAAACACAAATTGGGCTACTTGCGCCTTGCAATAAAATTGCATTTGCTTCGTGAAGTTACAGGAGATAATAGACAATAGACAATAGGTGCAGGAGTAGGCCATTTGGCCCTTCAAGCCAGCACTGCCATTCAATGTGATCATGGCTGATCATCCACATTCAGTACCCCGTTCCTGCCCTCTCCCCATATCCCCTGACTCCGCTGTCTTCAAGAGCCCTATCTAGCTCTCTGGAAAGTATCCAGAGAACCGACTCCACCACCCTCTGAGGCAGAGAATTCCACAGACTCACAACTCTCTGTGTGAAAAAGTGTTTCCTCATCTCCGTTCTAAATGGCTTACCCCTTATTCTTAAACTGTGGCGCCTGGTTCTGGACTCCCCCAACATCGGGAACATGTTTCCTGCCTTTAGCATGTCCAAACACTTAATAATCTTATTTGTTTCAATAAGATATCCTCTCATCCTTCTAAACTCCAGAGTGTACAAGCCCAGCCCCTCCATTCTCTCAGCATATGACAGTCCCGCCATCCCGGGAATTAACCCTGTGAACCTATGCTGCACTCCCTCAATAGCAAGAATGTCCTTCCTCAAATTTGGAGACCAAAACTGCACACAATACTACAGGTGTGGTCTCACTAGGGCTCTGTACAACTACAGAAGGACCTATTTGCTCCTATACTCAACTCCTCGTGTTATGAAGGCCAACAAGCCATTTGCGTTCTTCACTGCCTGCTGTACCTGCATGCTTACTTTCATTGACTGATGAACAAGGACCCCCAGGTCCCGTTGTACTTCCCCTTTTCCCAACTTGACACCATTTATATAATAATCTGCGTTCCTGTTTTTGCTACCAAAGTGGATAACCTCACATTTATCCACTTTAAACTGCATCTGCCATGCATCTGCCCACTCACCCAACCTGTCCAAGTCACCCTGAATTCTCATAGCATCCTCCTCCCAGTTTACACTGCCACCCAGCTTTGTGTCATCTGCAAATTTGCTAATGTTACTTGTAATCCCTTCATCTAAATCATTAATATATATTGTAAATAGCTGCGGTCCCAGCACCGAGCTTTGCCGTACCCTACTAGTCACTGCCTATTTCTGTTAATCCCTACTCTTTGTTTCCTGTCTGCCAACCACTTTTCTATCCATGTCAGCACTCTACCCCCCAATACTATGTTCCCTAATTTTGCCCACTAATCTCCTATGTGGGACCTTATCAAATTCTTTCTGAAAGTCCAGGTACACTACATCCACTGGCTCTCCCTTGTCCATTTTCCTAGTTACATCCTCAAAAAATTCCAGAAGATTAGTCAAGCATGATTTCCCCTTTGTAAATCCATGCTGACTCGGACCGATCCTGTTACTGCTATCCATTGGTTGGGAGATCAATTGGTTGGGAGAATGAGTCGATATTTGAGAAGTGGTTTGTTAATTGGAGTTGGGAGGATAATCGGTAAGTAAGAATCCATTTTGCAATCTACCAGTTTACGTTTCCATTTACAAAATAAATTGTCAATTTTTTATTATCCAGTTGAGGTTATTGTCAAAGACCATTTCAACTTCTTGTAGGAAATTCATAATGGAACATATTGACATCTAGTCACATGACAGGTAACTAAAACATTGGTTTAACAGATTTTGAAAGGATAGTCAAAATTTGGGGGTGCTGTGGTGATAATACCATCACTTCACAGTGCCAGAGACCTGGATTCAATTTTGACCGTTGGTGCTGTCTTTGTAGAGTTTGCGCCTTCTTCCACAGCATGGGTATTCTCCAGGTGTTCTGGCTTCCTCCCACATCCCAAAGATGAGCCTGTTGGTTGGTTAATTTATCACTCTAAATTGTCCCTGGTCTCTGGATGAATGATAGGGACTGGGGGTAACTGATGAAAATGTGAGACGAATAAAAAATGGGATTAATGTAAATGGGTGGCATGGATTTGGTGGGCTGAAGGGCCTATATCTACGCTGCATCTCTCAGTGACGCCACTAATGAAGGATTAGTGGTGTCACTATGCTGCATCACTCAGTGACACCATCTCTCAGTGACACCACTAATGAAGGTGAGGAAGTAGATTCCGAAGGAATTCTGATATAGGCCTGGACAGTTAAAGACATGAATTAATCAAAGGGCAACCATTGGATGCACACCAGATATTAGAGTGGATCAACAGGCTGGGCTGGAACAATCTTCCTCTTATTTGATGTTTCCAAATAAATCTGAGGGCAAGTTACTCAGCACATCATTAAGGTCCCCGCATCTTTGGTCAAACACTCTACTTCCAAGACAAGCTAGACACTATGTGTCCATTGGACCATTAGATATAGGAGCAGAATTAGGCCATTCAGCCCATCAATTCTGCTCTGCCATTTGGTCATGGCTGATCTATTTTACCCTCTCAACCCCGTTCTCCGGCCTTCTTCCCATAGCCTTTAACACCCTTACCAATCAAGAGCCTATCAATCTTTGCCTTAAAAATACTGAATTACTTGACCTCCACAGCATTCTGTGGCAATGAATTCCACAGATTCATCAGCTTCTGGCAAAATTAATTCCTCCTCATCTCCATTCTAATTCTGCAGCTGTGCCCTCTGGTCCCAGATTCCCCCACTAGTGGAAACATCCTCTCCACAACGACTTTATCTAGGCCTTTCATTATTCAGTAGGTTTCAATTAGATCCCCTCTTATCCTTCTGAACTCCAGTGAGTACAGGCCCAGAGCCTTCAAAGGCTCCTCATACGTTAACCCAATCATCCCTGGGATCATTCTCATAAATCTTCTTTGGACCCTCTCCAATGAAAGCACATCTTTCTTCACATATTGGGCTCAAAACTGCTTGCAATATTCCAAATGTGGTCTGACCAGCATCTTATAAAGCCTCAGCATTACATCCTTGTTTTTATATGGTAGTCAGCACATCAATCACCCGGCTTCGCTGATGGACTCACCAACAGTCGAGGGAAGCGGATACCAAAATTATATCGGTGCTGATATAAGACTTGTAACCCCATTCATTTGGAAGGAATTGCCATTCCAGCAAAATGTAAGAGAAGTGAAAGCCAAAGATGATCCTATCCAGTGTTCTCAGACAGTTGTGTGGTTGGGGGAAGTTACGGAGATTACCTGGAAAGTATTAGATTTTACATTTGATGTGGTGCTGGATAAGGAGCATCAGTAAAAAAACTGAGGATCATAACTACCAGTGAATGTGGTATGAGCGAGATGGATTGTAATGTTTTAGAAAGTCTTCATCAAATCTGTTGCTCAAACCTCGACACGCTCAACCATTTTGTTCTCTCTGCTCCTCCCACTTCACTGCTACTTCAAACATATTAGCACTTTAACTTTACACAGTCCAGATCAAAGGTCAGAGACCTGAAATATCTACTCTGCTTCTGATATCTGTTTTGGTATTGGTTTAATACCGAGATACAGTGGAAGAAACTTTGTTTTGTGTGCTTTTCAGTCAAATCATGCATTACATGAGTACAATCAAGCCATATACAAGTACAGCAGGTATTGCAAAGAGAAAAATAACCAGAGTGCAGAATATAACAAATGTGAAAGGATCGCAATGATGAGGCAGGTTGAACCCTTGGCTTAAGAGAAATCCATTAACAGACTATTTTCTCCATAGATTTATTTTTCCACAGGTGCTGTCTGAATTGCTGCAAATTTCCAAAATGTTCTGTTTTAAGTTCCAATTTGCAACTTCTGCAGTCTTGTTTTATTTTTTGCATGTTTCATTTTGTGGAGGATGGACATTAGAAAATGGCCAGCAAAGCAATGGTTGAAAGTTTTAAGAAACCTGTGCAAAAAATAGAGCCAGAAGCAAGGACGGGGATTATGGCAATGCTGGAAAGGAACACAAAGTGCTGGAGTAACTCAAATGAACAGGCAGCATCCCTGGAGAATATGGATAGGTAACATTTCAGGGATAAGGCACTTCTTCAGACTAAAGAAGGGTCTTGACCATAAACATTACCTATCCATGTTCTCCAGGGATACTGCCTGACCTGCTGAGTTACTGGAGCACTTCATGTCTCTTTTAGTAAACCAGCATCTGCAGTCCTTGTTTCTGCATGACAAAGTTGGACTTGGTAGTGGAGAGGATGAGTATGGAAGCTCAGCTCAGCTCATGATTGAGTATGATGGCATGATTGCAAGGATTGAGTTTATTGAGTGGGTAGGGAAGGAATGACATTTATATAGGCTGGGATAATGGCTTTGGAGTTCAAAACATGATTAATTCCTAAACTTCTCAAAACTATGCCAGAGAAAGAATTTCAGAGAAATAAATGTTGACATCCATCTTTTGGCACACTGGCACCAATGTGGAAACTTTGGAGTTAGAAGCTAAGACCCAGTGGCTTTGGATCTCCTTAATATGAGATGGATGAGATGCTGGTATCAGCCGCAGTTCCAAAAGCAGTTCCTCATCAGAAGAATTGAACACCAGGCCTGAAAGTGGTGAGCAATTGGTGGGAGAGGCGAGGCGTGGATGTACCTGGCGTACATAGGGATGGCAGAGGACTGTCTTTCCATTGTGAACTGTTGCCGATCATTTATGAGTTCAGGGCAGAATTGAGTGAGCAATAGCTGCTCAGTGATATTGTATTAAGCTGAGAAGAACAAAACAGGTGTTTGGCCACTTATTCAGAACTGTAAATAAGTGCCAGAAATGCCTGCAGAATTGTCTAACTCAGTATCAAATCAGACACCTTGCAGGCATCCTCTGTGGTGGGACACTAGACTCTACAATTAGCCCTTACTGCCTATAAAACTGATCGAATTTCTCCCCCTCAGTATCTAAACCAGCTGTATTATGTAGGCTTTGAGTATAATTGTTTCACATGCTTAAATCAAATTCAAATGCAAGCTCACGACTCTGTAGCAGATGGAGGAGAGAGCATAAATCGACTCAGCAATTATATAGTTTACAACATTTCCTGTGGGAGACAAAAATCAACTTACATTTCCTCTTTTCTCATGTATTTTGTATGATTATTGCCAAGGGCATTTCCAAAGGGAACACTTGTGGGATGCTAAATAAACCACACTTAGAGGGTCTAGCATACAATATGTTAGAACTCAAAGACAGGTTTAAAAGCACACACAAAATGGGATTTTTTTCCTGCATCCACGGGCTATTCCAGCTATTATCCTTGGTTATAAATATAAGAATAATTAATAATTAAGCCAAACAAAAATGCATGCTTGTCGTGGAAAACTTCTATTTGGATATGAGCCAGCAGTGAATTACTTCTTGGATTTGGCTAACTGAGAAACAAAACACCTTGCCAGCATCTAAACCATTTCAATCTATTTATTTTTCCAACAACAATTCATCACTGATTTTTTTTCCCCATCTTGTTTTCTTGTTGCAATGGATCTTTTCTGACCCCTTGCTGTTCATTTCTCTTTCGCTATCTGCTGAACGAAATAGGTGATTATTTTTGTCCTACTTAAAAGTTCTTCTGATCATAATTGAAGTAGCATCACTTGACAGGAGGCAAATTACTTGAAAGAACAATTATTGTCAAGTGGCAAGAAAGTTGAAAATATCTATTGACTGAAGACTTTGAGGTGAACTTATTTTCAATTGTTCATTAAGTTAACATTTACCTCCACTGTAAATTATTAATTAAAAAATAAAACTAGCCAAGTGACTTGAAACAAAAATTTAAAAAATACATTAAATAAAATCAAAAAAATTCATGCAAACTGATCTCTTTGTTTTTTTCTCTGTATTTCTCCAATTCCCATTGAAATGAATGGGCCTGAAAATCCTGCATTTGGTTTCTTGTTTCCACAAAACACCAGTTATTGGGCAGTGCTCATGAAATATGACTATTTAGAGTAAGTTCATAATACAAGCTTCTTTTAACTCTCAAGTTTATGCCAAAGACATAGCAATGCGATTTTAGCTATTTTGTCCACTGTTTCTGACAATATAATTGAATTTTAATGATGAAAGCATATTACATGAGGGAATACATTTTTAATTATACTAATGGCACAATGGAATATCCAATGCATGAGTAAAATGTAACAATGCCATATAAGAATACCAAATCCAGTCTAGCGTGTGGCTTTCTGACCAAATATTATCAGCCTTATGGATAGAAAACAAGTGTTATCGGCATGGGCTACATTGGAGTATTTGTAAATGTACTTAAAACTAGTTTTAATATTCTGGAGATCTTTGCAAGGAAGCTTACATGGGACCATTCTACACATAGTTGCAGCATGGGCAGATGCAGAGGAAAGCTCCTTCTACCCTGTCACAACAATGAGACATGATCCCAATGTCTATTGCACCACTGTGTCATTTTTAATTTCCCAGAGCACCAATCCTTCTGTCATTTCTGAATGAAGGTGAAAAGATGGACAGCTTATATTATAGCTATGAGTAACTACGATGAGACAGTCCAAAATTCACTGAGGGCTATTACTGAAGTAAGAAAGAAAAGAAATTCATGCTTTTACTCAGGTTTGAATTTAAATACATTTCCGTCAAACGTACAAAGGTAACCAGGTTTTTCGCTCTTCCCAACATCAGTCCCAATGTGGCAGGTTTCTTTAATTCCACTTGATATTCTTCAGAGTTATGGATGTACCCTGGGAACATGCAACAAAGAAGGTAACATTCTTTAACTATCTACTATGAGAAGTGATGCAAAAAAATCTTTAGTCAGGCTTTTGGTGAAAACTGGTTAGACAAAAAATTGAGTTTAAATATAATGATGAGCCTTCCTGTGCAGGAAATGGAAAGGATTTCTAAATCATACTAAAATAAATGCATTCTGATGATCAATCGCTGGCCTGAAACATTAACTTTGCTTCTGATTACACAGATGCTGCTTGACCTGCTGGGTATTTCCAGTACTTTCTGCTTTTATTTGTTTTAAAACATGGGGTTAAATGTTAAATAAATCAAATCTAAGCCTGTGGAAATCCATCCATTTTTGCATCAGTGAAAATGGAGGTGAGGGTCCAATCCTTGCCCAGAAGCAAGATCATCATTGAAACATTGTAAGTTGTCTGCATGCCTCTATTTTAAGCTCATATCTTCCACCTTTCGTTGGCCTCACGCAAGACCTGGAGGAGAGAAGCAGTGGAGCTGTCAAGTGCCTCCACAGAACATTTTACAAACCAGAGGGCCTTAAGTATTTCCGACAAAAACAACAAAGAAAATCTTCCTCATCCTCAGATTTGTCTGACCTATCCTCCCCAAAATAAAAAAAAATCCCTCTTATTTGCCTTCCACACCTGCCCCAATACCCCACATGTAATTATGCCACTTCCCCTATCATTGCCCCAGTGCACTTTAATCCCTTAACATTATGCCTCCAATTCCACAATGCCTCTGCTCCTGTCTCTACCCTTCTACCTAATTTTCCACCTCCATTTTCACCAAACCTATCTTCAACCTTTGCCCTGGCCAGGCCATTTAGTTCTGCTGCCTTAACCCCTGTTTAAGCAGATTGCCTATGGAGTAAATTTTAATATTGTAGTTTCCCACCAAACCCAAACCTACATATTTTGGGGTTTGAATTGCTGCTATTGATTATCTGCATGTCTTGAGGAAACCACATATACTGTAAATTCTCCTTGAACTTTAATTCCAGGACAGTTGAAGAAGTCCATATTTCCTCTTGTCCTGAGCATACCTCTACATCTGGTCTGAGACCAAGCCCAAATGAATTAGAAGCCACAGGATACCACATCTTGCACTACCGTGGACTTGTCTACTAATTGAGGGTTTTTTGCAATAATGCCTTGTTCTTGCAGTCTTTTTCTTTTTACTGTTTTGTAGAACGTATGTGTAATTTATATTTGTGTGTTGTCCATGTGCTTAGGATGCTGCTGCAAACAAGATTTTCATTGTTCCTCTGTACCTCACAGTACTTATGCATAAGACAATAAACTTGACTTGATGTGGCCCATAAGTTTTCAGGAAGTGAAGGATGGCACCAATTATTTATCTATTTGAAAGACAAGCTCTCTAATTAATGTAGTAAAATATTGCCAATATATGTGTCAAACGTGGTGGCAGAATATAATCTGGGAGTAAAACATGAAACATGACAGAAAGTTGAAATAATGTCATGTGTAGGAAGGAACTGCAGATGGTGGTTTAAACCGAAGATAGACACAAAAAGCTGGAGTAACTCAACGGGTCAGGCAGCATCTCTGGAGAAAAGAATTGTGATGTTTCGGGTCAAGAACCTTCTTCAAGTCTGAAGAAGAGTCTCGACCCAAAACATCACCGATTCCTTTTCTCCAGAGATGCTATCTGATCCGCTGATTTACTCCAGCTTTTTGTATCTATCTTGAAATAATGTCTGTTAACTTACCATCAGGAAACCTTAAATATGTGACCCCAGCCTTTGAATCATAAGAAGCAGGTACAATGCTGGTTCTCTACCGCACCCAATGTTGAAGGAAATGGCGAACAGGACGAAATTGTGGGCTACACTTGGACCTAGTTCTGTCAAGTGACATACAGTAGACAGATAAGTAACCTACCAATCTGACAGATCTTCATATTTGTCTCAACTATTATCTCGACAAACTAAACCTTTTCATGCCGTGAAAATAATAAAATGTTGCAAGAGCCCTTACAAGGAATAATGTTGCTTTATAAAAAAAAGTTTAATTAATGTGTATGTTAATCCTGTTTACTCAGGTTCCAGCTGTAAAATAGCAAATGCCAAAACACGACGCACAATTAAATACAAACACTAATCAAAAATGAATAGATCAGGGGTAAAACAATTTCAGTGTCAGGAACACAGGGACATTTAAAGATACTGTTGTGTGATGAAATATGGAAACCATGTGGACTATAAAACAAAAACATATGCACATTGTCAATAGCAACAGATGTTTAATTACAGTTTATTTCAGCACAGAGAATTCTACTCTGCCCCTAGATGGCAATACTATCAAACACTTGCTGAAGAGGGACAGTCAATAATTTATAGCCTGTACTAATACATCTTAGACTTGAGGAATGGAGTTAAGTATTGATAACAGATTTGATTCCATAATGGATATCAATTGCTAAAATTGTTGTTAGACTGAACTCATAAGAACATGGTAATATCTTGGAAGATACAAAGAAGCATATCTTTAAACATAGTACACACCACATTTTCATTTATTATTTTGTAAGAGAAATTTAAAGGTGACTATGAACTAGATTTAGTAAAACTTGCATTATTGTATTCGTACTTCCGACAATGGGGATGAAATTGTAAGACTTAAGTTTATGGATTTCTGTTCTTATTAAAAAAACACAGACTAACATTACCATTAGCAATTACAGGCTACATTCAAGATATAAATATATAGATGGAATCTGATGTCCACAGCAGTAAAGTGATGTCCTGTTTGCTCTGTGTCCTATTAACAAAGCAATTTAAATACTGAAAATAATTGAAAGCAGAGTATGTAGGATGTCACAAATGAAGTTTTTAATGTGTAGTGTGGGAAATATGGATAACACATTATAATAATAATCTATACGCAGGCTATATTGAACAATTTACATTCATTTCTGGCCTACATATGGGGTGCAGTAAAAAAGCTGGGAGGCTTAGTGATTTGTGGAGTGAAAATCTGTGTTCCGCGGGATTGCTATTCACGGCATTAACATTTTGTTAACTGGGCCGTCAGAGCGAATGCAAGAAATATTGGGAAGGTCATATTATGTGCACATAATCAGATATCATTCATTTTAATTATTGTCAAAAGTTAAAATTAATCCTTAAGAATTTCAATATCCTCCTGTTACGTTGTGAAATTAAATTTAAGAAAACTCGCACTTTGAAGAAAATATGTTGTAAAACCCAAATAGTTTGGATGCAGATTTCAGTGGAGGAAGCCTGCCATCTTACCTGTTCTAGCTACCTTTAAATGGTTGGTTTGTCCATCTTACAACTCCAAGGCCTAGAAACCCATTTAATTAGGAAAGAATCTAATGAAGTCAAGATTAGTAAAGAATATTTCTCATAAGTAGATGGAGGGTAAATAAAATGGCCTAAGTTTTCCTCCTGTTCAGTAATGGCAGATTTTGTAATACCTAACAACTAGAGCTGCACTTTGCCGGCTCAGTTTTTTTTTACTAATAGTGCTCAATTAAAATCACCTGCCTTTATTAAAATGGCAAGCCCTTTCTGTTTAGGTAAGGATAGAGCCAGGGGATTATGCATTGTTTTGTCATACACCGCAGATCCATAGATCCATGCTATTGTGATGTACTTTATTTCTCCATGCATCGACTGACTACCAAATCTTTTCCATATCTGCACTTTAATTACACATGTTATAGATTCGCTGGCTGGTCCGTCCCTGTGAAGAGGGAGTCGGCCTTATTTGTGCAGGGGAGCTCGTGATCAGGCATCTACTGCTATGATGAAAGGCTTCCTCTGATGCACTAATTTAGACCAATTAAAAAAACGAACAAGGGGATGCTCTAACCTATATGACACCGATCAAAGATAGGAATAGAGCAATATGGAACATTTAATATGCATTGTCATTTCAACTAACTTCTTATTCTCAAGTCACAGCAATGGGGATTTAGAAGGGTTAAACGCATGTGATTTAATAGGAAGCAACATAATATTGTGAGCTGATCAGTACCAACGTTGTTCTAAATATTCCCGGTTATTACCAACAAGAGGATATAACTTAATATTGTTTGCTGCATATTGCATTTCTACTCCTGCTATCATTACTACAAATACTTTTACGGAAATAATGCAATGAGTCTGTGGACTGATAATGGTCTTGACTTCCCCGATAAATGGCAGAAGTTCTGAATGGAACTGTTAATATTTACTGACATAAATGACAGGAACGTCTGAGATGTTTGAACATGCATAATTCAATTAATGACTGAATAGAGTCGAGTGAACGAGTAGCAAATCACTGAAAAAAAAGGTGTGGATCAATATACTATCAGTCCTTCCATTCTTCTCTGGTAAGAAAACAGATGGAGGAGGGGTGATAATCAGAAGTAGCATGGGGAACATCTTTTGGGGATTTAGACTTGGTTAATGATTTCTCCTTTAGATTTAGTCTCTGGTGAATGTTTTGGATTACTCAGTTAAAGATTTTCTGTCTGGCAGATATATTTTTAACTGCTTGGTTACTGATTATCCCTTTCGGAATGTGTCTTGGTTAATAATTTCCCCTTTCAGATGTAGTCATTGGTGAATGCCTTGACAGCTCAGTTACGGATTTTGCAACTTTTTCGTACTGCTTTCATCTTTGGCTTCTTCATAAATATTTTCCCTGTTCCAAAAATGATGGATAATTTCCTTGGTTGAGTGTTTACCTATTTTGGATAATTATGGCGTATTTTGGCCTATTTGTCCAAGATGCTCCACACAATGCTATACCATGTTATAGGAAATATATTGTTAAGCTTGAAAGGGTTCAGAGAAAATTTATGAGGATGTTGCCAGGACTAGAGGGTCTGAGCTATAGGGAGAGGTTGAATAGGCTGGGTCTCTATTCCTTGGAGCACAGGAGGATGAGGGGTGATCTTATTGAGGTGTATAAAATCAGGAGAGGAATAGATCAGGAGCATGTCTTGCCCAGAATAGGGGAATCGAGAACCAGAGGACATAAGTTCAAGTTTAAGGGGAAAAGATCTGAGGGGTAACTTTTTCTTACAAAGGGTGGTGTATGTATGGAACAAGCTGCCAGAAGAGGTAGTTGAGCTGGGACTATCCCAACGTTTAAGAAACAGTTAAACAGGTACATGGATAGAACAAGTTTGCAGGGATATGGACCAAGTGCAGGAAAGTGGGACTAGTGTAGCTGGGACATGTTGGCTTGTTTTTGCAAGTTGGGCTGAAGGGCCTGTTTCCACACTGTATCACTCTATGACTATCTAATGAATCTTGCTTGTTATTGGTCTTCCACATTGGATAAGGTAATTCCATGTGAGAGAAAAATGTAAAGAACAAACCCTTGTCAGGGAAGTTCTGGGTCAATGATCCATGCTATTTTTTATCAATAAAATAATGTAATGTATAATAACAAGATATCACCCTGATTATTATTTGTGTATATTGATTTTAGAAAAAGCACTACCCTATATCACTATGATTTTTGGCCATCTTACACTCACAGTCCTCCTCCGCTGAGGCAGCCCCGAGGATTTTTCCGATCGATGAAAAATAAAAAAGTTATGAGTGTTTAAAAAATCTTGAGATCAGCTGATTGGGACTCTTGCCTGTCAATCACCATGATAAAGGCAGCCCCTTCCGGGAGGGGGCAGGACTATCAAACAGCGGATGCCTGGACGTGAGTCAGTAACTCTGGAAGATCGCGAGGGAGAGGCCACAACTGTGATTCTAAGTTGTGAATCAACTGAACTGTGAGTCTGCAATGTACTTGCAATAAATGATTTGTTAGCCCTTAATGAAAATGCAATGAGTTGTTTGGCCTGCCCTGTGCTTGAAACTGCAATGGAAATGGAAATGAAATGAAAATGCAATGAGCTGTTTGGCCTGCCCTGTGCTTGAAACTGCAATGGAAATGGAAATGAAATGAAAATGCAATGAGCTGTTTGGCCTGCCCTGTGCTAGAAACTGCAATGGAAATGGAAATGAAATGAAAATGCAATGAGCTGTTTGGCCTGCCCTGTGCTTGAAACTGCAGTGGAAATGGAAATGAAATGAAAATGCAATGAGTTGTTTGGCCTGCCCTGTGCAAGAAACTGCAATGGAAATGGAAATGGAAATTGAAATGGAAATGAAATGAAAATGAAATGAAAATGAAATGAGTTGTTTGGCCTGCCCTGTGCTTGAAATTGAAATGGAAATGGAAATGGAAATGGAAATGAAATATGTTGTTTGGCCTGCCCTGTGCTTGAAATTGAAATGGAAATGAAATGAAATGAGTTGCTTGGCCTGCCTGAAACCACTAATTTCGGCCCACAAGACCCCTATTAGCTGAGAAACCAGTCCCCTTTTCCCAAATTGCCCGTATTAGCCCAGGAGGGGCATTTTGGCCCAAAGGGGCCGTGCCAGGCCAGGAAAAGTCCAGAAAAAGTGCATTTCACTGAGATTTCACTCCGATTTTTTTAAAGTCCCTTCGGCCCATCAGGCCAGTATTAGCCCATGAGGAGTCCCTTCAGCCCATCAGTAAGTATTCCCCCTGCAAGTATTAAACCTCACCCCAGTATTTTTCTCTCTCCCTTCATTGGCTCCCTGTGAGTTCCAGGCCAGGTTTGACTTTCCTCCTTCATGGCTGTGATCTGCAGAAAAAGATGAAAAATGTCTAAAATTGATTTATCACCCTCTCCCCCTTCTCTCTCACAGAGTCTCTCACCTGCTTCGGGCAGAATTTCTGGCAGTTTCTGAGCTGCCAGCCCACCAGCCCTGAGTGACTGAGCTGCCAGCCCACCAGGCCTGAGTGACTGAGCTGCCAGCCCACAAGGCCTGAGTGACTGAGCTGCCAGCCCACCAGGCCTGAGTGAATGAGCTGCCAGCCCACCAGGCCTGAGTGACTGAGCTGCCAACCCAAGAATCCATTCGGCCCACAATGTCCATACTAGCCCTCTGGAATCCAGTCCCTTCGGCCCACAACACCCATACTAGCGCTCAGACCCCCCCCCCCACTGGCCACCAATATTGGAATTGGTGGAGAGGTGGAATATTGTGTTGGGGAAAAGGTCCTCCTGTGTGAACATGGGACCCAATGGGTCCCACTTAGTCTAGTTTACAATATATTAAGCTGATTACTACTTATTTGCAATAAAATATTTCTTACAGAATCTTCCCTTTTCAACTGTGCAGGCAGATTTGTGGGTTAAAATTTGTTACACCAAGACATTTGTTTACAGACACAAAACATCACCAATTCCTTATCTCCAGAGATGTTGCCTGTCCCGCTGAGTTACTCCAGCATTTTATGTCTATCTTCGGTTTAAACCAGCATATGCAGTTCCTTCCTACACACCTCATTTGTTTTTATTCCATTGTCCTTAGAAAGTACACACCAGAAAAAAAAAACTTTTACCTTTCAAAAGCTATTGCAATGTATTTTCTATTATAATTTTCCAATTTAGTTTTTAAAATAATTATGAAAATTACAAATGTAATGGGTTCATTGGCCATAATGTATAAACAAAATATCATTTGTTCTGAAAGATAAATATGGGGAAAAAAATGTGATTATTTATGCTTTCATCGGTGATAATACTGAAAATCTCATATTTTGTGGTTCAAAGAGTGGTTAAAATTTTAAACGGCAGTACTGAGAAACTAAAAATAACTCATTTTAGTACATTGTATTTACTTATTCAGTGTGGTGACTTGTTGTTTCAATCTCTTCATAAAGCACAAGGGAGAAGCAACTCCTGTGAGTATTGACCTGAGGGTCATTGCATACTGTTGGGAGATCCAGCTACAGTACCAATTTCACATAGTTTACTGTGATTGCATTCAACTACTTGAAGGAGCTCAAAATGCAGTGAAGAGGTCAAGAGGCTGCAAAGGCTGAAAATGATCAAAATTTTGCATTGATCTGTAGCTGTCAAGAGCTGATGTGAGTTGAAATAGAAAGGCAACACAGGAAGTTTCCAGAGAAATGTGTGCACATACTGTCTTTGGTTCCTAAACCTTTTATACCTAATGTGACTGGTGCCCAACATGTGATGGTGGCCTTTGTTTTGATTTTATATGGCTGTAACAATATTTTGACTTAGATTTGCTTTCTGTTTGAAGAGAACTGTGATGTATGGACCACAAGTGTAGAAAGGAACAGCAGATGCTGCTTTAAACTGAAGATAGACACAAAAAGCTGGAGTAACTCAGCAGGACAGGCAGCATCTCTGGAGAGGAATGGGTGACGTTTCTTTTCTGAAGAAGGGTCTCGACCCGAAACGTCACCCATTCCTTCTCTCATGAGATGCTGCCTGTTCCACTGAGATACCCCAGCTTTTTGTGTCTATCTTTATGTACGACCACAATGTTGGGAAGCCATTTAATGCACTTGTCTCTGCAGCAACAAACTAGTTTGGAAACATATGTTGTGATCACCCAAATCTTCCATTACCACCGTTTATTTTATCTGATTGAAAATTTTATTATTTAACGGCCTACTGGAAATAATCACATGGGCAGATTTCTTGACTGGGGGATTAGAGTAACCCAAGTTAACTGCTCCATTATGATTGCTATCCAAGCTGCTGCTAACTCTGCTGACAGAACCCATGAGTCAGAATGAGTAAGTGGCAGGATATCAGTTTGCCTCTCATCTTCTGAATGACTAGCTTTCAAAAGCATGAGTTCTCATCTTCTTTCCTTACTAAAAACAAAATAAAACACCCTTCAACACTGGAGAGCATGTCAGTTGGTCAGAATTGCAGCTTGACATAATTTAGTTCATTTTCAAGATATCAGGTGCCATAAGATAACATTAAATATGTCAAAATGAATCGCTGTGGTAGAATGTCGCATTGATAGAATTGGGAAATGAAAATATGGATACAGGGCCACTCATTGGCCTAGTGAACAAATAATTACATCATTACATTTGCAATCTTCCAAACTGGAATTGAAATGAATCAGAAATCAAATGTTTGATGGCTTACTTGTTCGTCATTAATCTTTGACAGAATATGGGTGTCACAAGCATGCGCAGTAATTTTTGGCCATTCCTAATTTCCCTTGAGAAGGTTGGGGAAGGGAAGGGATTGTTGCCTTGAACCGCTACAGTTATTCCAGTGAAGGTGCTCCCACAAAGTTGCAAAGCAGGAGTTCCCTAATTAGCAAAGGAGTAGTGGTATATTGGGTGTGGGTTCAGGGATGGGGCAGTAACACCAAAGGTACGGGATAATCTGTAAATTATACCTAAGAATGTAATTCACCAGGTAAGTAATTCTATTTCAGCTTTAACATTGAAATTGAGATCTGTTGCTGCATATTTCATCTTTTCTGTAATTCCATAAAATTTAATCTGAACATTGTAGCGGCACCTAGTGGTGGTTTGGGGAGGTCAGAACATTGGTCAGCTCGGTCACGTGACCGCGGCGGTTCGTTCGCGGGTTTTTAGTTAGTTTGTCAGCGCTTCTCCCAGCAACAGGAGCTGTTTTGTGTTAGCTAGTCAGGCACGCGATTGCATGAGGATTTGTTTTGTTTTTATTTGTTAATAAAAATTACTTCACTCAACCTGTCTGGTCTCGCTACAGCATCATCAAATGATGTCAGAAAGTAGCATTATCAGCATTCATGTTAACAATCATGTTAACACACATGTTAGCATTCTGCATTGTCCAGACTGCATTCAGTGTTCCTGATGTGGCCTCATTTACATCGGTGAGACCAAGCATAGACTATGCGACTGTTTCTCAAAACACTCATGCTCGGTCCACCAAGGCCTGCTGGAGCTCCCTGTTGCAAAACATTCTATTTCCCCTTCCCATTCCAATGCTGATCTTTCTCTCCTGCACCCTCTCCATTGTTAGAGTGAAGCCACATGCAAACTGGAGGAATATCTCATATTCCACTTAGGTAGCTTACAACCTAGCAAACCCTCCCCCCCTTTATATATATACCACCCCCCTTGTAACCCCCTCTTTTCCCTGTGCGCACTTCAATTCACACCAATCTCTTCCCTTCCTCTTTTACCTATATTCCTTCTCTTGCTTCACAATTTGCACCTCTTTTCCTTATCTACACTTTTGGTCTTTTCATCTCTGGCCCTAGTCCAACCATCTGCCAAATGTATTATTTTGCCAGGCTTTGTCTTGCTCCTCCACTCATCCAGGTTTCTCTCCTCCCACACAATCAGACCCGAAATGTTTTCTATTCATGTTCCCCAGAGATGCTGCCTGACCCGCTGAGTTACTCTAGCACTTTGTGTCTTTTTTGTATAAACAAGCAGATGCAGTTCCTCATATCTGACTCAGTTTTTGCTGAGCCAGTAAACATACAACTGAATTTCATTCTCAGTTTTTCTTCTCATCTTTCCTGGCATCCATAGCGTAGGTGAAATAGCTCAGAACGTTTACAGCCAACAAGAGTAATTTACATAGAAGGCAAACTTTGGTATTCCAATATTTTAAATAGGCTATAAATCTTGAGATACATAGAGATAATTTTAATGAGGTGATAGTTGTGATGGAGTGAGGACCAGTTACAACATTCAATCTTCCAGGTATTATATAGCTGAGACAAAGGTCAGTTGGTAACCAGCTATTTTAACATTTTAAATAAGTCAACCATTTATCTCTTTTGCATGTAGCTGCATAAAGCAAGGATAGCATCAGGAAGAGCAGGTTTGCATCCCCGAGTCCCATTCCCTCGGTATCTAGTATTAGATCTTCACATCCACATCCTTAAGGGCCTGTCCCACTGGGTGTCATTTGCGCGTCATTTACGCGATTGGCCAGGTGTGACTGACGCGCGACAGTCGCGCGAAAATCATCTAGCAGTACGACAGTCGCGCGCCAAGTATCTCTTGAGGGCCCTGCTTTTTTTGGGAGCCATTTGCGATGTCGTTCGTACTTAGTCCGATCTCTGTGGCAAGGATTTTCCCAGTGAACATTTTTCAAAACTACGCGCGCTTTATACCCAAGTGGTCACGTGGTGCGGTGCTCAAATGATGCGCAATTGGCACGCCGACGGCGTACGGGCGGCACATGGTTACGGACGTTGACGCACGGTGACGCATAATAAATTAGCATAGGCAATGTTCGTGCGTCACCGTGTGTAACCATGCATCACCACGTGATACACGTATGCCGTCAGTACGTTAGCGTATGCCATCAGTACGAGAGCGTGCGCAAGGGATATGTCACGCAGGTGGTGCGCGAATATTTTGAGCATTCCAAAATCCTGGGGCGCCGCGCGTTACCGCGCATCACTGCATACGCCACCACGCCTCACCTCACGCCATAAGTGCGTCACAACGCGCCAACCAATTTTTAGGATGTCGCGTAAATGATGCGCAAATGATCCCCAAGTGGGACAGGCCCTATTCTTTCCTCTCTCCTTTCCAAATCATGGATTGGGAATGTGCTGTTCACCAACTGATGATACCCTAGCTTGATGAGCTGGCAGACTCAAACAGTGGAGGTACGCTCTATATCAAACGACTGGGTTCCCATTGAAAATTCACCACCTGTGTAACTCGCCCCAGTGATCATCCAGGTTATTGCTATTGAGGGAGTGCAGCGTAGGTTCACCAGGTTAATTCCCAGAATGGTGGGAGTGACATATGATAAAATAATGGATCGAATAGACTTATATTCAATGGAATTTAGAAGGATAAGAGGGGAATTTATCAAAACATATGAAATTCTTAATGGATTGCACAGGCTAGATGCAGGAAAAATATTCTCCTTGTTGGCGGAGTCCAGAACCAGGGGATAGGGTTTAAGTATAAGGATTAGGCCATTTAGGACTGAGATGAGGAAACACTTTTTCATGCAGAGAGTTGTGAATCTGTGGAATTCTCTGCCACAGAATGCAGTGGAGGTCATGTCACTGGTTGTTTTCAAGAGAGAGTTTGATATAGTTCTTGGGGCTAATGGAATCAAGGGATATGGGGAGAAAGCAGGAACGGGGTACTGATTTTGGATAATCAGCCATGACCACAGTGAATGGCAGTGCTGGCTCGAAGGGCCGAATGGCCTACTCCTGCACCTATTTTCTATGTTTCTATGTTTCTACATTTTCTGGCAACTCTGATGCAAATCTGATCTGATATACAACTTAATATTACTGACAGAAATAAATGTGTGGCTTTTTCAAAGAGCTTTAAGTAGTCTTGGCTAAGTTCCATACCTTCACTTGTTCACTTGCATTTCATGTTTCATATGTGAGGAATGGCATTTCACAATGATTACCCACTGTTGAAGGTGATGGAGCAATATTGAAGCAGCATATCATGATCTTTTTGTGTCGTCTTTATAAAGAAAGGGCTCTTTTAAATCACAGCATTGTACGAGTCTATGTTGTACAGATATAACATTTTCCTCCATTCAGTGCTGCAAATGGTGAAATGTGCTACAGTGAATTGAGATTTGGTTCTCAGACTGAAATGTGATTTGTAATATCAATTACAACTTTAAGTTATAAAGCACATTTTAATATGGTAAAATATTCCAAGGTGAGTATTATATTAAATAAAACTTGACTCTGTACTACTTAGGTTGTAAGGGCATGTAACTGGACGCTTGATCTAAGATTAAGAAAGAACTGCAGATGCTGATAAAATCAAAGGTAGGCACAAAATGCTGGGGTAACTCAGCGGGTGAGGCAGCATCTATGGAGAGAAGGAATTGGCGACATTTCGGGTCATTCCTTCTCTCCATAAATGCTGCCTCACCCGCTGAGTTACTCCAGCATTTTGTGTCTATGCTTGATCTCAGATATGGGATTTAAGGAGAATCTTAAAGAAGGAAAGAGGGTTTTCTTTTTCTGAGGCCATCCCTCAAAATTGGGTTTTCCTTGAAGATCTGTAGGTTCTGAAGTGGCTTATGAGGTCAATGTAGGAGCCACGGGCATTGCAAGTGGTGAGACAGGAGGTGCTTGATGTGGCACTTGGATGGGTTGTTTGGGAGACGATGTGCTTCTTCAACTATTTACATTGGGTTTCTGTGTGCACCTGTCAAAGGGTAGTGAGCTTCTCTCTGCCATCTCATATATTCCATCTCCATTTTAAATGGTCATGGGCCAGGAATTCCCCTGGGTTGACAGGTGTGTTGGGAAAGAGCCAATTAAAACAGCTCTAGAGGCATTTGAAGAACAAGGTCTAACAAAAAACCATGGCAGGCAGCAGAAACAAAGAACATCTAAAAATCTGGTATACATGGATGATTTGGTGCTATCCATATTATCTGAGGCCCAATGAGCCAAGGGCCAAGAATGAAGACAAACCTGGATAAAGGCTGGAAGTGTTTGCTGGGAGGAATACTTTGAAGAACTTCTCAACTGTGACGTTGTCCTGGACATGAGTGCATTTAAGTCCATTTCACAGCAATCTGTTAGGTCCAGCCCACTAGTCCAATAAGACTGTACGTCCACTGACAAACAACACGGCTTTGGGATCAGAGAGCATCCCTGCTCAGGTTTGCTGGTGAGGAAATTCAGACACAAATTCACAGCCTCATCTCCCACATCTAGTAAGAGGAGGACATGCCAGGAATTTCAGAGATAGTTTAGTTTAATTTAGTTTAGAGATACATCATGGAAACAGGCCCTTCGGCCCACCAAGTCCACACCGACCAGCGATCCTCACACACTAACATTATCCTACACACACTAGGGAAAATTTACATTTGCACTAAGCCAATTGACCTACAAACCTGTACGTCTTTGGAGTGTGGAAGGAAACCGGAGCACCCGGAAAAAACCCATGCGGGCACGGGGAGAACATACAAACTCTGTACAGGTAGCACCCATTGTCAGGATCGAACCCGGGTCTCTGGCATTCTAAGGCAGCAACTCTACCACTGCACTGCATGCAGTCGTGCCACTATCTTCAAAAAGGGCGATGGATCCACTTGTAGTATTACGCTGCTCTCTGACATATGCATAGGTTTTCCTGACGTCTACTCCCAATTTCTGATATCCCAAATCATAATGTAGATTGCCTCCATCCTGAGGCACAATGGGCATGATCATCATGACATGATAATTCTAAAAAAGAGAATCAAAGTGATTTAGAAAAGGATTTCCTGAGCATACAGGCTTGGCAAATGAAGGGGTCAACAAGAGACAAATTAAACTTGGGAATGCTCAGACAGTCAAAATGATGGGCCACAGAAATCCTGGAGAATTTTAGGATTAAAAGATATAAAAGTTAGGGAACAAAGAAATCATGATGGATTTTTTTTAAATCAAGGCATTGCTTAACTCCTGTGTCATTATGTATTATAGTGAGATGCGAATCAGCTTAAGTCATTGATAGCAGGATTTTGGGCATTTAAGTGTGTGGTGGGTAGAACAAGAAAGGGTGACTGATAGAGGGTTCAAGTATAAAGGAAACAAAGGCATAAATGTGGATTTCAGTATCAGCAGAGCTGAAGCGAGGTGCAGTTTGACAGTTAAGCAGATGGACACAAGCAGCCTTTTGGATGGAATTAACAAAGACAAATTAAATAGTTTCCATTATACCCTTGCAAGGCAGGCTGGATTACAAATTCTACTTCTGCATTCAATGAAGGATAGTAAAACATTATTTAATAAGGTTTCTATTAAGTTAGAATCCAAGCTTAATAAAATGAATGCATGGTGGTGGGAGGTTGTGTGCAAATATTCTTCATCCATTTTTCACCTACTTAAAGAGGATTGCTATGAATAAAGAAATACATATACCAAGATATTCATGTTAATGTTCTGGTAAGAATGAAATTGATCTTGTGAGGAAAATTATAATTAAATGTTTATTAATGTATCGTGTGAGAAACCGTTAAATGGATAACTGGATCTACTTTTGCTAAATCCCAGTCCAATATAGTTTAGTAGAAAAGTATACAGTCCCGATCTGTTGTATTTTGCCTGTTTGAATTTATTTTTTAACATTCTGAGAATGCAATTATTAAAATGTTAAGATAATGGTAAAGGTAACTGAAAATTGAAATAATCTGACAAATGGATGAATTATATTATTACATCTGGGGATTAAAGGGCAGAAAGAACAAAGTTCTCATAGATGAAAAAGATATAGAGAATTAAGAATATAGTTTCAGAGGTAATTTCTCATACAAAGGTCAAATAAAGTCCCTCTTTCTAGTTCATAATTTTCAGAGTAATTATTTTGTATATATATTTTATTCAATCATAAAGACTTCTACATTTAATTACAAAAGAGATCCGGTCATCAAACGGTTAACTGCAACAATACTGCTAATATTTCCGATTTGTTTGTTTTCTCCAACTTCTGGTTTCTTGGCTAACAGAATTATTTACCCACTGTTGACAAATTTCCTAATGTAAATCTAACAGATTGTTACACATGCTGTTGGCATTCAGTTTTTTTTATTTTTTAAACAATGTCCTTCATGTAACAGTAGTTAAACGCAGCAGAAGGACATCATTAGAGCCATGGTTAACTGTAATTTACACCATTAGGAAGGCAGCACAATTTTTATTGCCTGGCAATTTTCTCACTTCAGTATTTGTACCATATGGCTCAATTTGTGTAATAACCTTAATTTCTACACCCTTCAGGTCTGCTTCATCTCCTACAGAATCGGAATGCAGTTTAGCAGAAAGGGGACTGTCTATACTTCAAGAGTTGAGATTAATAATCTGTCACGTCCTGTTCTGGTGAAGGAATGTGAACAGCAGACAGATGGTATCTCTACAAATGACTGTCAGAGGTCCTGATCCAATCAATACGATGTATTAATACATCTCCCATCGTTCCTTCTCTAGGGGCTGCAGAGCACATCTGGAAAGTTCTGGGGACTGCGGTGGTGAAAGCTGATTCTTTTCAGAATCAAACTGAGTCCAATTAATTTTTCATGTATACTTGATAACCATTTTATAATTAGGTGTGTACTTCTTGATGGATATACAGTGGCAGTACAGACCGCCTGCATTTTCTATCCCCATCCAGTCCTCTTTTAGCAGCCAGTCCATTAATCAAACAGTCTGGCACAGAGCTGAACCCTCAGCACAGTTGTGATCAATACTAGCCGAAAAAACACAGAAACAGCCTCCAGCATGCATGGCTATCTGGCCATTACATCAGTTACTTCTTCTGGAAAAATAGTGTTGTCGTAATTATCTTCTTGTTAGAAAAAAAATTGCAAACTGCCTCTGTATGAGTTTTTTTTTGCTTTGCCTTTAAACTCTGCAATATGTTCAAATGTTACAGAAATATTTTGAATTAACACTGTAATTGAGTTTATACTTTTGCTGATAACTAAATAAAATTACTTCTATAAACAGCAAATATTAAAAGATTAAAAGCTTAAATAAAGTCTTATCCTCTGCTAAAATTTATTGATATTGTATATCAATGGAGCAAACGTAACTGAACTGGATAATTCAAAACCTTTCAAACTCTGGAATGCATTTCTGATATTAAATGCATGTGAAAATGACTCTGTCATAATTTTTTTTTCATCATCTGCTGTTGGTGCAATAGTCACTGACTAGAAAATGCTTTATATGTCACGGAAAAATATATTGATCAATGGTAATTATTAAATATATAATAGACTGTATTCTTTTGTATATTTGAACTTGTGCTATACAGTCACAAAACAGAGAAGTATTTGCCCAGAGAAGTAATTAACCTCTAGTCCAAATGATTGGTCCACTGGAGTTAATGTTCTTTGAACTTCAATAAAGCTGTCACCTGCCAATAACCACCACTAACTCCCTTCTTAATGATATTTCCATTATATTTTGTAGGTTATAATGGAGCAGTTAGAGAGGTCACTTGTCCAGAACAGCTGATGACTTTCCACTCTGAAGTCTCCATTAAGTTTGATTAGCTTTGAACTATGAAGATGTGGTCATCTGTTCATAATGTCCATATATCTCCTGCCCTACTTGTTCACAATACATTCCCTGGGCTTTGGTACATCAGTGAGATTGGCCCACATTGACCACTGCCCTGGAAGGTACAGTATATGGCAGACAGATTGAAAAAATAAATACCACCTATTTGATTTTTCAAGTAATTAAAAATGCCGAAAGGAATGTTATCTATGAGTTTACATATATTTCTTATTCTAATATTTACAACTCAACAGCTGAATAGAGACCATATATTTTAGGTAGAATTTCACACTGCAGTGCAAATACTAATGACACGCACATGCACGTGCTCATACACACAAACACACGCACACAGACAAGCGCACACAGACAAACGCGTACAGACACACGCACACAGATACGTGCACTCAGACACACACGCACTCAGACACACGCACTCGGACACACACGTGCACACACATGTACTCATACACACGTACTCAGACACACACACACACACACACATGCACATTGATACACGCACGCACACATGCATGCACACAGACATGCACACACGCGCGTGCGAGCGCACACTCAGTCACATGGAGAGACGCAGTGGAGCTGAATTGTTTTAGAATGCAACTGGCATGGACTCAATGGGCTGAATGCCCTCCATCCATGCTGTAATCTTTCTATGATTCTGCAGGGGGAAACAGGTATTTGTTAAATTACTGCACACTTGCACATCTTGGATTTGTATTCTATTTTCTTGTGGTCTGGTTATTTCAAACCAAAAACTATGAATTCTCCGAGTCTAAATGGAAAGCACTGAGTGTTAGAAACACGTAGAAATTCAGACAGCACTTGGAAATCACAGAATACGTAGCGTGTGGAAGGAGACAGTTGAGTTCAGCTAAACCCAATTCTTCCATTCTCTCCCCATAGCCCTGAACATTCTTTACTTTCAGACATTTGATCAGGTCTCTTTTAAATGTGCACATTGAATGTGCTTCTACTTGTACACCTGCCAGTGCACTCCAGAACTTACCAGTTGCTGCAAAAAGAAATCTTTCCCAATGTCAGTTTTGATTCTTTTGTCAAACACCTTCATTTATCTTCTGAAGATATAATAATAATAATAATAATAATCATTTTATTTACTGGCGCCTTTCTAAAACCCAAGGACACCTTACAATGCATAGAATCACAACAAAACAAAAAAACACATAATCGGAATAAATTAAATAAAAAAACACCACAGTACACAAATCAAGGACAGAATTCAATTTCAAAAGCACCAAAAGAAATTAAGAAACACAATTTGAGGAGAGAGCAGCGGCGACCAATTCGCGCCAGCGTCCACTCTCCCCTCCGACCGCCATCTTGTACACGGACTGACAGGCACAGGCACAGGCACAGCACACAAAATCATTGCTAAATGCACAGAGATGCACAGAGATATCTTCTGTATCTCTCGATAACTCTTTGACTCCTCTTTTGGAGACCCAACCTGAAACATCGCCTATCTATGTTCTCCAGAGACGCGTTCTGACCTACTGAGTTTCTCCAGCACTTTGTGTCTTTTGTGCAAACCAACGTCCGCTGTTCCTTGTTTCTTCATTCTTTGTTCCCTAGTTCTTTGCTTCTCCAACAATTCCTCTCCACTCTATCCATATGTATCATGATTTTAGACATTTCTATCAGATCTATTTACAATCTCTTTTCCAAGAAGAACAAATCCAATGTCTAAATTCTAGCCACATATACCCGTTATCTCTCTATATCTCAACCTGGGCTTGCCTGAATCAGGTATTGCTCATAACAACTGAAGCATGGTCTTGGAAGATGGCGCCAAACAAGGCGTCTTTTGCATGCGGGCTCAGTAGACAATTTCTGTACAATTGCTAATCAGGGGTGGTGTGGTGTGGTGATACTCTACTGGACTGTTTGTTAGAACAGAATTTCACTGCATTTGCACTTTGCACAAGTGACAATAAAGCACCATTGCATCATTGAACCATAAATAAGGCATTGGACCCTTGCACAATAACTTGTTGCAACTAAACCAGTGTTTGGTGAAGGTTTGTCACGACTTCCTTGCTCTCGTAATTCCATGATTCTATTTATATAGAAACAAGGAACTGCAGATGCTGGCTTACCAAGGAAAGACACAAAATGCTGCAGTAATGCAGCAGGTCAGGCAGCATCCCTGGAGAACATGGGTAGGTGATGTTTCAAGTAAGATTCCTTCTTGGTCCCAATCCGAAATGTCACCTATCCATATTCTCCGGGGATGCTGCCTGACCCGCTGGGGTACTCCAGCATTTTGTGTCTTTTCTACTCATGCAGTCCCGAATCACAAGCTCTTTATACCATTTTCTCAACTTGCCCCACCACTTTCAATGAACGACATACATATAGTCACAGATCCTTCTATTCTCATTGCTAAATGCACAGAGATGCACAGAGATTAGATGCAGAGAGTCTCTTGCCCAGAGTAGGTGAATTGAGGACCAGAGGGAATTGGTTTAAGGAGAAGGGGAAAAGATTTAATAGGAATCTGAGGGGTAACGTTTTCACACAAATAATGGTGGATGTATGGAACACGCTGCCAGAGGAGGTAGTTGAGGCAGGGACTATCCCAACATTTAAGAAACAGTTAGACACGTACATGGATAGGACTGGTTTGGAGGGATATGGACCAAATGCTGGCAGGTGGGACTCGTGTTGCTGGGACGTGTTGGCCAAGTTGGGCTGAAGGGCCTGTTTCCACACTGTATCTCTCTATAACTCTATGACTCTATAAATCCTCTTTTGGAATTGTGCCCTCAAGATGTTAAAATAACTTTCTCCTGCCAATGTTATAGAATGTGCCACACAAGCCTCGTTCTGGACCACCATATGACCTATACTATGGTGCACATCTACTTGTATTCAGAAAGTAGAGATCTGCTTCTGTGAGTTGGTGATCTGTTGAAAGTGAACTCTGCTGTGTGAATAGCCTTTATATATATATATATATATATATATATATATATGTGTGTGTGTGTGTGTGTGTGTGTGTGTGTGTGTGTGTGTGTGTGTGTGTGTGTGTGTGTGTGTGTGTGTGTGTGTGTGTGTATGTATGTGTGTGTGTGTGTGTGTGTATGTGTGTGTGTGTGTGTGTGTGTGTGTGTGTGTGTGTGTGTGTGTGTGTGTGTGTGTGTGTGTGTGTGTGTGCATGTATGTATGTATATATATCATAGTAGGATCATCCGTACATCATATTGACGGAGGTCTGGTTGAAAAGTTTATCAAATAAAATGTTATTTAAACAAACCATTCCATTCCCAAAGCACCAACGGATCCACAGATCAGTCCCAGTCTAAAGAAGGGTCTCCACCCAAAACATCACCCATTCCTTCTCTCCAGAGATGCTGCCTGTCCCGCTGAGTTACTTTAACATTTTGTATCTATCACAGATCTCAACATCCCTGTTCTTACTACTGTCTACTATCTGATGCTCTTCCTTCAATCCACTTTTCTGGGACATTGGATCGCTTAATATAAATGTAAACAACATCTAAGGTATAAAAAGGAAAACGGATTACCATGTACATACAATGAATGAGATGCATACAAGATACTTGGCTTCATAACTTGGGGCATAGACAATAGGAGTAGCAAGGTTACAGTACATGCATAGGCACAGTTGGAGTTATTGTGAGAATTCTGGCTGACACACTATAGGAAGGATACGGTAACAGTGGAGAGGGTGCAGAGGATATTCGTCAGGACGTTGCCTGGGATGGAGCTGGTACTGAAGAGAAACTGTTTGCTTAGAGGATAGGCTGGGTTTATATTCCTTGGAGCAGATGAGAGCAGAACCTGAATAGATATACAGTTTTGAGAAACATAAATACAGTGGATAGTAGGAAATCTTTCCCCTAAGCAAAGGTGGCTAATACTAGAGGGTCAAGGTAAAGTGGTAAGAGAATTTGAGGGAGTCTGAGGAAGAACTGCTTCAACCATTGGATGGTTTGAATTTGATCACACTGCATATGTGGGTGAATGAACAGAGAACATAGAATAGTAAAGCACAAGAACAGACCCTTCGGCCCACCTTTTCTGTGCTGAACATAATGCCTAGACCACTTCTCATTTCCCTCCACATAATCCATATCCCTCCATTTACTGCATATCCATATGCCTATCCAAAAGTCTCTTATACGCCACTGTCATAACTGCCTCATCCACAACTCCTGGCTGTGCGTTCTAGGCACTCATCATCCTCTGTCTAAAAAAACTTGCTCCAGACATCTCCAGGCTTTGCTCCTCTCACCTTAAGGCTATGCCCTCTCGTATTTGATTTTTCCATCAAATCTTCCTGCAATTCTGGCATCACAGAGAAAACAATTCAAGTCTGTCCAACAACTCCCTGTAGCTAATGCCCCCGAATCCAGGCATCATACTGGTAAACCTCTTCTGCACCCATTCAAAAGCCTTCACATCCTTCTTCAAATATGGCGACCAGAACTGCAAGCATACACCAAAGGCGGCCTAATCAATCTCCTATAAAGCTGCACCGTGACTTCCTGAATCTTTTACTCAATGCCCGACCTATGAAAGAAAGCACACTATATGCCTTCTTTAGCACTCTATCCATGTGTTGGCACTTCCAGGGAGTTATGGACTTGGACCCCAAGATCTATCAATATATCAATGCTGTTAAGGGTCATGCTATTAATTGTATATTTCCCCCTTACATTTGGCCTCTCAAAGAGCAACACCACAAATTTGCTTCGATTAAACTCCAAATGACATTTCTCCACCCATTAATGTAGCTGGTCTATATCCCTATTAGACAGCCTTCCTCACAGTCTGCGACCCCAGCAATCTTCGTGCCATCTGACAACATTACTGACCAACCCATCTATGTTTACGTGCAATCCCCTTATCTGCATCACAAAAAGCAGAGGTCCCAGCAAAGATCCCTGTGGAACTCTACTGGTCACAGACTTTGTCCTTCCACCACAGCCATCTGTCGTCTAACCATACTATCTGCATCCATACGACAAAGTCACTGTTCATTCCAACCAATTTAATCATTTGGATCAGCCTACCATGGGGAACTTTATCAAATGCTTTATTAAAATCCATGTCATCACTCACCGCCCTATCCTCATCAATCACCTTCGTCACCTCCTCAAGTTAGTAAAATATGACCTGCTGTATACAAAGCCATGCTGATCGTCCTTAATTAACCCATTCTCTTCCAACTGGGAATAAATCCTTTCCCGAATAATCCTTTCACAATATTTAAGAAATACCTGGACAGGCATTTTGAATTGTTGAGGCATAGAGGGCTACATAGCGTGATGGTAAATGGGATTCATACAGATAGGTGCTTAATGGTTGGCATGGATGGTGGGCTGATTAATTCTATGGTTCTATTGGAAGATAGACACAAAGTGCTGGAGTAACTCAACGGGTCAGGCAGCATCTCTGGAGAAAAAGGATGGGTGACATTTCGGATTGGGACCTGTCTTCAGACTGAGAGCAGATGGGAGTCAACTGGAGGTACGAAAAGGCCAGAACAAAGCAGGGCTGGCAATAGATGACCAAGGAGGAAGGGTGGAGTCCATAATGGCCCATTGTTGGTTAGGGAAGGGGTGATAATGAAGAGATACAAGGATGTGAACTGTGGAACGAGTTGCTGCCATACAGTGCTTGCAGTGCTGGAAACCCAGGTTCGATCCCAACTATAGGTGCTGTCTGTATGGAGTTCGTACATACTCCCCCGTGACCTCGTGGGTTTTGCTCCAAGATCTTCAGTTTCATCCCACACTCCAAAGATGTACAGGTTTGTAGGTTAATTGACTTGGTATAAGTGTAAATTGTCCCTAGTGTGTATAGGTAAGATAGCGTTAATGTGTGGGGATCGCTGGTCGGTGCGGACTTGGTGGGCCGAAAGGCCGGTTTCCGCGCTGTATCTCTAAATTAAACTAAACTAAACTACTGGGTTGTAAGCTGCCCAAACAAAACATGAGGTTCTGTTCCTCCAATTGTCCAATCCTGCAATGACTCTATTAGTCGACCACATTTGAATAATTTTATCAGGCTGAAAATTTCAAGTGAACAGACATGTACAGAATATACTTCCTATTCTAAAGAAGGGTCTTGACCGAAACGTCACCCATTCCTTCTCTCCAGAGATGCTGCCTGTCCCGCTGAGTTACTCCAGCATTTTGTGTCTATCTTCGGTTTAAGCCTGCAGTTCCTTCCTACACAAATACTTCCTATATTTCTGATGTGATTAGTTTTTTAGGGTACGTCATAAATAAGGTGGAAGAAATAACAGAAATTAACTGTTATTTCAGCTTTAGTGTAATTGGGAACAAGATTGCGAAATTCAGCTTCATCACAGCCATCAACAGTTGTTCCAAAGCCTTCTAGTCAGTACAATATGGATAAGCTGCATGGTAATGCATTCAGTCTCCAACAATCAGTTATTAAACTGTTACTTTGAACAAAATGTTTTCTTATTCTGAACTGCTGCAACCTATAGCTGGGCTTTTTTCAAAGCATTGGCTGGTTTATACCTTGGGTTCAGGTTTACTTCTGTTGCTTAAGTTTGATAAGTTAGCATTGGAAGAGTTGAATTGAATTTGGGTAACGCAAGAAGTTTTATTTCCAGTAGTATCTACTTTTCAACAATGTGCTTTCACACCAGCAGGCTCAATTTTAATTCTACCTTCCCAGCATACATAGACTTTTCAATATTGAGACAGAATTTCTAAAATGTGACTGTTGGAATTCTGCACAGATTCTTGGAGTTGAAGGAAGGTCGTATATGTTTTGACAGAGTTAATACAGCAGATCATAACATTCTAAAATGATCTTAGAATTTTATTTGCCAGTAAGAATTACTGAAGGAAAAATATGGTTTTCTTACGTTTTTCTGATGAGATTTTGCCTGTCTTTGAATTGTACAAACTGAAACAGGCCCTTCGGCCAAACTTGCCCATGTCGACCAAGATACCCCATCCACTAGTCCTATATTTGGCCCATGTCCTTATAAACCTTTCCTATCCATGTACCTGTTCAAATGTATTTTAAATGTCGTTATTGTACCCGCCTCAACTACCTCCTCCAGCAGCTCATTCCATACACCCACCACTCTATGTGAAAAGGTTACCTCTCAGGTTCCTCTTATATCTTTCCCCTCTCACGTTAAACCTATGTTCTTTAGTTCTTGATTCCTCTGGGTAAAATACTCAGCGTGTCCTCCTTATCTTTTCCCCTCATGATTTTATTCACCTCTGTAAGATCATTCCTCAGCCTCCTGCGCTCAAAGGAATAAAGTCTTAGCCAATTCAACATCTGCCTATCACACAGGCCCTCAAGTCCTGGCAACATTCTTGTGTATATTTTCTGCACTCCTTCCAACCTAACAAAATCCTTCCTATAGCAGAGTGATAACCAAAACTGATGCCTAGCTTTTCTTTTTATCAGCATCACATGTTAAAATGTGAAAACTGAAACGAGATAAATACAAAAAGGAAGGGAAATGTAAATCACCGTCAATCTCACATTCAGCTTAGAAAATAGGTGCAGGTGGAAGCCATTTGGCCCTTAACCGCTTAAAACCTTATTCTTAGCAAAACCCAGAAAACCATTAGAATTACTCTTGGCATGTAAAGAAGGATCCATTAAGTAAAAACATATTGTTCAGCAGTCAATCAAGGGAGATAATATGCTTTTGACTTTTGGCTTACCGAATGTTGTCACTGCTATGTGTTAATTGTTAGATTCTTTTTTTCTCCATTGATTGATAAAATAAAATAGAGAAATAACGCAGTTCGGAAAGTTAGCATGATCCCATAAGATCAGAGAGGAAAAGCACGTAGCTTGTGTGGAGGGAGCTGGTATGCCTTGAGGAGCTGCTTCAAGGATTTATACAAAACTCCACACACTATCTATTGATCGCCTGGAGTTGCAAGCTCTGACATAATATTCATATTCAGTGTAACGCTAAAGAATATCTGCAGCATCTATAACAATCCAAAGCACCCTCAGACCAAATGACAATCAACACTCTTTCTTCCATCACAATGGGCCATCTGTGTAACAGAGAGAAATGAAAACAAATATTAATTTCACTGAAGTAACCCTGGAAGAAAATAGATTTGGTTCCATCCAATTTTATTTATTTTATGTAATATTATTAAACATTTGGTCTTTACTAATAATAAATGATTTATTATATTTGACAAAAGGTGTAATATCTTAGGGTTTCCCATGTAAGTTACTAGAACAACAGACACTAAGAAGGATTTTGTTTTTACAGGCTGGTGTGGTGGGAAAGTTGCTTGAGGGGATTCTTAAGGAATATGAATAAAATGAACACATGGTGGCTTTTCCTTTGGTAAAGGATTCTGACAGGCTTCAGATGAGAGGGGGGGGGGGTATTTAAGAGGGACCTCAGGGGCAACCTTTTCACCCAGAGGGTAGCCTGTATCTGGAATGAGCTATCGGAAGAAGCTATAGAAGCATAATAATTAAGAGTTTAAAAATAAGTTTGGGCAGATATATGGACAGGAAGGGTTTAGAGGGATATGGGCCAAATGCAGGCAAACGTGACTAACAATATTTAAACTTGGTCGAAATGGCCAAGCTCTATTTTTATTTTCTTGCCGGAATAAATATTCAGATTCAATGAACTTTCAGTTCATGCCATTTTGTTGAATTTGGCTAAATAGTCTTCCTTTTTGCAGTTGAATTATATCACTTCACTAAACTAATCTACATTTGAGGCTTAATCTCCAATAACCAATAACAACTGGGGCCATGTGTCAGTAACCAAACTCAAACTTAATATCTGATCTCCTGCCTTTGTCTCTATTGTACCACTACTGAAATTATTCATTGGGTAAAATTCTCTCATGTTTATTACATATTACAATATTACATGGCAATTTTATGTGCACAGTCAAGTATTAAATCTTACCTCTTTAAAATTTTAGATTGAATTTCCTCATCCATTATCCTGCAGTGGCCAGTTGAGGAAGGTGCTATCTGTGTGAAGACAGATTCTTCAACTAAATTCCTAATGGTCTTTCCTGACTTTAGGCTTCTGGCTCTGAGTTTGCATTTTTCTATAAGCTCTGATGAGACTTGATTAAAGTGACTTGACAATCTCTCTATCATCTCACCAAATGAAACATCGTTCATCTTGCGTGACATGAGGAAGTCTGTTAAAGTGACAAATGTATCTGTGCCTTTCTCCATTAGTAAGATTGCTTTCTTGCATTTTCATATGGTTCCTTTTGAGCATGTGCGCTTTTGTCCTGGCCCCAGTTTCACCAATATTATGTGTCCTAATAAACAACTCTATCTATTGTAATATGGACGTGTTCTGCCTGTATGGAGTTTGTATGTTCTCCCCGTGACTATAGTAAAATTGTAAATTGTCCCTAGTGTGTAGGATAGTGCTAGCGTACAGGGTGTTCACTGGTCGGTGTGGACTCGGTGTGTCGAAGGGCCTGTTTCTGCGCTGTATCTCTGACGTCTAAAGTCTAGAGTCTAAAATGAGAAACCTGTGAAATAATGTCTGTAGGGAAAAAATTGTTGCAGAAATGATGAAGACATTCAATAAGAAATTGGATACTTTCATAGGAGAATGAGGACAACAGAGGGATCGGATTCAAAGGAATAATCAGCCTTTTGCCAACCTTGACATGTGTAACTCTTTCAAGATCATGAGGCATCTAATAATAAAGTCTTATTGTCTTTCAAAGTACATAAAATCAATGGATACTGAATGAATATTAAATAAAAGATAGGGAAAAAAAGAGGAAGATTGAAATATAGAACAATAACTATTACTTGTGTAACTGTAACATCTGTATATTTCTGAAAGGTAGTTTTTACACATAGATCTCTTGTAACATTATTTGGAATAAGCTAAAGAATAAAAGCATAGCAATACAACAGTGCCTTAAAGTTTTGTCTTGGCAATTTGCAAACAAAAATCTTCATCAACTCAGGAATGCCCCAATATCTTTAGAGAAGAGGTGGGCCAGAAACTAAAGATCAAGAGCTGAGTGACAAAACCTGACAAAAGTTGACCATCTCACAGAAGGGTTCTTGGTACAAATTGGTGCCTGGAATTTGCTGCCAGAGGCGGCGCTGGAGGCAGATACAATAACGGTATTTAAGAGGCTTTGGGAAAAGCTCATAGATATGCAGGGAATGAAGGGATATAAATCACATGTAGACCAATGAATTCCATTTATCTTTGCATTATGTTCAACAGACATTGTGGGCTGAGGAACCTGCTCCTATGCTGTACTGTTCTATGTTTCTATATTTCTAAATTAATCGCTCAGCTCACTCTCCCCATGTGAATGCATCATTTTTCTACCATCACCTACAACTGGCTTTCCCTGCTTCTCTTCACTCTGCAGCAATAAATGTATTGTACTTCACTGTACCACCATCTGCTCGCAAACACTGGATCTCCTGGTTTCAATTTTGATATATTTACCCCTCAGCTGTTAAACCTTGACAAGTAGATTTCTCACAACAGCTCACTAAAGCTTGTCTGAAGAAAGGCTTCCACCCAATTCCCTCCACAGATGCTGCTTGACTCATTGAGTTCCTCCAACACAATTTGTTATAGCCCTCTATGCTCTTACTTATAGATTCTCTGTGTCTGCAGTATTGGGTGAATATCTAAACCATTGCTCTGGGTCTCTATCCAATACTTATCTTCAAGCTTTAGATAAAAATTGAGATAAACCAATTATGGAAACAGTTTTTTTTAAAGTGTATTCATCTCCTATTTGTGGGAGTTAACAATGGGACCAGCATTTAATGTCTATCTCTCTGATTACTCTGAAACTGATAGATTGCTGCTTGGTTCAGAACACAGTTAGAAGTCAACCATTATTATTGTTGGTCGGTCTGCATACACAAACAGGCCTTACCTGGTCAGATCAACAGCTTTACCACTTAGGCAAGAACAAACCAATGAGATTCTTAAGATAATTTGTTATTTTGATGAATAGATATACAAGGAAACAAAGATGCTTGTTTACAAAAAAAACAGAGATGCAGCCTGACCCACTGAGTTACTCCAGCTCTTAGTGTCTTTTCCTGGTATTTGAGTGTTGCCATCAAAAATATCACAAGGCATAAGAGCAGAATTAGGCAATTCAGCCCACTGTCTGCTCTGCCATTTGATCATGGCTGATCTATTTTTCCCTCTCAACCCCATTTCCTGCCTTCTCTCCATAACATTTGATGCTCTTACTAACCAAGATCCCTTTTAATCTCCACTTTAAAAATACCCAATGACTTGGCCTCCACTGCCATCTGTGGAAATAAGTTCCACATATTAGCCACCCTCTGGCTAAAGAAATTCTCCTCATCTTCATTTCAAAGGTACATCCTTTTATTCTGAGGCTGTGCCCCATGTGAATATGGTTGGTTAGCAATCCAGAATATATTGAATATGATAAGTGAATGTAACTGACCAGCTGACATGGTGGAATTTGAAATCATCCAGGTCTGAAGAAGGGTCTCCATCCGAAAGGTCACCCATTCCTTCTCTCCAGAGATGCTGCCTGTCCCACTGAGTTACTCCAGCTTTTTGTGTCTATCTTAGACTTCTGGAATGGTAGTTTTGGAATTTAGTTACCACACAACTTACTCTGTCTTTTAATAGACGAGAAAACCTTCAACACAAATTAAGCAAGTGACTTGTTGGATCAAAGAATTTTGAATGATCAAAATGCCATTGAATCGGTCATAGTCGTAGAGTCATAGAGTGCTAAAGGTATGCAGCGCAGAAATGGCCCTTTTTCCTACAGTCCATGCTGTCTACACTAATCCCATTCCCAAGTACATTTGGCCACATTGACTCCGCCGGTGTAGTTAGTGGTTTCAACAGCGGTTAAAGTAAAATTCCTCTAGATTGTGGATGCCATTGTCTTGGTACAACCGTGTCATCATTTTGTTTATCTCAGAAGCATTTTAGGAATCAACATAAAATTAAGAGTGATTGCTAAGAGATAAGAACGTGTGACTCCCCTATAACCTGCGATGATGAGCAATTTCATTAACATTACAAAAGGCTGTTTACTGCGTGTCAGATTTTGCTCTTCTTATAAACCCCTTCATAAATATTAACTAGTACAGATGTTCTATTTTTTACTTGGACAAATAATTTTTATTATGGACAAAGGCAGTCAAAAATGTAACAGTATACAGCTGTTAATGAATTCTATGTTAATAAGGCTGTCTACTTAAATAGAACATTTGCTAAAACAAAGATTTATTCCCCATGTAAACTGCAGAAGCCATTTAATGGGAATATTGAGACAAAAGTAATCTTTTGCCACAGTAGAATGATGGATCCAATTATTTTTTTTCTACCGTGCATTTCGGTTTGGTTTTGTGTTGCTTATTCAAAGCACAGTTAAAGATGTGGTGAAAAGCAGGCCCTCTGCCTAGCTAAGTCAAGAGTAATAAACCTTCTGCTCAAATGACACAATCAAATCAAAATCATAATTGTAGATTGTTGGATTCCTCTGTGTACAGCAGAATGTTGCTGACTGACATAGATAGAGAGCTGATTTTATTTAAAGTGCAATGAAAACGCTGCACTGGGGCACTAGATACAAATGTTATATTGGGCAATATCACAATGAATCACTTGCCAATGATTTTAGCAGGAGTTTAGAGTCATTGAAACAACCACAATATTAAATCTTTCTCTGATGACAGTGACAAAACAGATGTTTATAATGACAGAACTGGGATACTTGCTGGCAGTTTCTTTCCATTTTCTAGTGCATGCCTTTAATAGATGGAGTAATAAAGAAGATTATTTCAGGTGACATATTTTGCTCTTTTGAAAATGGTTTTGCACTGTGTGTTTCTGCTGATAGCCGCAAAGGAGGATTTGTCACAAATGCAGAGATTTCAGTGTAGTGCACAGTTTTTGGCCAAGTTTGTGTTCTACTGAATGGTTCTGTTTAAAAAAAAAAGCCTTGTGTTTATTTGCTGAGTTGACATGAAGCCCTAGACAGAGGAACAAAACGAGTTAAGGGAGAAAGAGCAAAGAAGAGGCAGAGAACCAGCAATACAAAGTCCTGTGATTGATAAAGGTTTGCCAATGTTCTTTGATTTACACCGCGTAACACTCCAGAGGGACTTTAGTTGCCGAAATAAATTTGTATTTCTATCGGGATGAATGAGAAGTATTTTTGTGAGTGCATTTTTATGCAAATAATAATCTAAACACAAGGGCCCAGAGATCTGCAGTGACCATGTAAGATTGCTGCTGGCAGTCAATTACTATGAATCAGGTATAGAGCCAACTGCACGCATGCTACCTGCTGGATTTGTGCAAATTTATAGAATAGAATTTTGGTCCTTATTGATACCACTTAAAGGAAGCCAGGACTCTCAAAGGGTTTGTGCACTGTAGCTCCAGACAGCAGGAAAAAAAAAGAATGTTTCAAGGAATAGAATGTCTGGAAAAGGAACAAAGAGGATTACATTTCCCAGAAGCAGTTTTGAAGTCTTTGATCCAAGCAATGGAAAAACTGGGAGAATGTGTGCTCTTTAGGGGACAGAAGCCTCTGAAAGCGATGCATTCATTGAGACTAGAGGAAATAAGTTTGAAGAATTTAACTCACTGCAGGTAATTGTTGAATAACCTCATCAGAGTTGCTGAGGAAAGAATCTTATCCCTTACATCAATTCCCTCTCTCACCGACAATATCTGTAATCTTACTCGAAATACATATTTCCCCAATCAGAATACTTACTGAAGATTAGCTCCTTCTCTCCAACGGAATCTCAGCGCTCTACTCTAACTACTATCGCTCCCCCTGGCTTCCTCCCACCTGCTTATCTTCCACACAACCTATAAACTAATCTTTCATGTAAGGCATATCGTAAGAACAGCTTCATTTCATACGCTTTTCTTCCTGGATGGCAGAGGCCGAGCACTGCCTGTGACAGGAAGCACCGATCAGAAAAGACAGCGTGGGAAGTCATACAGTTATCATGGCCACGCCATCACTTGCCTTTCATAGATGGCAGTTCCTTTTCCCTTCTTATCTCTTCCTCCCCCTACACACACCATGAAAAACCATGGTTGCTTTCTACAATCGCCCAATCCTCTGCTTGCTGTTCATGTAGAATGCTTTTTTATGTTTTCATGTTTCAGATGTTGAAAACGTTTGTGCACTGTGCCATCAGGAGTAGTCGGGCAGCCTTCCAAAAGATGGTCTGAAGAAGGGCTTTGACCCGAAACGTTGCCTATTTCCTTCGCTCCATAGATGCTGCCTCACCCGCTGAGTTTCTCCAGCATTTTTGTCTACCATCCAAAAGATGCATCTATATTTGATTTGCTAGCAGCAAGCTCCAGTCTAGTGACCAGTGCAAAGCTTAACTTGATATTAATTATAATTTTCTTTTCCTTTGCACAAACTTTACTCTTGTTGCTATATTCTACATTTCAGCTCCAGAGTTTCCCAGAAATACTGGGTCTGATGTGATGAAAATGACCACGAGATCCCGGAATTAAACTAGAAACACTGCCATGTTTCAGGCTGATTGTTACATATCTGATGATGAGATCCTACAGAAAGCTCACGATCTACAGAATTGTTGGCAGGAGGAAGGATGTCAGGAGATCCAGAACCAAGTTGACAACCATGCCATGCATGGATTCTGCAGTGCTTTGAAGATCCTCTAGAGCCCATGCATCCAAGGAACCGCCACACACTCAGTCAAGAATTTATCAAAGCAAGACAAGTGAGGGGAAGGAGCACTTTGAAACTTTCCTTGACTGAGACCCATATTTGATGTATGTCCTTCTCTCCATTCCACAGTGTACACAACCTGTTATATTCTGGATATTATCACAGCCTAGCAACCGTTTGCAAAGGGCAACCGATTGTTGAAAAGCCAGGTCTCAGGAGCAGGTGAAATTCCTGCTGAAATACAAAACATGACAGAGAAATTCAAATTATTGATTTCAACTTCGGCATCGGGGAAGAGGAGAACATGCTGGTGAATCCCAGAGTCATTGCATCTGCATTGGGTGACTCTCAGGCAATTACAACAGGCTCCCCCCCCACCCCCACCCTCCCCCCGAACCCTCGCCCCCACTGTATACCACAGGGTCAATCATTGCCCTCAACTACATCCTTTACGTTGGTACAAGGAACTGCAGATATTAGTTTAAAAATAAAGACACAAAGTGCCAGAGTAACTCAAGGTGCCAGCAGCATCTGTGGAAAACATGCATACTTGAGGTTTTGGGTCGGGACCCTTCTTCAGACAGGAGAACTTCTTCAAGGTAGGCATATTTTGAGGAGGTTTTGCAGCAGAGCAAGAAAATGCGGATACAAGAAATTTCACATGCTGGTTTACAAATAAAGACACGGAGTGCCTGAGTGAGTTACGCAGCATCATACTAAAGAAGGTTCCCGACCTGAAAACTCGTCTATCCATGTTCTTCAGAGGTGCTGCCTGACCTGCTAAGTTACCCCAGCACTTTGTGTCTTTAAATCCTTTATTTTACAAGGAGTGCCGTCCAGATTCACAATGCGGAGTCCATCATGAAGTACAATGAACATGATCAGCACGGCTTCGCAACCTCGAGAAGAATGTAAAGATCGATACCAACCTTGGTGCATGGTCTTTCTCAACTTCACAAAAAACAAAAGAGAAATTATGGAAAATTGTTCACCGATTTAGTTGCCCTCAAAAATTGAAGATGCTAATTACAAACCCAGTCACAGTGCAGACTGGTGTCAGGCAGTCAACACTAACTTTCCTCTCAATCATCCTCTGCTGCACTTTTTCTCCAAAAAAGCACACCCTGGACAGCAGCTACGATGCACATGAAACTATTCATCCTTCTTTGTCTCCACTCCTGAATTAACCCAACAAGGGTAATGCTTATGTATGTTCACATTTGGAGGCCTTTACTGAAGATGACCGGCTTTGTACTACACATCTGGAACACAACGGTCACCTGCTAGTCAATGCCATGCATCATCACCCCCTTACAATCAAGGTCCATTACATAACTCTCAAAAACCTGAATCACTTCCAATATTTGCAAAAAGATTTCCTGGGTCTGTACTCGCTGGAGTTTAGAAGGATGAGGGGACACCTCATTAAAACTTACCGAATAATGAAAGGCTTGGATAGACTGTTGTGGAGAGGATGTTTCCACTAGTGGGAGAGTCTAGGCCCAGAGGTCATAGCTCCGGAATTGAAGGACATTCCTTTAGGAAGGAGATAAGGAGGAATTTCTTTTGTCAGAGGGTTGTGAATCTGTGGAATTCTTTGCCACAGAAGGCTGTGGAGGCCATCAATGGATATTTTAAAGGCAGAAATAGATAGATTCTTGAGTAGTACGGGTGTTAGAGGTTATGGGGAGAAGGCAGGAGAATGGGGTTAGGAGGGAGATAGATCAGCCATGATTGAATGGCGGAGTAGACAATGGGCTGAATGGCCTAATTCTGCTCCTATCACATGATTTTGAATTCAGATTCAGAATCAGATTCAGAAAACTTTATTGTCTGTCGTAACAGAAAATCTTCTTTGGCGTGGCTCAACATACAAACAGGACAATGTACTGATAAGCAGTCATACAACACAGATTTCTGCGTGCACACACCGTGTGTATAGATCTTAAAATCCCAAATGGAATCCCAAATCCATCAAAAATACTGTTATAAAGGAATAGGAACCAGCAACACTCTCTGTCTTACCTGATTGGCATGTCTGAATTCTTATCTCAGTGTCTGTAAGTAGGTTCAGTTCTCCTATTAATAACAATTGATTATGACCAGCAGGATAAATAATTGCTTGGGCAGTACGATGATTTAAAGTAATGGGGAAGCAAGAGGAATTTCACATTGAAATCCTCTGGAGCTGCAGAACAGATAATACAAAGTACTTTCAAAAATAGGTTCACCACGTAAACAGAATCTCAAAATGGCAGAACTCAGTCTGACATTTTCCTACAAAAATATGAATGTTTGTTCTTTAAATTTGAAATCTCTTGAAGCTGCTCCCCCCCCCCCCCCCCCTCCTCCCATCCCCACCTTCCCCCAGCCATCACAACTATATAAAAAAAAACTTGTTAGGTACATAAACATTATATCCCTCACTTCTTAAAAGATTAATGCCCCGATGTGGGCCAGTTGGGCCAAAAGGCCTGTTTCCACACTGTATCACTCTATTAATGTTGCAGGACATATATGGTTCTGCTAAAATTTTAGGTCAAAGTTGTAATTTAATCACATCTTCTCTCCTTTATTCTTTGCAATGTTAATGGTGCCTTGTACCAACAATCTTGTATTGTCCTTTCAACTTTTTCTAGTTTTTTTTGCTGAAAAAGAGCTTTCTCTATCACTATCTTGCAATATTCAGAGGCCAAAATATTGTTGCAATAGTAAATGGCAAGAATTAACATCTCCACAGGGGATAATCTTCTGAGCTTAATGATGAAGTATGTAATAGGGGATGCGTAGGAGTACCTTTGTATTTTTAGATCATGGTTGTCACAAGTAAAACTAGCATTTATTATCATCTATAAATGCAGTACAACTGAGAATGCAGTTGTCAGTCAAGTCACACGCAGGACAGGCCAAGTAAGTACATCAGATTTCTTTACTTGAAGGATATTAGTGAACCAGGTTGCTTTTACGATATCCAGTAGTGATTGGCCTGGATAGAGTGGATGTGGGGAGGATGTTCCTGTAGAGGGAGAGACTAGGACCAGAGGGCACAGCCTCAGAATAAAAGGACGCACCTCCTGGCGAGCCGTTGCGGCAGATGCCTCCTGTTGTGCCACAGAGTAGCCGAGGCCGGAGCCCCCGCGGGGGACCTGCGGCCGGAGGATCCGGCAGCGATAGTGGAGAGGTCGGTACGGCAGTTGATGATGGCGCCAACCGACGGATGAGGACGGACTATGTGGTGTGAGGACGCCGCTACTGAGGGAAGGAACTAAGGAGGACCTGGAATGGGGGGACAACCATGAGGGAGGGGGGGGGAGGGTGGTGGGTGGTGGGTGGGGGAGGGGGAGGGGGAGGGGGAGGGGGAGGGGGAGGGGGAGGGGGAGGGGGAACCTGGTGCGGATACTGTGTGTACTTTGTAACTGTCAGTGCCCTTATGTGGCGACTATTTGCATACCTTGGGTTTGCAAGAAAAGAGATTCACTGTGACTTGTCACATGTGACAATAAAGTATTTGTTCATCCATTCATTATTCAGAGGATAAATTTCTTTAGCCGGAGGATGATGAGGAGGAGTTTATTACCACAGACAGCCGTGGACACCAGTAATTGTGAATTTTAAAAATGGAGATTGTTAGGTTATGATTAGTAAGGGTGTCAATGGTTATGTGTAGAAGGCAGGAGAAGGGGGTTGAGCGTGAAAAATAACTCAGCCATGATCAAAAGGCAGGGCAGACTCGATGGGTGAATGGCCTAATTCTGCTCCTATGTCTTATGGTCTTATAGTTTCATGGTCGCTATGAATAAGACAAATTTTAGATTAATTTAACTTCTCACACTTAAACTTCCCAATTGCAATGTTGTGGTTTCTCTGGATCAATAAGTCCAACAATCTGACTTCTAGTCCAGTGAATTAACCAATTCACTACTGTAACTGTAGTTGGGTGCTGCCACAGAATGAAAAAGACTGGAGAAAATTCCAATGTTCAGCACTGATATTTCTTGGTAAACAAAATATTTAGCTGTAGTGTTGTAACAACACCCAGCTGTTTGCTAATTCATCAGACAGGGGCAACACGGTGGTGCAGCGGTAGAGTTGCTTCCTTACAGCCCCAGAGATCCGGAGCTTGATCCTGACTACGGGTGCTGTCAGAATGGAGATTATACATCCTCCCTGTGACCGCGTGGGTTTTCTCCGGGTGCTACTGTTTCCTTTCACATTCCAAATATGTACAGTTTTTTGGGGTTAAATTACTTCAGTAAAAAAATCAAATTGGCCCTAGTGTGCGCTAGTGTATCGGGAATTGCTGGTCGGCACTGACCCGGTGGGACGAAGGGCCTGTTTCAGCACTGTATCTCTAAAGATAAATCCCCAATAACTGTACGCAGGAGATTTCTTCCAAATCGCAAAAATCGCAAAACTTTTAGTACATGGATTAAGTGATTTGACAATGTTTTAAATTTACCACTTATTGTCATTTATTTCCGTTTTACGGATATAGGAATACAAATTCTTTAAACTCATTGCTAATCATGATAATTTCTGGCTGTGGCCATGGCTTCTCACTTTAGTTTGTTAGCATTCACTCTATTGACCTTTTTCATTATTCAGAACAATGAAGCATGGATAGTTAATTCAAGATTTATGAAGCTGAAATGTATGCAGAAAGCAGGTTGATTATTACTTTATCTTTACAAATGGAAAAAGGTAAATTATTTAACTTCCTTGATTAAAATAAATTACCACCATAGACATAACTCTATGATGATGCAAGGTTTTAAACTGCATTTGCTATGGTGAGATTTAACCCAAATGCTGTTGAGGTTTCTTCCCTTGAAATTCACCCAGTAGTGGTAATTGTGCGATACAGTAATATCCACACATTGTACCCTTAAAAATCTCTCTACGTCATGTTTGGTCTGCCTATGGCGAGCGTGAATTTCCAGGCATCTAAATGCAATACTTACAAACATGTTACAGAAGGCAGTGGAGGCCAATTCACTGGATGTTTTCAAAAGAGAGTTAGATATAGCTCTTAGGGCTAACGGAATCAAGGGATATTGGGAGAAAGCAGGAATGGAGTACTGATTTTAGATGATCAGCCATGATCATATTGAATGGTGGTGCTGGCTCGAAGGGCCGAATGATCTACTCCTACACCTATTTTCTATGTTTCTATGTTTTTAAATAGATAATAAATAACAATAAAATCAGATGTGGTTGTGGAAGGGTGTTTTGGTCAACAGCTTATCAAAAACAAGAAGGGAAAAGAAACCTCTGAATAAATAAGGCAAATGGGACTATGTATATCCATCAGTAACAGACCTTCTTCAAGGTTGGTTATCCTGGGAGAGAAGTGGCACAGAATTCAATAACAAATGAAAATCAAAATAATTTGTGGGATTCCAACATTTCTGTTTATATTTCAGATTTTCAGCAGCTGCAGTTTTATTTTACCAGAACAGGATGTCGAGGTATTAAAAATAGTTAGTCTCACGTTTTAGCTGTTAAATAAATATAATATATTTATATATTAAGAGAAAATATTCTGTTTGAAAGCAACTTTGATTTAAGCTGTTAATAACATGAATTCATCAGTTATTGGCACTGCTTTGCTCTGCCCTTTTCTTTCCTCCAGTTCCCTCCCCTCTACTTTCAGTCTGAAGAAGGGTCCTGACCCTAAATGTCACCTCTCATTTTTCTCCAGAGATACCTGACCCGTTGTGTTACTCCAGCACTTTGTGTTTATCTTCAGCATATACCAGCATCTGCAGTTACTTTATACACATTCATTTAATCTGGGCTTTATTTTGCCACTACCTGCAAGTTGCTGAAGCTGGCTTTTTGGGTTTTCAGAAGATTATCAGAGGCAGCTGACAAGCTTGTGTCAGGGTTGCCAAGGGTGAAAATGGCAAGCTGGTCAGTTCAGTGGTGTTGCCTGGAATGTTTTTCCGGACTTGATACAATGATAAAACTAAATTGAGAAAAGTAACTGTTGACAGTTACCGGTAACGCTACAGTAAATACTGTAAAACTGTATACAAAAGGCCAAGTAGTGGCTCCAGAAAATGCTGTCCATATTTGGAATTTTTAATATACTCATGACCAGAAAATACGTTTAAGGGCTTCCTGGTACATTTGGATAATGAAGAGCCCAATATGATGTTTGATATATTTTAGATGTTTTTGAGGTACAAATTTGTTCCATTTTGCTCCTTTTTCTACTTGGAATATGAAGATTACTATTTTGATGTATGTATTTCAAATTATCTTAATGCAACAGTTTCTTTAGCCTGTAGTCATATCTCTTCTTGAGCCAGAGCAGTTGTTCCTGGAACACTATTACAATACTTATGCATGCTAAACTGAAAAGCACGTTAGTATAATCTTTCAGGTTCAGGCCCGAGGTTACTGAAAAGGGACTGTAAATTGCTGTGGGAAATAGATACCTATTTTTGCCTTATTTAATTAAAACATAATCCAATAATGCCTCTCAAATGTCTTGCATTAGAAATGTTATTGAAAAAAAATGTACAGCATTAGTAAATCTTAATATATCAGGTGATTTCCAGACTATGAAGATAGAATATGGATGAGTCACAGTGATATTGTATGGGACAGTAATTTCTTTTGGCATTGATACTGGCGTAAAACTTCCTTTGCCACTCTTGGGCTGCACAATGGTACAACTAGTGTAGCCGCTGCCTTACAGCACCAGAGACCTCGATTCAATCCTGCCCTCGGGTCCTGTCTGTGTGGAGTTTGCATATTGTCTATGTAATCTTCAACTGCTCTGGATTTATCCCGCATCAGAAAAATGTGTGGGTTAATGGATTAATTGGCTACTGTAAGTTATTCCTAGTGTATAGGTGAGTGGTGATATGTTTATTTATAAGATTGTAGAGCAGAGGGATCTAGGATTGCAGGTACATAGTTCTTTGAAGGTGGCATCTTAGGTGGATAGGGTGTTCAAAAAGGCTTTTGGTACATTGACCTTCATTAATAGACAATAGACAATAGGTGCAGGAGTAGGCATTTCAGCCCTTCGAGCCAGCACCACCATTCAATGTGATCATTGCTGATCATCCCCAATCAGTACCCTGTTCCTGCCTTCTCCCCATATCCCCTGACTCCGCTATCTTTAAGAGCCCTATCTAGCTCTCTCTTGAAAGTATCCAGACAACCGGCCTCCACCGCACTCTGAGGCAGAGAATTCCACAGACTCACAACTCTCTGTGTGAAAAAGTGTTTCCTCATCTCCGTTCTAAATGGATTACCCCTTATTCTTATTATTATGTGGCCCCTGGTTCTGGATGCCCCCAACATCGGGAGCATGTTTCCTGCCTCTAGCATGTCCAAATTCTTTATAATCTAATATGTTTCAATAGATCCCTTCTCATCCTTCTAAATTCCAGAGTATACAAGCCCAGCCACTCCATTCTCTCAGCATATGACATTCCCGCCATCCCGGGAATTAACCTTGTAAACCAACGCTGCACTCCCTCAATCAGTCAGAGTATTGAAGATAGAAGTTGGAATGTCATGTTGCAGCTATATAAGATATTGCTGAGGCCACATTTAGAGTATTGTGTTCTGTTCTGGGCACCATGTTACAGGAAAGATATTGTCAAGTTTGAAAGGGTACAGAGAAGACTTACAATGATGTTGTCAGGACACGAGGGTCTGAGCTATAGGGAGAGGTTGAGCAGGCTGGGACTCTATTCCTTGGAGCGCAGGAGAATGAGGGGTGATCTTATAGAGGTGTATAAAATCATGAGAGGAATAGATCGGGTAGATGCACAGTATCTCTTGCCCAGAATAGGGGAATCGAGAACCATAGGGCATAGGTTTAAGGTGAAGGGGGAAAGATTTAATAGGATTCTGAGGGGTAACCTTTTCACATAAAATGTGGTGGGTGTATGGAATGAGCTGCCTGAGGAGGTAGTTGAGGCAGGGACTATTGCAATGTTTTATAAACAACTGGATAGATACATGGATGGGATAGGTTTGGAAGGATATGGGCCAAATGCAGGCAGGTGGGACTAGTGTAGAAGGGACATGTTGGTCGGTCCAGGCAGGTTGGGCCAAAGGGCCTGTTTCCACGCTGCATGACTCTATGACTCTAAGAATGTTGGAAGATTGTAAAATGGGAAATAATGTAGGGTTTTTGTAAATTGGTGGTTGATGGTCAGCATGGACTTGGTGGACCGAAGGGAGTGTTTCCATGCTGTATTTCTCTCTGACCCTCTTCCACAACCCTATTCGTCTGCTGGCTTCCAATTGGTAGTTGTCCTTAGAGAAAATTTAACTAAGAATTGACAATAGAATCCATTAAATAATGGCATTATGTAACATAACATATTCTGCTTCCAAAGAGTGAAAATAGACAGATTTGAACTGATATTCCTCCATATGTAATTTGCAGCATATTGATATGCTTGTGTCAAGTTCCTAAACATTTTATTCCCAAAGTCAGTAACCCATTCATTTTGTGATTTGATACACACATCTTAATCAGTGCTTAAATATACCCTGCTTTCCTGTAAGATTTAACTTGAGATTATATTTATGTAGGAATGGTGTTTAAATGCTTATATTCATGTTTAATTCATGTACTCCTCAACTACTTTTAATCTATTTTTAGTTCCTACTCATTGTTAAAGGAATAAAAGAAAAGCTGACACAGAGTGCAATCATTAAAACACATCAATAAACACGAGGAGTAACAAAAGACAGTGGGTGATTGAATATCGCCAATATTTGTCTTTTAAGAGCTCTCCTAAAGATTTAAAAAAAATTCTAATGATTAAATATCACCACTGTTTGGCTTTTTAAGAGCAAGTTAGAAGATTCTTTCAGACTCTCACAGATTGGATATCACCAATAATCACTGCTTAAAAGCTTGCATAGGAAGGAACTGCAGATGCTGGTTTATACCAAAGATACACGAAAAGCTGGAGTAACTCAGCGGGACAGGCAGCATCTCTGCAGAGAACGAATGGGCAACGTTTCGGGTTGAGACCCTTCTTCAGACTAGTCAGGGATAAGGGAAACAAGAGATATAGATGATGATGTAGAGAGATAAAGAACAATGAATGACACATATGCAAAAAAGTAACGATGATAAAGGAATCAGGCCATTGTTAGCTGTTTGTTGGGTGAAAACGAGAAGCTGGTGCAACTTGGGTGGGGGAGGGATGGAGAGAGAGAGGGAATGCCGCGGTTAATTGAAGTTAGAGAAATCAATATTCATACTGCTGGGCTGTAAGCTGCCCAAGCGAAATATGAGATGCTGTTCCTCCAATTTGCGTTTAGCCTCACTCTGACAATGGAGGAGACCTAGGACAGAAAGGCCAGTGTGGAAATGGGAAGGAGAATTAAAGTTTGCTACACATCAGAAAAAGTTTTTTCTTTGTGTCAGGCTGCAAGCCAATATCCATGTACTTGAGATTTATCCTTCCACCAATGAAGATGTCTGCATCATCACAATGTAAATGAATCAGTGTGGTGATGTCCTTTGACTTTCTTGACTCTGTCCAATAAAATTCTACAATGTTGGGACTTGCTGCAACGTGATGGGGTTTGGCTCAATCCCCAGCAAGGAAAAGTTGTTTTTAATCAACATTTGTGTTGTTTTTCAACTGACCTAATTAATACTATCAAGAAAAATTGTCTGAGATAATTCTAATGTATTATTTTAAAACTGAACTTCATAGCAAAAATCTTTTGTCATTTAACTTCATGCTGAAGTCGAATATGATTTTTTGAATTAAGAACAACAGAAATTAACACTTAGTCGATTGAGCACTAATATAACTGTAAGATAGATGCTCAAATAAATATGTTTATGGCTGTAATATTAACTGCACAGAATTAATGTTTACACTTACAAGTCGATTGTCACAGAAAGGTAAGAAAGGGCACACTGATATCAGTTTTAGATTTACCTGCTGGATGGAAACTGGATGCATTAGCAGTTTAAACCACCCAAAGCTGAAAGGCTTTGTAGGCGGCTAGTACTTGCCTAAGTTAAGCAGGGATGTCTCATGAATGTATGCAGGTCAGCTTCCATTTCTTTATTGAGATTGCAATTGTATTTTAGAGAAAGCGGTCTTGTCTTTCCTATGAGATAATGGCAGATCCACATTTGAGGAAAAAGAAGAAGACACTGCTGAGGTAAAGTAAGAAACAAAACCTGGTTGAGTTAGGAGGTGGAAGACAATTCTGCGGTCTGCACCATCTCAAATATCACCACCATGTTTTGCTGTTTCATTCGGCTCATCAGTCACAGAACTGGAAACCACCCTTCCTCAATAACTATTTGAAACCACAGTATACCTCCTTCCTGACCACCAGGGAGTGGACTAGTATCATTTAAATTAGACTTATTTACTAATGTCACTTACACTCACTTGTAAAGGAAATGGTGCCTTTTTGGATTCTGTTGAAATGCATCCTTTAATACTATTTTCAACTATCTTTTTCTTTTCCCCTTCCTTTTCTCCTTCTCACTCTGTTTTCCACTTTCCCTACCTCTTCTCACATCTTGCTTTACTTATTTTTCCTACTTAACCTATATTATCTTTTTAGCCACTATTTCCAATAAAATGAAGGTTAAAACGTTCTACTTACCTAGTTTCTGCTTCATCCCAACTCCCTCTGTGCATTTTGGTGAGGGAACATTTCTATAAAAAGGTTTTACATGCCATTTGTCAGTCAACCTAAACCCAGAGATGTCAGACCAATATGGTCACATCGTAGGCAAGCGATGGGAATAATTTTTGGCCTGATTTTGACATACTGAACCAGGGTAAAAACTGCAAAATACATTTTTGAAGGGAAAATCATGAGTGCTCAAAAAAGTACTCTCACCCAAATATTGTAATTGTTTCTCATACTTTCTGGAGAAATGTATGAGTCTTGCCTCCTGTGGGCTGACGTGCCTACATCCATCAGATGTGCAAGCAGTCACTGTGGAATTATAATTAACGTGTGACCTAAATCAGAATAAAGAAACTTTTTAAGCACAATGTATAACTGTTCATTTGCAGATGACATGTTTGGCATTGGTGCAGTTAGGTGTACAAACACTATTCAACTGAATAAACTTTCCACTGCGGTTTCCCATTCCCCCTCAATCTATGCCATTCCTCTGTAGTTTCCAATAAGCTTCTACCAAATTAAAGGTAGAGAAAATCCTCAAACAAAGTCTTCCCTTTGCAATAGAAGTTTTATGTGTACATTCTTTTTATATCTTATTAGCATGAGAAATTGGGTCAAGGAAATAGCGTTCACCTCGAACATGATGCCAAGACCATCTCTTATCTGCCTGCACATAATCCATATGCTCCATTTTCTGCATATTCATATTCCTATTAAAAGTCTCCTAAATGCCACTATCGTATCTGCCTCAACCACCATCCGAGTAAAAAAGTTGCCGCACACATCCTTTAAACTGTGCCCCTCTCACCTTCAAGTCTCCCCTATCTATGCCTCTCAAAATTGTATATACTTCTATCAGGCTCTCCTTGCAACCTGTAGCGTTCCAGAGGTAACGATCCAAGCCAGCCCAACCTCTCCCTGCAGCTAATGTTCCCCTAATCTACGCACCATTCTGGTAAAATGAGACACAAAATGCTGGAGGAACCCAATGGGACAGGCAGCATTTCTGGATAGAAGGAATGGATAGAGGATAAAGATGATGCCTTTCCCGCTGAGTTACTCCAGCATTTTGTGTCTATCTTCAGTGGCATCTGAGTTCTCTCCTACACATCACTCAAGGAAACTTCCTCTGAACCCTTTTCAAAGTCCCCACATCCTTCTTGTATAGGGGCAACTAGAAATGCATACAATACTCTAAATGAGGCTTAACCATAGTCCTATAAAACTGAAAATATTTCATATTCCAAATTTACTCACCAAACCTTACCTTAATTGCAACTAAACACTGATAGGGGGAGGGAGGTATCTAGACTTATACTTTGTGTTTCATGGTATTTATGATTCGGTCTTTTAATTTGATCAACTATAATTGGAACATTTATATAACAAGTATTTACAGTTTACCTTTACTACATGCTTGATGGATATCTTTCACATTGAAGCTGGTGCATATGTTTGATGTATGACACCATATGTATGTAGTGTGTGCCTGAAATTGTGCATATTATATTTTTATTGGGTCTCCGGAGGTACATTCTACTTAAGAAATAGTGACTGGAAGGTTTTATTTAAGATGGCATTCAAACTGAATGTTTAAATTAATCACCTAACACTATAGTTTTTTATCCCCTTCATAACCCATCATTAAAATGCTGTACTAAATCATTGTGCTTTTTCTGTGCTTAATGACATTATCAAATAGCATTTGCTGAAACATCTGTAACCTCTGTCTTGAATTGTTGCAAGATTTTGTTCATAAGGGATGCATGCTCAGATCATACAAGAATCTTCAGTGTTCCATTGAAAATGCATTGGATTAAAATCCTGTGGTGGATTGGGTGGTTTACTGTTTAAAAGGATTTGGCGGCATAGTGTGTCAGCAAGGAAGGCTATCTACGTTTACAAAAAGATCTTGATCAGCTAGGGAAGTGGGCCAAGGAAAGGCAGATGAAATTTAACTCTAACATTTAGAAAGGCAAACCAGGGCAGGAATTACACAGTAAATGGAAAGGCCCTGGAGAATGTTGTAGACCAGAGAGACAAAAGATACAGATATGCATTTCCCTGAAACTGGCGACACAGGTAGACACGTTGGTGAAGAAAGTGTCTAGCAAACTTGTCTTCGTTTGTAAGGGTATTGCATACAGGAGTTGGGACATCATGCTACAGCAGTGCAAGACATTTGTGAGAATATTTGGAATATTGTGTGCAGTTGTGGTCACCTTGCTTTTGGAAGGATACCATTTAGCTGGAAGGGGTGCCAAAAAGATTCATCAGGATGTCACCAGGAATCGAGGGCTTGAGTTATAGGGAGGAGTTGGTTAAGCAGGGACATTTTCCCCCAGAGCGTAGGAGGCTGAGCGGGAGTCAAAATCATGAGAGGCATAGATTAGCTGAATGGTCACAGTCTTTTTCCTGGGGTAGAAGAATTCAAACTACAGGTGATAGGTTTCAGCTGAGAGCGGAAAGATTTAAAAGAGACATGAGGGACAATTTTGTTCATGCAGAGGGCAGTGAAAAATTGGATCAAGCTCTCAGACTGTCCATCGGGTAGCGCCACGAGCCGGCAGCCTCGCCAGCAGCTGTTCGTCCTTTCGACTTTTTATTTATTTTTAGTATGTCTAAAAGTGTGTTTTAGTGTAGGGGAGGGGGGTTGGGGGCGGGGAATAAGGGAGAAACTGTTTTTTAGTCACTTACCTCAGTAGAATGCGACTTTTCTCCTTGTCGTATTTTCGCCCTCCCTCGCGGCCTAACAGCTTGGATTGGTGCAGCCTCTCTCGGAGTCGGGCCCAGAGCTTCAGCAGCAGGCACAGCACGGACTTTCCATCACAGAGCCGGGCGATCCTTTGCCGGGGATCGCCACAATAAGTGCTCCGATCGCTGGCCCGCGGACTACAACATCCTGAAGCCGCAGTCCGTGGAGCTTCTAGCCGCGGGCGCAACATGGGATCCCTCGTTGGGGATAGCTGGAGAAGAGCTCCGACCACCGGCCTGCGGCCTATAACATCGTGAAGCCGGTACGAAGCGGCCGATTCGGGACCTCCAAGCCGCGGAGTGAATGTCCGTCCCGTCATCGGAGTTTCGAGCATCCCGACGAGAGGGCCTGAACATCGGGCTGTCCGTAGCGGCGACTACGGAGGATTCATGGTCCCGACCAAGGATGAACAAAGGAGGAGGACTGACTGAACGTTATTACCTTTCACCACAGTGAAGAATGTTGATTCCACTGTGGTGGATGTTCATGTTGTATTCTATTGTGTATTGTGCTCTTTTTGATTGTGTGGCTGCATGGTAAATCAAATACCACTGTACCTTAATTGGTGCATGTGGCAATAAATGTGAACCTGAACTTGAAGAGGAAGCCGTGGAAGTAGGTACAATGATGGTTTAAACGGAATAAGTCTAATTCTTTAATTTGTGCATTGGCCCCAAAACAGATATCATTAATTTTATTCTTTGTGCCATCAGTAGCAAACCACCATTCCCATCAGTGAATAATGAGGGAATTATGCAGTTGTGGATCCACGAATGTTACTCTGTGGTAAATGCCAATCCCATGTAGCAGGTTCCTGCACGGTGGCAGAGCCTTGCATGATGTCAATAAGTAAATAAAAATAATTTAAAAATCTGCAGATGCTGGAAATACTCAGCAGATCAGATCACAAACGTGGGAAGAAAAAGAGAAGTTTATAAGCAGCGGTGTGGCTGAGGGGGATGGGGAGTGTGGGGGGAGTGGACGAAATATCACTAATAGGATAAAACCAGGGTGACCATGGGAATAAATTATAAACAATGTTCTCAAGTCGGAATGAATGGGAGTAGACAGAGAGTGAAAACATGGACAAAAGAACAAAGACCAAAGAATGTAGGGGTTGTGACATGCAGAGAAGGAAGAGCTACAGATGCAGTGCACTTCAGTTAAAGATAAGCTGTCTTCTTTAATGCAAAGTAATGCTTACTTAATAAATAAAATATACGTATTTTATTTTGCTTTTACCAATTGTTCAAATGAAAATGAAACTGCATTCAGTATTTATTGTTTTTGGGATACTCTACTGAGCCTAAAACTGATTTGTTGAACTTTCTTTAAGTTCCAGTCATTGCAGCCTTGCGATATCCATCGATTCACAGATTGATAATGATGCTTAATCAATGTTATGTTTTTCTATCCAATTTGTTTCAGGCCTCAGATTTGTTTAATTTTCACTAATCGTTTCCATCAGAGTCAGACCACGACACCAATTTATTGGGGCTGTTTCTAACATGCTGACTATTCAACATTATTGCATAATTTAAAAATAAAATATAAGCAAGTACAACAATGAAGATAAGCAACTTATGGGGAATTAAATGTTGTATTTTCATTCAATATTGCTATTCCTATTTTTATATTTGTAGGAGTACTTAGATAGTGAACTTTCTGATTATTTAAGTGCATTGGGCAGACTAACATTTTTTTGTCTGTGAATGCTTTCAAGGTGATTATCTAATCCGTGGTTCACAGTACATGCAGTTTCATGCATTCAATAAATATCATTGGCTTTGTTTACAGGAGATTCGAATGTGCTTTCATATTTCAAAACTGGGGAATAGGGTGAATGAAGGTTTTCACAGCACATTTAAACAATAAACATTTCCTGGTTAGTGGGAGCATGATTTAATAAAGATACACTTTTCAGTATTGGGAAAATGTAGGTGTAATTTTGATATTTTTTCCATTAAGTACACATGACCTCCTGGATTAAAACCTTCCTCACTAAATTTCCTTTCAGGTGCATCCAATTTCTTTAGTGCTTATATACGCTTCTTTTTTTTTTGCCTCAGTGACATCAGCCTTGGCTTGCACACCAACTGATGTCATTGATGAGCAACCAGCAGTCTCCATATGTTGGCAAGTCCTTGGAGCACAGGACCATGATGCAGCTTCACAGTGTGTGCTAACACAAAAATACCAATCACACTTTAAACTTCAGAACTATCTCAAAGTGCACAAAAAGTGATACTTATCATTTTTCACCTGCCTTGACTAAATACATGGCAGAAAATTCCCCGCAGCTTGACCCAGCAACTGACCTGATTGAATGTCTGGCTTGCTGAAGAGTACAGAGCTCATGCTCATAGGAAAGTGGGGGAAGAGATAAGGGGGAGATCAGCCATTCTGTGGTTGGGGAGATCACAGCGGGACTTGCAAGATTGCAGGACCCTGGAAGGTTCGGAAGTAAGATAAAGAGGTGATTAAGGACGGCACTGTGACACAGCAGTAGAGTTGCTGCCTTACAGTGTCAGAGACCTGGTTGGTTTTGCCAAAGGTTGGTTTTGCATCACTGGTTGCTGTCAAAATGCAACCTTACAATGAATCATCTTACACTGAGATCTTTCTTCCAAGTAACTACTTAACGTGTTTGGAAGACATCAGCTTCAGCTATGCACAAATTCAAAACACAAATGCCCTTTGCCTATGTCGGCAACTAGCCTACAACAAGGGTAGTGAGAACCAGTAGGTGCTGGCGGTTGTAGCCCTGGAAGGCTTTCAATCACATGTTTTGCATAACATCATATTAATATGCACTATTTACTTTGCAGTGGACAATGTGAATGATAAAACAGAAAATTGTCATTAGGTTGCTGAGTCTCCTTTGGCCATGGACTCCATCATGATCATTATCTCCAAGTCTTGCTCCTCTATAGATATAAATTGTAAGTGGCTTAGATTCCTTCTCCGATGCTCTTCCCCTGTAAGGAAGGAAATATGAAACCTATGATTTAAAGTAATGTCATGTTGAACAGATGATTGGAGCATGGACATTGTAAGCCGAGGCGCCAGATTCCGTGGTGTACTGTTCTATGTTCATGTGTGGTACATGTTGTGAACTCAGAGGCATTAAGGGCCATCCATTGATGCCATCAAAACTGAGCTCAATGAACTGATCTATGAGCCTTACACCACCTAACAAATCAGCAAAGAGATCTGTGGTGCCATTCTACATCAGAGGACTTCCCTTGCCATCAGCTTTAGAATAAGGGGGAGCTGGCACAGGGGTACAGTGGTGGAGACCCAAGCTCGACCCTGACTATGGGTGCTGTTTGTACAGAGTTTGTACGTTCTCCCTGTGACTGTGCGGGTTTTCTCCGGGTGTACCTGTTTCCACACTCCAAAGACATACAGGTTTGTAGGTTAATTGGTTTTAGTAAAAAAAAATTGTAAATTGTCCCTAGTGTGTAGGATAATAATAATAATAATAATAATAGATTTTATTTATATAGCGCTTTTCAGGACTCAAAGTCGCTTTACAATTGAGAGTCAGGAATAAACAAAACAAAATAGAGCAGTAAGACAGAGGGGGGGGGGGAACATGGGACTAAGGGTATGCAGAGGTGAAGAGATGGGTCTTGAGGCGGGACTGGAAGATGGTGAGGGACTCAGAATTTCGGACCGGTTGTGGGAGGGAATTCCAGAGCCTGGGAGCTGCCATGTGCTGGCAATCGCTGGTCGATGTGGACTTGGTGGGCCGAAGTGCTTGTTTCTGTGCTGTATCTGTAAAATCTAAATAAGAGTAGGAACATCAGGCATTTTATGTTCTGAGGGGAGGGAGGATTAGGACATGTGCGAATATCAGCCCTTTCTCGGTGTGTTCCTATTGCCTCCAATGTTGCACCATTCATTCCTACAACGGAGTGGGAAGTGAGCCACGTAATGTGTTTGGGCAATAAAACACAGAATATAGAATGTGATAGAGGGTCTGCATAATAGGAGATTCACTTATATGGTCAGCAGAAAAACGAATTCGCAGTTGAAGTACATTGAGGTGGATTCATCCTCGATTTGGTGTAGTGCCCATACAGTATCCTGCAACTTATTTATCCAGATGTAGGAGGCTGAACAGGCTGACCCCCTGACTCGACAGGAATAGAAGACAGAGCAGCTCCACACTGCGGTTAGGCACTACAAAGCCGTTGACAGCTCGTTCGTTGTCAAGGGCTGCAAAAAGGCTTTCTAACAACCTTAAAATGTTTCCATTTGACAAATATATCAACAAATTAATTTAAGTAATTTTTTTTTTTTAAACACCAAACAAAATAAACAAAAATATTGGACTACCAATGCAAACCAGAGCATTAAAATAATGTAAAATAAAATAAGTAAGGCACGTAATTTTGTCCACATGATTAGTGACACTATTTATTCCTACGGCAGCCCTCCCTGGGCTAAAGCTGAGAGGCAAATGTGAAATAAAGTTGGGTCCTCTGTAAAGGAAGTCATTGATCCATCTCTGAGCTCAGAGGTGAGTCTGGAGACAGAACAGGCAGTCAGATCTGCTGGATTGGGCCTTTAGTAAATGTTACTTCCATATCCTCTGGTCATGATTCCTACTCTTGAACTTCATCGGAAACGGCCCACTGTACTCTGTGTGTCTGACCTTGAATGTGTGGAAGTCTGAGACTTCCTGAATGAATGATAGAACCATGGCCTAGATCCAGCATGAGTTGGGCCTGATTGTTGGGAATAGGTCCTGAATGAGGGACATTATTGGTGGGTGAGAGGGTGTGGTGAATTGGGCATTTTCTGAGCTTGGCCATGCAATAATACGACTGAACCTGGTGATACATTTACTGACCTTGGTCAATTATACAAGGTCATTATGTGTAGGAACAAACTACAGATGCTGGTTTATTCCAAAGATAGACACATAGTGCTGGAGCAACTCAGCGAGTCAGGCAGCATCTCTGGAGGAAAGTAACAGGTGATATTCAGGTCAGAACCCTTTTTCAGACTGGTCATACAAGGTCGTTACTTCCATATCCTCTGGTCATGATTCCTACTCTTGATCCTCATAGGAAACCTCACTGTACTCGGTGTGTCTGTATGGCGTCCTAGAGCAAATAGCAAATCTCTACTTTGGCCTACTCTATTAAAGTCAGTAGTATGATGCCCTGAAACCGTGAACACCATTGTCCCTTTGTGTTGACATTCTTCAAAACATCACAGGTTAAATTAACTCTGTGTGCATGTAAGCATCCACTCCACATTACATTTCTCCTTCAAGAGCTGCACACTACCTTCAAAAGGCGAGACTGGCTTCATCTGAAACTGGGCACTAATAACACTGGTCCCATTAATGGGTCTGGCTGACATTTCAACATTGGCTGGAAGCTCAACTTTTATTCAAGTGGCAAAAAAGTATAAAATCAACACAGTCGGTTAATTGGTTTTGTTGACACTTTTGCCTGATTTTCCAGGACTACCCAATTTTGCCCACATTCTTTATAAGCTGAAATCTTATGTTACAACATAAGAAACAAATTATAAATACATTCATGGGAAGCTTCTCTGTATTATTTTAATGAATCATGGACAAAGTAAAATTCACCCTAAAGTGTTAATTAAAATTGTTATGAATATCACACACTGATTTCAATTTCTAGGTGTGAAACATCTTGCAATCAGTGGGTTTAATTCCCTTGCTTCACTATTTTTAGCACAGCCATTAACACATTTGTATTAAATTTATTTCTGTGCTATTTTAATACAGACCCTAGCCTATTTAAAGCAAACAGGTTAATACCTTTGATAAAACAGTGAACGCTGTGATGCAAAGCAAGGGTTAATGGGTGTGCTAAGAATAGTACATAGAAGGAATTGAACCCATTGAGATTTGAATTTCTATCTTCTACGTTGTTTGGAATAACAAAGTTCATACACAATACTATTCCAAAGATTTGGGGATTCTAAGTGCAAGATAGCCCAGTCCTGACATATGAAGGCTGTTTCTAGATTCTCCACCTTGAATTTAAATGCTTCTGTGTTTATGTTGAAGGTATCGAAATGGAGGATACAAACAGACCTTCACAAGAGTCCAGCAGCAATAGAGAAAACTACAACCTCTTTTAAAATCCCTTTATTGTTCCCTTCATGTTAGCAGCTTGATACATGTGTCAATCTTGCATTAAAAATCATCCAAAGTGATACTTTTGTGGTACGTCTCATTAAAATGAGCTGACCTCAATAACGTGTTTTTATTTATGAGATGTGATTTGGCATGCAAAGTTAACATTGATTGGCCATCCCGAATAACTTTGATAGTTTCCCTATCACAAATCGCTGAACCTTTTGGTGAAGTTGGATATGGACTTCTGGGATTTAAATCCAGTGACAATGAAAGAATGGCAAACATTTCCATGTCAGGATGGTGGAATTAAATCTGCAGTTAGTGGCGTTCAAAGGCATCATGTTTGTACTGGTTTGCAGGATTAGGCATTACTATCCGAGTGATGGGTGAAACATTGCTGCAGCGGTTAGTTCTGCTACCTTGAATGCCATCTGTGTGGCGTTTGTACATTTTCCTTGTGAAGGAGTTTCCCCTGCCAGCTCTGGTTTCTTCCTATGTCCTAAAGATATGTTGGTAGGGCAAATGGCTACTGTAAATTATCCAATAAAGTAAGTAAGTGACAAAAGAACCAAATAAAAACATAGATATGTGAAAGAGAATATAACCATGTAACCATATAACCATTACAGTACGGAAACAGGCCATCTCGGCCCTTCAAGTCCGTGCCGAACACTTTTTTATTTAATTTTTTTTTTTTAAATGACTTCCCCCTAGTCCCATCTACCTGCACTCAGACCATAACCCTCCATTCCTTTCCCGTCCATATACCCATCCAATCTATTTTTAAAGGATAAAATCGAACCTGCCTCCACCACTTCCACTGGAAGCTCATTCCACACAGCTACCACTCTCTGAGTAAAGAAGTTCCCCCTAATGTTACCCCTAAACTTCTGTCCCTTAATTCTCAAGTCATGTCCCCTTGTTTGAATCTTCCCTACTCTCAATGTGAAAAGCTTATCCATGTCAACTCTGTCTAACCCGCTCATCATTTTAAAGACCTCTATCAAGGGGTTAAGTCCCCTCTTAACCTTCTGCGCTCCAAAGAATAAAGACCTAGCTTGTTCAACCTTTCTCTGTAACTTAGTTGCTGAAACCCAGGCAACATTCTAGTAAATCTCCTCTGTACTCTCTCTATTTTGTTGACATCCTTCCTATAATTAGGCGACCAAAATTGTACTCCGTACTCCAGAATTGGCCTCACCAATGCCTTGTACAATTTTAACATTACATCCCAACTTCTATACTCAATGCTCTGATTTATAAAGGCTAGCACACCAAAAGCTTTCTTTACCACCCTATCTACATGAGATTCCACCTTCAGGGAACTATGCACAGTTATTCCTAGATCCCTCTGTTCAACTGCATTCCTCAATTCGCTACCATTGACCATGTACGTCCTATTTTGATTTGTCCTCCCGAGATGTAGCACCTCACATTTATCAGCATTAAACTCCATCTGCCATCTTTCAGCCCACTCTTCCAAATGGCCTAAATCTCTCTGTAGACTTTGAAAATCTACTTCATTATCCACAACACCACCTATCTTAGTATCATCTGCATACTTACTAATCCAATTTTCCACACCATCATCCAGAACATTGATGGGCATGACAAACAACAGTGGACCCAACACAGACGCCTGAAGCACCCCACTAGTCACCGGCCTCCAACCTGACAAACAGCCATCAACCATTACTCTTTGGCATCTCCCATTCAGCCACTGTTGAATCCATCTTGCTACTCCACCATTAATACCCAACAATTGAATCTTCTTAACCAACCTTCCATGAGGAACCTTGTCAAAGGCCTTACTGAAGTCCATATAGACAACATCCACTGCTTTACATCAATTTCCCTAGTAACCTCTTTGAAAAATTCAAGAAGATTAGTCAAACATGACCTTCCAGGCACAAATCCATGTTGACTGTTCCTAATCAGACCCTGCTTATCCAGATGCTTATATATATTATCTCTAAATATCCTTTCCATTAATTTGCCCACCACTGACGTCAAACTAACAGGTCTATAATTGCTAGGTTTACTCTTAGAACCCTTTTTAAACAACGGAACAACATGCGCAGTACGCCAATCCTCCGGCACTATTCCCGTTTCTAATGACATTTGAAATATTTCTGTCATAGTCCCTGCTATTTCTACACTAACTTCCCTCAATGTCCAGGGAATATCCTGTCAGGACCTGGAGACTTATCCGTTTTCATATTTTTCAAAAGTGTCCGCACCTCCTCTTCTTTAAATCTCATAGTTTCCATTGCTTGTTTCTGCTTGTTTCCCTTACCTCACATAATTCCATATCCTTCTCCTTGGTGAATACCGAAGAAAAGAAATTGTTCAATATCTACCCCATCTCTTTTGGCTCTGCAGATAGCTGTCCATTCTGACTCTCTAATGGACCAATTTTATTCCTTGTTATCCTTTTGCTATTACTATAGCTGTAGAAACCCTTTGGATTTACTTTCACCTTACTTGCCAAAGCAACCTCATATCTTCTTTTAGCTTTTCTAATTTCTTTCTTAATATTCTTTTTACATTCTTTATACTACTCAAGCATCTCATTTACTCCATGCTGCCTATAATTATTGTAGATCTCTTTCTTTTTCCGAACCGTGTCCAATTTCCCTTGAAAACCATGGCTCTTTCCAATTTTTACTATTTCCTTTCAACCGAACAGGGACATAAAGATTCTGTACTCTTAAAATGTCACCTTTAAATGTCCTCCATTTCTCTTCTACATCCTTCCCATAAAACAACATGTCCCAATTCACTTCTTTTTAAATCCTTTCGCATCTCCTCAAAGTTAGCCTTTCTCCAATCAAAAATCTCAAACCTAGGTCCAGTTCTGACCCTCTCCATAATTATATTGAAACTAATGGTATTGTGATCACTGGACCCGAAGTGCTCCCCAACGCATACCTCCGCCACCTGCCCTGTCTCATTTCCTAACAGGAGGTCCAGCACTGCCCCTTCTCTAGTAGGTACCTCTACGTATTGCTGCAAAAACTATCCAGCACACATTTTACAAACTCCAAACCATCCAGCCCTTTTACAGAATGTGTTTCCCAGTCTATGTGTGGAAAATTGAAATCTCCCACAATCACTACCTTGTGCTTACTACTAATATCTGCTATCTCCTTACATATTTGCTCTTCCAAATCTCGCTCCCGATTTGGCGGTCTATAATACACCCCTATAAGTGTTGCTACACCTTTCCCATTTCTCAGTTCCACCCAAATAGCCTCCCTAGATGAGCCCTCTAATCTATCCGGGCTGCGGGTCTTTGGAGCGGCCAGCCGCGGGCGGTGGCGCAGACTCTAACATCGGGAGCCTCGGAGCTCCAAATCGGCGCGGCCTTGTCGGCTTTAGGTGCCACGGACTCCGGTAGGAAATCGGCCGTTCTAGCCGTCCCAGCCGCTGCGAGAACTCTCCCGACGCCGGGGCAACCACACCCGGCGAGAATGGCCAGGAACATCGGGCCTCCGTAGAGGCAACTGTGGAGGCCTCAATAGGCCTGACTTTGGGGAGAACTGGGGTTGGGGACTGGACATTGTGCCTTCCCCCACAGTGGTAACCATTGTGGGGGGATGATTTTGTGTGTAGTGTTTAGTGTCTATGTTAGTCTATGTCCAAGATGGCGGTCGGAAGGGAGAGTGGACGCTGGTGCGGTTTGGCTGCCGCTGCTCTCTCTTCACATTGTGTTTCTGAATTTTTTTGTTGTCTTTTTTGGATCGAATTTCTGTCTTTAATTTGTGTATTGGTGATGTCTTTATAACTTATTTTACTCTGATTATATGTTTCTTTGTTAAATTTTGTAAGGTGTCCTTGAGACTTTTGTATAGGCGCCCATAAATAAAATCTATTATTATTATTATTATTATCCTGCCAAAGCACTGCTGTAATATCTTCCTTGACAAGCAATGCAACACCCCCACCTCTTGCCCCTCCAATTCTATCACCCCTGAAGCAACAAAATCCTGGAATATTTAGTTTCCAATCACAGCCCTCCTGCAACCATGTTTCACTGATCGCCACAACATCATACTTCCAGGTGTCAATCCAGGCTCTAAGCTCATCCACCTGTCTTACAATGCTCCTAGCATTAAAATATACACATTTAAGAAACCCACCACCACTTATTCTCTGTTTATTATCTTTTTCTTCTTTCTCCCCTACATTTTGGGTCCGAGTGCTTCCCTTCTCTGCCTCCTGCCTCCCACATTTTCTACTAGCTTTCTCTATTTGAGTCCCTCCCCCCAACCGTTCTAGTTTAAAGTCTCCCCAGTAGCCTTTGCAAATCACCCCGCCAGGATATTGGTTCCCCTCGGGTTCAAGTGCAACCCGTCCTTTCTGTACAGCTCACACCTTCCCCAAAAGAGGTCCCAATGATCCAGAAATTTGAATCTCTGCCCGCTGCACCAGTTCCTCAGCCACGCATTTATCCTCCACCTCATTCCATTCCTACTCTCACTGTCGCGTGGCACAGGTAGTAATCCTGAGATTGTTACCTTTGCGGTCCTTCTCCTTAACTATGTTCCAGGGTTACTGGAAACTAGGAAGGGCATGAGGACTGGTGTGATATCTCTGTAGGGGTGCCTACATGGAAACATAGAAACATAGAAAATAGGTGCGGGAGGAGGCCATTTGGCTCTTTGAGCCTGCACCACCATTCATTGTGTTCATGGCTGATCATCCACAATCAGTAACCCGTGCCTGCCTTCTCCCCATATAGATAGATATATATATATCCCTTGATTCTGCTAGCCCCTAGAGCTCTATCTAACTCTCTTTTAAATTCATCCTCTAGCTAACTCTCTTTTAAATTCATTCCACTGCCTTCTGTGGCAGAGAATTCCACAAATACACAACTCCCTGGGTAAAAAAGTTGTTTTCTCATCTCAGTTTTAAATAGCTTCCCCTTTATTCTAATGGCCCTGTCCCACTGTACGAGCTCATTCAAGAGCTCTCCCGAGTTTAAAAAAAAAAAAAACTCGTGGAAGCACGTAGAATGTACGTAGCGGGTACGTCGGAGCTCGGGACGTCTCTTAGCGGCTCGTAACGCTAACGGCAGGTACTCTGGAAACGCGGTAAGCTCGGGAAGACTCGTGTCCACGAGAGCCCCGAGTACCTACGAGCGGCCATTACCGTAAATCTCTGAGTTCGAATCAGGCAAACTCGGGAGAACTCTTGAATGAACTCGTACAGTGGGACAGGACCATTGGACTGTGCCCCCTGGTTCTGGACTCCCCCAATATTGGGAAATTTTTTCCTGCATCTAACTTGTCCAGTCCTTTTATAATTGTATACGTTTCTATAAGATCCCCTCTCATCCTATTAAATTCCAGTGAATACAAGCCCAGTCTTTCCAATCTTTCCTTACATGACAGTCCCGCCATCCCGGGAATTAACCTTGTGAACCTACGCTGCACTGCCTCAATAGCAAGTATGTCCTTCCTCAAATTAGGAGACCAAAACTGCACACAATACTCCAGATGTGGGCTCACCAGGGCCTTGTACAACTGCAGAAGGACCTCTTTACTCCTATACTCAAATCCTCTCGTTATGAGCATTGGTCTGATGGACCTGTGTCATTGTGATTAAGCGGACTGCAATTTATTTTTAGTGGGCAGCATGGTGGTGCAGCGCTAGAGTTGTTACCTTAAAGTACCAGAGATCCGGGTTCTATCCTGACTGCGGTTGCTGTCAGTATGGAGTTTGCACATTCTTCCTGTGACCACGTGGGTTTTCTCCGGGTGCTCCGGTTTCCTCCCACACCCCAAAGACGAACAGGTTTGTAGGTTAATTGGCTTCTGTAAAAATGTATCTTGTCCGTAATGTGTAGGATGGTGCTAGTGTACGGGGTGATCGCTGGTCGGCATGGACTTGGCCTGTTTCCGTGCTGTATCTTTAAACTAAAGTAAACTAAGGTGGTGTGCACTGAGCATGGTAGAATGTGTAGGGCGGTGATAAACACACAATCTGATTGGTTCTGGATGAAATTATGCTTCTTATTTGTCATAGGTGCACTCTTCTAGATGAGTAGAGAGCGCTCCATTATATTCCTGACCTGTGGACGTAGATGTTGGCAAGGTTTTGAGGTGTCAACAGATGAGTCTCTTGCCACACTGGCAATTGTGTAGCACAGATGTAATCCAACACCCATCAGCCCATACCTCAATGTTGTCTTGGCTGTATAGCATACAGATTGAATGGCATATGGTTAGGTGTGTTGAACAGAACTGAATATTGTGCAACCATGAGAAAACATTCCCAATTCTGACTTCATAATGAACCGGAGGTCATTGATGATCCTACTGAAGATGATTGGATGTAGGCCACTATCCTGACAAATTCCAGCAAAACTGTCATGTGACTGAGATTATAGTCTTAGAGTGATACAGTGGGGAAAGGCCCTTCAGCCCTACTTGCCCACACCGGCCAACATGTCCCAGTTACACTCGTCCCACCTGCCTGCGTTTGGCCCATTATCTTTAACAACCACAATCATTTTCCTTTTTGCAAGTTGTCAATCCAACCCATAAGATTTCCCTTTAATTCCAATGTACTTTTGTTTAAATAAGGGTTAAATGCTGCCTTGAAGTCAAAGGCAGTTACTCTCATCTCACCACATGAATTTCACCACTTTTCTGCAAGTTTGCAATACCTCTAGGTGGGCGGCTGGCAGGTGGGCAGCACGGTGGCGCAGCGGTAGAGTTGCTGCGCTGGAGATCCGGGTTCGATCCTGACTAAGGGTGCTTCTGTATGGAAGTTTTACATTCTCCCAGTGACCGCGTGGGTTTTCCCCGAGATCTTCGGTTTCCTCTCCCACTCCAAAGCTGTGTGTGTTTGTAGATTAATTGACTTGGTATAAATGTAAATTGTCCCTAGTGCTGTATAGGATAGTGTTAATGTGCAGGGATCGCTGGTCAGCGCGGACTCGGTGGGCCGAAGGGCCTGTTTCGGCACGATGTGTCTTGAAACTAAAAAAAAATCTGGAGGCATGTGGTTTTGGCAAAGACCAACATTAGCATCAGTGAGCAGGTTATTGTCAGGTAAGTGCACTTGCTAACACAGCCACCTATACCTTTCATCTTATTGTTGATGATGGAGAGTGGACTGGCAGGTTGTAATCAATCAGATTGGATTGTCCTGCTTTTTATGAACAAGGCACACAAGGGAACATTTTTCACAGGATTGTATCTCTGTTGGAAAAGCTTGACTAGAGGCTTGGCTAATTCTAGAGTGTAAGGCTTCTGCAATAGAGTGGGGAATTTATTTGATCACTTAGCATTTGTTTCTATCAGCTGGTTGAGCTATTTCTTGACACTATGTGGAATGAATTAAATAGACTGAAGAGTGGGGAGGCAATGGTGATGGATCCTCCACCTGAGTGGGGCTCAATGTTAGAAGGTACTTCCTGTTGAATACTCCCACTGCTGAAATTCCAAAATGTGAGACTTTAATGACTAAATCTAAACTGCTGCATTAGAGTTCCATATTCTTTTCCTTTAAGCGAATGAAAGATCCACGTTTTACAAGGAAAAATATTTGGAAGCAACAGTGTTCCATCATTATTTAAAGAATCACAACGTACGTGCCTTTGAAATGTACTGTTATACCAGTGCATTCATTTAATAAAAAGTTATAAAGAAAAATTATGGGCATTTTTCTGTCTGCTTTAGGGCATTATTTGTTGGATTGGGACATCTTGGGCGAAACAAGCCAAGAGGTGCCTGCTGCTCCAATGCTAACTCCTGCCCATTTGCCAGTAGGTAACCTAAAACATTTGTCATTTTCTCTGGTATCTAATACAATTCCGCATCTCCAAGTTTGCAGATGACATGAAGCTGGGGGGCAGTGTTAGCTGTGAGGAGGATGCTAGGAGGCTGCAAGGTGACTTGGATAGGTTGGGTGAGTGGGCAAATGCATGTCAGATGCAGTATAATGTGGATAAATGTGAGGTTATCCACTTTGGTGGCAAGAACAGGAAAGTAGACAATTATCTGAATGATGGCCGATTAGGAAAAGGGGAGATGCAACGAGACCTGGGTGTCATGGTACACCAGTCATTGAAAGTAGGCATGCAGGTGCAGCAGGCAGTGAAGAAAGCGAATGGTATGTTAGCATTCATAGCAAAAGGATTTGAGTATAAGAGCAGGGAGGTTCTACTGCAGTTGCACAGGGTCTTGGTGAGACCACACCTGGAGTATTAAGTACAGTTTTGGTCTCCTAATCTGAGGAAAGACATTCTTGCCATAGAGGGAGTACAGAGAAGGTTCACTAGACTGATTCGTGGGATGGCAGGACTTTCATATGAAGAAAGACTGGATAGACGCGGCTTGTACTCGCTAGAATTTAGAAGATTGAGGGGGGATCTTATAGAAACTTACAAAATTCTTAAGGGGTTGGACAGGCTAGATGCAGGAAGATTGTTCCCGATGTTGGGGAAGTCCAGAACAAGGGGTCACAGTTTAAGGATAAGGGGGAAGTCTTTTAGGACCGAGATGAGAAAAACATTTTTCACACAGAGAATGGTGAATCTGTGGAATTCTCTGCCACAGAAGGTAGTTGAGGCCAGTTCATTGGCTATATTTAAGAGGGAGTTAGATGTGGCCCTTGTGGCTAAAGGGATCAGGGGGTATGGAGAGAACGCAGGTACAGGATACTGAGTTGGATGATCAGCCATGATCATATTGAATGGCGGTGCAGGCTCGAAGGGCCGAATGGCCTACTCCTGCACCTATTTTCTATGTTTCTATGTTTCTAAAACCTTGGGAGATTCAAATTGAAAATGGCCCATGGATCAGAGAATATATTCTGGGTAATAGGGTATTGCCAGGGTCCTGCTAGGACAGTCAGAATTCTCATTCTTGCCCACTGATTTCCTACCAGGGGATACGTGGCCCCTTTTGTGTTTTCATCAGTGGGTTAACAAGCAAAGTTCTTATCGATTGATGTACCTTACCCAGTTACTTCATTGAGCAAAATTAGTCCTTGCTTAATGATTTCCAATGACTTATTTATAACTGTTAAACTAGAGAAAGATTTCTTCTTGACTCATGAGAAATGTAGCAAGTATATATTACATCTGTTCGAAGTGTCAACCGATTAGTGACAATATTTAATTCACACGTGAATGGAGGGCGATTCTTTAAAACAATCAAATGTGTTTATCGGGATGATATTATAAACAGTTAGAATAATTACTTGTTTTATTGCTGTTTGTGCTTTCATACACTGCTGCAAAATATTATGAAAAAAGATTGGGAAAGACGTGTTAAAAACCTGTTAATGCTTGTGGAAGTATTTGAGCTGAAGGGGGCAGTGTAATCCTTCCTTGCAGCTACGGCCAAAACAAAATTGATCACTGCAATTCTCTTTTGGAGTATTAGTTGGCCCATTTGTTAAATACTGATAACACAAAGTGAAACAATGCCATAACTGTCATCTAAATTGTTTTTTACAGGATACTGGAAGTGTTCAGTAATAAATGATATAAAAAGGTCTGATATTGACAAGCTGCCATTTACTATTTGCATTAAAGAACATGAGAAGATGATGGCTGCTTCCCCCTGTCCCAAAGGTACCAGGCTCGGTGAGACAATAGAAAATGTTTCAGTTTACTTAAAGCATTGATAACGCCCGTAAATAATTAAGTGAGAACTTCCTGTCCTCAATTACTTAAATGCTTTTTTTTCTGTCTTAAGAGAATTATGAATGACTTCTGGATTTCACATGGCAAGTCAGCTCAGTCTGCCCTCTCCCCTAGAAACACTTTATAAGATCAGGTTTCTTAGGCTCAGATGTAATTAAAAATAAGCTGTCAGAAAACACTGCACCACAGTCAAAAATGGAGGAATCATGCCAGAGGAAATGTCCATTGATTTACTGGATTACAAGCCATTTATACCAATATTTCAAATGATGCTCATATTATAGTGATGGAAAAGATTAAAGGAACAATCCACTATTTTTACGACAACTGTTCAAAGCCTTTAAAAGGTAAAAAGTTACATTTTATCTATCCCTCTGTGAAAAAATATGTGCACATAATTCACTTATGGTTGACAGCAGCAAAATATATGGGATGTTTATGGAAAATAAGTAAGTATCTGTAAAGTATGGCAATTATCGGAGGTCATACTTCAAACAGATTGCACTTTTATCTCTCTGTTCATAACCCCCTAAGGGATATAGTGGTTCTTCTGCATTTTAATACACTAACGTTACAAGGTTACCATTCAAATTTATTTAGATGTTACTAATGAAATGAAATAAGATTTTTATTCAACTCTATTGTGTTTATCGAGAAAAACTATGGTAAGTTTATTAAATGTCTTTATTACATGCTTTCTATATTTGTATTTTTAGAGCATTTAATCATGGGATTTTTTCAACTAATGATTGGTTATAATGGAAACCTGGTATAACGTTGCTGTGCCAGATACCATTTTAATGAAAAGAGTGATAATAGTAAATAGTTTAACTTTGAAGCAAAATTCACAGCAATGTTACTGCAACATTAATGTCTACTGTGGTGTACATGTGCCTTTGTATCCATGTGCATGTCGTGTGGTGGAAGCAATAATTTCCACATAGCGCCCCTGAATTCCATCTCAATTGCAAATAAAAGCAAATGGAGAACTATAAATGCAACCTTGACTCAGCCTCATGATACAACTACTATTCAGTGTATCTTAATTATTGTTGCAATGCAGAATAAAAAAAGACAATATTTTATCTTTGATTATTTCTTCCTGTCACAATTCACTTCATCCTGCTAATAAGATGCTTCCAAGATGGCGCCCAACACAGATGACTATTTGCATGCTAGCCACAGAAGCAGATCTACGAACTCACATTACAATCGCTCCATACTCTTATATCTGTATTCCTCATGTACACTGTAAATGGATTGATTGTAATCATGTAGTGTCTTTCTGCTGACTGGTTAGCACGCAACAAAAAGCTTTTCACTGTACCTCGATACATGTGACAGGAAACTAAACTGAACTGATCTAATGTTTAAGAAAGAACTGCAGATGCTTGAAAAATCAAAGGTAGACAAAAATGCTGGAGAAACTCAGCGGGTGAGGCAGCATCTATGGAACGAAGGAATAGGCGACGTTTCGGGTCGAGACCCTTCTTCAGACTGATGTGGGGGGGGGGCGGGAAAAAGAAAGGAAGAGGCAGAGACAGTGGGCTGTGGGAGAGCTGGGAAGGGGAGGGGAAGGAGGGAGAAAGCAAGGACTACCTGAAATTGGAGAAGTCAATGTTCAAAATATGAGGTGCTGCTCCTCCAATTTGTGGTGGGACTCACTCTGGCCATGGAGGAGGCCCAGGACAGAAAGGTCGGATTCGGAATGGGATGGGGTAGTTGAAGTGCTGAGCCACCGGGAGATCAGGTTGGTTATTGTGAACTGAGCAGAGGTGTTGGGCGAAGCGATCGCCAAACCTGCGCTTGGTCTCATCGATGTAGAGCAGTTGACACCTGGAACAGCGGATGCAATAGATGAGGTTGGAGGAGGTGCATGTGAACCTCTGCCTCACCTGGAAAGCCTGCTTGGGTCCTTGGATGGAGTCGAGGGGGGAGGTAAAGCGACAAGTGTAGTATTTCCTGCGGTTGCAAGGGAAAGTACCAGGGGAGGGGGTGGTTTGGGTGGGAAGGGACGAATTGGCCAGGGAGTTACGGAGGGAACAGTCTCTGCGGAAAGCCGAAAGGGCAGGAGATGGGAAGACGTGGCCAGTGGTGGGATCCCGTTGGAGGTGGCGAAAATGTCGGAGGTTTATCTGTTGTATGTGACAGGATGAGATGTTTCAAACCAGGGTATTGGAGATGTTCTTTAGGGAACGGGGGATCCCCTCTTCAACTATAGATGAGGCTCTCACCAGGGTCTCCTCTATATCCTGTAGCTCCGCTCTCACTCCCCATCCCCCCACTCATAACAAGGACAGTCCCCCATGTCCTCACCTTCCACCCTACCAGCCACCCCCCCCCCCCACATCAGTCTGAAGATAGGTCTTGACACGAAACATCACCTATTCCTTCGCTCCATAGATGCTGCCTCACCCGCTGAGTTTCTCCAGCATTTTTGTCTACCCGGAACTGAACTAATGATGTCTTGATAGATCAGGCATTTCACATGTGGTGCATTTGGTTACCCATGGATTATACCATCTATTTGGGACAGTAGTCTTCATATAAGTTTTGAAGAGGTTGTATTAAGGGCAACCACAGTTGGTGAATAGATATTTCAGGAACTTATTAGATGATAGTTGCAAATTGTTATGACAAGAACAAAAATGTGACTCCATAGTTTCTCACTTATCAAACAACATCAGCTAATATATCAGAATGTTCAAGACACATCAAAGAATATTCCAACCTGGGGTTACTTCTCTAATTTTCATTATTACCTTAGAAGGAATAAGACCAAGTGCCACAAAAAAAAGCCAATCGAAATCCCAATCTTCAGCAGGCAGATGGACCTAACTTCAATGCCATGACTGAAGGACACTTCCTGTGACAACTTCCTACATGATACATCACTACAATGCCTAATGTTTCCATTTCAAAATTGTGAAAACAAAGACAGCATGAAGGGCTAAGAGTAAAGAATAGATGAGTTAGACTAGGAAGTAGTGAAGACCTACTAAGAAGCTGTGACTCAAATTTTGGATTTAATAGTATGTATTTTGTAGGTCAAAGAAAAGATATGGGAGTTATGGGCCTGTCCCACTTAGACGACTTTTTAGGCGACTGCAGGAGACTATGCAGTCGCCACATGGTCGCCACATGTTCGCGGGTGGTTGCCGGGTAGTTGCCTTCATGGTCGCGAGGAGTTCCCGCATTCTAGGAACTATCGCGGCCTCATTAAGGTCGCCGCACATTTTTCAAAATGTTGAAAAATTAGCGGCGATCAGAATAAAGCCACCATGGAGAGTAGCGAGAATTCCCGTGCCGTAGGTGGGTCGCCAGGAGGTCCTAGTGGGTTGCCAGGAGGACGAAGGTTCTCGTAGGTTGTAGCCGGTGCTGACCGTGAATCTCATTGGCTCATTGGGAAAAAAAACGTAAGCAGTAGTTTTCAGAACCAAGGATAAATACCGACCGGTAGCGGGAACCGCGCTGCAACGGCGAGAGCGTCGAGCCTATCCACCGGAGCGCCGCACGGATGCTGCGCGGGGGCCGAGTTAATTCAAACACGGCGGGTCCCACATGCTTGCGGTAAGTAAAAAAAAGGGCGGGCCGACTGCGATGACGTCGGCCCAGCCGCACGTGACTCACTAGCGGCGGCTGTGGCGGCGGCCATCCTGATCGCGGCGCTGTAGCGGTGGCTGTGCCTGCGGCCATGCAGCACACGTGCCTCACTGGCGGAGGCACGTGCGTCACTGGCGGAGGCTGTGGCAGTGGAGGTTTGACGCACGGCGCTCGAGCCACACTGGCGGTGGCCCGTGCGGGTGGCCGTGCCGCACTTGTGCATCACTGGTGGAGGTTGTGCGGTGAGTATATAGTTTTCGACATTGTCAATTTTATTTTAGCACCGTGCGGTTTTGGGAACACCGCCGCACGGCCCCGGAATTGTACGTTCTCACGAGTGTGCGGTCTATGGCGGCAGATTCTTCCCGTTTCGCCGCCAATGACCGCAGACTCGTGAGACAGGCCTTTAAGCTTCATAGCCGTGTATCTCTTGCTTCTTAAAAGTTGTCTCCACTCCTTCTCCCCCCTTCTCTCCCCCTCTCCCTCTCTTCTAAAGGACTTGCGTGACCCTTCCCGTACATTGTGCTTTCACCGTCTTAATTACAGTACCAACCTTCCTGTTCATCGCGTGGCTTTGCACTGTGTGAATTTCACTCAGACGGCGCTCCCCCCGCTTGCCCTTTCCCCCGCCTGCATAATGGGCTGGTGAAGGAAGCGATGTGTGTGTGTTCCATTCTGACAGTCGCCGTTCCATTCGCCTGAAAAATTATCTAAGTGGGACAGGCCCATAAGGAGTTTTGTGTTTGGAGATGTGAAACAAGACTGAGTTATAAAAGGATATTGGAAAAGGGAAATATATATAAAATGACAGATCTGGAGTTTAGGAAAATTAGTAGAAATGACTTTGTTAGTATTGATAAATTGGAGATTATTACACCAATAACCATAGGATGCAATTTAGTGTGACCTTCAAACTGTTACATGTGGGCATGCTCACATGCTACTGTCTGCACACTGAACAATTGTACAACTCCCGGCAGGTAAGGATATTCCTGATAAGGCTGAATGTCTGCAGTGTCAGTGAAAGTGAAGTCTGTCGCTCACAAATGCTCTGCCCCATCAAGTACAACAATGTCATGTATGATAATGCCTGCTTCAATAAGAGATACTGTTTAGATGCAAAAAAAAGACACAAATCAGCTGAAAGGCAACTCTTAAAAGCATGCGATGCCCAGTAAATCTGTTACAAGCTAGCTATTATTCAGGCAGCTTTTAAATATATCTTTGACTTTTGTCATTCTTAGTACCTTTTTACTCTTTTGCAAACAGCTCCATTAAAAATAGAGTCACTCTCCAGGCTATGAACTAAATAACGGTGTTTCCTGCATCCTGGGCCAGTAATGAACAAACTGGCCTGGTGCCCATTTCACAGTGCAGCCTGAATGCTAGCTGAACAAATGAGGTCATAATAATATAGAAAATTTATTGTTCCTCTTCTCTTGATGCTATCATCAGTTATTTTGTGTTGCTATGCAAATAATATCATTGATCCTTCTTATCGCTCATCAAATTAAGTAATTGCATCTCTTTCCCTGAATTTGATTTCATTTTTTGGTAGCAGAGTAACTGATATGATTCAGATTTTCTAAATCTGCAGAGGGTGTTACAAATTTGTCTTCTGTGATCTAGAAGCCTGTTCCACAGATAAGTAATACTGATTGTGTGTGGGTCAGACCAATGGTACGCACTCAAGTGATTTATGTTTCTGCCAAGTCATTAGCAAAGTTTTTTTTAATACATGTTGAAAACTGGCAATTTATACAAAAAAAGTCTCTTGTCACTACAGCCATAATTTACGACCGTAACAATGACCAGCACTGTTCAGAAGTTTATTTCACTTTAACCAGTGGTTGAAATGGCCATTACTGCACCAGTCCCATGTTTCTGGTTCTTAGCTCGTTAGAGTACATTTCTTTGCAATCAGGAATTAAACCATTTTTTCCCTTAAGATACATCCAATTTTATGTTATCAGCAAGGGCTGAAGAATGCATTCTGTGCATGTTCCAGCTTTTGGGGCTCTATTCTGAAATACAAATAGGTGTCTCTGTGTTCTGCAGTAATCGCTCCCTTGGCTCCTGGGCAAGATGCATGCTTCAGCTGGCCTGTCCTAATGAGGTCCAGCACTGATGTTATGAATTTGAGACTCCCCTAAATGCTTTCTTGAATTCAGTGGCATCAGTCACTCCCAAAAGTGGTTTGCATGCCTTACCATTTATGTTACTGTGTGCATAGATGTAGTGGGAGTTGCCTCACACTACCCCTACAGTAGTATATTGCAGGACAAAGGCAATAAAATCCTCATGACTTGATCCAGATACACATGCCCTTTGCACATTTGTTCCTTTCAATACTCTGAGTTAGATGAAGTTCGGTTTGATTCATTTAATTACCATAGAGAGAATTTATGCAGCAATTATTATATTTTACCTCCTGTAATAAATCTTGTCAAGGCTTTTTGATGGCAGGCCTATTTTTATAAAATGGAGAGCTTTTTGCACCTCTTTATCTAGCACAATCACAAAGGATATATTGGTTTATAGTAAAAGTAAATCTGAACTAAAATAACACTTAGCTGCAATTTCTGCGGCAATATCCCCAATGTCAACAGAAAATTCACGGAAGGCCCCAAAAAGACAATGGAAATCCATTCCTCCAGGATTCCCATATTACAGCAGACAATTAGAAAGAGCCTCTAAGTGATATTACTGGCATAAACTCTATTTTCATTACTTTCTTCCACAACATAGCACAATCGTGTAAAGTGTGAAGATGACACCATACGAGGAAATGCAGAGGAACTGAAACAGCTAGAATTTAAAAGATGAAACTTCTAGAAATAACAGGCCTCCATAAATCGTGTTGAAACAGATATGGGTGAAGGCAAACGAAATCCAGACACCTTTGTAGACTCAATGTTAAACATGAATTCAGTACAGCAATCAACATAGCCAATCGGGATGTTGAACTACATAATATATAATCAGGGGAGGTAATGATGAAATGATCACACCTTGAGTACACCATTCAATTCAGGTTGCCAAGAAACAAGAGATATTAATGTGCTGACGGCGGTGTAGAGAAGGTCCACTAGATTAATTGCTAATTTCCTGGGGATGTGGGTATTATTAAAAACCGGAGAGGGAATTTAACTGAGTATAAAACGGTTAAGGTACAGGAGATGTTAACTTAAGATATTATTTTAAACTACAGGAAAGGAATAAAGACCATGTGTTCAAGCTAAAGAATAATACTTTTAGAATCAGTATCGGGAAATTATGTCATAGGCGAGAAATGATCATCATGTAGAATAAACCATCACATGCGAGTATTTAAGAAGCAACTGTCATGTGGGTAGGAGATGGTTGGTGGGCTGTGATAGATGGGTGCATTGGATATTATTAATATTGAATTTGATATTAGCTAACATTATAATCTCTCTGGATGAATAAATCAGGATTGGACAAAATGTTTTCTTCACCCAAAATGAATGAATGAAAGATACAGCATGGAAACGGGTCCTTCAGCCTACTGAGTCCATGCTGACCATCGATCACACTAGCTCAATGTTATCTCACTCTCGCATCCACTCCATGCACACAGGGGGCAATTTACTATGTCCAATTATCCTATAAACTTGCATGTCTTTGGGATGTGGGAAGAAATCGGAGCACCCAGAGGAATCCCACACAGTCACAGGAACAATACACAAACTCCGTACAGAGCACGGGAGGTCAGGATCGAACCTGCATCTCTGGTACCATGAAGCAGCAGCTGTGCTACTGTGTGGCTCTAATAATCTGGGAAGAATAAAAAAAATAGGGAAATGTAAGAGTTAGTCCTGAATTTTACTTCGGAGTCACATGAGTGACTACGTGAAGAACCCCGTCAGGGCGCATGCGCGTCATTACGTCGGACGCATTGGCGACAACGGCAGCGCGAGCTCGGAGCTCCTGCTGCAACGTGAGTAAATACAGCTCCACCAAAGTCGGGGAGACTTTGGAGGAGTTAGGAAAAAGTAAATAAATTGTTTCTGCTGTTTTTTTTCCCCATAGACAGGAACAAGTAAAAGGTGCAGGCTGCTGCCGACAAGGAGAGGGAGAGCTGCGGGACGCAGTCTCTGAAAGGCAGCATGTCACCTCGGGGGAGTCGCAAGCCGGTAGCGGCGCGGCGACAGACTTGGCAAAGTGCCCAGCCGGGTACACAGCCAACGCCAGTCGGGCGGTCGGCATACGCCAAGTCTGTCAGGGCTATAGACTCCGTAGAGTCGGGCCACGAGAGTCCCGTCGGGGACAGGATACCGTTCCCCAGCGGTTATCCAAAAGGAGCAGCTCATACAGGGGCTGCTCCACAGAGACGCTCCAGGAGGAGTAATACAGGAGGGAGGCCATAGGGAAGGCTCCACTGGCAGTGCCTAGGAGAGGTCTGCCTCATAAAGCCACAACTCCAGGAGGAGTTGTGCAGGCGGGAAGCCTTAGGGAAGGCTCCGCTGGCAGTGCCTTGGAGAGGCCTGCTTCATAAAGCCATACTCCAGGAGGAGTTGTGCAGGCGGGAGGCCGTGGGGACGGCTCCGCTGGCAGTGCCTAGTAGAGGCCTGCTTGAAAGCACCCTCTTTGCAAGAGGTGAGTGCAGAAGGGCAGATACGCTCTGACCCTGATTCCGACGACTTCCAAAGGGAGGGCAGGCAGCTGTCAGAGCTGACACCGTGTGCAGCATGGTTTGCCATGTCGTCGGATGCTGGTGAGCCTCTGGGTGAGGAACTTGCCACCAGCATAAATTACCAAGTCTCACATCAGCTACAGGAGCTGACAATGGATGAGACAGTAACGAAGTATGAAGCCCAATCAACTGTGGACTGTTAAAAGTTCCTGTTGGGAACAGGAAGATGGGCATACTAATGAAAGCCCAGGAGCATGTGAAGCTCCAGCATATTTTTAAAGTTGCTGGCATCTGGTATAACGAGCTTTGCCAGGATGGTGGATGGAGAGGGCATGACAAATTACAACAAAAGGCGCTATTGTGGAGTGCCCACTTTGAGATCAATTGCCTCCGCAAGATGCGATTAGACCAACCATCAATGCTAAATATGCTTCACTCTGCCAGCCTGGCACAGTGCAACTGGCACAGCTGTTTGGCGAGGATTTCGCACAGCAGGTGAAGGAGCTGGAGGAGGAGGCTAAGACGGCAGCCACATATTCACCAAAGCGGAAGTATCCCTATAAGGGAGCAGACTGGTCCGGGCAAGGGACGAGTCCAGCTACGATGCAGCGCAGTTGGCGTTCGGCTGTAGCACCGCCACGGAGGTGAGATATCCAGCTCAAGGCCGGGGAAGAATGCCAGGTGGTAAGGAGGTAAGAGGGTCTGGTTCTCATGTAGACAGATCTAATGTGATACAATTAAATGTTTACCTCAGATATGTTTATACTGAAGGTTATTCAAGGGCTTAAATGCAAATTCTGATTTACCCATGCAACATGTTCCAAAAAAGGAGTTTGACTTCAGTATCACTGAACAATTGGAAGTTCAGCTGGAACTTGCAAGCTTATGTAATAAAGGTGTAATTGCTAAGGCAGTTTACCAAAGCCATCAGTTTGTGTCCAATATCTTTCCCAGACCAAAAAAGGATGGGGGGATGCAGAATTATACAGACCTGAATAGGCTTAACCGTTTTGTACGGTATAGACATTTTAAGATGGAAACGTTTGTGAAGGAGATCTTAAAGATGCGGATTCAGTGTCTGTTCATTTGCAGGATAGAAGATTTAAAATTCAGCTGGATGGGGAATTATGCCAATACAATCCACTGCCTAATGGTTTGTCTTCAGCTCCTAGAGGGATTACAAAGTTGTTAAAACCTATTCTAGGCATGAAGAGAAGTCAAGGTCATGTGCTCATGGCTTAGCTAGATAATATCTTGATTGTAGGACAATCAAAGGAAACAGCTGAAGCATCAGTGGCAGTTGGTAAAAAACAATTTTAATTGGGCTTTATAAGCTATTCTGAGGAATCTAAATTTATACCTGTGACACAAATTGACTAGTTGGGTTCACAATGGACTTAATCAATATCATTGTGACCTTGCCCAGGCAAAAAAGGGTACAGCTAATTAAGAGCTATATCAAGTTAATTGCTAACACACAGCCTTCAATTAGCCAGGTGACAAGACTGCTGTGGTAATGGCTGCCAGCATTTCCAGCAGTTCAATATGGGCACTTTATTATCTACAATTACAAAGGTCAAAGGAACAAGCATTGAGGATACATTGGGGTCATTATAATAGACCTATGCTTCTATCAATAGAGGCTGTTGCTGATGTACAATGGTGGATTCAGCATGTGTCCACTAGTAGTTCCAAAGTGTTATTGGACCAAGCTTCCATGATTTGCAGACAGATGTCAGAGCACTTCGGTAGGGTGCTACTGATACAAGATCCAGCGGTGGAGACAGATGAACATTGCTTCTGCATACATGGGGAATTAACCAAGAGTATTTTATGGACTCAAGACTTATGGCACTAACTAAACTAGTTTGCATGTGCAGTGCAAAATAGACAACACTGCAGCAGTTGCTGATATGAATCACATGGGTGGAATCAAATCGTTATCATGTGACAGGTGGGCAAATACAATGGGACCTGGAGTAGGGATAGAGAGATTTGGATTGGAGCTATCTATCTGCCAGGGAAACTTAATGTAGTACCAGATGGCTGCTCACGAAAATTCCATCATAACACAGAATGGATGTGGAACCAGGATGTGTTCAAGAACATAGTACTTCTATATGGAATGCCAAAATATGTTTCATAGGCACCAGATCTAGGGGCAGTGGCAATTGATGCTTTTTCACTAAATTGGGATGATATGTTTGTGTACATTTTCCCACCATTCTGCCTCATAGGTCGGTGTTTGAGAAAATCAAGCAGGATGCCGCTTCAGGGGTTTTGGTGATACCAAATTGCCTGATTCAACCATGGTTCCCTTTGATGTTACAGATAGCGATCCAACCTCTTTTTGCTGATTCCAAACAGTAGGAATTTGCTGGAGCATCCAGTAACGCATTAAGTTCATCCGTTATGTGACGGTATGGATCTGTTAGTTTGCAGGTTTCAAGAATGCCTTACATTGGTCAAGGACTTTCTAGGCCAACGGTGTATATACTCGCTGCAGTCTGGAGAAAGAGTACTCAAAAACAGTATATGACTTATGAAAAAAAGAAAAAAAAAAGGAACAATATTGTGTTCAAAAGAATATTCAATATGATACTGTAGTTATTGAAAATGTGTTAGAGTTTATCTACACTTTATTATGATGAAGGTCTTAGCTATACTGCTATCAATACAGCTAGAAGTGCTTTGTCTGCATATCTTGTAATAGGTACACGGACACAAAGTATAGGTTCTCACCCTCTCATATCTAGGTTGATGAAAGGAATCTAATTCCAAACCGCCTAAGCCTAGGTATATGGTAATCTGCGAGGTAAGCGTTGTTCGTAACATACTTCGTCATTGGGTCCCTGTCACGGCTATAACTTTGTTAAAATTAACCATGAAATTGGCTATGCTAATGGCATTGGTGTCAGTACAGAGAGTGCAGACTTTCCAAAAAACTTCAGTTCGAGAGAATGGAAGTGAATACAGAGAATGTTCTGTTTTATATTTCTGACCTGCTCAAACAAAGCAGGCCAGGTGTGACAGGTTTTAAGATTGTGTTCTCAGCATATCCTACATTTCCATGTTTATGTGTAAGGACACATTTGTTACATTACATTGAAGCCACAAGGGCTTTAAGACAAGAAGAAACAGGATTATTTGTCAGTTACAAAAAGCCAACATAAAAGAGTGGCAGTTCAGACTATCTCAAGGTGGTTAAAGCAAGAGTTGGTTCAGGCAGGAATTAACATTTATGTGTTTACATCTCATTCCACTAGCGCAGTAGCAACATCCGCGGCCAGGGCGATGGACGTTCCCATCGACCATATATTAAAAGCCGCAGGTTGGAAAAATGAACGTGTTTCAGCAATACTACCATCGGCCGATTGCCGATGGAGGGCTGTTTGCTAACTCAATATTGAGTGCTGTTGCTATTGTTTAAAGTCTGTTTTCAATACTGTTTCATTCTGTTTCGTTTGTTGCCCTACATTAAGAGGGTTTATTGGTTGTTTTATGACCAAAAATAAAACTGTTTTGTTTTTGCATGATATGCAATGTCATGTTTACAGCATTATTGATGATACTCAGTCAATCGATGCAGTGAGAAGCCGGGATTTTGATCTGCGGCATAAAAATCACAGAGCTTTAAAATCTTCACGTAGTCACTCACGTGACTCCGAAGTAAAATAGTAAGATTAAACGAGAACTTACCAGTTTGAAGTTTGATCTTTATTTTATGAGGAGTTACGTTGGTGATTACGTGCCCGCCACGCCCAACCCTCTCTCATAGAAAAAAGGTCATAATGGTAGTTCTCATGTTGATCATCTTAATATGTTACTTCAATTATGGTTTTGTCTGTGATTTCATACCGCTGCTTTGAAGATTGACGCGCATGCGCCCTGACGGGGTTCTTCACGTAATCACCAACGTAACTCCTCATAAAATAAAGATCAAACTTCAAACTGGTAAGTTCTCATTTAATCTTACTATCAATCTGGATTCCATTCATCCAGTGGCATGGTCAACATGATCTTCAGCATTCAACCAGAACAATGCAGGTAGCAGCATCAGTCAATTTACTTGGCTTCAGTCACACTCAGTTGGCTATGTTGGGCAGACCTAACCATTCACACGTTCTCCAGCAGACTCCCAAGACAGACATTCTATTCTAAACTCTGACATTGGAAGGGATTAACAGATGGTCAGGCGAAAATATTTGATGATGTGATTAAGGACTTTTGTAAGAAATACGACATCTCCACTGACACTGGAGAATGTCTGCCTCTTCAGCGTGGAGAAGGGGCATATGCGATAGGACTAGGAACCTTGATGCCATGTATTGGGTGCACAGAAGCTTACAGTATGTAACAGAAAGAGATAATCATCTTAGCCCTGCCCCACGCCCCCCCATTTGGCTCTCTCATATTCTATGTGTGGAAGAGTCTGCAGTTCCCATATTGGCCTTATAAGGCGCCTCAGATCCCAAAGAATCGGAATGGATATTATTCTCTGTTCAGAGGGATTGTTAACGATAAGTGAAGGAGAAACAGTTAACATTTCAAGTTGAAGGTGATCCATCAGAACGGGGCCAAGGAAAGAGCGTTCCCGTCGTGGCACGGTGGTGCAGAGGTAAATTTGCTACATTTCAGCGCCAGAGACCCGAGTTCGATCCTGACTATGGCTGCTGTCTGTACGGAGTTTGTATGTTCTCCCTGTGGCCCGCGTGGGTTTCCTCCCACACTCCAAAGTCGTACAGGTTTATCGGTTCATTGGCTTGGTATAAGTGTAAATTGTCCCTAGTGTGTGTAGGACAGTGTTAATGTGCGGGGACGCTGGTCCGTGCAGACGCGGTGGGCCGAAGGGCCCATTTCCGCTGAACTAAACTCAACTAAATTCCTTTCAATTCAATTATCAGATTGCCTTATATGCACAGATGGAAACAGTTGCTCAGTTTCATCTGCAAAATCTGTAGCATCAAAGCAGCTGAGTGCGCACTCTACCTGAAATTTGAATTGAAAATAAATCAAATTCAGTCAATTTCAATGACTGGTACCAATTCTTGCTAAACCATAAGGGTTAAAGAGGAAGGCTTACAATCGGGATAATCAGAGATGGGTAACAAAAGTAATCTTGCCAGTGTAGCCTCAACAAATTAATTTAAAAAAATGTTATTGCATATTGCAATGACTCGCAACCCAGAGGGAAACAAGTATGCAGGTCTTCATGAAGCAGTTTCAAGCCATTAATTAGGGAGATGAATGTGCACAGCTAAGTGTAAGATGCATTCTCATTGATAACCTTGTGGTTGGGAGGTGGTCCAGCAGTTTTTTTAAACCAGGATTCAGAACTGTAGCTATATTCATATAATTAGACATATCTGTCATAATCACTATTGTCAATCATATTGGAGAGATGCAAGCTCAAGGGTGATCGGCCTATTTCCCTGAGGAATCCCGGGTTCGATCCCAACTATGGGTGCTGTCTGTACGGAGTTTGTACATTCTCCCTGTGACCTGTGTGGGTTTCCTCCAAGACCTTCAGTTTCCCCCTACACTCCACAGATGTACAAGTATGTAGATAAATTGGCTTGGTGTAAATGTACAATTTGTCCCTAGTGTGTAGGAGAGTGTTAATATGAGGGGATTGCTGGGCGGCACGGATCTGGTGGGCCAAAGGGCCTGTTTCCGTGCTGTATCTCTAAACTAATCTAATTAGCAACACCAACCCAACACTAGATGTTGCAATCATCAACACTATGGCACATATTCTCTAGTTGTTGTAATCATTCAATTAAATCTTTGCCAGTGGGATCAACTAGAAAATGTAATCTTGGTTGGGATGTGATAAGTTATAATAAAAAATCTACAATCTAAAGCTCTAATTCTCAAGTGGCCATAAGGAAACTCTGCACAAGGTTAGGGATCTGTTTAATCAGATTATCTGTGACATTACATGGGAAGGAGTGTGACATTTCAACCCTCATGTCTTTGTGACTACATTGCACTTTTGCATCTTGAAAGCCTTTTCAATTATACCTCAAAACAAGAAAATGTCCAAGGAAACACAACCAACTTATTTATCAATCACACAATTGCCCAAGCAAAAGAAGTAGCCACACCAGTAATCTGCCTCACCAAAGCAAATATCCACAAAATGTTTGCACCTTCGAGCCATAGTCATACAACCATGCATGTTCTTTCATGTACATTCAATGGACTTGGTCATGCAATTTTCCACATTAATAACACAAATATCTGCACTCTTGGACGAGCACCCTTGAGCTTGCATCTCTCCCAGACAATATTATGATGGTGCAACATCAACAGATTACATGCATGCATCCTGGCTTCCAGTGCTCATCCCATTTTGTGATTCACATACACAAGCAAGGTGCATAATGCACAAACAACAAATTGTTTCCACTTTATGAGAAAAGCTAACTTTTCTCCATTGCTTCTTTGCTTCTCTCCTGTTTCTGATGATCCTCCTCCCCTTCTCTTCGTTAGACCCTCAGTCCTTTCCTGAGATAGCAGCCACTCAGTGTAAAATGTTTGGAATGGCAATATTTGGCCAGATGTAGAAAGAATGTAGCACTAAATAGTAGAATGGCCAAAATCACCACCTGTAACCCAACCAGAATCTCAGTAAAGAATAACATACGATGGATATGCAGATCCTTAAAACCTATTCCTTTTCTCCAGACACCCTGAGTTACTCCAGCGTTTTGTGTCCATCTCCTTAAAAATATCCCTTTCTGATTATACTGCTGCTCTGGCCACAATTGTATGGCAAAACGTGCAGGAGGAATGGCTCAATGACCCCACAACATTGAAGCGTGACATTGGCACAGTACAAACATTTCTGCAAAGCACAAGAAATGTCTGAAAAGCCCCTTCCCTTGACCCAGTGCCCATTTTCAGAGGCCCTCACTGCAGGTTGCCGTGAGAAACAGGAGCAACAGCGAAAGAGCAAGAGCATTCAGGCAATCTAGATATTTTGTACCCAGAGAGCTAACATTCATAACAATGTCGTAAAACGGAGGCTCCTTAGAAATCTGGGTTTTGTCCTTGCAAGCTTTTAAAATATTGACATAAACAAACTTGTTTCATATTTCAAAGCCATCTTACCACTTATAATGTAAAATTCAATGGAAACACTGTTTCACACCCAAACTTTGGAAGTAAAATAACACACTGTAATTATTGAGATTGCATTTGTTTACTGGCATGCAATTTAAAAATTATGGTATGGTCACATGAAGATTGCAAAGACAGCTAAAACAGATAAAGGAGTTGAAACAGAAGCTGTAGTATTGTTAATATAATTGGAAAATGCTGGAAGCACTCAACAGGTCTGACGGAAGATTTTTGACCTGAAACATTAACTCGTGTGGTTTTCATTCCACAAATATTGCCTGACTTGCTGATCGTTTTTGAACATTTTCTGTTTTTTATTTCACATATCTAGCATCTGCAGTTTCTTTTAACTTTTACATTTGCTTCTTTGATTATATACTTTTTATGATGCTCGCCAGAGGTCCACTAAAATGGTAGATGTAGTAAGTCAGGGAAGTGAGCTGGTCACAAGTGGGAAGCCATTTCTCATGGGATTGTTTGCTGAATGACCACCGGAATAGTTGTGATCATAACACAGTTTGTATCAAGGAAGGGTACAGTGTTGGAAAAGGAATCCCAATGCCAATTGACACATTAAAATTATTATTATCTCTCAATGGCAGATAAAAATATTTCACTATGGAACAAGGAATTTTGAGTTGTCATTTATTAAAAAAGAAAAAACAGCAGGATTTCTGCACAAGTGCCTCGTGCAAATCATTTAACCTGCTTGTTGTAAATGAAAAGTGTGGGAAGACTACAATTGCTTCCTCAGATCAGGGCCAAGTTTATTTTGCCAGCGGCTGTCAAGGTGACAGTGACCAAGTATCTTTTGCAAGTGGATTCTTTCAGACTGAACCTGGAGATGTTTGCAGTGACTCACAGTTTGCCAGCTACCTGTCACAGAATGGAGGTCAGCAATGCTCTATATTCAGAGAGCAGAACATGTGTAATTTTCTCTTGTCAGGGAGCAGCAGAGGGGCGAGCAGGAAGCTTCAGAAGATTTGCAATCTTCACTGAAGTGCAGGGTGTCATTGGCTGTGCACATTTTGCTTTCCAGGTGCTTCACATCAACGTAAATCTTATCAAACTGAAAAGGACTCCTTCAGCAAGGAATGTGAGGTATAGTTAAGATAGAACATAGAATAGTATAGCACAGGAATAGGTCCTTCAGCCCACAATGTCTGTGTAGAACATGATGCCAGGTTAATCTCCTCTGCTTGCATGCAATCCATTTCCCTCTATTTGCTGCTTATCTAAAAAGCCTCTTAAATGTCACTATTGTATCTACTCCTACTATCATCCCCAGTAGTACCTTCCAGGCACCCACCACTCTCTGTGTATAATACTGCCCCTCACATCTCCTTTAAACTTTCCCTCTTTGACCTTGAAGCTTTAACTTATGGTCTTTCACATGTTTCATCATGGGAATAAGAGTCGTTTACAGTATTCACAACTCTCACAATTTTACATACTTCTGTCGGGTCTCCCCTCATCTTCTGATGCTCCAGAGAAAACAATCCAAGTTTGTCCAACCTCTCCTTATAGCCAATACATGCTAATCTGGGCACCATTCTGGTAAAACATTTTCTGCACCCCCTCCAGAGCCTACACAGCCTTCCAACGTAGATCAACAGAAGTACACACAATATTCTAAATGTGGCCTAACCAACATCCTATAAAGCTGCAAGATAACTTCCTGACTTATACTCAGTCCCTTCTATTGAATGTAAGCATATCATATGCCTTCTTTACCACTCTCTCTTCGTGTGTTTCCATTTTCAAGGAGAAATGGATTTAGACTTCAAGATCCCTCTGTACATCAATGCTGTCAAGGCTTTTGACATTATCTGTACAATTTCCCATTGCAGTTGACCTCCCAAAGTGCAACACCTCACATTTGCTTGGATTAAACTCCATCTGCCATTTCTCTGCCCATATTTGTAATTGATCTACATGGCGTTGGTATCCTTTGACAGCCTTCCTCTCAGACCACAACTCCGCCAATTTTGTTGTCTTCTGCAAACTTACTAACCAACCCAATTACATTTATATTTCTACCACAAATGCAGAGGACCTAGCACGGATCCCCGTGAAACACCAATGAATACAAACCTCCAGCCAGAATAACATCTTTCCATCACAACCCTCTGTCTTCTATGGATAAGCCAGTTCTGAACTCAATCTACAGTCACTATACCTCTTCATCTTCTGGGTCAGTCTACTATGAGAGATATTACCAAATGCCCTACTAAAACCAATGTACACAACATCCATTGCCTTCCCCTCATCAGTCACCTCAGTCACTTCCTCAAAAAACTCAATCAAGTTAGTAAGGCTTGACCTGTTCCAGACAAAGCTGTACTGAATGTCCCACATTATCTCTGTCAGTTCCAAATGTGCTCTAAATTTAAATGTCACATTTAAATAACGCCTCTAGATTGTTATGGGCCTGTCCCACTTAGGCGATTTTTCAGCAGACTGCCGGCGACTGTCAAGTCGCCGGCAGTCGCCTGAAAAACCTGCAACTGGAACGGCGACTGTCAGAGTGGAACACACATAAACACTTCGCTTCCTTCACCAGACCGTGTGAATTTTTTAGACAGCACTTCCCCCGCTTGCCCTGTCTAAAAAATTCACATGGTGCAAAGCCAAGGTGATACAGACACACACCGCGATGAACTGGAAGGTTGGCGCTGTAATTAAGACGGCTAAAGCACAGTGTATGGTAAGTCCTTTAAAAGAGGGGGGAGGGGGGGTGGAGTGGAGACAACTTTTAAGAAGCCAGAGAAACACGGCTGTGAAGCTCGGCAGACATTTAACGTATCCTTGGTTCTGTCCAAGCACATCTCCGTATTTGTGGAACTTGGACTCAGCACTCACCTCCGCAATTGGATCCTTGGTTCTGAAAACTACTGCTTATCTGTTTTTTTCCCAATGAGCCAATGAAATTCACTGGTCAGCACCGGCTACAACCTATGAATACCTCCGAGAACCTTCGACCTCCTGGTAACCCATTTGGACCTCCTGGCAACCCACCTACGGCTCGAGAATTCTCGCTACTCTCCATAGTGGGTTCATTCCAGTCGCCGCTAATTTTTCAACATGTTGAAAAATTTGCGCCGACCATAATGAGGACGCGACTGGTTCCCAGAATGCAGAAACTCCTCACGACCATGAAGGCGACTCCCCGGCAACCACCCGCGAACACGTGGAGAACGTGTGGTGACTGCATAGTCTCCTGCAGTTGCCTAAGTGGGACAGGCCCATTAGTCCACATTCTCTGGGTTATAAACCTGGTAACAAGGAGATATGTGAAAATGTTCCATTTGCTTTTCTCGGAAAAAATTGATCCAACGCAATTTTCATTAAGACATCAATAATTCACCTTTCAAACTGCAAAACTGATCTTCAATTTGACATAACTCTTCTGCAGTCACCAATCTGCCCATTCGTATCCATTCCTCCAGCCTTTGACATTAATATTCTAATGATTTTCCAGATGTGGCCCACTTTGTTGCTCTTTCGTGATTAGAGGGCACAGATATGAGCATAGTTGTCATTGACAACTGATTCCCATCCAGAATCCTTAGAGACAATACCGGGACAAACTTGAGTCCCAGTATGATCATTTGGATATCGGCAAACAGTGCCAAGACCTGAATACGATAATCGGCTATAAAGCAAAGCCGGGCAACATTACTGATAATAGAGCGGCCCTACCTGATGAACTTGAATGCATTCTATGCTTGCTTTGAGCAGAAGGCCAAAGGGACAATGGCATCTGTCTCTTCAGACTTGACTAAGCCTTTTCCTAGGGTCACTGCTGCAGAGGTTAGATTGTCCTTCTTGAGGGTGAACCCACGTAAAGCAATTGGGCCGGACAGAGTCCTTCGCGCTTCCTTAGGAACTGCATGGACAAACTAGTGGGAGTGTTCACGGACATCTTTTATCTCTCTTATTCCATTCTTAGGTACCTATAAGTAGACCATTATCATCCTGGTGCCGAGGAAAGGCAAGATCTCATGGCTTAACGACTACCGTCCAGTGGCCCTGATGTCCACCATCATTAAGTTTTTTACAAGGCTGGTATGGAATGCATTAAATCCAGCCTACAAAGCAACCTTGATCCACTGCAGCTCACCTACCACCACAACAGGTCCATGGCTGATCCCATCTCCCTGGCCCTATGCTTATCCCGAGAACATCTGGATATGAGAGACACCTACTTCTATTCATAGACTACAACTCTGCTTTCAAAACCATTATCCCATCCAAGCACATCTCCGTATTTGTGGAACTTGGACTCAGCACTCACCTCCGGAATTGGATCTTCGACTTCCTGTCCAACAGACCACAATCAGTGAGGATGGGAGACAAATCATCCTCTACAATAATCCTCAACACTGGTGCTCTGCAAGGATGCATTCTTGGCACCCTTCTTTACTCCTTATACACCCACGACTGTGCAGCCAACAATTTACATACAGTATTTACAGATGACACCACCATATATTGAGCTGGATATTGAGTACAGGAAGGAGATTGAGAACCTGGTGCCAAGGCAACAACCTTTCCCTCAATGTCAGCAAGGCAAAGTAGTTTGTGATCGTCTTCAGGAAACAAAACAGTACACCAACTGTATATTGACAGCCTCTAAGTAGAGATGGTTGAATCCTTCAAATTCTCAGGAGTAAATATCACCATTAAATTGTCCTGAATCCGCCATATTGAAGCAATGGCCAAGAAAGCACACCAATGCCTCTACTTCCTGAGAAGGTTTAGGAAGCACGGCATGTCCCCAACAACTCTCACCAACTCCTACAGATGTTCCATAGAAAGCATTTTATCGGGATGCATCACAGTATGGTTTGGGAACAGTTCTATCCAAAACCTTAAGAAATTGCAGAGAGTTGTGGACATAGCACAGACCATCACGGAAACCAACCTCCCATCCATTGTCTCCATCTACACTTCACACTGCCTCGGTAAGGCGACCAGGATAATCAAGGATGAGTCTCACCCCTTCTTCTCGTTCTCCCATCAGGCAAGAGGTAAAGAAGTGTGAAAATGCATACCTCCAGATTCAGGGATATTTTCGTCCCAGCTGTTATCAGGTAAGTGAACTATCCTATCAACAACTAGAGAGCAGTCCTTAGCTACTATCTACCTCAATGGAGACCCTCGGGCTATCTTCAATCGGACTTTAGTGGACATTATCTTGCACTAAACTTTATTCCCTTTATCCTGCATCTGTACACTGTGGACAGCTTGATTGTAATCATGTATAGACTTTTTGCTGACTGGATAGCACGCATCAAAAAAACAAAAATATTTTTCGTTGTACCTTGGTACACATGAGAATAATGCACTCAACTATACTTTGTCTCACCTCTCCTCTGCCAAAGGCATGCAACACCTAATTATCTTGGAAAACACATGCCCGAGGTCTTCTTTTCTTTACTACCAACTGTGTCATGAAGCTTTCGCCTCCGCCTCTTTATTTCTCTTTTCTAAAAATAAGGGGGAGTTTATAACCTTATTATCTCTAAGATAGGAATCATCCATTCATCTGCCTATCCACTTCCGAATGCTCCCTTACTCAGTGACTCACTCAATCTCATCCATGTTTGATCCTGTCCTGATGTTATTTCCAATTTCTCCCATCAAGTTAATCCTACTTTACCTAATTGGCAAGGTACATCTTACCATAACCTCAATGCCACTGAAAAGCTGATCACTCAACTTCCTTTCTTATATTTCATCCTAGCTGCCAATTGTAATTGATTCTTTGCTATCAATTACTAATTCTCATTCTTTCAAAGTCACCAGTCCCTCTGTCCTTGAAATAAAACATACAGACTAAGATAGACACAAAAAGCTGGAGTACTCAGCGGGACAGGCAGCATCTCTGGAGAGAAGGAATGGGTGACCTTTCGGGGCGAGACCCTTCTTCAAGAAAGGTCTCGACCCGAAACATCACCCATTCCTTCTCTCCTGAAATGCTGCCTGTCCCGCTGAGTTACTCCACCTTTTTGTGTCTATCTTCAGTTTAAACCAGCATCTACAGTTCCTTCCAACACATACAAACCGAATCTGTTTTTTCTGCATTCCAAAATTCCTTGAAAAAAGATTTCTTCGCAAATCCAATGCACCTTTCCCATTTTGAATCCTTCTAATTAGCACCCTGCCTTTGAGAGAGCTAGAAACGATCAAAGTCACAAAACACACCTGAACATCCTCCTCATCTTTTTTGACTTCTCTAGTCAATGTTTTTTGAAACGTTGAAATGTTGTGATTATTTTCTATTTGTGTTCTCTAGTTACTGTTTCAGCAGCCAAAAAAAATAATTAACTACTTTTAAAATACAGTAATTCTTCATGGTCTTTAAGATTTTTATGAAGCCATGCCTTAACCTTCTCGGCCCATACCTGCCAAATCACTTTCCAAAATTATGACACTCTGAAGGTATAGTTTCTACAGGACCCAAACCTATGACCTCTACTGCCAAGGATAATGGCTTCAGATGCATGGGAACTTCAAAGTATGCAGACCCTCTTACGTCATTCTCTTTCTCGGATGGATAATGCTGTTTTTTCATCTTCATGGAACTACATACTGAAACTCCATAGCCAGCAGTATTTTGGGAGTACCTTTACTAGAAGGACTGCAGTATTTCAAGGTGACAACTTATCACCAATCTCCCAAGGGCAGGCAATTAAGGATAGGCAATAAATGCTGGCCCTTCCAGCAAAGCCCTAATCCCCAAAAGTTAATCAATAAAAATATCCAATGTCAACTATGGAATTTTTTCACTGTTTTATAACTTTCCTAGTTGTGTTAATATTGTGTATGGCATTCAAAACTGCAACCAAACAGCTTGTGAATGTTGAACATATCACCTTGTTATTTTTATTCTAACCAACCAGACACAAAACAGATATTTTCACGCCTTCTGCTTTTAGCGTCTGGTCTTACATCTTCTGCTTTTATCTCTGTTCCAACCATTTGTCGATGAAAAACCCCTCTCACCTGTGTCCACCTATTGCCTGGCACGTTTTGTCTTGCTTCTCCTCTCTCCCACTCCCCACCCTACAATCAATCTGAAGAAGAGTCTCAACCTGTTCATGTTCTCCAGAGAAGTTGCCTGGCCCGCTGAGTTGCTCCAGCACTTTGTTTCCTTTTATGTAAACCAGCATCTGCATCTTTCCTTGCTTCTATATATTTTCATGTGTTTTATACCGTAATAGTTTTGCAGTCATATTTAGCTGAAATAAAACCAAGGGAAACTGTTCATCCACTGTTAGATTCTTAAGCAGTGTTTCTTTTCTCTGTTCTTAATGCTTAAATATATTGTTCAATTTTCTATATATGACTATTTACATTCTAGAACATTAGTTTAGCTACTGTCTTCGCCAGTTATAGACACCATACTAAGACACCCTGGTGTAGTGCTGGCTGTAAAATTAAATATTATGACGTCAAACTACAATAATTGAGTTCCTCAATAAATACCATTCATCCCCATGTTTTGTCTAAAAATATCCTTTTATGCCTACGTTGGTTTATTCCCTCCATTTCTTTGTTAATTCAACCAGTAGTGAGCATAAATAACTAATGGGCCTGTCCCACTTAGGCGATTTTTCAGCAGACTGCCGGTGACTATCAAGTTGCCGGCAGTTGCCTGAAAAACCGGGAACTGGAACGGCCACTGTCAGAGTGGAACACACACAAACACATTGCAAAGGCGAGGGCCAGGGCAAGCGGGGGGAGCGCTGTCTGAAATTCACATGGTGCAAAGCCAAGGTGATACAGACACACACCGCGATGAACAGGGAGGTTGGCGCTGTAATTAAAGTGTCTGTCCCACTTGGACGACCTAATCCGCGAGTTCTGGCGAGTTTGCCCTCGACTCATACTCGCAGCATGGTCGACATGAGGTCGTAGGAGGTCTTCGTAACTCTTTCATGCTCGAGAGTGGTCTCAGAGTACTCGAGGCCTCAGCTAGGTCGTGGCGTATTTTACAATATGTTATAAATGCCCGCGAGTAAAAAAAGGTTGCCATGGAGAAAAATCAATACTTTTTATACTCGTAGGTTTAATCGTAGTAGGTCGAAGTAGGTCGGCATGTTAGTCGTAGGTAATCGAGGGTAGTCAAAGGTAGTCGAAGGTAGTCGTAAATACTCTTCATCATAGTCGAAGGGGGGGTCAAAGGAGATCGAAGGAGGTTGTCTTCACTCTCCACTATTCGGTGTCCAATTTTCCCGAAGTAAGTCGTAGCTAGTCGAAGCTGGTCTTCAACATAGTCGAAGGAAGTCGAAGGAGGTCTTCTACATAGTCGAAGGAGGTCTTCAACATGTCATTTTTTCAAACTCTTCTAAACTCGCCAATTAGGTCGCCCAAGTGGGACAGCCCCTTAAGACGCTAGTACAGTGTACAGTAAGTCCTTTAAAAGAGCGGGAGGAGAGGCGGGGGGGGGGGGGGGGGGAGAAGGAGGGAGGAGTGGAGAAAACTTTTAAGAAGCCAGACAACTTTTAATAAGCCAGAGATACACAGCTGTGAAGCTTGGCGGACATTTAACATTACCGGTCGGTTATCCTTGGTTATGAAAACTACTGCTTACGTTTTGTTCCCCAATGAGCCAATGAAATTCACCGGTCAGCACCGGCTACAACCTACGAGAACCTAAGAGAACCTTCGACCTCCTGGCAACCCACTAGGACCTCCTTGCGACCCAACTACGGCTCGAGAATTCTCGCTACTCTCCATGGCGGCTTCATTCTAATCGCCGCTAATTTTCAAAATGTTGAAAAATTCTCGGCGACCATAATGAGGCCACGACCAGTTCCAAGAATGTGGCAACTCCTCACGACCATGAAGGCGACTCCCCGGCAACCATCCGCGAACATGTGTCAACCATGTGGCGACTGCATAGTCTCCTGCAGTCGCCTAAAAAGTCACCTAAGTGGGACAGGCCCATTAGATACATTTTAGTGCTCATTATGGTCAAGTCATTTCACGTTTATTGTCCTATGCTCAAGTCCAGTGAATTAACGAGACAATGAAAATCTTGTTTGCAGCAGCATCACAGACACATAGACCCAAACACAACACCAAACTAATTATACATAAATTACACATAAATTCTACAAGACAATGAAAAGCCTGTGCAAAACAAACAAGACATTAGTGCAAAGCACAGGTAGAAAATACATCCATGAGAGTTCAAGAGGTGATCTGTAGTGTTCTGTTGCTGAGGTAGGATTAGGATTGTGCAGGTTGGTTCAAGAATCTGTTGGTTGTAAGAAGTAGGTACTTCTAAACCTGGTGGAGTGGGACTTTTGGCTTCTAGACTTCTTGCCCGATGGTAGTGGCTAGAAGAGGCATGACCTGTATGGAGGGGATTCTTGGTGATAGATGCTGCATGAGCTGTGCCTTTTGTAGATGTTTTTGATGGTAGGGAGGGTATGCCTATGCTGGACCAAGTTGATTCCACCACCCTCTACAGTCACTTGTGTTCCTGTAAATGGGAATTGCTGTACAAGGCCATGATACAACCAATCAGGATACTTACTATAGTGCACCTGTGGAGGTTTGTTAGAGAATTTGGTGTTATGATGAATCTCTTTAAACTTTTAAGAATTCTAAGAATGTGAAGGTGCTGGTGTGCCTTCATGATTACTTCTATGAGCTGGGCCCAGGTCAAATGAAACTCAATGGTCATTGAAGTGCTAAGGCAATGACCATGCATGAGGTTCAATTCGTCAGTGTTATAATATGGTGTAACTCGTGGACAATGTCTTCCTTCATTCAATAATTTCTACTAAAACAATAAAAAGATAATTTCATGCTCATGCTCATTTTTTGAAGTCGCTTAACAGAGGTTCTCTTCTTGGCATTGATGGTATGTGAAGTGTGTGTCCACAGGGTGGTATTTTACAGGATTATAGTAGGTTGAATTATGTTGGTGGTTTGTATTGAGGAGCTTCCTTCAAGGCGTCAGTTTTAATAAAAATGTCTTCACATGTGATCTAACAAAAGGTGATCTCTGAACAGTGTAACAGTATAAAGGAAAGGTCTGGTTACGTTGCATGCTCAGCACATAGCTTATTTTAGTGTTAAGATAATATTGACAAAACACAATTTTTTACACTTAAATCAGTATCAATTTCAAACTAAACACCATGCCTTATTTCAAATTTCAAATAATTTGTGTTGATGTCTCGTAAAAACGGATTATGATGATCAGAAATTGGTGAAGACTCAGGCAAAAAAAAAAATCATCTGGGTGACCAGATCAAATTTCAGTGACTCTTGGTATCATAGTACAACAGGAAAATTAGAAACCAGTGTTCATGCTGAAAGTTATAAATGTAAACATGATAAAATGTGAAATGAAAGATACCGTGAAAGGTAACTGAAAAGGTAAATTCAAGTTGATTTGTTTTCTTTCAATGTAAATAGGAGCAGAAGGTTTCAAAATGAAAGTTTGCACAGTAAACTGAGAACCTCATGAGAAGCCAGAATTTGTTAAAAGAGAAATCACACAAACATAAATTCTACATGTTGTAGCAATTATACAAAGAGACAGAGACCCGTCAGGGCAGGATGCAAATCTCAAATCCCAGAGGTGCAAGTACAATGTAGTAGCTCACTGCACCGCACAGTCCTACAACAGAATATATTTAATTTCTGATGGCCTAACAAATCAGTTATGTCATCCCAATTGGTTGCAAAGTGTTACAATGTAAACCAACACCGTTGAGACTGTATATTATATTTTTAAAGGTCAAATGAGAATGCTCTTGGAATAAATTGCAACAATGGAAGAAATTTAAAAAAAAAACTTCTCAATCAAACCAACTAAACTGCACCATGTTGAGTCCTAGATTGTAACTACATGATATTTGCATTGGTGTCTTACATATTAATGCAAGATATTAGCACCCACTGTGGAGTTGTTCGTGGCATTACTGTTCGGCACATTCCCAAACAAAGTAAGAATATATTTATTCATTTGTCTCCCTTCATAATTTCTAGTGAAGCGACAACCTAAATATGTGCTCTTACAAGTTGTCATGATGATTATTTGGTAAGGCAGCAATGATGGATCTAAGAAAATACCACTGAGTGCAGGTGTATCAGCCATTGGTTACTCCCAACACCTGCACCTCTGGGACAGACTGTCATTACTCTTAGACATGGATAGCATGGGTAGCCAAAAATGAAATCTTGCCCTTTGCCTTTATGTATAATAAGCCCTTGAATAGCTTGTATTTAAAAATTAAGACGAATAACAAAATGCAAATTGGAAAGTGATTGTATTTTGTTCCATAAAAGGCATTCTAATTATGGAAATTAAGAAAACAACAATGGAGGAGTTAAGAAATATGGTTCTTTTATGTACTTATAAATGTGTAGATGCCATGACCTCTTTAGTTAACGTTTTATTTTTCTGACTAAAAGCAACTTTCCATGCTACTCAGTGGAGTGGGAACCATTACTTTTCACTAAATGCAAATATAAGGATTGGAATGAAAATCACAGATATTCAATATGCTCCAGCTGTCTAAAGGTAATGGGAAAACAGTGCTGGTGTCAACATTTTAGGCAGAAATCTTCATCAAACTTGATCAACAGGGATGAAAAGCAATATGAAAAGGTTGAAGTAAGGAACTGCAGATGCTGGTTTATAAAATAAAGACACAAATTGCTGAAGTAACTCAGCAGGTCAGGCAGCATCACTGGAGAACATGGATAAATGACATTTTGAGTTGGGACCCTTCTTCAGACTGAAGTAGTCGTAGGGTATGGGCAAGCTCCTCAATGAATATATTTCCTGAGTAAAATACCAGAGAACTTGGGAAAGTTAATGCAATGTCTCTCTGTTTTACAGTCAAGGAGATACTGGATATCCTGAGGTGTACAACAGTAGACGTATCTCTTGGGCCTGATCAAGGACCCTGTGGGAAGCTAGAGAAGAGATTGCAGGAGACCTGGTTGAGATATATTAATCTTCATTAGCCACGGGTGAAATGTCAGCAGACTGAAGGGTGGCTATTATTTAGTTTAGTTTAGAGATACAGCATGGAAACCGGCCCTTCGGCCCACCGAGTCTGCACTGAGCACTATCCAACACACTAGGGACAATTTACTATCTTAATCAAAGCAAATTAACCAACAAACCTGTACGTCTTTGGAGTGTGGGAGGAAACCGGAGCATCTGGGGAAAACACACGCGGTCACGGAGAGAACATAAAAACTGCGTACCCGTATTCAGGATCGAACCTGGGTCTCTGGTGCTGTAAGGCAGCAACTCTACCGCTGCAGCACCATGCCACCCACGGCTTGACTTTATTTAAGAAGGGTGCAGAGAAAAACTGAGGAACTATAGATCAGTAAGCATAACATCTGTGATAGGAAAGTTAGTGGAGAGGGCTCAGAGGGTTAAGATATGCATGCATTGGGAAAGACAAGCGTTGATTAGGGATTGTCAGCATGGTTTTGTGCATAGGAGATCGTGCCTTGTGAGTTTTTTGAAGAAGTAACCACGAACGTTGATGATGGCAGGGACATAGATATGGTCTATATGGAGTTCAGCAAGGCCTTTGATAAAGTTCCGCATGATAGATTGCTCTGGAGGGTTAGATCGCATGGGATCCAGGGTGTAGCTAAATGGATACAATATTGACTCCATAGTAGGACCCAGAGGGCAGTAATGCAATTATGAATACTTTGGATTAGTCTTTGGAAGAAGCATCAACGAACAGCTTTATCTCTTACGGATCATTTGTTGCTGTGTATGAGAACCCAAGGTAAAAAGGTAAAGCCTGACTCCCTGCCCAATGAAGGCAGGTGTGTGAGATTCTGTCAGGTGCAAACTTTACACACTGCTCATGGTGAACTTAATCATCTCAGTTTTAACTCACAACTTTGATTCTGTATGTCTGCTCGGACAAAATTATTAATCTTTGTATCATTTGGATGTTTACAGTTTAATAACAGAGTGACAGGTTGCTATAAATGATTGGCATGTTAAGAATATTAAACCAATATAATATGTTGCATTTCAGAAACCTTCGCTACGGAGCTAAAAGAAGCTTATAAATGCTACTAGACTAAGTGGGACCCGTTGGATCCCATGTTCACACGGGAGGGCTGGTCCCCAAACGCAATATTCCAATTATCCACCAATTCCAATATTGGTGGCCAGTGGGGGGTCATTCTGGAGCACTAGTATGGGTGTGGTGGGTTGAAGGGACTGGTTTCAAGAGGGCTAGTATGGACATTGTGGGCCGAATGGATTATTGGGCTGGCAGCTCAGTCACTCAAGCCTGGTGTGCTGGCAGCTCACTCAGTCACAGCTGGTGGGCTGGCAGTTGAGTCACGGCTATTCCTTGAAATTCCATTTCAAGCAGGGTGCAAGGCCACCAAATTCAAGTGCAGTTTCCTACCACTTCAAATAGGGTGCAAGGCCACAAAATTCAAATGCAGTTTCATACCACTTCAAGCAGGGTGCAAGGCCACTAAATTCAAATGCAGTTTCATACCACTTCAAGCAGGGTGCAAGGCCACCAAATTCAAATGCAGTTTAATACCATTTCAAGCAGGGTGCAAGGCCACCAAATTCAAGTGCAGTTTCATACCATTTCAAGCAGGGTGCAAGGCCACCAAATTCAAATGCAGTTTCATACCATTTCAAGCTGGGTAAAACCACCATAAAACCACCATAAAAACCACCATAAAAACCACCATAAAAACCACCATAAAAACCACCATAAAAACCACCATAAAAACCACACACCGTTCAGTAGACATTCAGTTTGTTCAGTGATTCACAGTTCACAGTTCGTGACCTCTTCCTCCCCCATCTTGCAGAGACTGAGCCACATCCACACTTCCGGGCTTTATAGTCCCTCCCCCTCCTACTGGAAGGGGCGTGGCCTTCATGGCTTGATTGACAGGAGAGAGAATCTCAACATTTTTTCAACATTAATAAATCTTTTATTTTTCATCAATGTGAAAAATCCTCTGGCCCTGATGAGTGGAGGGGGACTCTGAGTAAATGGTGGCCAAAAATCACAGCCGTAAGTGTTAGCGTTTTTTCCAAAATCAATATACAGCGAAAACAGGAAGTGGCCAAGATTAGACTTTTAATTATATAGATATAATTCTCTATAATGTGATATTTACTTAAAACAAACTCATACTTTCTATTCTATCAATATAGAATAATTGGTGGTAGAGCTACATTGGAAAATTGAAGGGATCAAATGCAGATTATAAATTTTCTGGTGCGGCAATATGAGGTAGCTTCATTCTTTAATTATTTACACTGGGATATTTTTCTTTTTCTGAATGAGCATTCAAATCTTCCCATTTCCACCACAGACCAGTGTTAAGAAACTCAATCAGGAATCATGGCATACTTCATGGCGACGACGTTCTAGAATTCTCTACCCTGGGAAAAAGACAGTGAATGTTTCCTTTATCCATACTCCTCAAGATTTTGTACACTTCAATAAGATCACCATTTGGCCTCCCATGCTCCAAAGAAAAAAGACCCAGTCTATCCACCCTCTCCCTTTAATTCAAGCCCATAGGTCCAGGTGACAGCTGGGTGATGACAACTGTGCATAGTACTCAAGTGTGGTGTCACCACGATTTGCACACTTGTAACATGATGTCCCAACATTTGTACTCAATACCCTTCCCAATGAAGGCAAGCCTGCCAAATGCCTGGTTCACCACCTGTCTGATTCACCACTTTCACCGAACCATGCACCTGTACTCATCTACGCTTTCCAGGTCACTGGCCAGTGCAACCATTTCTGTAAATTTTCCCCCCAAAACAGGAACAGTCTTCCCAGCTGTTATAAAGCAACAATCAAACACCCATCAACACCTAGAGATGAGTCCTGAGCTACTATATACCTCATTGGAGACCGTCAGATACCTTAAATTGGACTTTAACTGGACTTTATCTTGCACGAAACGTTATTCCCTTTATCATGTACATTGTGGATGGCTCGATTGTAATCATGTAGTCTTTCTGCTGACTGGCTAGCATGCAACAAAAGTTGTTCACTCTACCTCAGTACACGTGACAATAAACTAAACTGAAGTAAACATTATGTCTGCCGCAAGTGGACAACCACTGATCAGTTATTTGACTTCAGCGGTAGTGTAGGTGCCTCCCTGAAGAAGAATACTCAGGTTGGAGGCACGGCCAAAGTTTCCCAAAGAACATAACAATGGCACCATTACAACCACAGATGATCATTGCTGAGGTACAGTAAGTTACACTCCTGCAAAAACAATAAGTCGAGTTTGACCTTGCGGGAGGTATCCCAAAGTGGCAACACATCACGCAGAGCTTTTCACACTGAGCACATTGATTCATGTGATTTTGACACCACAGATTTATTGATTCACAGGTCCAGGGTCACACACTAGAATCAGTTGCTCTGTGCTAGTATGCCCAAGGCATGCTTAAACTGTAGCAATTATTTTGTGCCGAGGCATAGGGTCTGAGTGGTGAAGCTGGCAGTGCTACTGAAGGGTGATCAGCCTAAAGGGCCTGTCCCACGGGCATGCGACTCCATGCGGCAAGCGCGACCTAACCGCAAGCGGGGGCCGTGCGGGTGCCGCGCAGAGGTCGCGGGGCCGGTCCCACTTCGATCGCGGGAGCCGCATGGAGTTGTGCTGAGCTTGTCCCGACATCGCGTGGGGCTCCGAAAAACTGACACTGTTCATAAATTCCGTGCGGCAACAGCCTGCCGCATCGAGGCCGTGCGCGCCGCATCGACGGCCGTGCGCACTGCTTTGCCGCCGTATGTACCGTCTTGACGCACTCGACCTCCGCACGGCCCCCGCTTCCGATTTGGTAGCGCTTGCCGCATGCTGGTGGGACCGGCCCTGTACGGGGATCACTCGACCTCCACGCGGCCCCCGCTTGCGGTTAGGTTGCGCTTGCCGCATGGAGTCGCATGCCCGTGGGACAGGCCCTTAATTCTCTATCATGTTGTCACCTCGATCTGCCTCTGGTGTTGGTGCTCTCAGTTACCCAGTGTTGGGCTGCATTGCGTGTGGAGCTGCTGCTGGTCCCCTTGTCCCAGTCAGTGTCAGCCACTGCTCTGCTCCCGGCCTCCCTCCCAGAGCCGAGAACCACAGGGTTGGTTCCTTCCCTCGCTAGATCTTCTATCCTTCTGCTTTTCCGTGCATTCCTGCCTGATATTTTCTCAGCCTGCAACATTGTGTTGCTGGTGAAGTGCCATCCTTGGACAAGGAGAAGCTGCTGATATCTGTCGGGGACCTCTGCCAGTTTTCCCTACTTTATTTCCAGTTTTCTGAGATCATTTGGATTTTTGAAGGTGTCACCCGTGCTTCCACTGCAGCCTTCTCTTCTATTAGGTTCTTCCCCAGGAGGAAGAGGTAGAGGTATGAAAGCTGCAGGCTTGGCAGCTTGAGGTGGCTGAACTTTCTATGGGCATGATCTCTGCTGGAGCTTTGTCAGAGAGAAGGGAGGCATTCTCCTTCCTGGGGAACGTTTCATCTCCCTCTCTTACGACCTGTGCGCAACTGCAAGACCATTTGGAGCAAGTTCTGTAGAGGTGGCCTGCCTTTCCACATAGATTGAAACCCTTGGTCTCCTTTGCAGTCCTTGGCTTGGTGGTCTTCCTGTTTGCAATGTTTATGGACATATATGTTGTATACGAAACCGCATGCTCAGGTTTCTTACAGTCGCAACACACTGTGCATGGATAGGAAAGGTTGAGAGGAATCTGGGCTAAACTCAGGCTGGTGGGATGTGTAGATGGGGCTTCTTGGTTGGCCTTGGCCAGTTAGGCCAAAGGACCTGTTTCCATGCTGTATTACACTATGATTCTATGACTCTATGACCTTGGGCTGTCTGGTATAAAAATGTATTTGTGATTTCTTCCAGTTGCAGAATTTGAGCATGGTGTGTGGAGGCTTCCTTCCCATCAACTTCTAGCTTGACCATAACTTGGCATTTGTTCATCCAGATCGCAAATGAACATTGACATTGACACCAACTTCTACAGATGCACCATACACAGCATTTTATCGGGATGCATCACAGCATGGTTTGGGCTCAGTTCCTTCCTAGACTACAAGAAATGACAGAGAATTGTGGATGCAGCCCAGACCATCACGCAAATCAACCTCCCTTCCATTGACACCATTTACACCTCATGTTGTCTCGGCAAGGCCACCAGCAAGATTAAGGACAAGTTGCATCCCAGCCACTCCCTCTTCTCCCCTCTCCCTTCAGGCAAGAGGCATAGAAGTGAGAAAATGCACACTTCCAGATTCAGGGACAGTTTCTTCCCACCTGTTATCAGGAAACTGAACCATCCTACCAACAACTAGAGAGTGGTCCTGAGCTACTGCCTACCACTTTGGAAACCCTCAAACTATCTTTGGTCGGACTTTACTGGCTTTATCTTGCACTAAACGTTATTCATGTTATTCCCTTTATCATGTATCTGTGCACTATGGATGGCTTGACTGTAATCTTGTATTATCTTTCCACTGACTGGTTAGCATGCAACAAAAGCTTTTCACTGTACCTTGGTACATGTGACAATAAACTAAACTCAGCATCAATGCAAGATCCTGCTCCCTCAATATATCGAGATAGGATGGTCAGTGTATCCACAATTGAGCATGTGTATGCTGATCGTGCATTCTCTCTGTGTCTCAGGGGTAAGCAGTAGCTTAGCAGTAATGTGGCACTTCACTTTTCTAGAACGCTTGCAGCAGCTTTAGACATCCTCCAAAGGTAACAATGAAATACCGATTACTGGAGAAGTCCTCCTGAGAGACATCCTTGGGTCTGAGACCTCAGCAGTTGTTTCTTCACAAAGATCCACAATCTACAGGGCTTCCTTCATTCACAGTCCCCACTGCCGCTCTGTGTTTAAAACTTCTTGTCCATCTGTTGGATACCTGTGGTAAAGGAGAAAACTAGATTTGTTGGAGAGTTGCATTAGACCAGCCCTAATAAAGATTGAAATGCACCTCTATATGAGTAAAGAAATCCTCACCTTTCACCCCACTAGGCCTCACATACAACAAATAGTCCTCCGTCATTTTCGCCACCTCCAACGTGACCCGACCACTCGCCACATCTTCCATCTCCCACCCCCCCACCATCTGCTTTCCGCAAAGACCGCTCCCTCCGTAACTCCCTGGCCAATTCTTCCCTTCCCTCCCGCACCACCCCCTCCCCGGGCACTTTCCCTTGCAACCGCAAGAGGTGCTACACCTGTCGCTTTACCTCCCCCCTCGACTCCATTCAAGGACCCAAGCAGTCGTTCCAGGTGCGACAGAGGTTCACCTGCATCTCCTCCAACCTCATCTATTGCATCCGCTGCTCTAGATGTCAGCTGATCTACATCGGTGAGACCAAGCGTAGGCTTGGCGATCGTTTCGCCGAACACCTCAGCTCGGTCTGCATTAACCAACCTGATCTCCCGGTGGCTCAGCACTTCAACTCTCCCTCCCATTCCGAATCCGACCTCTCTGTCCTGGGCCTCCACCATGGCCAGAGTGAGCACCACCGGAAATTGGAGGAGCAGCACCTCATATTCCGCTTGGGCAGTCTGCACCCTAGTGGCATAAACATTGAATTCACCAATTTCCGGTAGCCTTTGCTGTCTCCTCCACTTCTAAGCTCTCCCTCAGCCCTCCGGCTCCTCCTCTTCCTTTTTCCTTTCTTCTCCCCACCCCCCACCCCCCCCCACCCTACATCAATCTGAAGAAGGGTTTTGGCCCGAAACGTTGCCTATTTCCTTTGCTCCATAAATGATGCTGCACCCGCTGAGTTTCTCCTGCACTTTTGTCTACCTAAAGAAATCAAATGTTCATTCTGAGGAATGAACAAAAGATTGCAAAGGTCCCAGTGCATAACCTTAGGCTAAAATACTGGCACAATCCTGGGAGATCCACCTTTTTGATTAAAGTCTCTGCCCTGCTGGGTGAACAGATTTTGCACAGGAAAATATGGCTGATTTGGAAATGCTTTGCAGTTCTTTCACTTTGTATATGCTGGACAACAGATATGTAACAGTCGGAAGAGGGGTCCCGACCTGAAACGTCACCCATCTTTTTCTCCAGAGATGCTGCCTGACCTGCTGAGTTACTCGAGCACTTTGGTATATACTGCAGTTCCTTTCTACACATCAGGAATGTAATGTTAACTTGACTAGAACCGCTTGACAGTTAAAAAGGTGGCTGATTAACCTTTCAAGGGCAACGTATGCCTGTCTTGCCACTGACGATGACCTCCCATAAATGAATTTGTAAAAATTCCATGACGTAATTAAGAATTTAGTCCAAATTTATAATGAAGAGATAATCCTTCAACAGTAGATCGGAATGTAATAGAAAGACATCTCTAAATGATTAACAAGCAGTGTTTATTACAAATTAATAACACTTTACACATATTATTAAAGATTTATAAACCAGGATAGTTTTGTATTTACAGTTTTACTGAAATATTACTAATTAATTATTACAATGTAATACCTTTTATCAAAGATATTTCCATTATTCATAAAATGAGATTTCAATCTTATTAAGCAACTATACATTTTTTATAAATAGAGGACTAAGGCTTTGTTAGGTATTAAGCAGTACATGACAGCACACACTTAAAATTAAGTGATACCAATCTGCTTTCAAATAAAATACTCAATGTATCACTTTGTCATTGTATTCTGCATCCCAACAATCTCTGGAAGAATAAAAGCATCCTAGCACAGTGCCTTTGTATGCAATATTCTAATCGGGTAACTCTGTGAGGAAAGGATTGTGAGGCTTGTTATGTCATTTGGTAGAGGCACTGTAACTGGCTACAATGCCAAGGACTAGAAACATGGAAATCATCACCCAACCTACTGCCCCTGAATATTATGGATTGGATAACTTCCAAGCATGGATGTTGGATGAGAATAGGTTGTATTGCTGCTATGACATCTCATGTTAGCAGAGCATTTCTTGTTTCACACGTGAAGCATAATAGATTGGCTGAAGTGCAGGATATATCGGTGGCATAGTTGGAGCTCGAGGCAAGCATGAAGCATTTCATTCAAGGAAATAAATGGTTGCCCTGAAATTGGGGTGGACGTGAATGGAGGTGTAGGGGGGGAGGTGAGATTGACAGTAGCATTAGGCATTAATTCTTAATTTAAGAAAAATCATTTATGAGAAGCATAGAACACCAAATATTTAATCTATGGCTTTCAGTAGGGATCATACAATGGAGATGGATCACAGTTCTACCACCAAGAGAAATTGGGAAAACTGTTTTTATTGCAGGAAAGGGAACACTTTATTCTTTTACATATAGACTAGAAAGAAATAAGTAAAACATCTCACCTCACTGTATAAAGGAAGAGGTATTATGTTTACTTTTCTTTAAAAACATCTTCACATGTTCGTACGTTTCTGTGGAGATAATAAGCTGAGTAGAATTTCCAGTTTTTATTTAGCAGACTGAGTGTGAAAATAAATTCTCTCTATATTTGTGGAATTAAAGAACATTATGAACCATTCCTTAGTTTAGTGGAATTGATTAATGATTCAGATAAAAGGCTTCTGGGGAATTTTATTGCTTATTTTACTGTGGATTAAATAATTAGGAACGGGGTTATTTTGATAAATAACATTGATTTTCCCTTTTTACACATGCAATCACAGGCAGAATTTTTTTAATGTCTGGAATTTTAAACAAATGACTGCTTTTATTTCACAGCCAAGACAAATAATATATAGGCCCATGTGAAAATGATTTAAGTCTTCTTTTTACATTATGTTGATAATGTAAGGACATAAGGAATATGAGTAGAATTGGGCCATTCAGCCCTTCAAGTCTACTTCGCCATTCTATCTCTCCCTCTTAACCCCATTCTCCTGCCTTCTCCCCATAACCTCTGACACCTGTGCTAATCAAGAATCTATCTATCTCTGCCTTTTCAAGAGAACGTTAGATGTAGCTCTTAGGGCTAACGGAATCAATGGATATGGGGAGAATGTAGGAACGGGGTAATGATTTTGGATGATCAGCCATGATCATATTAAATGACGGTGCTGGTTCAAAGGGCCGAATGGCCTACTGCACCTATTTCCTATGTTTCTATCTTTTTATGTTTCTATGTTAAAAATATCCACTGAATATGCATGAAATAACAGTGAGTTTAGCATGTGTAAATGACAAATAAAAGTAAATAAATTACCTTCCCAACTGGTGTCCTGTCAGCGTTGACCTGTTCCGAGGGATTGTAACCAACCCCATTACAGCATGGCTCATTGCTGGATAGTAGTTCAGTACCACAGCATTTTACGTGCTCCATCAATGATGTGGGCTTTGCTTGATCCATCAGGCCCCAAGCAGCAAAGGGTAATCGATGCATTCACTTGGGTCCTGCCCACAACAGACCAGCCCTAACACAAAGGAGAAGAGCAATTTTTTTTTAAATCACCTTTGCTATAGCAATGCCACTCTAATTATTATCAAGCTTGTTCCAGTATGATAAATTGCTAATTGCTTAATACCCTAATCAGTGTTCATTCTTTGCAAAGATAAACTATGACAGCACCATTAATTTAAATAGCAATTTCACTTAACAGCCAGAACTACACACCAGATTTTATGCAACATTTCAGCAAATGCATCCATCACTGCAGCGTTCTGACATAAAGATGTCTGACGTGTGCTAACTCACTTAGAGAGAGCAGATGTTGCAGAGTGTGGTTTGGTAGATATTCCCAGAGTGCATCTCTTCAGCCTGAATGAGTACCACATTTGCAGCAAGGCATGGTTTTTTTTCTGAAATATTCTTGAATACCTATTGAATTTTGACTTTTGTCAAGCACCATACTTGACTTCTGTAGTTTGACATCATAACCTTTTAACGTGCCTTTCAATATAAATATTCATCTTCTTTAAACTATTTTATGGAAGTAAAACATGAACTTGATTAAACAAATAAAATATACAGAATTATGAATAATTTTCTATGAATGGCATCTGCTTACAATCTTTGTAATTCAGGCTATTAAATATGCATGAACCTTGTTCAGCAAAAGTATTTTATATCTTCCCAATATAGGAATTAATCTGTATATAAATGCACTTCAATGGGGCTACTAACACATAGCACTTAAACATGATGTTTCCTTTTTGCTAATTCAAATATCCAATCACTTTGAGCCAATTTTAATATTAATACATCCCAGAATTAATAACTTAATTTTCTTATCAAAAATCGGCATCTTTGGTGGAATGTGATTTGTCACTTATTAGGTATTTAACAGTAACGCAGTGTAAATAGCTCGTTCTAAGCTCCCCCCAGTCTAGTTTCAGTCAATAAGATACTGTCAAGCACTTGCGCATCTAAACTTTATTTTGGAAAAACACAAGAACAGTTCCCCACTACTATACCTAACCACCGCGGGTTCGATCCTTATATCTGCTTGGCCAAGCCCTCCTAGCCTCGTGCAAGCAGAGACACTCCAAAAGGTCACGCAGTCCCAAACGTTCTTCCAGAAGATCGACACAGGACCTCGTGGAAGCTACCTTTTATAGGTCCCTGAACCTTGAGGGGCCGAACCATATGGGGGTGGTCTCTTTACAGTCCAGGAACAGATATCAATTAACACAGTACATGATAGACATTTCCCTAACCCAATAATACAGTAACTAATACAATGTATTTGAAAGAAAGTTCTAGAAGGAAGCAAACAAGAATAGACATTGAAACATGTGCCCTGAGATTCAAACGGTTTCTCCAAGGCTCAACAGCTCGACCAATCATCAACCAACAGGATGACCATCTCGCAACATTATGTATACTATTTACAATGCCCTTGCAGCGATCCAATCGAAATGATGCATTAAGGTTTGTTTGCAAAACTGCTATACACTTTATCAATTTAGGAGAAACAAGGAGAACACCTGGACCCCTCACCATCCTGCATGCCAATCTGAGCCTAGACTGGCCGGCGCCATCCAAAGCCTGTAAAGTTCAGCTGACAAGGGTTAAGCAATTCTGCAAAAGTGCAGGGATCCTCCAATTTATGGTGTCTTTAATTTGACCAGTATTAACAGCAGCTGATGCAGAATATCAAAATACATTTGAAACAAAATGTTGTCTTAGAGTTCGGTTTAGTTTATTGTCACGTGTACCGAGGTACAGCCAAAAGCTTTTGTTGAATGCCTAACCTTGGTTTGAATCTTTTTCCTTGATCCCAAAATTCTGGAAATAGGCATCGTTTTAGTTACGTGACACCACTTTTGTTTCCACAATCATAGCTATATCTCAGGATTGTTGCGAGAAACTGATCACATTTCTCTTTAAGTAGAATCACTGAGAGGAACAGCAAGGAAGCAAGTGGTCGACCATGCCTACCAGGATCCTATGTATACTATTCCTGTTTGGTCACATTAGGCCTGTACCCCTCTATACCTTTCCTCAGTTGCTGTCCAAATACCATTTACATGTAATTGCATCTGTTTCCACTACCCCTCTGGATATGCTCCAGCCATGCACAATCCCGTGTGAAAAACAACCCTCAAATGCCCAGTGTCTACATACTTCTATGCTGAATGGTAAGGCTAATATCTGCTTGCATAAGCACCTATTAAAATATGTGATAAATGTTATTGCAATGCCATATAATTATCTCTGAAGAAAAAAAATGAACAATTTTTAAATTTGAATATCATTCCTTCAGATGACGTTCGTCTTAGATAAATTGCACTTTAGATTTCGCTACTTTCGCAGATTTACAGTCTTGTAATGTTATTTTTAATTCCTTTAAATTTTATTTCTACGTGTATCTGATTTAACTCTACATCGCACCCCTCGCATGACTGCTGAGCATTAACAATCATAAATCTCACTTTGGATTTTGAGAAAAAGGGCTCATATTTACATAGCACGGAACAGGCCCTTCTGCCGATCTTGTCCATCCCAATCAAGATGTCCCATGTAAGCTAATCCCATTTGCCCATGCCTGGCCCATACCCCTCTAAACCTTTCCTATCCATGTATCTGTCCAAATATCTTTTGAATGTTGTCATTGTACCTGCCTCAACTGTTTTCTCTGGCAGCTCATTCCATATCCCAACCATCCTCTGTGTGAAAACAACTACTCCTCAGATTTCTATTAAACTTATGCCCCCTACCCCGAGAAGACAACTTTGTGTATTCACCCTATTTAAGGGCCTGTCCCACTTGGGCGACCTAAGCTGCGAGCTTAGAAGAGTTTGCCCTGGACTCAAACGCGCAGCATGGTCGACACGAAGACCTAGGAGGTCGTTTGAGGTGGCTGGAACTCTTCTTCATGCTTGAGGGAGGTTCCCACATAATGAAAACATTTCCGCGAGTAAAATTTGGTCGGCATGGGTCTTTTTCACACGTAGACCGGCCATTTTGATTGGCTCATTGGAGTTTCAAGACTTACCATGCTCTGTGGCAGCCGTTTACCTTCCTCTTCATCGCGCAGACAGCGCTCCTCCGCTCTCCCTGGCCCCCACCTTCACGATGTGTTTGTATGTGTGTGTGTGTATGCGGTCGGTAGATGCAGCTCGCGGTTCGGTCGATCCAGCTCGCGGTTTCAACGCGGACAGTCGATCCAGCTCGAGGCTTTCCAGGCAAGTGCCCTCAAGCTTGAAGGTCGAAGGCACTCTTCTGGACTCGTGGATTAGGTCGTCCAAGTGGGACAGGCCCTTTATTCTCTCATGATTTTATACACCTCTCTAAGATCACCACAGCCTCCAGAGCTCTGAGGAATACACTCCTAGCCTGCCCAACATCACCCTATAACTCAGGCATTCAAGGCCTTCAAACTCTTGTGTCTTCTCTGTACTCCTTCCAGCTTAATAGCAAGTTCTAATAACAGTGTGACCAAAACTGAACACAATACACACACGTGCAGTATCACCAACATCTTCTCCATTGAAAAATAACACCCGAACATCTGTACTCAGTTCCTTGATTGATGAAGGCCAGGTGTCAAAAGCCTCTTCACCACTGTTTCTATCTGCGCTGGCAATTTCAGGAAATGAACTTGTATTCTTGGATTCTCTGCTCGACAATACTCCTCATGACCCTAGAATTCAGTATGAGGGTCCCGCCCTGGTTTGACTCCCCAAAATGCAGCACCCCACACTTATCTGAATTAAATCCCACTTGCCTAGGTGAACAAAATCCAGCAGTAATTCTGGATAACCATCTTCACTGTCCATGATACCACCTGTTTTAGTAATTAATAGTAATTAATGTAGTAATTTGTGGATGGCATTAGAGCTGTGCTGGCCACACAGTCATGGGTATAAAGAGTTTAGAGCAAAGGGCAAAGCACACAGCCCTGGGGTGTACACATGTGGATGGTCAATGAGGAGGAGGTGCAGTTACTGATTCACACTGATTGAGTAATTAATGACATACATTTTAATTCCCCTTCTCTAATCCGATTTGGCCAAACGTGACAAATGACAAAGCAAGTTTAAAAAACAATGTTGACAATAATGTTCTTCTGATTTCAGAGCTAATCAGGCCATGTTATAGTTATCACAACATTATTTTTCCTGTGGTTTGCAAATGAAGATGGATTTGAGTACTGATTCTACCACCTCCAAAACTTGCAAACTGGATTATAGCCATTTAATTTATATTTCAGATATCTTAACTTAAAAAAAAAATCTTGCTTATTTTTCAAAATTAAGATGTGCCACGTCACCACACTATAGGAAATATGTGATAGTGCTGGAGAGGGTATAGAAGAGATTCACTGGGATGTTGGCTGGGATGGAATGGTTCAGTTATATAATCCCACCTTAGCAACAGAACACTAGGCACCTCTTGCACTACCAAGGAGTTGTTTCCAATTATGTTTCTGCACAGACGTCTTGTTTTGCACAGTCATTTTTCAATGTCTTGGATTACGTACGTACGATTTATGTATAATTTGTGATTTCGTATGTTGCCTATCTTCCTGTGATGTTGCTGCAAGCAAGTCTTTCATTGTACCTATAGCTCACCCTACTTGTGGATATAAGAATAAACTCAGCTTGACTTTACTTGGCATCTACCATGGCAATCTTTCACCCTCTTGGTTATTAACCTACCTACCTTTGCTTTAAGAATATGCAAAGATGCTGCTTCCTCATGCTTTGAGGTAGAGTATTCCAAAGTCACATCAAACAACAAGGGAAACAATTACTTTGCCTCTGTCATCACTGGGTTACCCCATTATTTGAAAACAAAGGTTCTTAGTACTATGAGATTCTAGGAACTGCAAATGCTGCTTCATAAAAAAACACACAAGGTTAGTGGAGTAACTCAGTGGGTCAGGCAGCATCTCTGGAAAACAGAAATGTTCTAGGTAGTCCCACAAGAGAAAACACCACATCCACCTTATCAAGATACCTTATGATATTACCTTGCAATAAAGTTACTTCTCACTCTTCTAAGCTTCAGCAAATACAAACTTGGATGGTAAACTAAAAGAAATGAGGTCCCAGTACAGATCCCTGAGATGTACCATTCATTTTTGCCAAACTTAAGAAGATGTGTACCTTCTCCCTGTTTCTCATTAACCAACAAATCTTCAAACTGTGCCTATGTTTTTGTCTTCCACAGTAGCTTTTGATATGCATTCTGTCAAGTACCTTCTGAAAATCTTAGTCTCATACTTCTACTGATTCCCGTTTAACACATCACACATACTTCTTGAAAGAACACAAACGCGGAGCAGGTATGTGTGAAACAAAAAAGCAAGTAGACTTTGACTGATTACCCTGAATTTTCACAGTGCCTACTTTTATGCCGGTCTTTCTCTCTCACAGGTAGCCCCCCAGGAAGAGCACAAGATTAGGTAGTGAATAATATGCCATACATACTTGCATAGGCCAAACATATAAATATATATACAAGAGACTAGTACAGACAAATAAGCATTTTTTCCCCCATGAGAAGACAATGTTGAATTTCATTATCAGAAAAGACAATTGGAAATAGGGCAGAAGCACGAGTGGAAGGGCAAAGCATGTTGTTCATGGGAGCAAGGACGAAAGCAAAAGCCAGGGTTTTATTTGTGCAGTGGTGTGCCCAATCTTCTCAATCAATGGCCAACTTTTTCTGATATTTTCTTTCTCTCAGATTCAAAGTGGATCCATTCATACTTCCCCACACTGAAATCACTCTGCCGTATTTTTGCCTATGTGCTCTTTCTATCTCCCTTTAACTGCCAGCTCCCAACCATACAAGTAAATATGCCTCTAAAGGAGAGTTGACTTGGATACACAACTTAACATTCTCTGACACAGGCCCCAACATGCGTTCCCAAGGAATATCACTTGCCATAACTCATAAATCAGAACAAATCCCTATTTTTGTGTCCATTTTTGTTAATCAACATTTGCGGTTCCTTGTTTCTCTAAGTTCCTTTAATGTTTGCTCTGTTTCTTATCTTCCAGCCAGATATCATCACTAAGTTATACTGTACCTTTCACAAAATAGTGAGTGCTCATCTTTCTATGCTGGATTCTTTTCTCTCTTTGACGGCACCCATTAGTGCATCCACATTAGACGGCATTAAAAATTGTGTCTGAGGGAGTAGTGGGTTGAATGTGTGCAGGCAAAACTGTGGCAAGAGACTTTGATGTTTTGAAATATGTGCTCATCCACTTTGAACCTTAAAGGGCTTGATACCATATTTCCTAAATACTGAGGTCAGGATCTCTGGAGGTAGCGAGACATAGGTATCTCATTGCAGAAATTGTTAAAAACCATTGTGTTGTGTCTTTTGCAGAAACATTCAAAATGACTGGAAATTTCTCTTTCACTCGAGGTTCAGATGATGCTTCAGAAAATATAAAAAAGATAAATGGAGTTTTTGAGGAAATTCATGGTAAATCTCTAATCAGTTTTCACATCTTTCTGGTTTTTAGAATGCACATTTGTAGATTGCAAAGCCCATCATTTATACTTTTACTTTTTCATGCTTACTTCCCTGCTTTTTTGTTGTGCACTTCAATTAACCATTGTGCTATTCATCCAATGTGCTACCATTTTAATACTAACCACATCTTTTGTTATCTGGTAGTTCCAATATATATTATTTTCTTAAATTTTCAATGATTCAATGATTCAAAGGACAAAGGCAAGCTTTTAAGATGAAATTCTCAAACTTGTTCCCTTAAACACATGAAAATATTTTTTTTAAATTTGTATAATAAACATAATTAAATATATTATTTCAATTTTATATTACATTGGCCAGGCACTATTTTTGGACAAGGTTATACCTATGTACAGTGAAATTCTTTGTTTTACTTCGGAGTCACGTGAGTGACTACGTGAAGAAGACCCGTCAGGGCGCATGCCCGGCAGCAGGAAGAGGAGCTCCTCCTGCAGGTGAGTAGTTTAAAAGCTCCACCAAAGTCAGGGAGACTTTGGAGGAGTTAGTAGAAAGAGAAAATTGTTGCTGTGTTTTGTCCCCAGGATACAGGAACAATGGAAAAATCAACGAGGTGCAGGCGTGCTACGGAGAAGGGGAGAGAGAGCTGCGGGAGCGCAGTCTCTGAAAGGCAGCCTGTCACCTCTGGGGAGTTGCAAGCCGGTAGCGGTGCAGCGACAGACTTGGCACTCCCAAGTGCCCAGCCGGGTACACAGCCAACGCCAGTCGGGCGGAAGGCAAAAGCCAAGTCTGTCAGGCCCATTGACTCCGCAGAGTCGGGCCAGGAAGAGTCCCGTCCGGGACAGGATACCGTGACCCAGCGGTTATCCACAATGGAGCAGCTCATACAGGGGCTGCTCCACAAAGCCACACTCCAGGAGGAGTTGTGTGGGCGGGAGGCCGTGGGGAAGGCTCCAGCGGCGGTGCCTGGTAGAGGCCTGCTTGAAAGCACCGTCTTTCAAGAGGTTAGTGCAGAAGGGCAGATAAGCTCTGACCCTGATTCCGACGATGACTTCGAAAGGGAGGACAGGCAGCTGCCAGAGCTGACACCGTGTGCAGCACGGTTTGCCATGTCGTCGGAAGCTGGTGAGCCTCTGGGTGAGGAACTTGCCACCAGTATAAATTACCAAGTCTCACACCAGCTACAGGAGCTGACAATTGATGAGACAGTACGGAAGCATGAAGCCCCAATCAACTGTGGCCTGTTAAAAGTTCCTGTTGTGAACAGGATGATTTGGGGCCAGATGGGCATACAAATGAGAGCCCAGGAGGTGAAGCTCCAGCATATTTTAAAGTTGCTGGGATCTGGCATAACTAGCTTTGCCAGGATGGTGGATGGAGAGGCCATGACAAAATTACAACAAGAGGTGCTGGCGCTATTGTGTAGTGCCCACTTTGAGATCAACTGCCTCCGCAAAACTGCGATTAGACCAACCATCAATCCTAAATATGCTTCACTCTGCCAGCCTGGCACAGAGCAACCGGCAAATCTACTGTTTGGCGAGGATTTCGCAAAGCAGGTGAAGGAGCTGGAGGAGGAGGCCAAGACGGTGGGCTTGATTAAGCAGCCAGCAGCCACATATCCACCGAAGCGGAAGTATCCCTATAAGCGAGGAGACTGGTCTGGGCAAGGGACGAGTCGAGCTATGATGCAGCACAGTTGGCGTTCGGCTGTAGCAGCGCCAGGGAAGGTGAGATATCCAGCTCGAGGTCGGGGAAGGATGCCAGGTGGTAAGGAGGTATGTGGGTCTGGTCCTCATGTAGACAGATCTAATGTAATACAATTAAAAGTTGGAGGAAGATTACATCTGTTCTTAGAGGAATGGAAACAAATTACCTCAGATATGTTTATACTGAATGTAATTGAAGGGTTTCGAATAGAGTTTAATGCAAATTCTGATTTACCCATGCAACATGTTCCAAAAAGGAGTTTTGACTTCAGTATCACTGAACAATTGGAAGTTCAGGTGGAACCTGAAAGCTTATGTAATAAAGGTGTAATTGCTAAGGCAGTTTACCAAAGCCAACAGTTTGTGTCCAATATCTTTCCCAGACCAAAAAAGGATGGGGGATGCAGAATTATACTGGACCTGACTAGTCTTAACCCTTTTGTACAGTATAGACATTTTAAGATGGAAACGTTTGTGATGGCTAAGCTGGTGATTACGTGCCCGCCACGCCCAACCCTCTCTCATAGAAAAAAGGTCATAATGGTAATTCTCATGTTCCTCATCTTAATATGTTACTTCAATTATTGTGTTGTCTGTGATTTCATACCGCTGCTTTGAAGATTGACGCGCATGCGCCCTGACGGGTCTTTTTCACGTAATCACCAACGTAACTCCTCATAAAATAAAGATCAAACTTCAAACTGGTAAGTTCTCGTTTAATCTTACTATTTTTGCCTACAATCTGGGAAAATCATATAGCAGACTTCACTTAGGCAGTACACAGAGTTGCCACGTTTCTGGTGCTGACAAAGTTTCAAATGTTCTTTGTACAGTCTTATCTTCCTGCTGTACTTACCAGGCCCACTGCTGCACATGGTTGAAGGTAACCTCTCTTTGATCTTGGCCGCACAGCCTGCACTTCACACTTTGTTCTCAGTGGCTCACCTACCAGGATTCTCTCCGCCGGTCGGTCGTTCAGAACCGCGGCACATCCAGGGAGCCTTCTGCCGCTGCGCGTTGGCGACCAGGAGCCCCCCACAGCGCATCAAGTTTTTATATGTTTTTATTTTCTGTTCAAAAAGGCTGCTCCCCAAATCCTAAATGCAGCAAAAATTCCAATTAATTTATAAACAGCTTATGGTTTGCTGCACTTACCACGTGAAGAAAGCAAATGGCATGTTGGCCTTCAAAGCAAGAGGATTTGAGTATAGGAGCAAGGAGGTCCAACTGCAGTTGTACAGGGCCCTGGAGAGACCACACCTGCAACTTTTTCACCCAGAGAGATGTGAATCTGTGGAATTCTCTGCCACAGAAGAATGGATGTTTTAAAGAGAGAGTTAGATATTGTTCTTTGGGCTAACGGAATCAAGGGATATGGGAAGAAAGCAGGAACCGGGTACTGATTTTGGATGACCAGCCATGATCATATTAAATGGGGATGCTGGCTCGAAGATCCAAATGGCCTACTCCTGCAACTATTTTCTATGTTTCTATATTCTTATATAATCCCTGTGCGATGAATTGAAATGGTAAACCAATATTTACCATTATGTTATAATTAAATAAATGCTTACATTGAAATAAATGGACATATAGCAGTGATTCTGGTAAATTAAAAAATGACCTTTTATATTCCAGGAAGCAAGCAATTTTACAAAGGAGAATTTTACAGTAGGAGAATATAAGCATACTGTATATTCCTGGCAAATACTTTTAAGATTAAATTCTCAAAATTGCTCATGAAAATATCTATACTATTACTAAAACTCTCATTTTGTCCTCTTCCGGATTGCATTGTTTTTAAATTTGCACGAAAACGGTACCCTATATCGCTAGGATTTTTTTTGCCACCTTAGTCACCGTTCTCCTCTGCTCCAAGCACACCAAGTTTTGTTCTGATCGGGTGAATATTATAGACTGCGGACGGGGGCTGGCTGCGTTCGCGGGCGGGGGATGACTGTGTTCGCGGGCCAGGACTGACTGTGTTCGCGGGCGAGGGATGGCTGTGTTCGTGGGCGGGGGAGGGCTGTGTTTGTAGGCGGGGCTGTGTTCACGGGCGGGGTCTGTGAGCGCTACAGGCGCTGGGGACGGGAGCCGTTGAGTGAGTCCGGAGCCGGGGCCGGGAACCGGTGGGCCCACAACCTCCTCCCACACACCCCCCTCCCACACACTCCCCCTCCCACACACCCCCTCCCCTACAGCCAACCCTCCCCCACCCCCCCCACACCCACCCTCCCCTACAGCCCCTCCTTCCCCACACCCCCTCCCCTACATCCCCCCTACCCTGCATGCCCCATTCCCTACACCCCCTCCCCTACACCCCCCTCCCGTACACACCCCCTTCCCTACACCACCTACCCTCCCCTACATACCTCACCCTTACACCCCCCTCCCCACATCCCCCGTCCCCGACATCCCCACACTCACCCCAACCCATCCACACCTCTCCCCCTCCCACATACACCCATGCCCCTACCCCCACAACACCCACAAACCCCTTCCCCACACACCCATCCCCCACACCCCCTCTCCCCACACCCTCCCCTCCCCCCTCCCCCACGCACACCTCCCTCACACCTCCTCCCCACACACCCCTCCCTTCCCCCACAAACACCTCCCATCCTCACACTCCCACCCTCCCCACACACACCCCCATCCCCACACACACCCCCATCCCCCACACACACCCCCATCCCCCACACATCCCCCTCCCCCACCCCCCTCCCCCACACAGACCCCCCACCAGCCCCCGACAGGCCCCGCCTGAAGCCGTTTCCCTCCCCTGGCTGCAGGACGCTCCCCGCTTGCAGCCGTCCCTGTCCCCTACAGAATGCTCCCACCGTTGCGTTGGGGGAACAGGTGAGTGGTGGAATATTGCATTGGTGATTGGGTTGCGTTGGGGAACCAGGCCTCCCGTGTGACTGGGACCCAATGAGTCCCACTTAGTCTAGTTTATTTTAAATTTGTATAATTAACATAATTTAATATATTCTTTCAATTTTATATTGCATTGGCCAGCACTGTTTTTGGACTTAAGGTTATTCTGATTATTGTGACAAAAATGTTGTACTGAGATCTTTTGGCAAAAGTAAAAATGAAATTGCTGTTTCTACTGTGCTTTTGTTTTTAGTTTTGATCTGTTTTCACTATCATACGCATTTCAATTCGAAATAGCAACACCATTCCAATATTGGTATAAATATGATTTATTTACGCCTTCTTGAAATGGCAACTCTTTGTATTATTTGTTTGTCAGTTGTATTGACTTTGTCTGAGGCCTCTATTTCTCAATTGTCACAATACATGAATTTTTCCAAACTAATTGTCTGCCACAGCAGAGTTCGTTAAATCGCCTATGGAGTAAATTTGCAAAACAGACCTGTTCCCCTGTTTCAAAGTATATATTGCCCTTGCAGCATGCATTCCCGATACTCGATTTTGTTGTTCACTCGAACAGCTCACTTCACCTGTAGGCATATTATTTAATGCACTATTAGAAAGCGATAATATAAAAGTAATTCACTCCATGATTTATAAAATCTAGAAAAGATTTTAATTGCATTATGTTAAGTATGTTCCAAGTGCTTTAACTAAATGCTAATTTTTATTATTGGTGATAATGAAAATTAAATGCTTTCAAGGGAAAATTCAAAGGGCTGATTCAGGCACACAGTTAAAAGTTCTGATAACACTAGTACACTGATACAATACAATACCATTTATTGTCATTTGAACCTCAAATGAAGTTCAAACGAAATTTGTTTTTTGCAGTCATACAAACAAGTAAAAAGAACCAAGACACAACACAATTTACACAAACATCCATCACAGCGAATCTCCTCCTCGCTGTGATGGAAGGCAAAGTCTTATCTCTCCCCTGCACTCCCCATTCTCCTCCTGATGTCAGAGTCAGAGCCCCCGGCGGGCGATGGAAAATAAGTCCCGCGGCCATTAAAGCCGCACCGGGCGATGCAAGGCCGCCCTCCGGGTCTGGATGTTGGAGCCCCCGGTAGCGCTAGCAAGTCCGCGCCGGGTGATGTTAGACCCAGCTCCAGGTCATCTTCAACCCCGCAACTCGGGCGGGAGAAGTTGCCGTTGCGGGAGCCCCGAAAAGCGGTCTCCCACCAGCCGCGCGTCACCACAGCTCTCCACGCTCCGAACTCGGCCAGCTCCACGATGGTGAGTAGTCCGCAGGCTCCACGACTGGAGCCCCAGGTCGTTCCGGTTGGAGGCCGCTCCACGGTGCTAGGCCCCAACGACAATGGAGACCCGACAGAGAAAGGTCGGGTCCTCCATACAGGGAAGAGATTTTTTTAAGTTTCCCCCCCCCCCCCCCCGCCCGCCACATATACACAGTTAAAAACAATATAAAAAAACACAAACAACTACATTTAACTAGACAAAATTTTTTTAAAAGACAGACGGACTGCAGTCGAGCCGCTGCCGTTAGGCGCCGCCTCTTCCGGAAACTTCCGGAAACTTCCGGAAAATTGCATGACTTAATTGGGAAAACAGAGTCTAATTTCATGATTTCAATTTGGAGAAATATAGATTTAAGTATGGAAAGCAAACATTTTCAAAATTCAACATCGTTCATTTTAGAAAATACACCAGAAAGTATTGATTTTTATTTTTCATATAAGAAAGCACTGAAATGGCAGAGTAAATAGGTTTAAAACTAACCAATATTGCTCACTGGCATTACTAGATGGCATGCAGCAGATGCTTAATTAATACTTATGCATATATATATATTTATGGATACTATGCGTATACACATACTTATGTATATACTTTTCGCATATCTAAAATATCTGAATGACTATTACAATATTGGACATACACAGGTGTGTAATTCTGACAACTGCACACACTGTGTTGTCACATTCTTGAACTTGATACTGTAAGTTTGTGGAGATTGATTGTTTTTCCTTACCGCAGCGATATCTGAATGCTACAAAGCACCATGTTCACAAAATCTGGAGGTTTATTTGTGCAGCAATGGGAACGTAACTTTTCTCTCACTTAACCAGACCAACATGTCAAATGCTTGAGTGTCAACACATAATTAAAGAACTGTACCCACACAATTTCAATCTCCTACCTGATAGAACTCTAATGTAATAATTCCCACAGCAGTGAAATCCAGGTTGGAAAGTGTGAAGTAACCCACCACAACACAAAACGGAATAATTCAAAACTCCACCCGGTGTAGCTGTCTTCATAGCAAGTATAGTCTGACTGCCGGTTGTACAACACTCCATCACATCAAACCTATTAAGAACATTATGGAACATTTCATGCAAAACACATCATCAGTTTCTCTACAGTGAAATCTGAGTAGTAATGAATCTATTCAACTATAAAGAAGAGATTCAGTGAATCAAGAAAGTGTTTAGAATGGTTCAAATCTGCTCAGCAAACTAACCTTTGCATTGCTGATTATGATAAATGACTTTAGCTCCAGCTTTACATGTATATTTTCAATAGGAATTCTGGATCCAAGAGTACGTTTTTTTAAACTAACGTATTGAGAAGTCTTGTCAAACTAAGCAAGTCATGAAAAGAATATTGGTACTTGAATTACTAAAACAACTATGCTTAACGCAATCAGCAAATAGTGGACAGATGTAGACAATCGGGGTGAACTTGGGTTGCTTTGATATACAACACACAAGGGACAATCATAGTTTCAGAATGTATAGGCCCAGGACTTGAATTAATCCCAGGCCTAATTTCAAATTGATGGCAAGCTTTGGAGTCCTCCAAGAAATTTGTTGGCAATGAAGATAGGCACAAAATGCTGGAGTAATTCGGTGGGACTATTATGGATGGATGAAACTCAAAGATTGGAGGGGAGATAATATGGTGTTGGGAAAGTGTAGATGATATATGCATGTGCCTTTAACATAGTGACCTCATACCTACTAACCACTCCCCATATCACAAGTATAACTACAACCTCCCCACCCACAGATCGCTCTCTAGTTCCTGTGACAGACCACGTACAGCTAGTGCAATATGTAATGCTCCAGTATGAATAAAGATAGTAAAGTAACGATGCCTCGTTATAGACTCTTTACATGGTGTCAGAAGTGCTATGATAACGGACCCTTCTGTGCGAGTCACTGTGAACAACTCGACCTCACTGCTAAGATTGACACGGGGGCGGTTGCGAACGTTATGTCAACATCTCTCTTCAAACAGATAAGGACTAATGAGCAGGTTTTTTCTCAGAACTCACCTTGCATGCCTACGGGGGGGGGATTCTTACTCCTGTGGGCAAGGCCACGCTACGCTGTAAGATACTAGAGACCTCTCGGCCTCTCACCTTCTATCTCCTCGATCAAAAATGCATTCCCCTGCTGGGTACCCGGGCATGCCAGGAAATGGGCCTGGTATCCTTCCACCGTGACATCCACCAGGTGCAGGCCCTCATGGACCCGCTGGCCGATTATCCCGACCGCTTTGATGATGAGCTAGGCAAACTACCCTGCAGCTACAAGATTGTAGTGGACCCGTAAGGTCGATCCAGTGGTCAATGCACCTCACCGTGTCTCCTTCGCCATGAAGGACAAAGTGCAGTCGACACTACACAGTATGGTACAAATGGGCATCCTAAAGGCGGTCATCGAGCCCACCAGGTGGGTCTCTTCCATGGTTGTTGCTGCGAAAAAGGACAAGAGCGAGATACGCATCTGCATCAACCCAAAGACCTCAACCTGGCCATTAGACGCCCGCACTACCCTATGAGAACGGTAGAAGAAGTCGCTGCACAGGTTGGTCCGGCAACGGTTTTTTCTGTCCTCGATGCCAAAAGCTCCTTCTGGCAGATACCACTGGACGAGCAGTCGTCCATTTGACAACTTTCGCCACCCCCTACGGAAGGTTTCGGTTTTCTCCGAATGCCATTCGGAATCAACTCTGCCAGCGAGGTATTCCAACAGACAATGGAGCAGTTGTTTTCAGGTCTACCATGCGCCATCATTGTTGACGACATCCTCGTTTACGGTAAGGACGTTGCCGAACACGATGTCAACCTCCGCCAGGTCCTGGACCGGGCCCGGCAAATCAACTTGAAACTGAACCCCAAGAAGTGCCGATTCCGCGTCCCCGAGGTCACCTATGTTGGACATGTATTCACCGCCGAGGGGTTAAAGCCAGACCCGCAAAAAACGGCTGCCATTTCAGGGATGCCTTCTCCTACTAATGTGGCAGGCCTACAACGCTTCCTGGGGCATGGTAAACTACCTGGGGAAGTTCATCCCCTAACCTCAGCGAGCTCAGCGCTCCCCTGAGGGACTTGATAAAAAAGGACACGTCCTGGGCTTGGTTCCCCCACCACCAGAAAGCATTCGACATTCTTAAGTCCAAGCTAATCAGCACCCCTACACTCAAGTTTTTTGACCTGCAGCGTCCCATTGTCCTCACCTGCGACGCCTCTCAGTTCGGACTCGGTGCCGCCTGTCTCCAGGTCCATGACGGCCTACAGTTGCCTGTCTCCTTCGCATCCCGCACCATGACCGTCACCGACAGCACTACGCGCAGATTGAGAAGGAGCTACTGGCCGTGGTGTTTGCCTGCTCCAAATTCAGAGACTACATCCTGGGCAACACTTTCACCATTGAAACTGACCACCAGCCACTTATCACCATCCTCAACAAGTCGATCCATGCCGCCTCATCACGCCTGCAGCGCATGATGCTGCAGCTCCAACGCTTCACGTTCACTGTAGTTTATCGTAAGGGCAAGGACATGTTCGTGGCCGACACGTTGTCTCGCGCCCCGCTAACATCCACCGTTCGCCACCCATATGAGATGTCTGATCTAATGGTGTTCCAAATGAACATTGTCCCTTCACAGCAGATGAAGTCACTGGTTGAACACACTACCAATGACCCTGCCCTGCAACAGCTGTCTGCCGTCATCCAGCGGGGCTGGCCCGACCGTCGTTCCGCACTGCCGGCTGGCGCCGTGCCCTACTTCCTGGTCCGTGACGAGCTCGTACTACACGACGGCGTGGTGGTGAAGGGTCACAAGGTGGTCGTGCCCGCGGCGCTGCACGACCACTATTTTCAAGTCGCTCACCGCGGTCATCCTGGGGCCGAAGCCACCGTGTCTCTCGCCCGGAGCCAGTTCTATTGGCCGGGTATGGCCAAATACATCCGGGAGAGGGTCTCCTCGTGTTCCACCTGCAACAGCCTCGCCCCCCACCAGCAGCGTCAGCCGCTTCTGCAGCAGCCCGCGCCCGAACTGCCCTGGATGGCGCTTGCCGCCGACATTTTCGAGTGGCGAGGCAAACACTTCCTGGTTCTCGTTGACTCCTACTCCAGCTGGTTTGTGGTCGACCGGCTGCACTCCCTAACCTCTTCGGCCATCATCGACAGGTTATACCCTCATTTTGGCACTTTTGGCCCCCCGGCAAGCCTGCAGTCGGACAATGCAGCCAGTTCACGAGCTCCGAGTTTTAAAGCGTTCGCTTCCAGATGGAACTTCCGCCATTTCACCAGCAGCCCGGAGTACCCGCAAAGCAACGGTCTGGCCGAGCGTGCCATCCGCAGCGCGAAGCACCTGTTGGAACAGTGTGGTGGCATTAACTCCGACTTCCATCTGGCCCTCCTCAACCTCCGCAACATTTCCCGCGACTCTGCCATGGGTTCCCCTGCTCAGCGGCTCATGTCTCGCGCTACCAGGCTCCCGCTCCCGGTGGCCCAGCGCTCCCTCATACCCTCCGTCCTCCCACCTGCGGCGGTTCAGAAACGCATTGCCTTCAGGCACGATGTCCAAAAGCGTTCCCATGACAGGTCCTGCCACCCGCTGCCGCGCCTCTTCCCCGGTCAAGTTGTCCGTATGCAGACCACGTCCGGTCACTCCAAGCTCGCTACTGTCGTCGGCTCAGCTGGGTCGCCCAGGTCCTATCTCGTTGACCATGCGGGAGCCATTTACCGTCGGTCCCGCCAGCATCTTCGGCTCGTCAACGAACCGCGTCCTCCTGCCGCGGATCCCTTTGCTCCCCCACTGCCGGCTTCGCGTCCGGGCGTTGATCTGCCCGTCCTTCCTAACATGCAACGTTCTCCACCTCCTCAACTCCTTCCGTCCCACCCTGCTCCGACTAGTCCTCGCTCGCCTGCCCGCGCTCTGCCCGCTCCTGATCCCGCGTCACCTCCGGGTTTGGTGCCGCGGTCTCCTCCGTCTCCTCCCGTTTCCCCCTTTCAGGTTCGTCTGCCCCCATCGGTGCCTCTTCCTCCTGCCGGAAGGGAGGATGGCGAGACGCGAACCCGGTCGGGACGTCTTGTCAAACCGCCTGTCCGCTATGGCGATTTTGTTTAACTGTCCTAGCGCATGAGCTGTGGTCGCCCTGTCACCATTGTATTTGCCTGTCATTTTGAAGGGGAAGGATGTAGATGATATATGCATGTGCCTTTAACATAGTGACCTCATACCTACTAACCACTCCCCATATCACAAGTATAACTACAACCTCCCCACCCACAGATCGCTCTCTAGTTCCTGTGACAGACCACGTACAGCTAGTGCAATATGTAATGCTCCAGTATGAATAAAGATAGTAAAGTAACGATGCCTCGTTATAGACTCTTTACAGAAAGGAAAGTTGTAATCATTGGGGTTTGCAAAGAAGACGTGAAGAAGGGGTAATCGTTTGTCGGCACAGTCTACCAGCATTCCCTCTTTGCTACAGAAGTGAAGAATCGTTGCATTTTAGAATTGCCAAATGGAGATGACATCTGTGGATATGTAGATTCAAAAGCAGAGAGGAGAGGTAAACATTAGGGCACTAACACGAGCAAAAATAGAAATTCAAGACCTTCATTTTTTAATCAGCTCTGATGATTAATGCTAAGGAATTAACTGAGTCAATTTTAGGAGTTATGGGCCTGTCCCACTTATGCAACTTTTTAGGCGACTGCAGGAGGCTATGCAGTCGCCACATGGTTGCCACATGTTCGTGGATGGTTGCCGGATAGTCGCCTTCATGATCGTGAGGAGTACCCGCATTCTTGGAATGTTCAGCATGAGCGGGTTGCCAGGAGATCGAAGGTTCTCGTAGGTTGTAGCTGATGCTGACCAGTGAATTTCATTGGCTCATTGGGAAAAAACCCCGTAAGCAGTAGTTTTCAGAACCAAGGATAACCGACCGGTAATGTTAATGTCCACCGAGCTTCACAGCCATGTATCTCTGGCTTCTTAAAAGTTGTCTCCATCCCTCCCCCCCTTCTCCCCCCCCTGCTCCCCCTCTCTTTTAAAGGACTTACGTGACTTGACAGTCGCCGGCAGTCGCCTGAAAAAAGCGCCTAAGTGGGACAGGCCCTTTACAGAGTCACAGAAACGCACAATGCAGAAACAGACCCTTCGGCCCACTGAGTTTGTGCCAACCATCAACCACCCCTTTATATTGATGCTACATTGACCATTTATTTAAATTTTCCCACATTCTCATCAGCTACCCCCAGATTCCACCACTCGCCTACACATTAAGGGTAATTTATGATGGCCAATTAACCCTAGCAGCCTGTACTTCTTTGGGATGTGGAAGGAAATCAGAGCACTCAGAGGAAACACACACAGTCACATGCAGAGCTTGCAAACTCCACACACATAAATATATATATGTGTATTTGTGAGTATGTGTATATAAACACACACTGAACTTTTTTCTCTCTCTCATTTATTATAGGGTTTACATTGTACTATGTTTACATATTCTGTTGTGCTGCTGCAAGTAAGAATGTCATTGTTCTATCTGGGACATATGACAATAAAACACTCTTGACTCTCTCTCTCTTGACTTGTGAGGCAGTGACTCCATTAGCTGCAACACCGTGTTGCCATTGCATCTCTCAAGTTTTTTTTTTTTTTAATTTTTTTTTTTTAATTTTTATTTATTAGAAGTACATTACATTACAACCACATACATTAGTACTCGTCATTTATATCTTCTTACAATTAATGTACTCCATTTATTTTTTACACTAGAAAAGGAAAAGATTGAAAGAAAGAAGAAAGTGAAGGAAAAAGTGAAAGTGTAGGAAATGTGACAACAAAAAAGGACGAAGACCCTATAAGAGCAAAATTAAAAACAAAAGAAAAAGAGTTAAGAAATAGACCCTAGGAAAGAAAGAGAAAGAGAAAGAGGAAAAAGAGAGAAACAAATATTTTTATGAGCATTACGTAAATGGGACATACCAACTCTTCAACAATCATCCCCCCTTACCTGACCTCAATTTTTGTTTTAAAGTACTTTTGCACCCTATGTTTGTAATAATTCTATAAATGCAGACCACGTCAGGTGGAAGTGATTTGGTTTACCTGCCAGGAGGAGTCTTATCTCTTCTAGGTGTAATGTTTCAAACATATTTGAAATCCACATATTTATAGTTGGTATTGGAGACTTCTTCCAAAATTTTAGAATTAGCTTTTTTCCAGTTATTAACCCATAGTCCATTAGTTTCTTTTGAAACACATTTAGTTCTGGACCATCTTCCATTATACCGAAGATAATCCATTCTGCTTTGGGTATCAGTCTTGTTTTAAATAACTTTGTAAAGATTTCAAAAATTTCATTCCAAAATTTTTGAATTTTTGTACAGAAAACGAATGAGTGCGCTATAGTAGCTTCTTGGGATTGACATTTATCACAAATAGATGATACATTTGGGAACATTTTATGAATTTTAGTTTTCGAATAATATAATCTATGTAAAATTTTAAATTGTATTAAAGTGTGTCTTACATTAATCGAGCATTTATGCACGTTTAATGTATTCATTCCAACTTTCCTTTGAAATTTTAATAGCTAACTCTTGTTCCCAGTCTCTTCTGATACCCTCCGTAGATGGTATTTGTACATTTAAGATAATATTATACAAATATGATATTAAGTTTGCTGATTCCGCTTTTATCTGCATTGCCTTGTCCAATACATCTACTGGGTTATTATAATGATATTTTATATATTTTTTCAAATAGTCGCATATTTGAAAATATTTAAAATATTGATTATTTCCGAGTTTATATTTTATTTGTAATTGTTGAAATGAAAGTAATTTTCCAGTTTCATACAAGTCACCAAGCGTTTTAATTCCTAGTCTATCCCATTGTGTATAAGCTTTATCTATAATAGAAGGATTAAACGAAGGGTTATTGACTATAGGTAATAAAAGTGATAAATTTCTTAATTTTAAATTTTGTTTTATTTGTTTCCAAATTCGGATTGTACTATGAATAATTGGGTTCTTATTATAATTTATGTTATTCAATTTCATTGGAGAAAGGAGGATCGCTCCAATGTTTCTAGAAGAGCAATCCTCTTTCTCCATTACAATCCAGTCCACTTGCTGGGCGGAGTTATCCATCAGTTGAATCATATTTTTAATATTTACTGACCAATAATAATACATAAAATTAGGTAGTGCTAAACCCCCTAATACTTTAGGTTTATTCAGATGAGTTTTTTGTATTCTATGTGATTTATAGTCCCATATAAAATTAGTGATATCTGAGTCGAGTTTTTTAAAAAACTTCTTTGGTAAGTATATAGGAATTGATTGAAATAGGTATAAAATTTGTGGTAAAAAGATCATTTTTATTGCGTTTATTCGGCCTATTAAAGACATCGGGAGCGTTTTCCAGAATTTAATTAGTGTGTTTAATTTATTAAGTAGGGGGTCAAAATTTGCCCTAAACATACCTTGATATGTTCTGGTAATTTCAATTCCCAAATATTAAAAATTTTCTGTAGCTATTTTAAAAGGGAATTTTAAAAGATGTGTTGAATCTTTCGGTTTTATTGACATAATTTCACTTTTATTCCAATTTATTCTATATCCAGAAAAAGATCCAAAGTCTTCAATTAAATTTAATATATTTGGTATAGTGATTTGAGGTTTTGTAATGTACAGTAATGTCCGCGTATAAAGATATTTTATTATATGAGTCTTTAGTATTATATCCATGGATATCAGGGTGTATTCTAATTTTTTCTGCTAGCGGTTCAATAATGAGAGCAAACAGCTGTGGTGATAATGAGCATCCTTGTCTATTTCCCCTTGATAGTTGGAATTTCGAGGATAATATGTTATTAGTTAGTATTCTAGCTGTAGGTTAGAATACAGTAACTTGATCCATAGAATAAAATACTCCCCCAGTTGAAATTTTTGTAATACTTTGTCCATATAATTCCATTCTACTTGATCAAATGCTTTTTCAGCATCCAGCGAAATAATTGATAATTCTTGATCTTCAGATTTGTGTGAGTGCATTATGTTGAGTAGACATCTCATATTGTTAGATGAGTATCTCTTAGGGATAAACCCCGTCTGATCTGGGTTTATTAATTTACTAATGTATTTACTTAATCTTCTAGCTAATGTTTTTGCTAATATTTTTTGATCTGTGTTTAACAATGCTATAGCTCTATATGAACCAGGTTCTTCTAAGTCTTTATTTTTCTTAGGTATTAATGTAATCGTTGATTCCGCTAATGTATCAGGTAGTATTCGTTTTTTAAAAGCATATTGGTACATTTTTTGTAATCTTGGTATTATTTTATCATAAAAGCTTTTATAAAATTCATTAGTAAATCCGTCAGGGCCTGGTGTTTTTCCATTCTTTAGTGAGTTTATTGTATCTTCTAATTCCTTAATTGAGATTTGTGCACCCAGTTCCTCTTGTTCCTTCAGCTCTAACTTTGGAAGATTACAGGTATCCAAGAACTTTGTGATATTATTGGAATCAATTGTTGTTTTAGATGTATACAAATTCTCATAAAATTGCGCAAATCTTTTATTAATATCCTTCGGTGTTGTTAATAATTCCCCTTTATCTGATTTGATCTTTGGTATAGTATGTTCCTTTTCTCGTTTTTTTAGCTGGCGAGCCAAAAGTTTATGCGGTTTATCCCCAAATTCAAAGTGCTCTTGTTTTGTAATTTGAAAAAGTCTTATAAGTTTGGCAGATAATAATTTATTTAATTTAAATTTCAAAATTATTATTTTATTATGTTTATCTATTGATGGATCTTTAGCATTATCTATATCCATTTGTCTAATAAGTTCTTCTAACTGTCTTTGTTCATTCTTATTCTTTTTATTTTGAAAAGCTTGATATGAAATTATAATACCCCTAATGTATGCTTTAAAAGATTCCCATAATACAGTAGGCGATATATCTGGAGTATCATTTATTTGAAAAAAGACCTCCATTTGTTCTTTTAAATATATACTCGCTTGTGGATCTTTTAGAATTTGAGAATTAAATCTCCAAAACGATTTATTCTTAGACAATCCTTCCAGTTTTAAAAAGAAAGTTAGTGGAGAATGGTCTGAAATCGAGTTTGTGTGGTATATTGCATTAGATGTTTGGGGGATTAATTTTGTATCCAGCAGAAAGTAGTCTATACGTGAGTATGTCTTATGTACCATTGAGTAAAACGAGTATTCCCTGCCAGTTGGATTAACAATTCTCCAAACATCTGCTATATTAGTGTTGTTTATATAGGTATTGAGAAGTTCCCCAGTTTTCGATTTCATATTCCCTCTCTGTTTTTGACTTGATTTATCTAAGTACGGATCTAAAACACAGTTAAAGTCTCCTCCTATTATAACATTTTGATAGTTTGACTCTGCAATTATGTTGAAAATTTTATTGAAAAAGTGGGGGTTATCAAAGTTAGGGGCATATATATTTACCAAAGTAAGTGGAGTATCATGGATTTCTCCATTAACTATTAGGTATCTCCCTTCTATATCTGTTATGATATTCTTTGCTTTAAATGGTATACCTTTTCTTATGATGATTGACGTGCCTCTAGATTTTGAAGTAAATGAAGAATGGTATGTTTGACCTATCCATTTCGCCCTCAACCTAACTTGATCCTGAGATTTTAGGTGTGTTTCTTGTAGGAAGCTAATGTCGGAGTTGTACAATTTCAGCTGAGCTAGTATCTTACCCCTTTTAATAGGTTCGTTAATACCTCTTATATTCCAACTACAAAATGAGATTCCTCCTAGGTTCTTTTGTGTGGTGTCATGCATTTTGAATAATTATAGTACCTTTAAATCTTGTGGTGCATCCATATCCCAGGTCTTTAGGTATTGGGGGAGCTTTTGAGTTTTTAAGTTTCGCTGGTATGTCCATTTTACGCTTATCACTAAACACAAAACACAAACAAGTGATTTTATGTGATAAAAAAAAACTAAAAAAGTGAAGATACAGTGTCTGATATAGTCGGCACTGTAGCGAGTGTCCCACCTGTAGGTGGGAAAAAACCTTGTTTTGACTTCCATTGCGTTGTTACACAAATAGCTCCGCTCTCTTGGTTAATCATAACATATTAAAATATTAAAACGGGGCCTCACATTCAGATATATATTACAATTTTACCCTGTATATTTCATTATAACATATATATATATCGGAATTTTAACTACTAATTATTAAACCGATACTTTTGACTTCAATAAGAATCAACTGTTGGTTGAAGGGGTTAACGAGACGTGCCCCTGGACCTAAGCCAGTTGCTCGTTTCTCATCCCCTCCTCCCACTTATAGATAAGGTTTCAATTTATTAAAAATTCATATTAGTATGTTAGTTCGTTATTTTTTATTTTGTTTTTGTTAGTATTCTAATCTAACATGCATAACTTATTAAGTTGTTAATAGGATAAGTTCTTACAATTGGTTATAATATTATAATCTAATAAGCAATTATATGCTTTCTGGTATATACCATTCCCATCTGTTCAACTGTTTACTCGTTTTGAACAGAAAGTGTCCTTGATTCAACATTCCAAAGATAACAGTGTAACTATCCCCAGACAAAGCATTGCTTAAAATGGTTCAGATCTGCCAAACCTCCCTTTCCTTTCTATTTTTCAACGATAGTTTGGGCATATTTAAACGCGTCTTCAGGCTTAACAAATGACTTTTCAAGACCCTTAAAGGAAATACGCATTTTCGCGGGATAAAAAATCCCATATCTGATCCCTTCTCTCCCTCTTAAAAGATCTTTAACCTTCTCAAATTTGTTTCTTTTTTGCACAATTTCATACGGGTAGTCCCTGAATATCTTAATAGTGTCATTGTCCAGCCGCAGTTGCACACCGTATTTGATTTTACTCATAACATCTTCCAGTTCTAAAATGTCCCGAAATTTCACAATAATATGTCGTGGATAAGTTTTTCCCGCACCAGATCTTTGTTTAAATCTTGGGACACGATGAGCCACTTCGATTTTCGGTTCTTTGGAAAGATTCAGCAGTTGTTTAAACAAGCCCATGGCAAACTCACGTAAATCCTCCCCTTCGGCTCCCTCTGAAACTCCAAAAATTCTCAAATTCTGGCGTCTAGAGCGAGCTTCCAGGTCCAGGCATTTGACTGAGACTTTCTCCAGTTGAGTCACCATCTGTAGTGAAGTTTGTTCGTTTTCTCGCCTCATTTGCTCATGTTCTTGCCTCATTTTCGCCATGTCTTCAAACACTCGAGCCGTGTTTTTCTCCAATTCCGTAATTGTGCGCATACTTGCAGCTACTGTTTCAAGCACAGCCGTGAACTTATCCGTAGTAGTTTCATCCATCTTGTCCATTCTCTCTGATAGTCCATCTTTCACCTCATCAATTCGTTTATTCATAATGTCCAGTGAATCAATCATATTCTTCTGGTTACCAGCATTTAAATCCCTCATCATCTTCTCCATTCCTTCCATCATTTTTGCCATATTTTCCTTCATTTCCTTCTTATCTTCATATTTTCCTTCATTTCCTTCTTATCTTCCTTCATATTTTCCTTCATATTTTCCATCATAATTTTATTTTCGTCCAAAATCTCATCTTTCATATTTTTCACTGATTTCTTCAAGTCATCAAACTCTTTCTTAGATCTTGAATCCATTTCTGCAGCCACTTCAGAGACTTCAGAGACTTCAGAGGTAACTTCTGCTTCAGACTTCTTCTGGTCTTTCAGCAGCTTTTTCACTGCTCTCTGAGGGCTCAGAGCTGGAGACAGTTTACTCATTTAAAGGGCTTCAAACCACCGTTTAAAACATCGCGCTTAGTGATGACGTCATCAGCGCGGCGACCAGAAGCTCCGGTAAGGTTTTTAAAAACAATCCCGATTTCTGGACCCGTTTTACACGATAAATCGTGAAATTTTTCGGGAGAGGAGCTAGGTGCACGTCTGTTAGTCCAACATGGCGCCACCGGAAGTCGCATCTCTCAAGTTGACCAAGCTTTATTTTAGTCTTCTGTATACAATTTTTCTTCCTATCTTCAAAAATATAAGTGGTCCACATTGTCTCTAATGATAATATTCGTTGTCATGGCAAAAAAAGACACAAGTTACCAACTTTTCCCTTCTTGTCACTTTCAACACTCTCAGACATTACTCATTCTCTAGAAGAAGCCTGCATCAATATCTGTTTAGATTTGAGTTTCATCTCAGGCTTCCAAGTTCTAAAGCTATTATATTTTTGGCAATGCAGTTTTGTATTTGATAATGTTTTGTAAGACAGTGGTAGGAATTGCACAAATATTAAATCTAGATTCCTTTCTAAGGCCACCTTTTGTCAATGTCCTTGCTTGTGTCAACTAAAAGGTTGTCTTTCAAGAAAGAAATAGCTAGAAATACCAATACCCTTGAAAATGTGTCATTTTCCTGACTGGTGAGTTATCCCGATTTTGTGTGAGCTCCTGGCAGTGATATTCTAACGAACAAGCTCAATATCACGTGCACGATACAATAGACCTTGCACAACAAAGTAGGAATTAATGTGTCAACTGCTGACATTGTGGAGGGTGGAGATCACGGAGGACATTGTATTTGTCCAATCATCTGCCAATCGAATAACACCTGTGTCACCTATTACCTGCCAGGCTTTTTCCTACTCTCCTCTCTTCCAGCTGTCTCCCTCTCCACACACAATCACTCTGAAGAAGGGTCCCGATCTAAACAGTCACCTATCCATGTTCTCCTGAGATGCTGCCTGACCCACTGAGCTACCCCAGCACTCTGTGTCTTCTTCTGAAAGCAGCATCTGCAATCCCTTCTTTCTTTATTCCTTATGTTACTGTGATAAACTGGTCCATCACTGAGGTTTTGATAGCCGCACTAACAAGCATTAGCTTTTCCTTAGATAACAAATAGCAGAAACCATCCTTTTAGTCTCACAAACCTAGATAAGACATCTTGAATTTGCATTTGAATTGAAACCTTCCTAATATGACAGAATGTCTTATTGCTTCATCTCAAGGATAGTTAGGGACAGACAATAAATATTAGTTATGCCAGCAACTACATCTCATAAATGTATTAAACATTATTCATCTGTTGCTCTAGAGCTATTACTGAACAGAATTACAGTTTAATAATAAAAACCATAAAACTGCAGAAACTGGAAAACTAAAAAAAGAATAAACAGTGTCAATACTGAGAAGGTCAGGCAGCAACTGTGGAGAGAAAATCAGAGTTAATTAAAATCACGAAAGAGCATCAACCTGAAACGTTAATTCTTATTCTCTCTGCACAGATGCTGCTCAGTACTTCCAGTATTTCCTCTCTACAACATACAGTAAATACCCTTTATTACGGACTATAGGGGACGAGGTGGTGTTCGTAACTGCCAGTTGTCCACTCTAACCGAGTAAGGTATTATCATTGTATAAATAGTTGAAACAAACAACTACATTTGCTGGTGAATACACAGAAGGATACAGTTCTGGAGTAACTCATCTGGCCAGGAAGCATCTCTGGAGAACATGGATAGGTGACGTCTCAGGTCCAGACCCTTTTTCAGACTCTCGGTCTCGAGCAGGACCTGGAATCTAGGTGAGTTAATGGCCGGGGGAGAGGCGAGGATCTGCAGGCTGCCGGAGTGCAAGTAAGTGTCGGATGTGGTGGTGACGGTGGTGGTGGTGGTGGTGGTGACGATGGTGGTGGCGGTGGTGGTGGTGGGGGTGGTGATGGTGGTGACGGTGGTGGTGACGGTGGCGGTGGTGGTGACGGTGGTGGTGGTGACGGTGGTGATGGTGGTGGTGACGGTGGCGGTGGCGGTGGTGGTGGTGGTGGTGGTAACGGTGGTGATGGTGACGGTGGTGGTGGTGACGGTGGTGGTGGTGACGGTGGTGGTGACGGTGGTGGTGGTGGTGACGGTGGTGGTGGTGACGGTGGTGGTGGTGACGGTGGTGGTGGTGACGGTGGTGGTGGTGACGGTGGTGGTGGTGACGATGGTGGTGGTGACGGTGGTGGTGGTGACGGTGGTGGTGGTGGTGGTGGTGATGGTGGTGGTGGTGACGGTGGTGGTGGTGACGGTGGTGGTGGTGACGGTGGTGGTGGTGACGGTGGTGGTGGTGACGGTGGTGGTGGTGGTGGTGGTGACGGTGGTGGTGGTGACGGTGGTGGTGGTGACGGTGGTGGTGGTGGTGGTGACGGTGGTGGTGGTGACGGTGGTGACGGTGGTGGTGACGGTGGCGGTGGCGGTGGTGGTGGTGGTGGTGGTAACGGTGGTGATGGTGGTGGTGGTGGTGGTGACAGTGGTGGTGGTGATGGTGGTGGTGGTGGTGACGGTGGCGGTGGTGGTGGTGGCGGTGGTGGTGGTGGCGGTGGTGGTGGTGACGGTGGCGGTGGTGGTGGTGGTGGTGGTGGTGGTGGTGACGGTGGTGGTGGTGGTGGTGACGGTGGCAGTGGTGACGGTGGCGGTGGTGACGGTGGCGGTGGTGACGGTGGCGGTGGTGGTGGTGGTGGTGGTGGTGACGGTGGTGGTGGTGGTGGTGACGGTGGTGGTGACGGTGGCGGTGGCGGTGGTGGTGGTGGTGGCGGTGGTGGTGGTGGTGGTGACGGTGGTGGTGGTGGTGACGGTGGTGGTGGTGGTGACGGTGGTGGTGGTGGTGGTGGTGGTGGTGGTGGTGGTGGTGGTGACGGTGGTGGTGGTGGTGACGGTGGTGACGGTGGTGGTGGTGGTGACGGTGGTGGTGGTGGTGACGGTGGCGGTGGTGGTGGTGGTGGTGGTGACAGTGGTGGTGGTGGTGGTGGTGGTGGTGGTGGTGGTGGTGGTGGTGGTGGTGACGGTGGTGGTGACGGTGGTGACGGTGGTGGTGGTGGTGGTGGTGGTGGTGACGGTGGTGACGGTGGTGGCGGTGGTGGCAGTGGTGGTGACGGTGGTGGTGGTGGTGGTGACGGTGGTGGTGGTGGTGGTGACGGTGGTGGTGGTGGTGGTGGTGGTGGTGGTGACGGTGATGGTGGTGATGGTGGTTGTGGTGACGGTGGTAGTGGTGGTGACGGTGGTGACGGTGGTGACGGCAGGAGTGGAGCCTGCGGCAGTGGCAGCCTCCACTGGTGGAGATAGCGGTGGCAGGAGCAGCCAGAGTGGCGGCACGGGCCGGGGTGGAATCGGCTGCCCAGCCTGATGGTGAAGGTTGGTAGGTCAGTCTGCTGTAACTGAAATCCATTATAAAGAGGTCCGTAAAAACAAGGGTTTACCATACTAACATCTGTTTAATATCGTTAAATAGAATTCTAATAACATTTAAGGAACTTATTATAAGTGCAGAATTAACTTTCCCCTTTGTTTACAAAATAACTTACGGCAATTATGGAACAATTAACTACATACTCTACAATGTAACACACACTTTTGACAAAACTTCATATCCCTGTATGTTCCTATTTGACTGCTTAGGGAATGTCCAAACAATCCCAATAGACCATGAGAAAATACAAAAAGATATGTTGGGGAAGAGTGACACTGGTCTGAAGCTCTCTTTCACTGTCAGAATATTAACAATAGCTTACATAAGCACACATTCAATCATTTCTAATGTCTCATATCTTGCAAATTAATTATATAATCTACAACTACTACGAAGTTTGAAACAAACAAAATTATATTAGTAATTATACAAAATATCATGAGCAGTAGATGATGAACAGTAAATAACATATTTTATACAACAATATGCAATAGAAGATAATGAATGATTTTGAGCTACATGCTCTGCATTATACTGCAATGACCTATTTCTATCTAAACAACCATAACCAATGCATGAACCATAATACAACATGCATTATTGGAGGTGTTTAGTTGATAAGATATGTTAAGGATTACCTTTTGAGTATTTTGTAATATTTGCAGTCAATATGATGATATCAAAGCATAATATAGGTTTAATGCGTGTTGTAGTTTTGCTGTAACAAAGTGGGCCAGCTACGATTTATATTAAACAGTTAGATTTGTGCAGAGATGGTTCCCTAGTCCTTGGGATGTTCTGTTCCACTTTCAAAATTTAGTTTCATTCAAATCAATGGAACAAAATTTCCAAATTGGAATAAATCTAAAAAGCCATTACAATGGTATATAATGCGCTTAGTGGTATCAACTAGGAATATTTTTCAAGGCATTTGTCTTTACATAAGCAACATTCATGCTGCAAAATACTTCTAGGTATTTCAGAGAATTTTTCCCCATGTCTTTCTCGTGACAGCCTCAATCTTGTGATAAATGATGTTAATCTTTGATGTGGTTGACGATTGTTGAGCAATAAATTTAACCTTGGCGATACCAAGAAAACTCTCCTGGTATCGCCAAGTGGTAGCCTGAAATCTTTTATATGTCCATGAAAAATCAATGGAATCAATCTATAACATCTTACCCAAGATGCGGCATATAAATTCTGTAGTAGCTGAAAGGGCTGGTTCTATTTAAATTCATACCCTGCAGTATGAATATGCTTTTAAGCATGTCCAAGATAAAGCTGATTGCATTTAATTGAGAAATAAGTCTCAACTTTCCAGTTAACGCCTGCTTCTTTGGGACTTGGATAGTAGAATACATTTATGGAAATGACATGAAAATGCATGTCATATGCTGTTTGATGAAACTGCCGGTGTCTGATGGTCTCCGTAAGAATATACTTCATACACGTATTTAACCCAGAACAACTTTTCAAAATTGCAACCTCTATCCCTCCCCATCCTAACAAAGACAGGACCAGATCATTAAATTATTTTGCATGCTGCACAAACAAATTGCACCTCAATGATGAATGTCAAGCCCAGAACCTCCCCATGGGGCACCATTCTGCATTGCTGGTCTGATGTATCAGCCAAGACTATGTGTTCAAGTAGCCTGACAAACTCATTGCCCTCGAGTTTGTGGTGAAGGTAACATTCAATGTTCACTGTTATAATAAATGACATGCGCCAGCAACTTCTGGAGACAAGCATTTATGCATTTCCTAAAGACATCTAATTACATTTAGGTAAGTTACAATTTGTAAAATTGATGTGTATTTCAGAATCAAATGTATTAGGATTAATCAACTCTTTCTTAAAGCTAAACTTGGTTTTAAAAATAATTAAAATCAGAAAATGCTGTCATATGTAAAGAGAGAAATGGAGCTATGGAGTTAACGTCTCAAAAACAAATTGCTGGAGGAATTCAGTGGGTCAAGCAGCATCTGTGGAAGAAATGGGCAGACAATGGTTTGGTTTGGGACCTTCCTCCAGCATTTTGTTTTCTTTGCTCAGGATTCTAACATCTGTAGTCTCTTGTGCCTCCAAGTTAACATTTCAGGTTGTCTTAAAAATAATTAACTTTCTCTTTTGTTTGCGAGTCCTGAGAAAGTCACTGTGAAGAGTAAAACAATTAACATTACCGAGAAATAAAAAGTTTTTTTGTTGCAGGCTAACCAGTCAGCGGAAAGACTATACATGATTACAATCCAGCTTTCCACACTGCACAAATACAGGATAACGGGAATGACGTTTAGTGCAAGATAAAGTCCAGTAAAGTCCAATTAAAGGTAGCCAGAGGGTCTTCAATGAGGTAGATAGAGGTTCAGGACCTCGCTCTCTAGTTGTTGGTCGGATGGTTCAGTTGCTGTCATCAGGCAACTAAATAATCCTACCAACAACTGGAAAGCGGTCCTGAGCCACCCGATACATTCAATGTTTCTGTCTTCACAGATACTGCCCAACATGTTCAGTAGTTCCAGAAATCAATGAATTATGGGACGGCCTGCTGGCTTATTTGTTTGGAGACTATCTTGATCCGCTGGAAATTGGACAGCTCCCTATATTACACCCCAGTTCCCTGAATTTAATTGATGTAGTCAATGAACCACAGCCCGATGTAAGTGTTCCTTTGTGTAAATGGTCCAGTGTAGAGTGGATAGTCAGTTGAGATCACATCCATTGTCAATCTGCCGTGGCAGTAGACAAATTGAAATGGGTCCAGGTCAATTCTGAGTTGCTATATGTCATAACCAAATTATTGACAATTCCCAAGACTGGTGCCCTACAAGGATATGTTCTCAGCCCCTTACTATACTCCTTATACACTCACAATTTTGCAACCAATTTCTTCTTTGAATCCATTTACAAATTTGCAGGTGACATCACTGTAGTGGGCTGGATCTGGAACAGTGCTGAAACACAGTATTGGTAAGAGCTGGTGAGCTTTGTAACATTATGTTAAGACAACACCTTTCCTCAATGTCAGCAAGATGAAGGAGTTAGTTATTGACTTCCGAAAACGAGTTGGAATACACATCCCAATTAGCATCAATGGTGCCAAGTGGAGATGGCAGAGAGCTTCAAGTTCCTGGATATAAATATCACCAACAGTTTGTCCTGGACAACCACATTGTAGCCTAAGGAAGTTTGGCCTGTCTCCAACAATTTCTACAGATGTTCTGCAGAAAGATCTTATTGGGATGCATCAGAAAATTGCTTTGACAACAGCTCTGCCGAAAAATGCAAGAAATTGCAGAGTTGATAATGTAGCCCAGTTGATCACATGGACCAGCCTCACTACCATCAACTCCATCTACAATTCATGTTGCCTTGGGAAAGCAGCCAACAAAATTTACCCCAATCATTCCCGCTTCTCCCCTCTCTCATCAGGCAGAAGATACAAATGCTTGAAAACATGTACTATCAGATTCAAGAACAACTATTTCCCTGCTGTTATCAGACTGCTGAATCATCTTCCCATTAGCTATGGTGTAGTGTCAATCTTCCAACCTATCTCAATGTGGATCTTGGTATTTTCCTCTGTAACTAATGCTGTATTGCTGTAACACTATATTCTGTACTCTGGTATTTTACTCTTTGCACTCCCTGCTGTATTTATGTTTGACGATTGTATGCAAAAATGGAATGATTTGACCAGCTAGTTCACTGTGTCTTGGTAGATTTGGTAATAATAAATCTATACCAATATCATTTCATCACACTGGTCAGTAGTCATTGAGCCTTGTCACCTTGCACCATGGGCACCAGAATTATGATCATCCTCTTAAAGCATGTTGGGGTCCTCGGACTGTCGTAGTGAGAGGTTGAAGATGTCCATGAAAACTTGCGCCAGTTGGTTTATGCAGATTTTATGAAAATGGCCTGGTACGCCATCAAGGACGGATGCTTTATGAAGGTTTACCCTCATGAAGGATCTTCTGACATTGACCACTGAGACTGAGATCACACTCTTGTTAGGGGATGAAGGGGCTTATGAAGTTACATTATTTTTCTCCCTTTCATAGTGAGCATAAAGAGCATTGAGCTTGTTCAGGAGTCGTCATCGGCTGTCACTCGAAATGAGTATGACTGTCCTCTCCATAGGGTCGTCTACTTGTGGGTCTGCAGATGTCTGTAGAGGCCGATCGGTAGTCGTTGAGCCCCCTTCTCTCTCTCTCTCCTTACGGTGCTGTCGCTTTGTCTCTGCCAACACTGCGTAGTTCCATTTCGTGAAGTGCAGCTCCTTCCTGCACGGATTTCCTCCAGGAGCGCGTGTCCAATGCAATGTGCTCCCAGTTGCTCGATGTGATGTGGAATTTCTTCAGACTGTTCTTGATGTTGTTCTTGAGTCATTTCTTTGGCCCGCCGGGGCTCGCCGACCTTCCTTCAATTGAGAGTACAGGATTTGTTTAGGGAGACATGTGTTGGACATGCGGATGACATGGCCAGTCCATTGAAGTGGTGCTGCATTATTGTGGTGGTGAAGCTGGTCATGTTGGCTTCCTCCAGAACGCTGATGTTGGTGCTGATCCTCGGAATCTTTCGTTAAGATCTTTTGATGGTATTGTTCCAGGGCTCTCAGGTGCCTGCTGTAGATGGTCCATGATTTTACTTCGGAGTCACGTGAGTGACTACGTGAAGAACCCCGTCAGTGTGCCTGCACGTCATTACGTCAGACACCTTGACGCAAACGGACGTGAGGAGCAGAGCTCCTACAGTGGTTTGTAGTTTTTCAACTACAAGGTAAGTAGAAACTTTTTTCATGTTTTCCAGGTCCGTTTACTGTGGGTCTATGGGGATTTTTTCCACAGACGCCATGGATAAAACGGACAGGGGGAAGAGGCGAGCGACACAGCCGACAGAAGTCGGGAAAGTCGGGAGTCTGCGGTTAGAGACCAACCGCCTCTAAACCCCGGTACAGTCGCCAGCGGTGAGCATAGCGACTGTGGACCTGGGGCTGGTGAAAACACAGTCAGCGCCTGTTGGGCAAAAGACGAAGTTTAAATCCCAACGGCCCACGGAGGGAGTCCCAGGCAATGGAAGTAGCTCCAGGGCTAGATACTGCTTTTGAGCGTATTGCCCAAAGAAAGCCTTTTACATAGGCTGTTGGAGCAAAGTTCACTCAGGGAGGAGTGTACTGAAAGCCAAGCTGCTGGAAGCAGCTCAAACAGCTCCGGGTACAGGGCTAGATACTGCTTTTGAGCGTATTGCCCAAATAGAAAGCCTTTTCCATAGGCTGTTGGAGCAAAGTTCACTCAGGAAGGAGTGTACTGTAATCCAAGCTGCAGGAAGCAGCTTAACAGCACCTGGCTCATGGCTGATGGAATGCACCCTCAGGAATGTGGAGCGTGCTACGGGTCATGAGATTTCAGACCCGACTCTGATGGTGAGGCTGTACAAGGCGATGAATGGCAGCTGCCAGATGTTCCACCCCTAGTAGGATTCGCTGCCCCATCAGGGTCAGGAGAGCCATTAGGAGAAGAACTGGCCTCCTTAATAAATTACTTGGTTTACCATCAGCTGGAACAGCAGGAGATGGATGAGACTGCAAGAAAGCAGGAGACCCCAAGTAACTGTGGGTTGCTGAAAGCAGCAGCAGTGAACCAAATTATCTGGAATCAGTTGCAGAGAATATTAAAGCTGCTGGGTTCTGGAATAACTGCTTTTACCACAATAGCAGGTAACAGCCAAGAGATGACGAAGTTGCATCAGGAAGCACTGGGGTTGCTATGCAGCACCCACTTCGAGATCAATTATCTGAGGAAAGTGCTATACGGCCTACTATGAATCCGAAATTCGCAGCACTCTGCAAACCAAGTAATATACAATTACCCAACCTACTCTTTGGAGAGGATCTCGGGAGATGTATTAAAGAGTTGGAAGATGAAGCGAAAACAGGATTGATAAAAACATCAATGGTTGCAAAGTCTGTAAAAAGGAAGTATCCTTTCAGACGTCATACGGATCCTAGACCAGGACCAAGTCGCTCATCAACGCAGGGACGTAGCTGGCGGCCTGCAGCGGGAGTAAGGACCAGTGGTGGTGCTTCCGGGAGAATCCAGGGATCTCAGAATACTCAAATGACTCAAGAGGTAGGTGGACCTGGTTCTCAGGGGAACATACTAACTGGATTAAGTCCAAAAGTTGGAGGCAGATTACGTCTCTTCTATAAACATTGGAAGAAGATTACTTCAGATGTGGTAATTCTGAATAATATACAAGGATTTCGAATTGAATTCAATACAAATTATGATTTGCCTGTCCAGCATGTTCCTAGCAGAACTCTCCACTTTGCGATAATGGAGGTTCAAGTTGCACTTCAAAACCGTATATATAAAAGGTGTTATTGAAGAATCAGTCTACCAAATTCACCAATTTGGGTCAAATATATTCCCTCGATCAAAAAAGGATGGAGGATGTAGGATTATTATAGACTCGACAAGTCTGAATCCTTTTGTTCAGTGCCTGTTCACTTGCAAGATATGAAGTATCTTAAATTTACATGGATGAACCAATTAGGGCAGTTCAAAGCTCTGCCTAATGCGTTAACGTTCCCTCCCAGAATATTCATAAAATTGTTAAAATCAATTCTGGGGTTGCTGAGAGCCAGGGGCATGTACTAATGGCATACCTGGATGATGTCCTGATTATAGGAAGGACAAAACAGTCAACAGAAGCGTCGGTTGCAGTAATAAAATCAAACTTTTGAAAGTTTGGGGGTTTCTAAATTCATCCAAAGAAATCAAGGTTAAAAACATGTACCTCGATTGATTATTTGGGGTTCACAATTGATTTAGCCCAAATGCAAATTACTTTGCCCAGTGAAAAAAGGGTGGAGTTGATTAAAGATTGCAGTAATCAGTTAAACGAGCAAAAACCTCTAATCAGGTGGCTCGAGTACTGGGAAAATTAGTAGATTCCCAGCAGTCCAGTATGGACCATTACATTATTAACAGCTGCAGAGAATCAAAGAACAGGCACTGAGAGTAAATGCTGGTCATTTTGATAGAACCATGCAAGTAACAACAAATGCTGTTTCTAAGCTGCAGTGGTGGATTCTACATGTCTCAAGCAGTTCAGGCAAAGTGCTGATTGAACAACATTCCATGATATTACAAACTGATGCCAGTGCACTAGGATGGGGTGCAACTGACTTAACATGGAGCTGCGGAGGCAGATGGAATCAGGAAAAGTTAGTGTTACTGCAGACATGGGGAATTACCTATTTGGAGCTTTTAGGAGGTTTCTATGGACTCCAAGCTTATGGTTCTAACACAACTAAAAGGAAGGTTCAAGTTCAAATTAATAAACACAACAGTAGTTGCCTATATTAATGATATGGGTGGAATTAAGTCGGTGTCATGTGACAAAATGGTTAAATCCACTTTGGTCTTGGTGTATTGAAAAGAACATTTGGATTTCAGCTATCTATCTACCAGGTAGAATGAACACGATAGCAGACACCAGGTCACGAAAAGTTCCATGATAATAAAGAATGGATGTTGAATCAAGAGGTATTCAATGATATAGTAATCAGATTTGGAATGACCGACATCGACTTGAATCATCAGCTATCGAGATATGTCTCATGGAAACCAGATCCAGGAGCAGTGGCGATTGATGCTTTCTCGCTACATTGGGGTGGTATGTTTTCATATATATTTCCACCTTTATGCCTCATAAGCCAATGTTTGCTTAAAATCAGGCAAGATGCTGCTTCAAGGGTATTGGTAGTACCAGATTGGCCTACACAGCCATGGTATCCGTTGATATTAGAATTAACAACACAAATGTTGATGAAAGTCCCAAAAAAGAGTAATTTATTGCTGCACCCTGTACAGGGGAACAACATCCATTATATGATCGTTTGGATTTGTTGATTTGCAGGTTTTAAGAATGCCTTTTCTGGGACGAGGACTGTCTGAGCATACTGTGGACATGCTTACGGCAGCCTGGAGGAAGAGCACTCAAAAACAGTACCTTTCTTATATTAAGAAATGGGAAGAGTTCTGTGTACAAAAGAATGTGCAATAAAGTACTGCAGATATTTCAAATGTTTAGAATTTCTGTCAAAACTTTATTATGATGAAGGTCTGAGTTGTAGAGCAATTAATTCAGCCAGAAGTGCATTGTCCTCATATTTGGTTCTGGATTCAGAAAGAAACTCATTTGGGTCACACCCAATTGTTTCCAGACTAATGAAAGGAATCTTTAATTCCAAACCACCGAAACCTAGGTACATGACAATCTGGGATGTAAGTGTGGTACTGAAACTACTTCGTGAATGGTCATCAAGTGTGTCTTTACCTTTGGTCAAGCTCAGTATGAAAGTATTCATGCTTATGGCATGAGTGACAGCACAACGAGTGCAAACACTTGGAAAATTACAAATAGACAGTATGGAAGTAACTGAAGACAAGGTTACATTCTATATCTATGACCTACTAAAGTAAATTAGGCCAGGTGTGACAGGATTTAAAATTATGCTAGCAGCATATCCAAATGATCAATGTCTCTGTATCAAGACATATTTATTACAATACATTGCGGTCACAAAGAATTTGAGAATACGGAAACTGGGTTGTTGATCACACACAAGAAACCACACAAGAGAGTTTCAATACAGACTATTTCCAGATGGATAAAAGAAGTCTTAACAGCTGCTGGTATTAACACTTATGTTTTTACGTCTCACTCGACTAGGGCAGCAGAAACATCGGCAGCCAGGGCAAAAGACGTCCCCGTCGACCATATCCTCACAGCCGCCGGGTGGTCCAATGAGTTGATGTATCAACATTTTTACCATCGGCCTATTGTTAATGCGGGGTTGTTTGCAGAAACTATTTTAAGTTCTGTGTAAATTCCTCTGGTTTAAAGGGGATCTGATTCATTTCATTATTGAAATGAATTACTGCATTTGTGGTACAAATGTTATTATGAATGCATGATTGATTATTCTCGTTCCGAGTCAATCTATGCAGTGAGAAGCCTGGATTGATCCACGGCATGAAATCACAAAGCTTTAAAATCTTCACGTAGTCACTCACGTGACTCCGAAGTAAAATAGTAAGATTAAATGAGAACTTACCTAAGTTTGAAGTTTGATCTTTATTTTATGAGGAGTTACGTAGGTGATTACGTGCCCACCACAACCCTACCCTCTATCATAAAGGTCAGATGGAAGTCCTTGTATTACTCGTTTTATTATGAGTATATTACTTCGGTTGTTGTTTTTTGTGCTTTGAAGATTGACGCGCAGGCGCACTGGCGGGGTTATTCACGTAATCACCTACGTAACTCCTCATAAAATAAAGATCAAACTTCAAACTTAGGTAAGTTCTCGTTTAATCTTACTAATCGGCTCCATACAACAGGGTAGAGAGGACAATGGCTCTGAAGACCAGCAGTTTTGTTTCAGCTTTAGGTCTCGGTCTTCAAAGACTCTTCCTGGCACAACTCAGGCGATGGTTGACCTCAGAGTCGATGTCAGCTTTTGAGGAAAGAATGCTGCCAAGGTAGGGGAAGTGGTCAACGTTTTCCAGAGTGGTGTCGTCCACTTTTATAGTGGGCTGGGTAGACGGCAGGTTGGGTGTAGGTTGATGTAGGACCTGGGTCTTCTTGATATTTAAGGCTAGGCCCATACAAAGCTTTGTATGCCTTGGCAAAGGCATTCAGGATGCCCTGGAGGTTTTCTGCAGCGTGTGCTGAATGGCGCAGTCATAGAAACATAGAAACATAGAAAATAGGTGCAGGAGTATGCCATTTGGCCCTTCGAGCCTGCACCGCCATTTGATATGATCATGGCTGATCATCCAACTCAGTATCCCATCCCTGCCTTCTCTCCATACCCCCTGATCCCTTTAGCCACAAGGGCCACATCTAACTCCCCCTTAAATATAGCCAATGAACTGGCCTCAACTACCTTCTGTGGCAGAGAATTCCACAGATTCACCACTCTCTGTGTAAAAAATGATTTCCTCATCTCGGTCCTAAAAGTCTTCCCTCTTATCCTTAAACTGTGACCCCTTGTTCTGGACTTCCCCAACATCGGGAATAATCTTCCTGCATCTAGCCTGTCCAACCCCTTAAGAATGTTGTAAGTTTCTATCAGATCCCCCCTCAGTCTTCTGAATTCCAACGTGTACAAGCCGAGTTTATCCAGTCTTTCCTCATATGAAAGTCCTGCCATCCCAGGAATCAGTCTGGTGAACCTTCTCTGTACTCCCTCTATGGCAAGAATGTCTTTCTTCAGATTAAGAGACCAAAACTGTACGCAATACTCCAGGTGTGGTCTCACCAAGACCCTGTACATCTGCAGTAGAACCTCCCTGCTCTTATACTCAAATCCTTTTGCTATGAATGCTAACATACCATTTGTTTTCTTCACTGCCTGCTGCACCTGCATTCCTACTTTCAATGACTGGTGTACCATGACACCCAGGTCTCGTTGCATCTCCCCTTTTCCTAATCGGCCACCATTCAGATAATAGTCTACTTTCCTGTTTTTGCCACCAAAGTGGATAACCTCACATTTATCCACATTATACTGCATCTGCCATGCCTTTGCCCACTCACCCAACCTATCCAAGTCCAATGATTTCACCATTTTCCAAATGTGCTGCTATCCCATCTTTAATAACTGACTCTAGCAGTTTCCCCACTACCGATGTTAGACTAACTGGTCTGTAATTCCCCGTTTTCTCTCTCCCTCCCTTTTTAAAAAGTGGGGTTACATTAGCTACCCTCCAGTCCTCAGGAACTACTCCAGAATCTAAAGAGTTTTGAAAAATTATCACAAATGCATCCACTATTTCTGCGGCTACTTCCTTAAGTACTCTGGGATGCAACTTATCCGGCCCTGGGGATTTATCGGCCTTTAATCCATTCAATTTACCTAACACCACTTCCCGGCTAACCTGGATTTCACTCAGTTCCTCCATCTCATTTAACCCCCGGTCCCTTGCTATTTCCGGCAGATTATTTATGTCTTCCTTAGTGAAGACAGAACCAAAGTAATTATTCAATTGGTCTGCCATGTCCTTGTTCCCCATGATCAATTTGCCTGTTTCTGACTGCAAGGGACCTACATTTGTTTTAACTAATCATTTCCTCTTGACATATCTATAAAATCCACGTACTGAAGCTCCATGATGGCGGTGCTACTGACTTTGCTCTTGGCCTTCAACCTATCAAGGTTGAAGAGCCCACCATCAGTTCTGTCGAGGATTGGGATCCCCTGTGGCAGCTCTTCACCAATGAGGTGAAGTATGGCAGCAATGAAGACGGCAAACAGGGTGGTTGCGATGATGCATCAGGAGTGATGTGTTGCTGTCAGTTGAGCTGCTTGGTTTCACCTTGTAGGAAGTGATGGCGTGTAAGCACTGGCGCAGTTGCCAAGCATCTATCCGAGCCTCCAATTTTGAGGCTCCAAGTGTCTTTGCATTCTTGATGGCTTTCTTATCTGTGCACTGTGGATGGCTTGATTGCATTCATGCAGTCTTTTCTTTAACTGGATAGCACACAAACAAATGTGTATTACTGTACACGTGACAATAACAAACTAAACTAAACTAAATTAAAATACTTAGAATTCTTGTAATCTTCAATCACCTGACTTGCTTTTAGCATATCTGGCCTTCAGTAGATTGGAGACCTCCTGGTTCATCCAAGGCTTCTAGTGAGGGGACACTCAGTTGTCTTGGTGAAGGGCCTGTCCCACTTGGACGACCTAATCCATGAGTTTAGAAGACCCTAGACGAGTTGAAAAAAATGTCACGGTCATGTTGACTCTCCGAAGTAAAAGACCTCCCACGACCTCCTACGACTATGTGTACGACCTCCTACAACCCCCCTCGACCTCAGTCTTCCACACCTAAGACCAACTACGACTAGCTACGAGTGGAAATTATCACATGATAAAATGAGGTCAAGTTTGCATTTTTTTCTCGGGCCAGTTACCGACCCACGACTAACTACTACTACCTACGACTATCTACGACTACCATCACAACCTACTACGACTATCTACGACTACCTACGACTATCTACGACTACCTACGACTATCTACAACTATCTACGACTACCATCACGACCTACTACGACTACCTACGACTAGCTACGAGTAAAATGTATCAATTTTTTCCATGCCGACCTTTTTTTTACTCGTGGACATTTTTTATCAGGCTGGAAAAAACGCCGCGACCTACTTGAAGCCATGAGTACGCGGAGACCACTCACGAGCATGAGGAAGAGTTACAAAGACCTCCTACGACCTCGTGGCGACAATGCTGCGAGTATGAGTGAAGAGCAAACTCGGCAGAGGTCGCCAATTAGGTCGTGAAAGTGGGACAGGGGCTGAAGAACACACTCTTGCATGGATTTCCTTGTAAAGTCTGTAACCTTGAACATCACCCAGTCTACCTGCTCCAAGCAATCATGAGGCCGCTTCCCTGGCTCCCCTGACCTGTTCTGTACAATCCCCTCTGCAGGAGCTGCACTCTGCAGTTGCATAATAGTCATAGAGTCATACAGCGTGGAAAGAGCCCTTCGGTCCAACTTTCCCCACACTAACCAACATGTCCCATCTACACTAGAACCACCTGCCTGTGTTTGGACAATATCCCTATAAACCTGTCCTATCCATGCACCTATCTAAATGTTCCTTAAACATTGCAATAGTACCTGCCTCATCTAGCTCCTCTAGAAGCTCGTTCCATATACCGACCGCACTTTATGTATAAAAGTTACACCTCGGGTTCCTATTAAATCCTATATGCAGGAAGAAGCAGCATAGTCAGGTGGCTCCATCTTCCAAAGCATGAGTGAGGAATGGAGCAATAGATGTCTCTGATGTAAAAGTAGCACAGGTCGAGAGTATTTGATTCTCAAATGCTGCAGGAAACCGACTGATGGTAGTTCCGAAGTAAAAGAATGACACTTCCAAGTAAAAGAATAACACAACAATTGTTTTCTAGGACAGAAAGTTCCTTTGGTTGAGGAGAGACTGAAGCAAAGAAGTCACCAACAGGGAAATAGGCACTAAACCAACGAGATAGATGTTGTGAAGAGATTCAAGGAAGTACATTTGACTTGCTTAATTCTGGTTACAAACGCAAAGAATTAACAGGAGACACGTCACAGCACTGAAAATACTGATAATGAAAAGGTATTATAATCTTGACATTTATATCATAATGGAAAGAGGCCATCAATATCAGACTCTATAACCTACAAGATCAAAGGACGAGTGTATATATAATCACAATATCACATTGTGACTTACTTCTTAGTAAACCACTGCTGACAAGTCATTTATCCTATTTCTACTACACTTTTTAGCAGAATGAGCAAATAATTTAAACTGTGGCTTTAGGGAGAAGTAAACCACTACTTCACATACTCTGTTTGTACCAGAATGGGATTATATTCTCAATTGAGGATTGATTCCCAATATGGTTGTATCTGCAAGATAGGTTTTTAGTTTAGTTTAGTTTAGTTTATTGTCAACGATTGACTGTTGAAAATGCATTGAGTTTGTAACTTTAAAAAAAGTCAGTGATATATTGTGTATAGAAATGAACCAATTACTCTTAATATTAAGATATACATAGTCAGCTGTGTTTCCATAAGATATTGAATATAATGTTTTATGGGTATGACAAATACATTTGAACATGACTCTCCAGTACAAACAATGAGAAAATATTAAAGAATTAAAATGGGAAATTGGTGTGACTTCATGTGTTTACTGGAGCAATTTGATTGCAAGAATAATTTGATTTGCACTGTATTATCTAATATTGTGCAAATATTGTGTAGATGCTTGTTTAATTCGAAGGTAGACACAAAATGCTGGAGTAACGCAGAGGGACAGGCAGCATCTCTGGAAAGAAGGAATGGGTGATGTTTCTGGTCCAGAGTTACTCCAGCATTTTGTGTCTACCTTGTGCAAATATTATTAGATTGCTTTGCAAGAAAGCATTTTCTGCCTTGATTTTTGTAGGTTTCCCCCAGTTTCCTATGCAGAAAAACAGTAGGAACAGCAGTTTTAATTTTTACCAATCTCCTAGAAATGAAATCTTACCTGAATCTCACTTTGGAAAGATGTCTATTATTCACTTTTCTTGATTAAATTTGAAAATACACTTTTAGCGTTGTGCTAATTATGTCACTGTAAAAACTATTGGGATGGTGCCACCAAGATAGAAAATGAGGCAGGGTGTAAAAAGCAATAGTCAGTTCACTATTGACTATTTCTCATTCAACACTATAACTTCTGCCATTTCCAAATCTTGACTGAGCTGAATTTAACTCTTACTATTTGTTGGAAACTGGATGGGCTACAGGAAGTTAAAACGACTTTTTGTAGTATTTAACCCCAAATTATTTACAGTGCAATAGGAAATATGTCCTGGAGACACAACAGATTACAGATGCTGGAACCTTGAGCAAATAAAACAAACTTCTGGGGGACCTTAGTGGGCCAGGCAGCATCTGTGACAGAAAAAGGTAATGTTTCAGGTTGGGACCCTTCTTCAGAATGATGTAGGGGGAGATAGCTGGTGGAATCAGATCCAGGGAAGGGGTGAAGCAAGCTGGCACGTGATAAATGGATCCAAGTAATGGGGAGTTTAGTTCCTGAAAAGAGGTGAGGAATGAGGTGTAGGATCAGATGTTGCACCTCCTGTTGTTATACGTTAAAGAGCTTGGGAAGAGAAGGGGATGGGGGTGGGGGGGAGTAGATGGGAAGAGGTGAGCAGACAGAGTCACTTGGAGAGTGGAATCTGTGGAAAGCAGAAAGTAATCGGGAGGGAAAGATATGTCTGGTGGTGGACTTTAGTTGAAGGTATTGAAATATTATGGAGAATAATGCATTGAATGCAAATGGGGGTGGGGTGAAAGGAAAGAACCAGGGGAACTCTATCCCCGTTTTATCTGGGGGAAGGGGGTGTAAGAGCAGAATTGCAATAATGGAAGGGTTATGGTTGAGGGCTCCATCTCAACAACTGCTGTGGGGGACAAGGTAAGTAAGTATCCTGCACCAAGCGGAGATCTTAAAGGTCCTAGAGTGGAAAATCTCACCTTGAGAGCAGATGTTCTGTTTTATGATGCAATGGGATTTGCTAATAAATTTAATACATGCTGAACAACAATTATTTTTGAGCCAGTTGAGGAGTTAAAATAGTTAGCAACCTGGAGATCCCTTAGGATTTGGCAGACCGAGTGCATGTGTTTGGCGAAACAATCGCTGAGGCTCCATGTGGCCTCACCGATGCACAGTAGGAGCTTGATCTGCCAAAGCATAGGGGGTCTCCTGGTTGTGAACCATTTAAACTCTTCCCATTCCCACACTTACATTTCTGTCCTGGGCCTCCTCCATTCGCAAGCAAATTGGAAGAACCATGCCACATATTCTGCGTGGGTAGCTCCAACTTTAGGTAACTCCCTTCCCCCCTAATCACTCCCCTACCTCCCCTGTGTCCCACCTGGACTTGCACCTATTTCTCCCCTCCTCTCCCGTTCCACCTACATTCATTCCTCTAGCTACACAATTTACAGTGTTTCTATCCTTTTTTTCTCACACCTTCTGTCTGTTCATCTCTGGCCTTTATCCACCAACTGCCTATCATAAACACCCCTCACATGTATCAATCTATTACCTGCGACATTTTGACCTCCCCCCCACACACCCACCCCCTCTGCAATCAAGAATTTCAACCAAAACGTCGATCCATGTTCTCCAGAGATGCTGCTTGATCCACTGAGTTACTCCAGCACTTTGTGTTTTTTTTGCAAACCAGCATCTGCAGTTCCTGTATACTCTTTATTTTAACTTGGATATTTTTAATGAATCACCAGCAATAACAACTATTAAAACACTGTTTTACATATCTTTTTAAGGTCAGATAAATATCCCACTATACTGACTTAACTGAGCAGGGGAATCACGTGTAATATTCTGGTCACAACTAGATTCATGATATGTTGTATATACAGTTCTTGTACACACATGAGAATTAATGAATTATCTATTGATTAAATTCCACTCTAACAAATCCAGTATGGCAGATAAATGAACTACTCAGGCCACATGTAGGCCATTACAGGGTAATCAACCAGTTTTTAGTGCTCAATTGGGAAAAATCAGATGCTGATTATAATATGAGAATTAAAAAAGGTGAAAAAAAGAGCTAGATTTGTTTCAAAACATTAGAAACACCCCCCCCCCCCTTCCCCATTTTTTCTTAACTAGCTTTTTCCAATCTTCATCTGTTCTTTTAATTTCTCAAACAAAATGCCATCTTTGGCATAATCACATCTCCCTTTAATACCCTTTGAATATTGTGGCACTGGCCATCCAGAACTGGTTAAGGCAACATATTCAGGAACATATTTGTATTTCTCAAAATCTATTTGAATACCATATCCTGGAGGTGTACTAATAGGATCATTAGGTCATGTCATAAGGAATAGGAGTAGAATTAGGCCATTCGGCCCATCAAGTCTACTCCACCATTCAATCATGACTGATCTATCTCTCCCTCCCTCCTATCTCTCCCTCCATTCTCCTGCCTTCTCCCCATAACCTCTAACACCTGTACTGATCAAGAATCTATTTATCTCTGCCTTAAAAGTACCCACTATCTTGGCCTCTACAGCCTTCTGGCAAAGAATTCCACAGATTCACCACCCTCTGACTAATTTTCTCCTCATCTTCCTAAAACGTCCTTTAATTCTGAGGCTATGACCTCTAGTCCTAGAAACTTCTTATTACCTTCTTATTTGCCCATGTGTGCACACTCATATGCATTTTTATATTTCCCAAAGTTTCCTGATTCATATTAATGTGACTCCCAAGTGTCCACCAGGACCAAATGGATACTTTAATTTGTGACCAGTGAGAGTAAACTGAGTAATAAATTGAATCATATTATACCACCATTTTGAGAAGTAGTGAAGAACATATCTGGTTAAAGTTAGTAACTGGCCCTGCAAATTTTATTTGGTTTTTAACAGTATTCTTCATCTTCAGTTGCAGTCTATAGAAGAAGGAATGCAACAAAATCACTGCACACTATACCTATTAGCATACTTGCACATTTTTATTTAGTCAACTGATCCTGATTTTCCCTTCCATTGAGAAAAGAAAGCTTCTTCCCACTGCACCAAGTTTGCTGCACAGATCAAGCAGGCTACATCCTTTACCTGTGACCCTCCCTCTCTTTCCCTAAAATAGATACAAAAAGCTGGAGTAACTTAGTAGGACAGGCAGCATCTCTGGAGAGGAGGAATGGGTGGTGTTTCGGGTCGAGACCCTTCTTCAGAGTACATATCTCTTCAGTTTAAACCTGCATCTGCAGTTCCGCCCAACACATACTCTCTTTCACTAATGTACTCTTTATCAGTTGGTAAATATTTCAATAAAATCAGCCACCTCGTTCTGTTCTGAGCTTATGGAAAACGTCTTGTGCTATTCCCTCAAGAGAATTGGGATCGCCATCATTGAATTATCTTGGGATAACCATTGCTTTGCCTACTCCCGTATCATTGATTCTTGTGACTAACAGATTGATAAATATCAAACTAAATGGACCCCTGACTCTATGCACAATGTTATGTATTCCAGTGAAACAACTGCCGAAAAATTGGACCCATTAAGAAGTGCTTTTGAACGTAGTTCGAAGCACCTGAAGTGCTTGGTTCACATCAAAGCTTCTTTGAACTGGTGCGTACTTCACAGATCCCTCAAAATGTGAGCTCGACACTGTCAATGAACATAGAGCTTGTGACCAGCACCTGGAGACCTATGTGCCATCACACTCCTTGCCACTTCTGTTACCCTTTACCCCACTGTTAGATCTCACTTACATGGCAGCTACAGAATCCTTTAACAACACATCCATCCCTTCACACACCAGCAATGTTTGTGAAATATGCAAATCAAGTTCAATGTTTCCCAAGAGGAGTAAACATGCAAAAAGATTTCTTAGAGCAAGATAATGATTTTTGTTTACTGACTGTTTATATGCAGTAACCGTTACATGTAGCAGCCATTTAACATATCAAATGCAGGGGAAAAATTATTTTTTATGTATTACTCCACAGTTCCCTCGCAATGCCCTCTATTGATGTTAACGGACCTGCTGAGTTCCTCCACCAATTTTTCCTCAAGATTTCATCATTTGCGATCTTTTGTGTGTTTCTTATCAGAATTACTGCCTATTGCAAATACAATCAGGACGATAGGACAATAAACAAGTGAATTTCATATTTTAAAACTGATTTTCTATATCAGCAGTCTGAACCTGCTCTAAAAAATGGTGCATTTGTTCACAATAGTTCACCTCCAAATCCTTTCTCTAAGGTAAAATGGCATGTCATCCCCTTATATATACCAAAGTTTTAAACTTAGTCTCCATCCAAAATATATCCGAATTGCACCCCATTGCTGCTCTCTGACCAAAAATATTTGAAAAGCCAAAAAATATCTCCTAACTGAACAAATAAAAACAATGCATATCAGTCTTTTGGAGTAAGAGGATACTGCTGCTGTCTTCAAAGCTTTCAGCCTGTTGTGGCTGCATCAACTCCATTGCTCAGTTAAATGTGGTAGAGACCTCATCTTAAAGGATAAAATTCAGGGCCAGGAGGAAATCGAATGAGAAAATATTGGGCCCCTTTACAGCTTCTGATCTACCTGTTACTCACTGGCCAGAACCCTGGTTTTTGGCTGTAAATTTGGCCAACTGTTCAACACCACAAAGTTCATAAGCCCAGACTTTAGAATGGACAGTGACCCTCTCATCACTTCTGTAGTGCGTGGTGTACAAATTCCAACACTTGGCTACCTGTGAGGTGCTACACTGAGAGTTGCCTTTATATAAATAATATTAATCTCCCAACACATTTTATGGGGTGGTGACTGTAACATACTGAAACCCTCTCCCTTTTATGAGCATATTCATCTGAATCTGCTGTAGCTCTTCTCTGCTTATAATACAAAAAAAAACACGTTTCCTAAAATATTGACATCTTTCCATTGAAAATTATTTTATTGATAGTTCTTCCCTATTTTTACACTTCACGTCTCCATATTTGGTAATGCCATAAAATATTGCTAAGCCTAATGCGTTTATATTCTGTTGAGATATCTGCAATTAAAATCTATATTATTGCTAAATAATTAATTTTAGAATTACATGAGTTTACTCGCAGTGAATTGATAACATGTATATGTGGCGAATCTATCTCATTTGTTTTGTACTTGGGTACTGTTGCCCTTAATGCAAGCATAAGCTGTGCAGACTTCAACCTAACTATGTATGAAAGATTGCAATAAATATATTACCTTCTCAAAAATTTGAAATAAAATTTAAATGCATTTTGAATTAAATCAAACTCAACAGGCATGCATATTATTCTCACTTTTAGAAGCAAGAAAAAAATGTGTGAATTATACATTCTTATACTTGATATATAACCAAGAAAATTCATAATGTCTTGTTCTTTCTACTTTCTTTGAGTCATGGGGGATTCATGATTAAACATGAAAAACTACCTTTTCAAGGAATATTGACTGGAAAATATAAAATAGTATGTAACAGATAGCAGTCAATCATAATAATCATCAGAGCTTTATATCCTTCAATGATTTGTAGGCTTGCTCTGCTATTATTCATTGTGGGATTGCCCACTGCCTCCTGGAGCAACATCAACCTGAGGCAGAAAGTTGTGGCCGCTGCCGATGACACACATTTGAAGATAGGTTGATGAGAGATGTTTTTTTACAGAGAACAATAGATTTTGCCTTTCCTCCCAGGGCATCATATTCAAAGTTATTGCAATACTAAAAGACACTGTACCAAAACATAAGGCTAACCACATGCTGAAAGGCTGAGTTCAGGATTTAGCGATTAAATCTAGTATTTTTTGCTCCTTTGTGAATAATGGCACAAGATATTTTATATCCATTTGAGCAGACAAACAGTACTCCCCTACGACTGAAACACCAGGCTGAATTATATGGTCACATCGTGAATAGTCGCCACAACCCACAAACCTATCAGCCAAATGTGAGGGCTGCCAGCCAAGATAATTTCTCACATGTTTTTATTTATTTTCTTAAATTCTTGAAATCAGTATTTCTGTGGTAACATCAATTAACACTTAACAAGTTAAAAAAAAAAGTGTAGGAAGGAATTGCAGATGCTGGTTTAAATCGAAGATAGACACAAAATGCTGGAGTAACTCAGCGGGACATGCAGCATCTCTGGAGAGAAGGAATGGGTGATGTTTCGGGTCAAGACCCTTCTTCAGACTGATTGTTGCTGTCTTATCTCTGCAACTTTAATTGCAATGATATTGGCTTATACTCCTGAGGTTCTGTGGAATATTTGAGAATAAACCTGTGGCAGGATTCATTATTTGTACCAAACCTAATGTCAAAAGATTCATGTGTTTGGAATGTGTACAGTTAAACTATTTGCTTTGGCTTGTATTAATTCTTAAAAACAAAATTCAGAAGTAAGATAATAAGAAAATAGATTAAAAAGTTACTAGCCCCTTAACCTACAACCTGTATAAATAGATAAATAAGGCAATATTGTTTGAAACTGGAACCATATAAAGGCTAAAAGTATAGAACATCTATATATTACTAAAACTCTCATCTTCTTTGTTTGTTTGTATATATATTTGTTTGTTTGTTCCCGAAACTTTGCAAAAATGGTACACGATAGAGCAGCAATTTTAGGCCCACCTTATTCACCATTGTCCTGTGATGTACATTAGCCAAGTTTCGTTCTGATTTATGTTATATTTTTCAAGTTATTGACATTTTAAACTTAAATTAACAAAAGAGCGCCCCCACTTGCCGGCCGCGCCTATGCAGTTGGGGGAGGCCTGTCAGCCGCGTCACAATTGAAAATGGTACCGGTGACGTGGCAATGACGCAAAATGATGGCGTCTCCCTGCACATGCGCAGTGGCCCTGGTATCCGCGCATGTGCAGTTGGAGCCTTAGCCGATTTTCATCGCCATTTTTTTTTCGCGTGTACTTGCCTGGCCTCACAACGGGGACCCAACGGCTCCACGGGTAAGTTTTGTTCTATTTTACAATCGGCTCCATGGGTCCTCTATTCACTTTATTAACTTTAACTTAATTTCTGTCGTCAACGGCACAACTTTGAATGCGGCAAAAAAATATGACTGGTGGCGGGATCATGTTAAATGTGGTGGAAATGTCAAATAATTATATGTTGGTTACAGTGGCTTGGGGGGGGGGGTGGAAGGCGAGGATAAATGGAACTCTATCCTTGTTCCATCTGGGGTGAGGGGGATGAGAGCAGAACTGGAGGACATGGAACTGGAGGAGAAGAGCTCCCTACATAAGAGAAGGGGGGGGAGTGGGGGACCATGTTTTCTGAAGAATGGCAACATTTCAGATGTTCTACCTGCCAAGCTTTGTCCAGCCCCCGACCTCAATATTCCAGTTTTCTGCAGAGTAGACACAATGGGCTGAATTGCCTAATTCTGCTCCTATGAATATGACTTATGAACTCCCCCATATTCTCCCAGTCTGAAGAACGGTCCTGACCCAAACATCATCTGTTCATTCAGGCCACAAATGCTGCCTGTCTTGTTGAGCTCCTCTAGCACTTCATGTTTTGCTCAAAATTCCAGCATCTGCAGCTTTATGTCTCCATGAAAAGGAAAAGCCTTGTTGAATCTTACTAATTCCACCCTGCTTTCAATGGTTTGAAAATAAAATTCAATGCACATTAGCGCCCTATGGACCATTTGACAAACAATAGAGAACGATGCCTCAAATATTCATGGACTATCTACACTCACCTTTCATATTTTAAGTGCTGCTGCTCTTGTTTTAGAATCACACTGGCAAGATAGTATTTCCTTATGGTGATCTAATTATACCTCTCTAAATATGATTCTGATGCCTTTACAAAATAATTTCATTACACACTACAAACTGAACAAAAATTAAATTATGAATTCATGGTATCAATGGCTTGCAATATGATAAAAGAGTTGAAAAATGTCAATGAGCACACTCAGAATAACTAAAAAGCAAAGAAAAAATATTTATAATACACACTTCAACCATTACTAATCCTCATTTTATACCTAATGAATGGAATCAGGTCTGCCAATACTAAATATCTAAATATCTAAATTTGTCTTTTGCATTTACAGAAATGTTGTCATTGTTACTTGATCAGTCGTTTTTGTTGGTGAAGTCCAAATAATATGAACAGCTGTACTATTGATCACATTGCCTGCTAGGGATAAGATGCCCTAAGGCTTCAAAAAGGGAGGGAAAGAACATTCTAATTTCTGGCTGTTACAGAATGAAGCACTTTGTGAACTTAGACACACAATGGTTCAATGGCAATCTGACCATTCCGTTGAAAAATATGAACCATGAGTAAGTTACTGGCAAAATAAATGCAAACAAGTAACTTAAAACAATAGTCAATCATCAAAAGAAAAAAATAAGACTGGGTACAGTGGCACAGCTGGTAGAACTAATGGCTCACAGCACCAGAGACCCGGGTTCGATCTTGACCTTGGGTGCTGTCTGTGAGGGGTTTGCATGTTCTTGCTGTGACCGTGTGGGTTTACTCTGGGTGCTCCAGTCTCCTTCTGCATCCTAAAGACGTGTGGGTTTGTAGGTTAATTGGTCTCTGTGAATTGCTCATTGTGTGTAGGGAGTGGGAACGTAGCACTAGTGTGAATGGGTGATTGATGGTCAAAATGGACTCAGTGGGCCAAAGGGCTTGTTTCAATGCTGTATCTCAAAACCACAGTAAAAAAGTCATGGTCTCGAATGTCCAGCGCATAGGTGAATAGGTGGAAAGGTGACTGACCTTGCAAGGTTCATGATAGTTGGCCCAGGAGTGCCATGTTATAGTCACTCCAAGGGCAACATTACAAAATTTTCTTTGCAATGATTCAAATCACATATTCCATGGTGAACAATGTCATCACATGTGCAGGTATATAGTGTCCGGCGTGCAAAACATAAATATTCCAGGAACCACTTGTTTTTGGAATGACATAGAGTGAGGCTCAATTTTCAAGCATGTAGTCCGAGAGTCAGAGAGCCATAAAGCATGGAAACAGGGCCATCAGCCCAACTTGTCCATGCTGACAAAGGTACCCTATCTAAGCGAGTCCTGTCTGCTCTGGGTGGGGGGGGTGGGGGGGGTGGGGGGGTGGGGGGGGTGGGGGGGTGGGGGGGGTGGGGGGGTGGGGGGGTGGGGGGGGGTGGGGGGGGTGGGGGGGGGGGTGGGGGGGGTGGGGGGGGGGGGTGGGGGGGGGTGGGGGTGGGTGGGGGGGGTGGGTGGGGGGGGGGTGGGGGGGGGGTGGGGGGGGGGGTGGGGGGGGTGGGGGGGGTGGGGGGGGTGGGGGGGGGGGGGGGGGTGGGGGGGGGGGTGGGGGGGGGGTGGGGGGCTGGCCGGGAGGAGCCGAGCCTGGCTCCTGCTCACTCCTGAAGACCGGGAATCAGAACGAAGGGGAGACAGTGGCGGATGCTGGACAAAAGGCCTCGTACGAAGAACCATGGTATAGACACAAAATGCTGGAATAACTTAGCGGGACAGGCAGCACCTCTGGAGAGAAGGATCTCGACCCGAAACGTCACCCATTCCTTCTCTCACCAACTCTTGTACAACTGTAACATAACATCCCAACTTCTACACGCACTAGTAATGAAGAAAATAGTCATCCTATTTCACTAAATTTCTAGGCACAGGAATTTTAGATTTAAAATTATCATGGTAGACATTTTATTTTGAGAACAGTTGATTTTTTTTCATAAAATATAACTTTCTTCTCTTGGTGAATCGGGAATTAACACCAGTGCAAAACTCTTTTTATTGGCAGAAATGTTGCAAATCCAATGTTACAGTCTTAAAGTTATTGACCAAAGATATAGGGTGAGAGGAGAAAAAATCTTTACAAGCATTGAGCAGTTTTGATCTGTTTTGGCCAAAAATTAATTTCATTAGTAGCTTTAATGTTTAAGTGTGTTTTTCTTTACTTATACAAGAATATTTCACGATTTCCAAAATTAAGTGTCCACTTTGATGAGGATAACTAATGCTAGCTTTAAAAAAACTGACTTAGCATTTGAAAAAAAAGCACAGTGAATGATTACAACAGTGATGTGAAATAATTAGATAGTTACTTACAACTCAAAAAATCATACTGTAGGAGCTCTATGTACAAAGATTGTTAGGTTGATGAAGTAAATGGATTATTTCCAATTATATACCCTTCTGACAGTAATGCTATCATCTCCATTCATATAGTTTGGTGTCTAAATTTATTTCATTTGTAACTGAAGATCAGTTTTAACTAAATTGATTGAGCAGGTCATTTATGTAATTGCATGAGAAATTCAACTCAACTCAACATTCAACTAAACTCCTTCATTCATGTTATGATCAATACAGGTGCTCCTAAAATGACAGATTTGTGATGTTACGAAGTTTCATTTAGGAATCTTGGCTACTTGAAAAATCAAGTTGGATTCTCAGTGAAGGGTTCACCGTTTCTGCATTGTGGGCCCTGATTTAGCAAGATCCCATAAGATTTATATCTCTCCGATTGGACTGTGTGGTTAATTACTCCTTCATTCTCCTTGTTGTGAATGAGGCTGTTTAGTCTCCTGATGGGACTTCCCTGTCCTCGTGGTCCTAATGTTCTTCAGCCTGCTCTCCAGGTTCTTTGGGCTCGGTGTCTGCTGATTACTTATCCTGCAGCAATGGCTCCTGGGTTTAGATTACTTGCCTGTGCAGGGTACAATGCACAACAGTGAAGTCTCTGCACCTGCCAGGTGTCTTCTGGACATATGCCACAGGGATGCAAATCTTAGACTTTAGACTATAGAGATATAACGCGGACACAAGTCCTTTGGCCCAATGAGTCCGTGCTGACGATCGCCCTGTGCTTTTCTTTACCTTCTCTGGTGTATTAGAGGCCTCTTGGTTGGCATCATGTGCGTTTGGTAGCATACAAGACCTGTAACCCAAAGACCGACTCGAGTTGTGAGGCAGCAAGTGGCACACTGATTGATAAGAAGCAACAGAGGTGGGAAGTAGTAATGTTTTGATCAGACTCCCTACTTTCTCATCTCTTTTATACCTCATATGGCCTTCCTCATGTCTTCACAAGTAATGAGTGACACAGCACCTTATCGTAAGATGTGTGCAGCGTAGAATGACCATGGCTAGAATGTATCCATATATCATGGTTCATGCAGGATTCACAGTGTGCATGCACTCGACTAAACACCAAGCTTGTTGTAGATGGTCAAAGGCATCATAGCAAATGGCCGAGACATCTTGACACAAATCCTTAAAATAGGAGAGCCTTTACTCAAAACGTCACCTATCCATGTTCTCCAGAGATGCTGCCTGATCCACTGAGTTACTCCAGCACTTTGTGTCTTTTTTTCCTGAACTAGCATCTGCAGTTCCTTGTGTCTTCTCAAATTAGGTTGCTTGATTTTCACTATAGGTATGCTTTTTGTATTGAGCCACATGTCAATGGCATCCATTGTTGTTTTTCTTGTGTATTAATTGCATTTGTATGACAACAAACACTGACCTAGGTCATATATTTCTACACCTTCCTGCGCTGTCGACTTAGTCGCCATCAGTTTTAACAGATCCTTATGAACATTTGATTTGCAAAATGGCAAGCCAGCATACTCACAATCCCAATGGACACCTCCCATTCTCCAAAATAAGAAGGAAGGAAAGTATATATGACGAGGCAATCCTCACACGCTAAATATTAGCGTAAAGAATCAGCTAGCAAGTGAAGCAATAAAAAAATCCAGAAATATGTGAAATGAAGCAGAGGACTTTTCAAACAACTGCTATATTATATAGAGGCACCCAAATGAGAATGATCTGACATAGGACAATCCAACTTTATTCAAATCCTCCCATACATTTTTCAAGCTTTTTCAAGCTTGAATTGCTAATAATGTTTTGTAGTATTTGTTAATGACTGGATACAGGATATATATTCTTAAGGGGTTGGACAGGCTAGATGCAGGAAGATTGTTCCCGATTTTGGGGAAGTCCAGAACAAGGGGTCACAGTTTAAGGATAAGGGGGAAATCTTTTAGGACCGAGATGAGGAAAACATTTTTCACACAGAGAGTGGTAAATCTCTGGAATTCTCTGCCACAGAAGGTAGTTGAGGCCAGTTCATTGGCTATATTTAAGAGGAAGTTAGATGTGGCCCTTGTGGCTAAAGGAATCAGGGGGTATGGAGAGAAAGCAGGTACAGGATACTGTTGGATGATCAGCCATGATCATATTGAATGGCGGTGCAGGCTCGAAGGGCCGAATGGCCTACTCCTGCACCTATTTTCTATGTTTATATGTTTCTATGTCTATATATCATTGGTTTAATTTTGGATGGTGCTGGATAGATTATTCAATGAATTGAAAAAAATGATTACAAGAGTATACATGTAAATACGCTCTTCTCAAGCTTACCCCCCAGTCAAAAACCACTGAGTCAAGCAATGGAACAACTAATCTTTATTTTTAGATTGAACAGCAAATTCCCCTATATGATACCTAAACCACCGCGGGTTCGATTCTTGTCTCTGCCCGGCCAAGCCCCTCAGCCTCGTGCAAGCAGACACTGCCCAAAAGGTCACGCAGTCCCAAGGGTACTTCCAGAAGATCGACACCGATCTAAGATGGAGACACTTTTTATAGGTCCACGAACCTTGAGGGGCCGAACTACATATTTACAGGGTCAGTGCTTAAAAATCCAATCAAACATATTAATTACATCAGTACATTATTGACAGTTCCCCAAACCAATAACAGAGTCTCCCACACATTGTTTCTAGCACAAGCTTCTGGAAGGAAGCTAACTTAACTGAATAATGCAAAATTTACCCTGGAATTCAAACAAACCTGCCAGGGCTTAACACTTTAGCCAATCAACAAACAGCAGGGTAACTGTCTCGCAACATTATTTACACTATTTACAATTAGTTTGCAGTAATCCAATCACATCAATGCATTTAAGTTTGTTTGGAGAGTTTTTATACATTTTATCAATTAAGGGGAAATTAGGAGAACACCTGGATCTTTCACCCTTACATATCAATCTGATGCTCAGACTGGTCGGCGCCATCCACAGCCTGTAAATTTCCACTGACAAAGGTTAAGCAATTCTGACAAGTGCAGGGATCCTCCATTTTATGGTGTCTTTAATTTGGTGAATATTAACATACAGAGCAATATAATATGGAATACTGTAGAAAATGGACATCTCTGACATCTCTGACATGGAGGCATCTGCTTATGGACAGTTCTCAGGAACGGAGTGAGCCCGCAAGAGTGGAGTCGGGGAAGCCGCTGTGTGGAGTCGGGGAGGTCGCTGAGTGACAATAGACAACAGGTGCAGGAGTAGGCCATTCGGCCCTACGAGCCAGCACCGCCATTCAATGTGATCATAGCTGATCATCCCCAATCTGTACCCCCGTTCCTGCCTTCTCCCCATTTCCCCTGACTGCTATTTTTAAGAGCCCTATCTAGCTCTCTCTTGAAAGCATCCAGAGAACCCGCCTCCACCGCCCTCTGAGGCAGAGAATTCCACAGACTCACCACTCTCTGTGAGAAAAAGTGTTTCCTCGTCTCCGTTCTAAATGGCTCACTCCTTATTCTTAAACTCTGGCCCCTGGTACTGGACTCCCCCAACATCGGGAACATGTTTCCTGCCTCTAGCATGTCCAAACCCTTAACAATCTTATATGTTTCAATGAGATCCCCCCTCATCCTTCTAAACTCCAGAGTGTACAAGCCCAGCTGCTCCATTCTCTCAGTATATGACAGTCCCGCCATCCCGGGAATTAACCTTGTAAACCTACGCTGCACTCCCTCAATAGCAAGAATGTCCTTCCTCAAATTAGGGGACCAAAACTGCACACAGTACTCCAGGTGTGGTCTCACTAGGGCTCTGTACAACTGCAGAATGACCTCTTTGCTATATTCGATTCCTCTTGTTAAAAAGGGCCAACATGCCATTCGCTTTCTTCACTACCTGCTGTACCTGCATGCTTACTTTCATAGACTGATGTACAAGGACCCCCAGATCCCGTTGTACTTCCCCCTTTTCCCAACTCGACGCCATTTAGATAGTGATCTGCCTTCCTGTTTTTGCTACCAAAGTGGAGTTGGGGAAGCCGCTGAGTGGAGCCAGGAGGTGCTGTCTGGTGCCGCAGCCAGTGGCTGCTGAGTGGAGTCCCTGCCCCCCACACACCCCCCCCTCCCCCCTTCCCCCACACACCCACACCCACCCTTTACCCCTCCCCCTTCCCCTCACCACCCCACACCATCCCCCCACACCACCCCACCACCCCACCCACACACCACCCTTCCCCCACGCACCACCCCTCCCCCACACCACCCTCTCCACCCCCTCACCCCCAACCCCCCTCCCTCACACCATCCCCCTTCCCCGAGACCAACCCCTCTCTCACACCATGGTGGAATATTGCATTGGGGAATGGGTTGTGTTGGGCTCCCATGTGACTGGGACCCAAGGGTCACACTTAGTCTAGTATATTACTAAAACTCTCATCTTGTCTGTGAGTTTGCGTGTTTGTTTGTGCTTGTGCTTTTCATGGCCTGAACTACGCCAAAATGGTACATGACAGCACCACGATTTTTGGACCACCTTACTCACCATTGTCATATGGTGTGGTGTATCAAGTTTCGTTCAGATTTATGTTATATTTTACAAGTTATTCACATTTTTTACTTTACAAAATCCCAATTTGAAAAAAAAATCTTCCCTCTGCACTGGTAGTTACAGCTATGATGTCACAATGGGATTGTAGCCCTGCCACTACAATGTTGCAATCCCAGGACACTGACCCTGTAAATAGCTTGTTCTAAGCTTCCCCCCAGTCTAGTTTCAGTCAATAAAATACTGAGTCAAGCGCTTGCGCATCTAAACTTTACTTTGGAAAAACACAATAACAGTTCCCCACTACTATACCTAAGCACCGCTGGTTCAATCCTTGTATCTGCTTGGCCAAGCCCTCCTAGCCTCATGCAAGCAGAGACACTCCAAAAGGTCATGCAGCCCTAAGCGTTCTTCCAGAAAATCGACCCAGGACCTGGTGGGAGTTACCTTTTATAGGTCCCCGAACCTTGAGGGGCCGAAGCACATGGGGATGGTCTCTTTACAGTCCAATAACAGATATCAATTAACACAGTACATGATAGACATTTCCCTAACCCAATAATACAGTAACCAATACATTGTATTCAAACGGAGCCTCTGGAAGGAAGCAAACATAGCAACATTTGCCCAGATATTCAAGAGACCCAGACAAGGCTCAACACTTAACCCAATCAACATCTAGCAAAGTAAAGCTTTGCAACCATATATTTACAATGTGTATGTCTGGTTTGCATTCACCCAATCCGTTTCATGCAATTTACACCTAATTGTAAGAAACTGCAGATGTCCCATTCTTTCCCTGCAACTCTTATCTAGGCTCCAGACAAGCTGGCACCATTCTGCAGCTTGTCCAGTTTCTGCAGAAGGCACATTTAAATTGACCAAATGGCCTAGCAGCCCAGAAGCCTTTACTCAATTTTAGTGTCCTGGAATCTCCAATTTGGACAGAATTAACAAGCCCTGCTAGCCCTAGCAAGTGCAATTGCATTTTTTTTAAACATTTAAAATGAGGTAGGGTGAATAAGGGCAAATGAGCAGCCCCTGCACAGTTGGTGGTTATGGTTGAGTGGTGGAATATTGCGTTGGGGGAATGGGTTGCGTTGGGAGAACGGGTGAGTGGTGGAATAGTGCCTTGGGGAACGTGTTGCGTTAGGGGACTAGGCATCCTGTGGGGGCTATGGGTGAGTGGTCGAATATTACGTTCGGGGAATGGATTGCATTGGGGGACCAGGCCTCCCATGTGACAGGGACCCAACGGGTCCCACTTGGTCTAGTATCCATCTAAACCTTTCCTGTCAATGTACCTGTCCTGATGTCTTTTAAATGTTCTGATAGTTTCTGCCTCAACTACCTCTGCCGACAGCTCATTCCATGTAGCCACCACCTTTGTTGACAAGACCTGTTATATTTTTCTTTTTATTTGAATTTTAAATATTCTGTTTTGTTCTCTCCCATGCATATATTCTTTCACAATCAAATTTAAACAATGGGCTTGTTTGTAATGTTACTAATTATTTCATAAGATTATAAGATCATGTGAAAGTAGAATTAGGCCATTTGGCCCATCAAGTCGACTCCGCCATTCAATCATGGCTGATCTAACCCCATTCTCCTGCCTTCTCCCCATAACCTCTGACAATCCTCAAGAGATCCAGCTACAGTGGGTTTACTAAACCGGAGAACCTTGAAGTTATGAATATAGAAGTTGCATACATATTCCTGGATTGTCTTTTTATTTTTGTAAATATAGGCATGATGATGCACGCAGAGGCCATGTCTGTCTTCAAAAGAAAAAGAAAAATTAAAATTGCACTTGGTCCTGCCAGTTCTCACACATCTCTCAACATCTCATTTCAATGCATTTTTTGCCTTTGGTTTTGACTTACAGGCTGAGGGAAGTTTGAGGTAGTGGGGGAAAAAAAACTTACGAAATTGAATAATTTGACAGAGAGCAGACATTTAAAATTAAATAGTTTGGTTCACTTAGTACACTCCATTTAAGTGTGTGTTTTAACTAATGTTCCTTTCCCATCTGTTTTTTCCTGGATCTCTGTTCTGTCAAGTGTATAATAACAGTAATTTTCATTTAAGAGTATAGTTTTGCAGTCTATACACAAATTGCACACTTAAACAACAGATTAATGATCCTCATTCTCATTTTTGCAAATGCTGATCTTTTAATCGTTCATCTACATGGGTCAGTTAACACCCCATTATTCACATACAATGAGATTCTAACTGCCATATATGTCAGATTTTCTAAATTCTTTAAGCTGTTCCAAACGGTGTAATTAATGTTGCATTAAATGGCCTCTTCGTAAATATTTTTTAACCCATATCTTTTTATGCGAGATATTTGTTCTGTTTTGAAAACTTCTCATTTTTTTATTCCCAGAAATATATTCTGTATAATTAAAATTCCATCAGAGAGCTCCTGCACTGCATGTTTAAAGGTATTCTAGTTAAAAAAATGTCCACTATAAAATCTTGTCACATCTCGCCTAAGATTAATTAATTTCATTATTAGTCAAACAAAAAAATGTAGATGCAGTAAATCTGAAGTAAAAAAAGAAAATGCTGGAATCACTCACTAGGTCAGACAGCAGCTATGGAAGGAGAAACTTATTGAATCAGGTGGAGACTGCTGCCTGACCTGCTGAGTGCTTCCAGCATTTTCTATTTTGCTTTATTTGAAGGCAGTGGGGGGTGGGAAGAAATTAAATTCCCAAATGTTGAATGAGATTTTGAAAGGGAGAGGGAACAGGCAAGAGGAAAGCAGGAAAAGTTCACCCAGCACATTAATACAATCGTAAAGAAAGCCCATCAATGCCTCAACTTTCTTAGGTAGGAACTACTGCAGGTATACTGTAGAGAGCATGTTGACTGGTTGCATCATGGCCTGGTTCAGCAAATCCCATGCTCAAGTGATTGCTGCTTATATTTTCCCACAAATACTCTGCGCAATTGCATCAATTCCAGGGTAACAAGGAATGTCAAGAATGAACTAAATGAGTGGGAACCTGTCTCATTTCCTATTTGGCTCGCTGCACGTAAAAATTTTTTTTTTTAAAGTTCGGGAAAGCAGCTACAACAAAATGGAAGCTACAGTGAGAAAAAAACAACTGACTTTACAAACTCGGTTGAGGGGTAGAAATGTTGCAAGAACATTTTAATTTGTACTAACGTGAAGCGATTTCAATAATATTTGGAAGATTTCCAAAATATATAAACCAAAATCACCCCATCTTTCTTCTATTCAGAATGTACGAACATGGAGCAAGAGTAGGACATTTGAACCTTTAAGCTTGCGCTTTTCAGAAAGATCACACTTGAGATTATACTACATGTCCATTTTTCAGTCCTGACATATTCATCCATCCCTTTGGTATCCAAAGGTTTTTAACTCCAGTCTAAAAAATACTCATCGTCTGAGCATCTAAAAGCCCCTGAGAAAAATAATTCTGGGGATTGAACCCATTGAATGTGAAAATATTTCCTCATTCTAAATGGGCTACACTTAATTCTGTGACTATTAACTCTTATTCGAGCTTCTCCAGTCAACAGATTATAATCCTTCAGCATTTGCCCTCTGAAAATTAACTCCAATGAAATCATCTCTCATCCTTATAATTTTAGCAAAATAACTCCTGTCTATTTGAATCATTGTCAGGCCTCTCATTCTTGGGATCATTCTAGTGATTAATCTGTTTCCTACACTCCCTCAAAGAAATTTGTTCACTGGGTAAAGAGAGCAAAAATGTGCAAAGTACTCCAGATTTAAGATCATCAGTGCCTTTTCTGAATACAGTGAGTCATTTTCCAAATAAGGTCTGATATGATCACCAATGCATCAAAAATGAGATAATGAAGGGATATAAAAACTGAAAATGTTGGGAACCTAAGCTGGCCAGGCAGCATCTGGAAGCAGGGACTCAAATTGAAATATATATATATACTAGACCAAGAGCAGACCCATTGGGTCTGGACCCCGAACGTGCTTCAGACCCCAGGGCGAAAATCGCTAGCGAAAGTAAAAAATGCCGTCGTTTTTGGAGCAGAGCCGGGCGGCAGCAGCCGTTATGGAGGCTGGCCAGCAGGAGACAAAATGAGTGAGTGGGGGGGGGGGGGGAGAAGGATTTTATTTAAAATGTGTACATAAACACAACGAAATTTAATCAGGAGTGGATACTTGGAATGAAAAGTGAATTCTCTACCGAAATGGAAAAAATCTCGGCGTTTCTGCGTGTGGTGTTGGCGTAGCAACGAATCAAAGGAAGGCTGGCACCCACAAGACAGGCAGAAACACACACACACAGACAGGCAGAAACACACACACAGAGTTTTAAATATAGATAGATATATATAAAACTAAAAGTCTCATCTTGACCACTTCAGGTCTGCGCTGTATATTGATTTTAGAAAAAACGCTACCATATATCACTATGATTTTGGGCCATCTTATTCACAGCCCTCCTCTGCTGAGGCAGTCCTGAGGATTTTTCCGATCGATAAAATTAAAAAAGTTATGAATGTTTTAAAAATCTTGAGATCAGCTGATTGGTACTCTCGCCTGTCAATCACTATGATGAAGGTAACGCCCCTTCCGGGGGGGCCAGGAGTATAAAGCCCAAATGGTATGAAATTGCACTTGAATTTGGTGGCCTGCACTCTGCTTGAAATGATATGAAATTGCATTTGAATTTGGTGGCCTGCACTCTGCTTGAAATGGTATGAAATTGCATTTGAATTTGGTGGCCTGCACTCTGCTTGAAATGGTATGAAATTGCATTTGAATTTGGTGGCCTGCACTCTGCTTGAAATGGTATGAAATTACATTTGAATTTGGTGGCCTGCACTCTGCTTGAAATGGAATTTCAAGGAATAGCCGTGAGTGAACTGCCAGCCCACCAGCTTTGAGTCAATCAACTGCCAGCCCTCCAGCCGTGAGTCAACTGCCAGCCCACCAGCCATGACTCAGTCAACTGCCAGCCCAACAGCCGTGTGTGAGTGAACTGCCAGCCCACCAGCCGTGAGTGAGTGAGTGAACTGTCAGCCCACCAGCCGTGAGTGAGTCTGTGAACTGCCTGAAACCACTCATTTCGGCCCACAAGGCCCCAATTAGCCCAGAAACCAGTCCCTGTTGCTCAAAATGCCCGTATTAACCCAGCAGGAGCATTTTGGCCAAAAAGGCCCTTGCCATGCCAGGAAAAGTCCACAAAAAGTGCCTTTCACTGAGATTCCACAGATTTTTTTTAAGTCCCTTCGGCCCATCAGGCATGTACTAGCCCAGGAGGAGTCCCTACGGCCCATCAGTGAGTATTCCCCCTGTAAGTATTAAACCTCACCCCAGTATTTTTCTCCCTCCCTTCATTGGCTCTATATGAGATCCAGGCCAGGATAGACTTTCCTCCTTCATTGCTGTGATCTGTAGAAAAAGACAAAAAATATCTAAAACTAATTTTCCATCCTCTCCGCTTTCTCTTTCACAGAGTCTCTCACCTGTTTTGGGCAGAATTTCTGGCAGTTTCTGAGCTGCCAGCTCACCAGCCCTGAGTGACTGAGCTGCCAGCCCACCAGCCCTGAGTGACTGAGCTGTCAGCCCACCAGCCCTGAGTGACTGAGCTGCCAGCTCACCAGGCCTGAGTGACTGAGCTGCCAGCCCACCAGGCCTGAGTGACTGAGCTGCCAGCCCACCAGGCCTGAGTGATTGAGGTGCCAGCCTACCAGCCCTGAGTGACTGAGCTGCCAGCCCACCAGCCCTGAGTGACTCAGCTGCCAGCCCACCAGGCCTGAGTGACTGAGCTGCCAGCCCACCAGCCCTGAGTGACTGAGCTGCCAGCCCACCAGGCCTGAGTGACTGAGCTGCCAGCCCACCAGCCCTGAGTGACTGAGCTGCCAGCCCACCAGGCCTGAGTGACTGAGCTGCCAGCCCACCAGGCCTGAGTGACTGAGGTGCCAGCCCACCAGGCCTGAGTGACTGAGCTGCCAGCACAAGAATCCATTTGGCCCACAATGTCCATACTATCCCTCTGGAAACCAGTCCCTTTGGCCCACAACCGATACTAGCGCTCCAGAAAGCCGCACCCCCACCCCCCGCTGGCCACCAATATTGGAATTGGTGGAGAGGTGGGATATTGCGTGTGGGACCAGCCCTCCCGTGTGAACATGGGACCCAATGGATCCCACTTAGTCTAATATATATATATATATATAATAGCTTGGCAGCGGAAATTGAAAGAATTGTAAATAAAGATACCTTCAATACACCTTTGGGTATTGAATCCTTCTTCCAGATTTGGAAGCTCCAAGCCCTGCCTCAGTAATTGTGATTTGACCCGACAACCAACCATCATCATATTAAATATATATGTACTGAACTTGTTTATTGTTAATTAGGATGTTTACAGAATACTATGATTACATATCTGTTGTGCTGCTGCAAGTAAGAATTTCATTGTTCCATTGCGGGACATTCGACAAAAAAAACACTCTTGACTCTAGACCACCCAGGTTTTTAATCAGAACAAGACACAAAGTGCTCGAGTAACTCAACCGGTCAGACAGCATCCCTGGAAGATTGATTGGTAACATTTTGGGTTGGGACCCTTCTTCAGACTGATTGCAGAATGGGTGAACAAAAACTGGATGAGAGGAGGGGCAGGACAAAACCAATACAAATGTGTTTCAGGTGTCCTACACAAAATTCATCCTTGGCAATTGTGACCCTCCCAAGTAAATATATTAATTGGAACAAGTATTAATGAGATAGAAACACACCATGCCAACATTTTATTTAATAAATGTATGATCAGTGTCATTCCTGGTTCTGGCCAAGGAACATAGGGACAATGGAACAAGAGTAGGCTTTTCAGCTGCTTGATTTCCAGCATTCTGTGACCCATATTCTCACTTTTTTCTTCCATCCTTTAATTACAAAAAAAACTACCTCAGATTCAAAATTATCAATTGACCTTACATCAATTACTGTGTGTTGAAATTAGTATGCATGCAGAAATATTTTTTAACCAATCTTGAAATACCTGAAGAAGGGTCTCGACCCGAAACGTTACCCATTCCTTTTCTCCAGAAATTCTGCCTGTCCCGCTGAGTTACTCCAGCATTTTGTGTCTACCTTTGAAATACCAAGGTGTAACTTTTAGATTATGATTCCCCAATCCTGGAGTTTCCTAATCACTGCAAATAGTTTATTTCCATTAGTTCCCGTTACCATGTACACCTCAATTAAATAATTCCTTAACATTATAAATTCCAGAAAAACAAACTCAATTTCATAAATTAGGTCTTGTAGGCAGATCGCATTTCATTATATCCAATTACACTCCTTCCAAGGCCAGTGTATCCTTTCTAAAGTAGGATTAGCAAAGCCATTCACAACACACCAGGTTTAATCTAAATAGGGTTTTGTGAAGTTGTAACATAGCCCCTGATCCTCCTGTACTGTAGAAATCTAGCTATAATAACTACCATTCCATCATGCTCTTTTTGGTAAATGTGAAATTCCTGATCTTTTTAGGTCCCAAATTGAGGGCACGTATAAATGAATGGAAAAGAAAACAAACTGGTGAAACTCTCTCGACTATTTCAGCTTCCTGCACATGGTTATATGGCAGAGTTTAATTAGAAGACAGATCAAAAGCCATATGGATATCAGATCATTTGTGCTAAATATCTCCAAAGCAATTCACCCGGTTTTGGCTCTTAAAATAAGATTGCTTAATTAAAAAGAAATATCACCTACACTTCCCCCACTGCAGATATAGGCAAGTTCAAATTCTCTGAGGAAGATTCATTTTTAGCAATGTAGTTGAACATGTACATCAAATCTCTGGGTACTTTAGAAATTTGCAGTGCATCCACCAGCTTTCCTAAAAGCTCACTGCTCTGCAGAACAAATCACTTAGAAACATTAATAGTTTTTATATTCCGCCATTTATTGACAAAGCAAGCTGTATTTTCCAAACAACAGTGTGGATATATCCTGTACACAAGGGAAGATCTGAACAAACTGTGCTAATATACTCTATTAGAGCTATCTGCAACTGTCTCACTGGGGCCTTATTGATCTAGCACTTGATGACAACTGCACTTAAGGGTTTTAGCATTTTACAGTAGCTATTTTCCTTCAATAACAGGAAATATTATTATGGATGGTTGACTGGTTTCAACCTCCACAAAAATCAATCACATTTATTCTCTGATTTTAAACAGTTGAGCATCTATGATTTCACCAACCTCTCTCAGATGTTGTCATGTGTACCATGCCATTCCTGCCACCATGGACTCCATTGAATAACTCAATGAGAATACCTGTGAGCTGTGTTTGAATGCAAAAGATCAATCAGGGTGTAGTTCCTGCCAGCTAGAATGGACACGGAATTACTATAGGCAGTTTAGTTTAGTTTAGAGGTACAGTGCAGAAATTGGGCCTTCAGCCCTCCGAGTCCACGCCGACCTATGATCCCCGCACACTAACTCTATGGGACAATTTTACCAAGCCAATTACCAGCATCACTTAACCTACAAACCTGTATGTCTTTGGAGTGTGGGAGGAAACTGAAGCTCCTGGAGAAAACCCACATGATCACAGGGAGAACAGACAAACTCCATACAGACAGCACCCATAGTCAGGATTGAACCCGGGTCGCTGGCGCTGTAAGGCAGCAACTCTACTGCTGCGCCACTGTGACGCCCAATAGGTGTACAAGATGTAATATTCCATAACTCCCTGGAAGTTTTTCTGAGTTAAAAAAGGAAAGTGCACACAAACCGAGACTGGTTTGTCATTTCTCAGCAATTTGCAGAAAATGGAATAGAAAGTTATATTTTGTTCAAACATCTGTAATAATGAGTATCTGAATTAAGTACTAATTAATTATTTTGAACTGAGTCGGGTAGTATCTTTGAATTGAACTTTTAAAAGTGTATGTCATAAACATGTATGTGAAAATGGAGAGTAGTTAACTGGTGCATCAGCATTATCTTCCATGATGACAGTGCAATTCGGGAGAGCCCATTAATTTAAATCATGGCTTTGTATGGGGGATTTGCAAATTAGGCCAGCATGCACACGAGGCTCAGCCAGCTGGGATTGGAAATACCCTAGTAGCAGCATTGTTTAGTTTAGTTTAGAAATATAACACGGAAACAAGCCCCTCAGCCCACCGAGTCCGCGCCGACCAGCATGTTCCCCGCACACTAACACTAAACACACTGGGGACAATTTACAATTTTACCGAAGCCAATTAACCTACAAACTTGTACATCTTTGGAGTGTGGGAGGAAACCAGAGCACCTGGGGAAAACTGATGGAAGTCACGGGAAGAACATACAAACTCTGTACAGACAGCAGCCGTGGTCAGGGTCATACCCGGATCTCTGGTGCTGTAAGGCAGCAAGTTTACCGCTGCGCCACCGTGCCGCTTTTAGCGTTGCTTTTAGCCAAAGTTTATTAGATTTTACAATATGTGAGGACATATTTTGGTGAAGTCTTAGGGAAGGAAAGAATGTCATTTGTTAGTATGCAACACACTCTGCGAAGTCTAACAAATCTTTTGTACTCCAAAGTTTTTCATGAGGACTGCCAATTTATTTTTGTAAAAGTCTACGTAAATGGAGCAGGTCCATTTAGGCATGCGTTAATGTGAAACGCCGCCACACTTTTCACATCAATCGATTGTCATTTTATTACTGTAACAGTTGGAAAATAAATGTCCTCCTATTTGGTTCATTTCAAAATAGTAACCCTGAAACAAACAAATATAAACTAACATGGTGGTCTCCCAGCCAAACGATGGTTGCACATTAGCACGGGCATGTATTTAATGCACATTGGAGTTGCACATTAGAATGGACATACTATATATATATATATATATATATATATATATATATATTCTTCCCACACTATGAAGTCAGAGAGATTGATGACAAATTGCAATAAAGTGTTAATCCATTCAACCACTGCAAAGCACCTCTACAGCTGAGTTAATATGTAATGCCAAAAAGATGGTGCAGTGCTAATGCGAAGATCAATACTTGTTTTCTTTTTTTAAAGCTACAAGCAACATCAATATAATGAAATATGTAAGAATATGCGTCTAAAGAGCAACACATACTTAGGATCATATCCATTAATAAACTCCTTAAGCTTCAGCATTTCATTACATAACTTCTGATGAAAGGTCATTGACCTGAAATATTGGCTGTCTCTCCACCACTGATGCTACTTCTCCTGCTAGGTTATTTCCAGCATTTTCTCTTTTATATCATCACGTCAACCATCTGATATATACCTACTTTGTAACGTGCTTTAATAATTAATTGCTCAGTATAAATTTCCAGTTGTTCTTTGAAGGCTCAGCAAGTTTACAGTGGGATTAACTGTGGAAAACAGAAACACCAGGCTAGCCCTGGTCTGTGTTCAGTCAGTCGATCATTGCAAGAGTGGGGTCAAGGAAAGAGGCCCTGTTTTCACCAATCTTTCCACCACCATGCACAAGAAGACACCATTGTATGCAGATGCCGAGAAGTGTGTTCAGCTCTGGCTGAACAACTTCTAATCTTGTGTGGCGACTCGATAAGAAGAAGACTTTATGGGCCTGGCCCACTTAGGCGACTTTTTAGGTGACTGCAGAAGACTATGCAGTCGCCACATGGTCGCCACATGTTCGCGGGTGTTTGCCGGCGAGTCGCCTTCATTGTCGTGAGGAGTTCCCGCATTCTGGGAACTAGTTGCGGCCTCATTATAGTCACCACAAATTTTTTAACATGTTGAAAAATTAGCGGCGACTAGAATGAAGCCGCCATGGAGAGTAACGAGAATTCTCGTGCCGTAGGTGGGTCACCAGGAGGTCCTAATGGGTTGCCAGGTGACCGAAGGTTCTCGTAGGTTATAGCTGACCGGTGAATTTCATTGGTTCATTGGGAAAAAAAACGTAAGCAGTAGTTTTTCGAACCAAGGATAACCGACCGGTAATATTAATGTCCGCCAAGCTTCACAGCCGTGTATCTCTGGCTTCTTAAAAGTAGTCTCCTTTTCCCTCCTTCTCCCTCCTCTTTTAAAGGACTTACCGTACACTGTGCTTAGCCATCTTCATTACTGCGCCAACCTTCCTGTTCATCATAGTATGTGTCTGTATCACCTTGCATCGTGTGAATTTCACTCAGACAGCGCTCCCCCGTTTGCTCTGTCCCCGCCTGCATGACGGGCTGGTGAAGGAAGTGATGTGTGTGTGTGTGTGTGTGTGTGTGTGTGTGTGTGTGTGTGTGTGTGTGTGTGTGTGTGTGTGCGTGTGTGCGTGTGTGCGTGTGTGCGTATGTTCCACTCTGACAGTCGCCGTTCCAGTTGCCAGTTTTTCAGGCGACTGTCGGCAACTTGACAGTCACCGGCAATCGCCTGAAAAATCGCCTAAGTGGGACAGACCCATAACAAGCCTCTGCAAGCGACTTTTAGATGGTGATTGTTTTAGGTACCTATTTCTTATTGCTACCCACTCCCCTGCTGGAGGTGTGAGTTGCATGTTAGGCAAAGACACACTTGTACGTCAGTGTGCATGATGGAATGCCTCCTTAATGGAAGAGCTTGTCAAAACTAACAGGGCATGCTTACACATGAATAACCTCCTGGAACTTTAATTCTCTAAGGTGCCAATGCTCCAGGAAGAGGAAATTTGGTGAGAAAATAAATACAAATACATCCTGACAACATGCTAGACTCACTTCATTAATAAATAATTCAGAAGGAGGAGGTAGCTGCCAATGTCTTTAACATATTATAATTAGGATGACCTTCATTTCTTGCATCTTTAATCTTCAAATCAAATGTTTCGCACTAAATATTCTAACCTATTAATTTTGGCCGCCACAAATGAGGGATGCTAAGTGACCCTCCTGACAAAAAAACAGACACTTTAATTATCATGTTTTTTGCAGAGACTCCAAATTATTTCAGCGGTCCAGCGACTGTCCCAAATAAAACAATGAGGAGTTTTGTTTGTTCTTTGACAAACTACTTCAGAACACTTTTAAAAGTGTGACATCCTTCTTTCTCCCTTGGCAAAAGGAAGCTACACAGCAAACTGGCTCTCTTGAAGGAATGGCCATCATGAACAAAATAGTTTTACTGATAGGGGCCTTCAAAAAGCACAAAATGCCTTTTCTGAATAGAGACTTTTCTTAATGCCTTTTCTTAATATGGCTTTTCTTAATATGGATAGGACAGGTCAGGAGGGATATAGACCAAACGCAGGCAGGTTGGACTAATGTAGCTGGCTCATGTTGGCTGGTGGCGACAAGTTGGGCCGAAGAGTCTGTTTCCACACTGCATCACTCTATGACTAATAGTCAAGCATCAATTAATGGAGGAAATAGTACTTTCCCCTGGTGATAGAAACTCACCTTGATGGCTTATTGGTTCAAGTAGTTTGTGACAAGACAAGACAACTAGCTAAGAAAGAGCAAGAGTTTGTGTTTTGCTTTGTATAATTAATTGCATACAAAGGATGATTAACTATCTAAAGCTTTCCAAGACATTTTTGATTTATTGGTGAAAGAGACCAAACACCACCACTACCTAAAGAATATTATTGTGCAGGCAAAAATATATTTCCAGATAGAATCACAGGCATTATGTTTTTGCCCTGTTCACATTTCATTTCCAATGTAAAGCCCTTGGCATGCTAATTACGCGACCTCGAGAGTCGTGCGCGTCTTCATACGTCTGCACAGCCGTCTGGAGCGCGTGACGTCATTTGAAAATAGACACAATATGCAGTAGTAACTCAGCGGGACCGGCAGCATCTCTGGAGAGAAGCAATGGGTGATGTTTCGGGACGAGACCCTTCTTCAGTCTGAAACAAGGGTCTTGACCCGAAACGTCATCCTTTCCTTCTCTCCAGAGATGCTGTCGGTCCCGCTGAGTTACTCCTGCATTTTGTGTCTATCTTCAATTTTCTTGGCCCCACTCTGGGATTAGAAGTGGGGGCGGACCGGATCCGCAACGGCCGTGAGCCCCAGGCTGAGTTTGCCGATCGTTTGCCTGTTTCTGTTGCTGTTGGAGGTGAGACGTTGCGTCGCACCAGGGTCTTGGGCCTGTCCCACTTTGACCGTCAGTTACGCGACAGGCCGGTGGCGCGCGAAGATTTCGTTCGGTACAAAATCCCGGAGCGCCGCGCGATACTGCGCACAACTCCATACCCCTCCGCGCTTCTTAGTGGGACCGGCCCCACGTGGCCACACGATGCTCGTGCGCCTTAACGCGATGACAAGGTCGCGTAATTTGCGTGCCAAGGACACGTAAGTGGGACAGGGGTTTAAGATAATATGGACAGGCAGGAACATCATGTGATGCACATAATTCATTTTTCCTTCCAGATTTTTCATAGAAAATATAAAAATAGAAAATAGGTGCAGGAGTAGGCCATTCGGCCCTTCGAGCCAGCACCGCCATTCAATATGATCATGGCTGATCATCCACAATCAGTACCCTATTCCTGCTTTCTCCCCATATCCCGTGAGTCAGTTAGACGTAAGAGGTATATCTAACTCTCTCTTGAAAACCTTGCATTTGATGTGTAAAAGCACAGAAGATCCCAGATGTGAGCATTGATATCTAAGATTGAGGAATGCAAGCTAGGGCATTTCCTTATGGGCCTCGTGTCCATGCATTCATTGCCAGTGCTTTCTGAGGATCTCTTATGCAGAATGTAGTTTCCACAGCACCCAGGGGTGTTATCAGTTTTAATTAAATTATCAACTATCACCCAGTCACACATTTGTGATCATCTGGCCCATGACTACGATGCCATGCCCCTGCTACAGATCTCATTCCATGTTGATCCACGCCCTCCGCTCAAAGTTGAATGCAGCCACAACCCCTCTCTAAACCTCACTGACCAGTTTTGGCCCAGCCTCTACCTTTCCAATCCCAGCTCAAAATCTCTTTGGTTCCCAGTTCAACAATCAAAGTTTTAGTCCTGGTTCCAAACCTTCTTTCCATAGCAACTCCATACCTTCCCCATTTACTTTGCTTTGCACACTGCGATGTGAAGCATGCATTGAAAAGTCCTTTTCTAATGCAAGACCTATTCAGTAGTACACAGGGCATGAGCTCAGAGTAATTTTGTGGTTAAAGACTAAAGGGGCTGTCCCACTTGGGCGACCTAATTGGCGAGTTTAGAAGAGTTTGAAAAAATGACATGTTGAAGACCTCCTTCGACTATGCAGAAGACCTCCTTCGACCTCCTTCGACTATGTTGAAGACTAGCTTCAACTAGCTACGACTAACTTCAGAAAAATTGGACATCGAATAGTGGAGAGTGAAGATGACCTCCTTCGACTTCTTCGACCTCCCTTCGACTATGATGAAGACTATCTACGACTACCTTCGACTACCCTCGACTAACATGCCGACCTACTACGACCTACTACAACCAACTACGACTAAACCTACGAGTAAAAAAAGTATCGTTTTTTTCCATGGCAAACTTTTTTTACTCGCGGGCATTTTTTAACATATTGAAAAAAATGCCGCGACCTAGCTGAGGCCTCGAGTACACGGAGACCACTCCCGAGCATGAAGGAGAGTTACGAAGATCTCCTACGACCTCATGTCGACCATGCTGCGAGTATAAGTCAAGGGCAAACTCGCCAGAACCCGCGGATTAGGTCGCCCAAGTGGGACAGGCCCTTAAAGCTACAACCTGAAAGTACAGAATCAACTGAAAAGGATCCAAAGTCAAGAAGACTACTTAAATAGTGCACTACTGTCACTACAAAGTAAAAATAAAATTAGTAAATCTGCTTTTGCTGCATATGTATCATCAAATGTTGTTGAAACTAAAATGGTTCAAACTTACCGCATCAGTGATAGATTCCTTTTGCAATAGTACAGATTGTATGAATGTCAAGAACAGAATAATTAAATTATTTTAATTTTAAATTCTAAATCCATAATTGTAATAATAATAAGAAACAGGTATGCAATACATACTTGGTGTGTACTTGCTCTGCCTTCATTGGTTTGAGTGATTTATGGCTCATGCTTTGAGTTTATTCCCCCCAATTAGGGACACCAGCTATAGTCCCACATCAGCGTAGATTATCAGCTCCTATTGATATGTTGTCAGCCTAAATAAATGAAAAAAAAAGATTATTTAGTCCATTTAAACATTATTATGTCAGGGTTCATACTTCTTTTTTGTGCTCATAGATATGCATTTGGAAAACCTGGTGTAATAGTTTAAAAAAATAATGCAAATGTATTTTAAAAATTGTTTTTATTCTCAGTGGCATGTGGGCACAGCACTGATGGTAATAATCTGTATTGTATTTATTATAGGATCTAAATAGCTTGTAATTTCACTTTGCCTGGTATGTCAAAGGATGTTTAACCATGGGATTCATATTAATGATTAAAATATGACCAAATTTTGATGTATAATTAATATTAATCACACTTTATCAGTTTTCATTGATCTTTCAAATAATTTTTGAAATGCCTAATCACCACGCAACTTACTGGGAGGTTTAACCGCATTTGATTGAGATGAAGCTGACTTTGAGACTTTTAGCAATTTAATGAATCAGCAGTTACTTGGCAGAAGGACTTCCCAATTGCTGACCAGTGTCCCTGTCCCACTCAGTTCGAAGTGTTGAATGTATGAGTGCACCATTCTGAATTGAACCTGCATTAGATTGTAATGTAGACAGTATAGATGCAGGGTGATCAATGCAGTCTCAGTAGGGGGGGATGGGGGGTCATTTGTACTGGACATCTAGTGGCGCTGTAAGCTGGCTGCCTCCGCCTTCAGTCTGGTATCTTTTATTGTTGTTGTTATGTTTAAAATATGTTTTTTTTATTTTTTAATGTGGGTGGAAGAGGGTATGGTAAGGGGGAAACCGTCCTTCAGTCGCTTCCTGGAGAGGATGCGACTATTATTTGAGTCGTTTCCTCGCTCCCCTACCCCCCGCGGCCTACCTACTGGATTGGCGCGGCCTTTCCTGCCGGGACCGACCAGAGCTCCAGCAGCAGCAGCGCAGCGCTGGATACATCGCGGAGCGGGCGATGCCTCACCTGGGATCGCCGTTTGGAGCTCCGGAGTGTTGGGCCTGCCGCATTGACATCGCGGAGCTGTGGTTCGCGGAGCTCCCAACGTGGGCGCCGCTGACCAACATCGCGGAGTCCTGCGACCCTGTCAGGGGTCGCCAGCGTGAATCTCTGCCCAGCGCAGCCTGTGGACGTCGGGAGCCGCGGACTCCGGTGGGAGGTGGCAGATTTAGAGGTCCAGGCCGCTGAGGATGTTCTCCCGTTCGACGTCGGGGTTCCATCATTCCCGGCGAGAGGGCCTGAACATCGGGACACCCGTGGCGGCGACTACAGGGTGCTCGGGAGCCCCCGACCACGGGTGAACATCTGGGAAGATCAGCGAGGAGGTGGACTGGGCTTTGGTTCCTTCCCTCACAGTGGGGAACTTTGGTGCCACTGTGGGGATGTTTATGTTTGTGTCGTGGACTTCTGTGTTTTGTGCTTTAAAATTTTTTTTATATGACTGTAAGGAAAATGGCATTTCGTTGTCTCTTAATTGAGATCCAACCCAATCCAATCCAATTTAGCCAAACCAGCTTAAAGAGGCTCTATGTAGCTATTTACGGGTAGTGCTGGATCATTTCTACTGCACTGATGCAGAAGGATCAGAATTACATCCTACAGGCCAGACAGACCGTGTAAACCTTTCAAAGCTCACTCAAATCAACCCATCTCCCATCTTCCTCAGTCACATTTATGGTCTCCGATCCCCTAATCTTCCCCTCTCTACATCACACTATTCATATCTTGCAATGAGTGACACAACACAGTGATTATCCCCTCTCCTCCATCTCTCACTGTCCTTTCATGCTACACCTACTGAGTTGCTGCAAGCTTGTACTACAGGACCTCTTGACTAATAGAACAGGTGGATGACCTCACGAGAGGCAGCAAGCCTGGTGAAGTAACTTAAAAGATTACTAGTCATTGTTTGACAAAAGCCTTACTTCTAAATTTCTGCACACACGTTGTCTCTATTAATATCAGAGCCAGCACCTCATTCTGCTTGGGTAGCTTAGAACTGAACAGTATGAACATTGAATTCTCCACTTTTAGGTAACTAACCAACAAACACCCCCCTCACTCCTTCCACCCTCTCTCTTTCCTGCACCCCATCTGGACAGGCAACCATTCATCTCCTCCACCTCCCCTTCCACCTACATTCCTTCTTCTGGCTTCACAATTGCCACTTCTTCTATCCTTGTCACACACAAAATCAGTCTGAAGAAGGGTCCCGACCCACAGTGGCACTTGTTCATCCATGTTCTCCAGAGATGTGCACACATTGGTGATCATATTCCAATGTTCTATAGATTCTGGATCAGTTCCTGTGGATTGGAGGGTAGCTAATCCCACTTTTCAAGAAAGGAGGGAGAGAGAAAGCAGGGAATTATAGACCAGTTAGCCTGACATCAGTGGTGGGGAAGATGCTGGAGTCGATTATTAAAGATGTAATAGCAGCGCATTTGGATAACAGTGACAGGATCGGTCCAAGTCAGCGAAGGGGAAATCATGCTTGACAAATCTTCTGGAATGTTTTGAGGATGTAACAAGTAAAATGGACAAGGGAGAGCCAATGGATGTAGTGTACCTGGACTTTCAGAAAGCCGTTGATAAGGTCCCACACAAGTGCTTTGTGGGCAAAATTAGAGCACAGGGTATTGACATAGATAGAAAATTGGTTGGCGGACAGGAAACAAAGTGTAGGGATTAACGGGTCCCTTTAAGAATGGCAGGCAGTGACTAGTGGGGTGCCGCATGGCTCGGTGGTGGGACTGCAGCTATTTACAATATACATTAATGAGTTAGATGAAAGAATTAAAAATGACATTAGCAAATTATTTTTTTTTGAAAATATTTTTTATTGGAGAAAAGTACACAACCTATTAACATCATTACAGTCTTACATTTTTAAATTGATAATATTATCAATTATTATTACATTGTCTCCAATACCTTTTGCCTTTTTTTTTAAAACTAGATAGAACTAAAAAGATAGATGAAGTAAAGAAAGAAAAGAGTGAGAAGAAAAAGAGAAAAATAAATAAATAAATAAATAAATAAATAAATAAATAAATAAAATTTAAAAAAAGATGGTTAAAGAAGAATGGAAAAATTTGTTAAAATAAAAAACTTCATTCGAGATATATTCGTACATTTCAGAGTATAGCATTTCATCCATTCTTTAGCCCGAGTATTAGTCAGGTTCCTGTGCTGAACCATTCTGACCCTTTAAATAATCAATAAAGGGAGACCATGTTCCAACGAATAATTCCTGTTTGTCCAACAGGGAAAATCTAATTCTTTCCACGTTTAAGGTCTCCGTCATTTCTATAATCCACATTTTGATTGTGGGGGATGTAGGGCCTTTCCAAAATTTTAGAATTAATTTTTTTCCTGTTATTATACTATAATCAATAAAGTTTCTTTGTGTTGTTGTAAATGTTTGATTTAATTCTAATGTTCCGAGTATTATTAATTTTGGATCCGGGTCCAATTGTATGCTGGTCACTTTAGATATTATACTAAAAATATTTACCCAGAATTTTTTAATTTTTATACAGTTTGCAAACATATGAGATAAGGTAGCTTCTAAATGTTGACATTTATCACATATAGGTGAGATATGTTGAAAGATTTTATGTAATTTTGTTTTTGAATAATGTAACCTATGTATTACTTTAAATTGTATTAAAGAATGTAGCAAATTTGCAGATGACACAAAGCTGGGTGGCAGTGTGAACTGTGAAGAGGATACAATGAGGATGCAGGGTGACTTGAACAGGTTGGGTGAGTGGGCAGATGCATGGCAGATGCAGTATAATGTGAATAAATGTGAAGGGGAAGGCAGATTATTATCTGAATGGTGTCAGGTTAGGAAAAGGGTAAGTACAACGAGACCTGGGTGTCTTGTACATCAGTCACTGAAAGTAAGCATTCAGTTTTGGCAGGCAGTGAAGAAAGTTGTACAGGGCCCTGGTGAGACCACACCTGGAGTACTGTGTGCTGTTTTGGTCTCCTAACTTGAGGAAGACCATTCTTGCTATTGAGGGAGTGCAGCGTATGTTCACAAGGTTAATTTCCGGGACGGTGGGACTGTCATATAATGAAAGAATAGAGCGACTGGGCTTGTATTCACTGGAATTTAGGAGGATGAGATGGGATCTCATAGAAACATATAAAATAATTAAGGGATTGAACACGCTAGATGCAGGAAACATGTTCCCGATCGTGGGGTAGTCCAGAACCAGGGGGCACAGTTTAAGAATAAGGGGTAGGCCTTTTAGAACCGAGATGAGGCTAAACTTTTTCACATAGAGAGTTGTGAATTTGTGGAATTCTCTGCTACTGAAGGCAGTGGAGGCCGATTCACTGGATGCATTCAAAAGAAAGTTAGATAGAGCTTTTAGAGCTAGCTGAACCAAAGGATATGAGGAGAAGGCAGGAACGGGGTACTAATTTTAGATGATCAGCCATGATCACATTGAAAGGCGGTGCTGGCTTGAAGGGCCGAATGGCCTACTCCTGCACCTATTGTCTATGTATCCATGGTTATTAGCCATGAAATTTAAGAACTGAGAAATAAATAGCAGAAGGATTGAAAACTGGGGTGAATTAAACAGAAAGTAAAGGGTTCAAAATCATATCAGGTTCAAAACAAGAAATGGAGGAAAAGAAGCAGAGGAAATGCAAGAAAATAATCTAAAAGAATTCATACATTAGACTCACATTAAATTGGTGTCAGAGTTGATTGACAGACATTTACATTTATTGAAAGGGCACTTATACCCAGAACTATTAGCCATAAATATCTGCAGTGGCCTTGATTTGCAGCTACTGCATAAAAAAGATATGTTTTACATTAGTGCGTGTCATTTGTGAGGCAATGAACTGCTATTTTCATTATGCTGAAGATGAAGAGAAAGTTCAGGCCATAGTTTTGAATATTTGCATTTAAGAGTACATCTTTTCATTGGCAGGTGTTACCTTATTATTTACATATGATCCATTTTGACTCACTGACTCAAGTTGGGAAGTGAGTTGACCATAACCCTCTTCAATATGATACTCTCTTCTGACATATTCAGTATGATATGTGTCCATTTTTATTCAGTCATTCTCTGCATGCAATGATATTGCAGGAAGTGCAGGATATTGCATGGACCATTTTGATTCAGCTTGTGATCAACATCAAAAAGAAGTGGTGCAGTGTTGTTCAGAGCCAACCATCATAGTAAGAGGCAGCACCTGCCGAGAGTGGACCAGTTAACCAGATAGACAGCTAGCCCTGTCCATCTTTGCACACCGTCACAAAGTTAGACACAGACCACTGGAGTAACTCAGCGGGTCTGGCAGCATCTCTGGAGGAAAAGGATGGGTGATGTTTCGGGTTGGGATCCTTCTTCAGACTGTAGTTACTCCAGCACTTTGTGTCTACGGCATAACCAGCATCTGCAATTATTTGTTTCTACTCTCCACTGTAACATTCAGCGTTTACCTGTGAATAAATCAAAATGAGAATTGCCAAATTGGTGGTATTTAACAGATTGTGCTAAAAAATGGGGAGGGGTTGGAGGGGTGCTGAGGTATAATGTCAATGACAAAACTGATTGTTTATAAAATCTATTTTTTTATCTGATATATGTGAGCGAAACCTGAATTTGGTACAGACACTATGCTATAATGCAGGAACACCTAAGTACTGGTTTCAGAGGGAATCTGGAGAGGAGGAGATGAAAGAACCAAATCCCCAAATATTAATATTCTCACATAGAATAACTTTCCCAGTCTGCACACTTTTATGATGATGTCCAGACTGAGATGGACAGGCCACGTTATGAAGATGTCAGGTGATGAACCAATAAAGGAGAATTAGAGATGGGATGTTCCTCTTAATGAGATGAGATGAACTCTTCCAAAGGCTTGCCAATGTCAGCAATTAAGCAATTCAATATACAGTATGTTCTAAACTTTTGGTAAAATCTCACTCATGATTGTTCTACCTGGTGCATCCTTATCCATGCTGGAAAGAAGGGAACTGTGAAGCATCACAGGACATGTAGAACTTGCAACAAGTGCATGCTCATTTCAGACCGTTTATAGCAGGTTCAGCTATTCACGCTCACTGAAACCGAAAAGTGTCAAACTGGTTGGTTATCTATCAATTGAAAGGAAAAATAACAGCATCAACACATGAATAATGCATGCATCATCAAATTCATTATCTCAACCAATGTTTGTAATTTTGTCAGTTCCGACACATTCGATAACTCTTCCTATAAATCTACCTTGATAATGGCATTAATTTTCAATTTTGGAACAGATACATTCAATCCCCCTCTCCATCCCCTCCCCTTCCCAGTTCTCCCACCAGTCTTACTGTCTCCGACTACATTCTATCTCTGTCCCACCCACTCGCCTGACATCAGTCTGAGAAGGGTCTCGACCTGAAACGTCACCCATTCCTTCTCTCCAGAGATGCTGCCTGTCCCGCTGAGTTACTCCAGCATTTTGTGTCTACCTTCGATTTAAACCAGCATCTGCAGTTCTTTCCTACACACAATGTTCAAAATAACATGCAGGGTGTGAGAACTAACCAAATGAAGTTTGTGAAAATTCTACATAATTATTGAGAATTTTTACATGTGTACTGGCAACTAAAAGTTGAAATTCTCAGTGTCAAATTATATGAAAACACCACAAATGTACAAAGCAGAATCACTGCCTACATTCTAATTAAAATGTAGGATTCATAATATGCTTATGTCTGCTTGAAAGTATAATCTGTGGACTAGGGTTCAATTTATTAGATGATTAGCTTCAATATTTTTATATTTTAATCATCATCTACATTGTAAAGTGAGAAATAGATTACAAATAATCAAAAAAGCATTTATAATTAAACATCTCAATATGGATGATGGACATCCAACCAAAAATAATTGTAATTTTACCAACAAATGAAATTTGGTTGCATGAACTCAGCTGGATTTTAATAATTATTAGAAATATATAACTCACATGCCTGGCTACACAATGATCGATGAAATTCCAGCTCATCTTCGGCTGAATATAGTCGGCAACATTCGTCGAGTTATGCGCTGGCAACAGCAATAATAATTCAATAAAAAGTATTTCCTCGCACTCATTTTCTAAAGGGCTCTTTGGAATTATCAGACCTCTATTGTTCGGGAGATCTTCAGGTTTTAACTATCCATGCCACTGCTGTTTAAGAAATATTGTATGTTACTTTGATTTAAAGTTATTGAAGGGGAAAAATGACTGTACATTTTCCAGTCTTCTTGTAACATAAATTAATTTGAAATAAGTTGCATTCAATGGCTGCTGCCTAGTAATGCAAGCATTCATCCCATATCTTGTTAACAAATCCATAAAACATGAGTTTGTTGCATTTAAATTATGTTTTAATGTGATGATGTGGAACAAAAAAGACATGTTGCATAGATGTGATGTTTGTTAGTTCTGAAATACAGCCAATGTGATTTAATCACAAAGAAATTATTTCATAACGGAATATAGCACGAGGAAATGAAATTATGACAAGGTGAGAATAGCTTCCAAGAACAACTAACACATCTGTCTATCAGTTTTGTTTTAATCCAAATACATTTTAAACAACAAGCAGTGGTTCAAAACACTATAAAGGCTGGCAGGAAGGAATAAGCACATAATACATTATTTGTTAATCAAATCATAATTTGTTTGAAGCAGATGTAGTTTAATCTAACCTGTTAAGACCTTTATCTTCCTAGTACATTTATGTCCCTGAGTAAACAGACAGCTAAAGATTTAAATCTTCAGGGGGATTTGGTACAAGTGGCTGCTCAGATCTGTGCCTTAGTAACTCGTATCTGAAAAAAACACAGGTTGTACAATATAATTATCAAACCCAATGTTCAGAGCAACATCATTGATATTTGCTGTGACTATAATTAAATTGCCTTCCTTTAAATTTTTTTGCAAAGCTCAATTTCTGAGATTTCATTCAAATAAATATGTCATTTCATATTCGTGCAGTAAAATATGAAGGGCACAATATTGAGATGAGTATTGCTTGGCTGGGTAACTATTTGGGGACCAGAACTGCATATGTACGACTGGAAGCACTTAGGGCACAGTGATAGAGTTACTGCCTTACACCGCCAGAGACCTGGGTTCGATCCTGACTGGGGAAAACAGTGTGAATGATATGAGTTGTTATCAGTAAGCAAAATCTGACAAATGTTTGTGTGAATGCAGCTCGGGTGGAGCGACAGAGGAAAACTGATCTGCTAATCAGAGAGAAAACTATCTGCTGCTGATTAAAATAATCTGTGCATGAACAAGAAATTTAGTGTAGTTTAGTTTAGAGATGCAGCATGAAAACAGGCCCTTCGGTCCACTGAGTCCACGCTGACCAGCGATCCCACCACACTAACACTGTCCTACACACTACGGCCAATTTAGGAAAACCCACACAGGTCACGTGGAGAACATATAAACTCTGTACAGACAGCACCCACAGTCAGGATCAAACCCAGGTCGCTGGTGCAGTAGGACATCAACTCCACCGCTGCGACAGTGCCACCCTGTGTTGTGGATAATGAGGAGGGAGTGTACTGTTGCAATGAGACCAAACACAAGCTTGAGGAACAGCATCTCATCTGGGCATATTGCATTTTGGACTTAATATCGAATTCATTACAGTAGGCCCCCCCCCCTCGGTCATGACTGACCATGGGTGATGCATCCTAGTCGAATGCAAGCCTGGGCAATGTCATATGGAGGACAGGCTGTTGCCCATGCAGCACGTCCCCCCCTCTCCACGTCGCTGATTGATCCAAAGGAACAACAGGGCCATTACAGTTTGGCACCAGCGCCGTCGCAGGAGCTGCCAGAGCGAGGTTGTAGACAACGACAAACTGCCTTAGGGGCTCCGACTCCGGATTTTCCTGAAGTTTACTCCTGGAGCCTTTTCCATGACTGGATATGGCCACAAGGCATTGGAGGTTTTAAATCAGAGTTTTCCCTCTCCTAGATGGACTGCCTTCCCAGGCTGACGAGCCCCATCTGCCCGAGACTCGTGGGGGCGAGAGCGTCTACCTTCCCGTGCAGGTCTATAGCACCTGCCCACTGCCCCTAATTCATTAACCTAAACAGTAAAAAGAGGCTTTGGAGAGGATCAAATATTTACCAGAATGCTGCCTGGATTAGAAGGTTTCAGCTACAGCGAGAGGTTGGATAGACTTGGATAGTTTTCTCTGGAATGTCAGAGGTTGAGGGAAGACTTGATAGACATATATAAAATCAGGAGAGGCTTAGATAGGGTAAACAGTCCACCAAACAAATCTCACTGTGCCTCGGTACACGTGACAATAAAGTGTAGCGGCACCTAGTGGTGGGGCTTCGAAATCAGAACCTTTGTCATTGGTCGGCACTATCACGTGACCGCGGGGGTGCGTTCACGGTCTTTTAGAGAATCATTAGTAATTAGCGTTCCTCTCAACCAGGAGCTGTTTTTGTTAGCTAGACTAGGTATGCGGTGTTACGAGCTTTGGTTAATAAAATAATTTTGCTCAACCTGCCTGGTCTCACTACATTGGTGACCCCGACGATCCGAACGTTTTTCTGGTCCGAAAATGAACGCCGCCGAAAACCTCGATGCCAACCCTGCCCCGCAGAACATGGTTTCGCTTAAACTTAATGGGCAGTCCAGCCTCATGTGTGGTTTCAACACATCGAGGCCCAGTTCCAAATCCGCCAAATCGTCGCGGATTCCACTAAGTATTTCTACGTGGTCGGTGCGCTCAATCAGGAAACCGCCTCCCTTACGTCCAAAATCTGCCTGCCGACAACTTCAAGGCGCTGCTGCCGAGTACTTTCGGGCTCAGCTGCCGTGATCGCGCGGCCAGGCTCCTGCACATGGACGGCCTCGGAGACTGCAAGCTGTCAGTGCTGATGAGCGAGATGCTGTTGCTGATGGACAGTCACCAGCCTCGTCTCTTTTTCGAGCAGGTTTTCCTGGAGCAGATGCCCGAAGACTTCTGCCTGCTCTTCGCCGGGTGCGACTTCACCGACCCCCCGCAACTTGCCGAGTGGGCGGACGATTTGTGGCTTCCCAAGCAGCAGGATGGCGCTTCCATCAGTGGCCTCAACAGTCCATTCCACCATCGACTGACAACGGCGCGCCGCGACCGACCGCTGCAGATCACAGTAAACGCCAGTGGTGTTACTACCACCAACGCTGCGGTGCGGAGGCCCGCGCGATGCCGCGCTCCATGCTTGCATCCGGGAAATGCCTCGGCTGATCACAAGTAGAGGCTATCGAGGTCGGCCAGAAACATTACCTCTACGTCTGGGACGGCCACTTTGTGTTCCTCCACAGAGACTCACACCGGACTCCGCAGTAGCGCCCTTATGAGGGTCCCTTCAAGGTGTTGCAACCCGGTGTCGCGACTTTTGTTTTGGATGTCGGGGGCCGGCAGGAGGTCGTTCTGGTGGCCCGCCTCAAGCCCGCCCACCAGGATGTCGCCAGCCCGGTGTTGGTGGTCCAACCCCGTCGTAGAGATCGTCCGCTGGCCATCCGGCTTTCGCCGGTTGCACCTGTTGCGCCTGTAGCGCCTGTTGTGCCGGTTGTGCCGGTTATCCGGTTGCTCCTGTTGTGCAGTTGCTCCTGTTGTGCCTGTCCCTCCTGTCTCCACATGGACTGGCCGCCTGATTCGGAATCCGGCTCGTTTTCTTTCCTCTAGTTCTCGGAGTGAGGTCCTGTAGCGGCACCTAGTGGTGGGGCTGGGATGTCAGAACCCTCGACATTGGTGGTCATGGTCACATGACTGCGGCAGTTCATTCGCGGGCTTTTAGAGAGTCATTAGTAATTAGCGCTTCTTGCATCGTCCGGAGCTGTTTTCGTTAGCTAGACTAAGTACGCAGTGTTACGAGCTTTTGTTTGTGTTTTTGTTAATAAAATAATTTCGCTCTACTTGCCTGGTCTCACTACAAAAGTACCATTGAACCATTGAACAGTAAGAACCTTTTTCCCACGGTGGAAACACTGGAGAGCATAGATATAAGGTGAGAAGGGGAAAGTTTAAAGTAGATATGCGGGGCAAGATTTTTTACACAGAGTGTAGTGGAGGCCTGGAGCGCATTGCCAGGGCTCGTGGTCAAGGCAGATAAGATAGTGGCATTTCATAGCCCTTTACATAGGCACATGGAAGTGCAGGGAATAGAGCGATATGGATCATGTACCAGGCAGATGACATGTTTGGCACAAACAGTGTGAGCCAAAGAGCCCATTCTTATTCTGTACTGTTCTACATTACTAGTGGAACACTCAAAACTTATCGGCATCTTTATCAACCACATCAGTTTGAAAAACCTTCTCTTTTGTTCAGTTACAGAGAAACCAACTTTTACAAATGCTGATTGCAGAGAAACAACATTACTTCAAGGGCCTTACAGATTCAAGATGCATTGCTCGCCAGCCGCTCAGCATGCTGCAAGTTAAAAGTCTTTGCACACTGCTTGCATTTTGAAGTCTCATGATCCTCACATCTTGAAATTGATTTACAATTGCTGTTTATGTGGCTCCACCACAACACTAGATGGATGATGTAGACACACAACCAAAACCTCCCAGGCACCAAAGGAGATCACAGCACAAGAGTCATAGACATACATAGAACATCCTGGGTTCATACTTACCTACACTTCCTAGAACAATTGTGTCTATGCAGGCTGCGTTTAGAGAAGGCAATTCTCACTGAGACCTGTGATCTCATATAAGATAATCCACAAACTCACACACAAGTCTGAATATCTTTCTCCATCATTCTCACATCTTAGCCTTGGGATCATTGCAGACTGCTTTTGAAGATGTATGCTTTATGTTAGAGCTTGCCATTCACCACTGCATTAGGGAGAGATTGACCCTTTGCACTCCACAAGAACAGATATCATCTATTTCTCCTTCAACCCACCGAACTGGACACAGCCTTTTGTTGCCAGTGCAGTCCACCTGTATTCAGGGGCTCATAGCTTTGACACAAACAGTCGATCAAACATCCATTCAGGACCCACAACCATCGCACAATCCAACCTCCCTTCAATTGACTCAATTTTCACCTCAGGCTGCCTTGGCAAGGCCAGCAGCATAATCAAGGACAAGTTGTACCCTGGTGACTCCCTCTTCTCCCCTCTCGTATCAGAAGAGAGGTATAGAAGTGTGAAAACGCACACCTCCAAATTCAGGAACAGTTTCTTCCCAGCTGTTATCAGGCAACTGAACCGTCCTACCACATCTAGAGAGCAGTCCTGAATTACTATCTACCTCAATGGAGATGGACTATCTTTAATCAGACTTTACTGGACTTTATCTCTTTATCATGTATTTGTACTCTATGGATGGCTCGATTGTAATCACATATTGTCTTCCTGCTGACTGGTTAGCACGTGACAAAAGCTTTTCACTGTACCTTGGTGCACATGACTAAAAACTAAACTCAACTAGACATTCATCAAAAGGGAGGGAAGAGATTCAGTTAATATGCAGTTCATGGAAGATCATCAGAGGTCATCTCCAGATAAATGGCACATTGCAGGGTACATTCATACCTTGCTAGTCACAGCTACCTCATAACAAGCAGGGGCTATTTCCCCCACAGGATGTAATTTGGGGACACTGACCCTTGCTCAAATCACTGCCCATTCTGTTGAGGGATCTGCACGGACATTGCTACAGTGACAGCCACACCACTACCAGAGGATTTATGGAAACCACAAAATGCTTGTGGAAAGTAAGGAATTGCTGTCTACATCTCACTGGCAGTGCTCTTTAATATTCTGCAGTCAGGATCTCATATACGGTCATTGTCTGCCTGGCTCTGCTTAATTTGGCCATTGCCCCCTAGGATGGAATAAGGAGAAGACCAACAGGCAAGATTAAACCCAAACCAAGACAGTTAGGAGATGCAAGAATAAGGTGAGAGGCTGCTCAGTCCCTCAAAATCAGGAGCTCCTTGCCATTCTACCCTAGCTTATGAGTGGTGTTTAGTTAATATAGTTTAAGAGAGCTCCCCCATCTCTCCCCCAACTCACCATCAACAACACCACAGTCACATTGGGGAGTCTTCTAAGTTCCTTGGAACCATCATCTCCAGGGACCTTAACTGGGAGGCCACCATCGACTCCACAGTCAAAAAGGCCCAACAGAGGATGTACTTCCTGTGAAAATGCAATCTGCCACAGGCAATGATGGTTCAGTTTTAAACTGCCATCACAGAGTCTGTCCTTACCTTATCCATCATGGTCCAGTTTGGTTCAGCCACCAAGCATGACATCCAGAGGCTGCAGCGCATCGTTCGATCAGCCAAGAAGGTTATTGGCTGCAACCTTCCCCCCCATCAACGAACTGTACACTGCAAGGGCCAGGAAGCGAGTGGGTAAGATCATCTCTGACCCCTCTCACCCTGGCCACAAACTTTTTGAAACACTTCCCACTGGAAGGCAACTCCAGACTGTCGAAGCTGCCACAGCCAGACATAAAAACACCTTTTTTCCATGAGCAGTAGCTCTACTCAACAACCAAAAGTGTGCAGCCTCCTTTTGCTCTGCTATTTTATTTCATTCTTCAAATGTTTAAATTATAATGTTTTATTCTTAATTGTTTACTGTATATCATGTTGTTACTTGCGAGCAAAGCACCAAGGCAAATTCTTTGTATGTATACATACTTGGCTAATAAAATGTATTCAATTCATTTCAATCAATATAATAGAGTAATAGAGTGATACAGTGTGCAAACAGGCCCTTGGGCCCAACTTGCCCATACCGGCCAACATGTCCCAGCTACACTAGTCCCACCTGCCTGCGCTTGGTCCATATTCCTCTAAACTTGTATAATCAATTATTGCCAATTTACACTATAGCTGGACTACAATTCTAAATGTTCTCCAGATTACTTAACTTAACAATGACACAGACTGTCTTTACTACCGAAGAACATTTGGAGCAGCACTAAAGATAGTCCAGCTTCAGTCCTGACCTTTGTGCAGTTTGTGTGAAGTTTATCTACTCTGCCTACAACCATATGGGTTTCACCCAGGTTTCGTTCACATCCTAAAGATATCCTATTTGATGGGTCAATTAGTAATGTTGAATAGAAAGATTAAACGGAAACTTACCGTTTGAAGTTTGATCTTTATTTTATGAGAAGTTGAAGTGAGGGATTACGTGAAGAGCCCGCCAGCAGTGGCGGACTGGCCAGGGTGTCAGCTTGCCCGATGGCAAGTGGGCCCCTGATGAAGTGGACCCCCTATATCAAGTGGGCCCCTGATGAAGTGGGCCCCCTTTGTCTCCTGACAAACAATATTTTTAGACCCAGTCCGCCACTGCCCGCCAGCCCGCCAGCCCGCCAGCCCGCATGCGCGTCAATCTTCAGAGCAACTGTATGAACCACAGACCACTTGCACAAACTTAAACTATAGAAAGATTAATAACCGTTGTTACCAAATTATCTTTATGAGATTCAGGGGTGGGAGTGGAGGGCACGTAATCCCTCACTTCAACTTCTCATAAAATAAAGATCAAACTTCAAACGGTAAGTTTTCGTTTAATCTTTCTATTTTATATCGAAGTCACGTGAGGGACTACGTGAAGCCTTCAAAGCTCTGTGGTTTCATGCAGTAACCCAATCAGTGTATGAAGCACTTAAACAGATAAACCATAAATGGTAGAAAAGACATGGGTTATTAACAACATGATGCTAACTTGCATACATGGCCATTGCTCTTAATCGGACCACAGTCCCAATTGGCTTTGAGTTAGACAATAACTCATGCAACACTGTTCAGAATTCTATCTGCAATCATCCAGGCATATTCAACCAAATTTTATAGCTTCTGAAAGCGCACTATGTAAGCCTCCTGCTGTTGCAAGAAGACGATCAAATGGGAATATCCATTCTATTGGCTGCTAATGAGCCACCAGCAATCTCTTGAGAAAACTATTAAATAACAATGAAGAAACTATCCTTCATCCCATAGGTACTAGCAAGCTCAGTGTACCTGTATACATAATAACACCCCCAATCTCCGATCTGGTGGGTATGCTGTCAACTCCAAATTGTACCCAACCATGCCCGTTTTGCTTTATGAGATCATTCCCATAACAAGCTATCCTCATGTCAGTTATGACCCAGAGACTGAGCCAGAGATTGAGTAAAGACTGTGTTCTTTGTCCTGAAATCAGTTGCTAAAAGCATAATCAACTTAAAAGATACTGCTCCCATTAGGAATACAGTAGATGAATATCTGCATATTAATTTACTGATATACATTCCACACTACCATGAGTCTAGGCTTTTAGAGCGGTCATATAAAAGACACCCTGCATAACGTTAGTCAACAGCGGGTGAATTACCAATCATTTATTGTCCCACTTATGGTACTATAGAGAATGACAAAGCAGCACAAGCAGTGTCAATTGTGCTATAACATAATCGCTTCTCTAAGCCCAAAATGAAAGAATCACAAACCTCTGCTACTTCTGTTTAAAAGCAGCTCACATGTCTTGTTCACAAACTTCCCATACAATCGTGCAGAGCTAGCTGCCCGAGAAATAGGCTGAACTAGCCATCACTCGTGACTTCGAGTAAATAGGAGCTTCTTTCAGCTGCCTTTACCATGGACACCCTGAATAAGTAGGCAAAATTGGCACCATTTAATTTCATGTTGCCTCATCCTAAATATCGTAAGAGGCATCTACTGATAAAACCCCCGAGTCTTATCAGCTACAAAATTTGCATGTCGTCTATAAACTCCATGACACAATGCCCTTTTGATCTGAGTAGGGCAGCATTAGTTTTAGAATCTTTGTAAATAGCCTAGGCCTGAAGACAACCCCTAGGTAGAGCCTAAACTTTCCACCACTTGCTTTGTTATCAAAACACCAGATATATCTGTCTCTCGTGTGTAGATATAGCAAAGTATGCATCTTCGATTGAGGCTCTAATCCTCTGAATCAGCGAAATTACTGAAAGACAATTATCCATCTTAAACTGGGTAACCAAACACATGATCAGACTAGCCAAATCCTAACCTGATTTGGCATACTCCACTTTTCTGCAACCTTGAGAAATATCAGAAATATACCCCTCTTGTTCTTGGGCACTCATCCTTTGTGAGACGTCTCTGTTTCCACGGATAACCATCGTTTCCTCTATAGCCCGTACGGACGGAATTTTTTTTGGCTTCTCTTGCCGTGGAAGATGCATTTATCTATTTATTAATTTATTTATTTAGCTCATAACATATAATCAGATCCTTATGACTAGAGCTGAAACACAACATCCACTTGATGTGGGAATACGAATTCCCTGTCAACTCTTGACTGTCAGAGTCACCACGAATCCTCAGCCTTCTTCCTCAGAGTGGAAAATAGCATAATGCAACCCTGAACCAGGAATTGCTCCGCAGTCCTCCGACTGAAACCACCTGTCTCAGTCGCCAGTGTGCGCAACACACACTCTTCGACCTGCCACTCAATCAGGAATACTGGTATTGAGAGCCTACAGATTATTATATATATATATTTTCTATTCACAACATGAACCTGCAGGTCAGATAAAAAATGCTACATGCCAGACCGGTTTTCTGCTGGTAGCTACCTATCCCAGAGAGGATGGCAATGATGTTTCCAATGAACTGGCAACTCTACTAACTGAGCTGAAAGAATTAAGCATGTGTTGAAGGAAACCTCAAACTACCTCAATCTACTGAGCAGCCTGATAACCTCAATCACAGATGTTGAGGCAGTGCTTCCCTGGTCCATATGTTCCATATGGCCAGCCAGTTCCAAGATGGTCTACCCTGAAACAGGGTAGCCAAGCTGTTCCTACTTGGAACTTACAGAGGTTGCTATGCAAGGCACCCTGCCAATGTTTCTGCATCAACCTGATCTTCTCCAGACAGTGAAAGGTACTAGGCAGCCCATGCTGCCAGTAAATCCAAACCCGGGGTGACAGACTGCTCCATTTCGGAGTTTTACGGAGGTTAATAAAGAGACCTTACCTGCCAATGTCTCTGAGCCCAGGTCGACCTGCTTGTTGGAGCTTCAGCGAAGTTCCATTGCAGACCCAGTCTGACGACATCTTCAGCCCCACACTTTCCAACCGGCTCATTTCCAGAGCTCAAAAGCGACATTGCTGTGCAAGGCACGCCTGGCAGCATTTCTGAGCCCCAATGGGACAGACTACTTCGGCTTACAGCATCTTTAGAGCCTTGCTGGAGCTTTACTGTGCAGGTCATGCTACCAGTTGCTCCTTCGACCCCTTCTGCTCCTTCGGAGCCTTAGCAGAGCTCACTGAACAGGCCATGCCTGCCATAACTCCGAGCCTGCCTCGACAGGCTACTCCTGCGGCCTTCTGCCTTTTTTGAAGCCTTTGCTGGAGCTGACTGTTTCTCCCAGCCTTGATCGACAGGCTGCTCCTTTGGCCAACTGCTCCTTCAGAGCCTCAGCGGGGCTCACTGGACAGGTCACGCCTGCCATTACTGCAAGCCTGGTTCACCAAGCTGTTCTTGCGAGGCCAGCTAGTGACTCCCGACTGCTCCTTTCCTGAGCTTCAACGGAGCTTCCTGCTCCTTGAATACAGGGTGAAAATCCCGCCGGAATACTGGAGCTTTACCCACATAGAATGGTACTCCACTCCCGCAGCCACCTTAAATCCCCCCTGCAAGTATTCAACTTGCTACATAAGTCCTCTCTGAAGAGATACTATGCAGGCTGCACGTTACTGGCCCTGTGAAAATGAGCCATTTTGGGAATTATCTCATGCCTAATAGCATTTTGCGAAGGCAATATCCCCAACTGCGTATTACAGAGAAGTGATAATGCAGCTTTCTGCACTTCCGAGAGTTGAGACCCATCTACTGACTTGCAAAAGGCCTTAATGATTCCAGAGCGGTTTTTGGACTTGCTGACATAAATCTTTGCCTACATATCATCACTGGGATATCCCAACTGATGAAATTGATGTATGGAACATCCAAAAGTCTGTCAGTTATCTGGACTGGCATACTTCCCGGATACTTTTAGCCAGATCTTCCTCCAGTGAATTTCCTATCCCCAAAGGGATGGCAAATATGTGACAAGAGCCGGTTGCTCCTTCATATGATTAAAAATGAAGCATATCCCCCATTAGTTCAGGGATTCAATTTCCTTATTGATGTCCACATAGTTAGAGTCACCTATGTAAGAATCTTCAACACTCTCCTCTGAGCGGGAAATAATATAACGCAATCCTTTATTTATTTGTTTGTTTGTTCATTTATTTATTTTACTCACTAGACAGTGTGCGCCTGCTAGTGACTCCGAGTCCTTGCTCCCTCTGGAACCACAATGGAGTTTATTAGGGGAGGAAATAGAATGCAACCCTGAACCAGGTGTTGCCTCCTCAGTTCCTCTGGCTGACTCCCTTTCGGAGCTCCAATCTCTACAGGCATTGCCCGTCAGATGCTCCGAACAGCTGCATGCACCAGTGGAGCTCCATTCTGCCACGGCAGTTGCTGTCCCGGTCGAGCCAGCAGCCGTTATTTTTAAACCACCAGCTCCTGCTGAGCCTCCACAGCGGTCGCTGTCCCGGCCGAGCCGTCAGCTCCTTTACGGAGCCTCCGCAGCGATCGCTGTCTCAGCCGAGCCAGCAGCCGCTATTTTTATCCCTCCAGCTCCTTACCGAGCCTCCACAGCGGCAGCTGCACAAGCTGTGCCAGCTTCTCCAGGCCCGCTGCCCCTATTTTCAGAGCAGCGGCCCGTTTATGAAAGAAATTTTTCCCCTTACCTGTCGGAGCAGTTTCGAACTGCTCCGATTCTCGCGCCATGCGTCGACGTATTGACGCGCATGTGGGCTGGCGGGCTCTTCACATAGTCACTCACGTGACTTCGATATAAAATTGACATCCGAGAGATAATAAGTTACAGGAAAGTAAATGGGGAGCAGGATTGATAGGATTGCTCGGGGAACTGGCACAGACTTGATGCGCTGAGCGGTCTCTTTATATATTATGAGTAAATACAAAAATATAAATTAAGAAAACACCATTAAGAAGATGAAAACACCATTAACTTGATCGTGGAAAGGTTCCACAACATTCACTCTTTCCTCCATATTAATCCGTATGCTTTTAAATTCATTTGAACTGTGACAGAATCTTACAAATATTTTCAGTCTGTGATACAATCAATTATTGCTATCTTACACTCTATCTATACTATAATTATAAATGATTTCTAGAAAATGACTCAATTTAAAATGGACACAGGCTGACTGAACCATAAATATGAGACTGAAGCTACCGATCATTGTAACAAGGGCTTTCTAGGGACCAAAGACTTAAGTGAATAAATCTATTTGTCACCATCAAACAATCTGCAAAAAAAAAATTCACAAGCTGTTCCTCATTGTACACCCCGTCCTTTGTTGAGCCTAAAATCTGCTGCATCTTGAATTAAGCTCAGTAGCTGAATACCAACAAGCCAAACGTTTCTTCCCGTTTACATACCTTACGGTACTAATCAAACGGCTCAGTTAAGAACATCTGTCATTGAATACACCGACAGGTGTTTGGGTTCAGAACAAGCAAGATACCAGGCTGTTCAGTGAGATTAGAAAGGCACTTTACAATTTCTTCTTGATTCAGTGGAAAATGCAGGCAACAGGTGCAAAGGATCATTGTCTCATTCGTTCAAGACCATATACTCAGTAACTTTCTGGTCTCATTTGAAATTGCAACCAAATTGATAACAAGCCTGCCACTGGAGGCCCATGTTCAAGCTTTTTGATATTAGGTCCCATGAATACACTGCTCGAGAAGAATGGCTTTAGACCTGGGCAAAGATGAGGCTTCAAACAAATATGTTTATCTCTACCCTTTGAAAAATATAAATTTTCAATGACAGAGACTGTTCAAACAGAGAAGAAAGGTACGGATGTCGACTTTTTAAATGTTAGCCATCTGTCAATGCAATGGCTAATTTGAAATAATCCTCACATTTCCAAAGGCATTTCAACTTGGCTGTTGACTCTGCTTGTGGGGTTATATTCTTCATGGTATCTATCTTTACCACTTTACAATTTCTAAACAAATACTGCCTCTGTAGCAAGTCGCCATGATAGGCATTAAAACTTTCTGCACGTCCACTATTATTCCCAACTAAATGTGTTGGTGAGTGCATTTAGAGTATTGTGTTTAGTTTTGGGCACTGTGTTATAGGAAAGATATTATCAAGCTTGGAAGGGTTCAGAGAAGATTTACAAGGATGTTGCTAGGACTGGAGGGTCTGAGCTATAGGGAGAGGTTGAGCAGGCTGGGTCTCTATTCCTTGGAGAGCAGGAGGATGAGGGGTGATCTAATACAAATAGATGCACAGAGTTTCTAGCCCAGAGTAGGGGAATCGAGGACCAGAGGACATAGGTTAAGGTGAAGGGGAAAAGATTTAATAGGAATCTGAGGGGTAACTTTTTCACACAAAGGGTGGTGGCTGTATGGAACAAGCTACCAGAGTAGGTAGTTGAGGCTGGGACTATCCCATCATTTAAGAAACAGTTAAACAGATACATGGATAGGACAAGTTTGGAGGGATATGGACGAAAAGCAGGCAGGTGGGACCAGTGTAGCCAGTGGGACATATTGGCTGGTGTGGGCAAGTTGGGCTGTAGGGCCTGTTTCCACACTGTATCACTATGACTCTATAACGTATGATTGCCACGCAAGCCGAGAGTGGTCCTAATTATTGGACTCGGATGGCAAATTCATGCTGCATTTCAGGTGGTTTCATATCATGGCACCCTGGACAGTTCTCATACCTCTAGGTATACTGTCAGAAATAGATGAAAGGGCATATTGCTGACATTGTGATTCTACAATGGGATATCGACAGATTGAGTGGTTAGGCAAAAAAAACAACTGGTAAATGGAGTTTAATATTGGGAGGAGTAAAATCATGGCGTTTTGATATGTGGAATCAAATGGCAGGTTATTACCCATATGGAGAGAACATGATAATGGGTGAATTTCAGAGGGATTTTGATGTTCTAGGACATGAATCACAAAAGGCTAGCAGGTCCAAATAGTTAAGATGGCAAACAACAATTTGGCCTTTAGTGCAAAAGGAGGTTGGAGTTTAAGAAAAGGGAAGTTTTGTTACAGTATTGCAGAATGTTGAATGGAAACTACATTGGGATTACTGTTTTTACTTTAGAGGAAGAAGGGGCAACCTTATTCAAATATTCAATGTCCTAAGGGGGCTCAATTGGGTTGATGTTTTCGTTAATGCTAAAGTTACTAACAATGGGACACAGCTGTAAAATGAGGGACTAGTTACTTAAAACTGAAATTCATAGAAATGTCTTTGCTCAAAGGCCAATGAATGTCAGGAGTTATCTGACCCCATGGGTGGTGAAGCCAGAATCATTAGATTTATTTAAGGTGGAGGTAGAAACATATTTGAAAGTTTATGGAGGGTGCAAGGTGTGGGGACTGGAATGGAGGGCGTTAGAATATTTGACGGAGGTAATAAAAGCATAGTGGAGGGGTTCAGCAGCAGAAGATGTGGAAAACGGGAGCAGACTGGGGATGTAATGGAGGAAGGCTTTAGCACAGTTGAAGATGGCAAGGATATGCTGTTGCAGCGGCAGTTCAGGGACAAATAAGATGCCTCATTTGCCCAGGGTTAGTTCAGTCTTGGACCATGGGATGTTGGAGGGAATCAAGGGTATTGGGGATCTGGTACAGAAGATGGGTTGATGCCAGCATGGATCAGGCATAACAAGCTGGAGTAACTCAGCAGGACAGGCAGCATCTCTGGAGAGAAGGAATGGGTGAAGTTTTAGACTGAAGAAGGGTCTCGACCCAAAAAGTCACCCATTCCTTCTCTTCAGAGATGTTGCCTGTCCTGCTGAGTTACGCCAGCTTTTTGTGTCTATCTATGGTTTAAACCAGTATCTGCAATTCCTTTCATTTCACTGTACATCTTGTATGTGTATGTGACAATAAAGTTGACTTGACTTCCTACACATGGATCATACATGATCACATTGAATAGCAGGGCCGCAGGCTTGGGGGCCTTGGTAGCCTAGTCACACTCCTATTGTTTTGTTTGTGTTCTGTCCTCTTCAAATGATATGTAAAGTTGTCAGAGGAATTGTCAAAGTAAGAGATGCTTGTAGCAAGTTAGATCCAATTTTATTAGCATTCATCTTGTGCTTTGTTATGACATTTGCTTAAACACTCCAGTCAGTACATTTGGTTGACTTACCTTGGTTAAGTAAGAGTAAGGAACTGAGAGATATAAATGCACATTGAATACCCTGTGAGGTTAAATGGCTTCAATCAGCATTAACTGTTCAAATGGAATGAAAAAGCTAGATGCAAAGGCACAGTGGCACAGTGGTAGAGTTGCTGCCTTACAGTGCCAGAGACCAGGTTCAGTCCTAACTATGGGTGCTGTCTGTATGGAGTGTGTACATTCTTCCTGTGACCGCGTGGGTTTTCTCTGGGTGCTCTGGTTTCCTAATACATTCCGAAGACGTACAGGTGTGTAGGTTAATTGGCTTTGGTAAGTTGTAAAATTGTCCCTAGTATGTAGGATAGTGTTAGTGTATGGGGTGTGTAGATTGGTTAGTGCATGTGCACCAATCAGAGTAATGTACTAACACTAGCTCTACCTTACTGTACACTTTATATTAACACTCACTTCCCATATTACGTAGTTACACCGGTGGTAGAGATGAACTAACAACGTATTGTACTGCGCCACCATGACTGATGATTAAAGCTGACTTTGAACACTGTGTCTGTACAGTTGTTTACATGGTGTCAGAATAGCTGGAAATTACCCATTGCGTCTGTCTATCGGGTATTATTTGCATTTTATTAGTTTTGATCTTTTACTCCGATGGCTCACTCGTGCCGCAAGCCAACCCAGCTCATATTTGATGCAGACATAGGCGAGCGATGGAGGCTCTTTGAAATTGACTATGAGCACTACATCAATATCGTCCATCGCAACGATCCAGATGAAGTCAAGGCATCGCTCTTGCTCAACCTGGCTGGACCCGAGGCTATGATTTGCGCGCAAACCTTCGATTTTGCGCCACCTGTGCTCGACGGAAACGGCCAGGTGGTGGTCCCAGCTGAGACAATCCGCAACCCTAATGTGCTGTTACATAAATTCCGTGAGCGATGTGACCTGCCATCGAACCGCATTCTGGAGAGAGCACAGTTCCTCGCATGCCAACAGCATCCTGATGAGCCTGTGGAACGTTTAATTTGTGATTTGATGTACATTGCCCTGAGATGTCGCTTTGGTGAGATAATTAATGAGTTAATACGCGACTAAATCGTTAGCGGCATGTGTGATCGGAAGCTCAAAACAGAGCTACTCAGAAATGCTGACCTGACTCTTGAACAGGCTGTGCATGCCTGCCATATGTCGGAGGTTGTAGCCCCACTGGGTGATCAGCTTGGCACCCAGAAACATGATGTTAATCTGACCGGTTTCAGTAAACGGACCGCGCCAGCTGCAACTAAAAGATTTGTGAATGAGCCATCGCAGAGGTGCGCAAACTTCAACTATTTCCATAATAGAGGTCGCCACCTTTGCCCAGCAAACGAAAAATCAAATCCTTTCCAATAAACTTTAGGCAGCTCCTCTCTCATGCCTCCGTAGTTACCTTTACTCAACAGTAATGCGACATGTCTGATTTCATCTTCTCCGTCTCAAATAGCAGTTTGAATTTTATCATATTATGATCACTACCTCCTCGGGGTCCCTTTACTTTAAGCTCCCTAATCAAATCCAGTTGGTTACACAACACCAAATCCTGAATTGCCTTTTCCCTAATAGGCTCGACTACAAGCTGCTCTAAGAAGCCATCTTGTAGCCAATCTACAAATTCCTTCTCTTCGGATCCAGTACCAACCTGATTTTTCCAGTCTACCTGCATATTGAAATCTGTTTTTTCCCAGTCTACCTGCATAGTGAAAACCCCCATGACCAGTGTAAACATTGGCAATCTTTCTTGTATCTCCTGATTGTATCTACATGCCATAAACTTCAAATGCTGGCTATAATTGGTTGGTCATTGCTGAGGTTATGCAGGAGGCTGGGAGGAAGCCACCAAAGATGACAGTCAACACAGGCATAACCTTCAACTTTTTCTCTTCCCTTGATCTTTTCTGATATATGTGTGTGCACCTCTATCTCAACAATGTGCAAGTTCTCATCACAAGATGATCTTTGTACCTTTCTCCTTTCAGGCAGTCCAAACCTTTGCCACCTTTGGAGTGTGGGAGGAAACTGGAGCACCCAAAGAAAACACACGCGGTCACAGGGAGAACATACAATTTCCGTATAGACAATGCATCATCTAACAACACTTGTTACAACTTTTATTTTACACAAGCAACAGGCACCCAATATTTAAGCACAACTGTGGAAGCTCTGATTGTTGCTGTGGAAGATTTGCTTGCTGCCATGCATGCTCAGACTATTGGCACCACGTTCAAAGAAGCTTGCGGTGTGCCATGCCAATCCAACAATTGTTCTTCCAACAGTAACTTTGCTGGAGTACCATCCTGACTGACTGTGGCTGAGCCTGTTGTCTCCTCATGGAATGACAATATCCACTTCCACTCCTGTCAGTGCATTTGGTGTTGTCTTTTATCAGCCAGCCAGCCTAGACTGCTGCCAGCAATGTTGAGATTCTGCTTCTGCAGCCAGGATTTCCAGGGACGCGAGAGATCATCTCCTGACTTAATCTGCAATCCACCCCCCCATTGAAAGTTAGCAGCCTTCCAGCAAGCATGACTAACCCACTGGGGCAGCATGGTAGAGGGGCAAAAGAGGAGACAGAACAACATGGAAGAAAGGCACACAGAAAACAGGCACAATGCGATTAGCTTATGTTTGTCTGTGATTGTAGATTTGTTTTGGAATGTTTCTGCAGGGTTCAGTTCAGTTTATCATCATGTGTACCGAAGTACAGTGACCTTTTGTTGCATGCTATCCAGTCAGCAGAAAGACAATTCATTATTACAATCGAGCCATTTACATGATCAGGGAATAAAGTTTAGTGGAAGGTTAAGCCAGCAAAATTAGATGAAGGATAGTCCGAGGGTCACCAAAGAGGTAGATAGTAGTTCAGCACTGCCCTCTGGTTGTTGTAGGATGATTCAGTTGCCTTGTATGTTGGGTCTTTGCTTGACGGCCAATTGAGCACTGTGATGGTCAGTCATAGAGAGATGAATGACGTGTAGGATTGTTGATGAATGGGAAATTTGGTGCAATGTTTACCTGCATTCATTATACTCAAATTAGTTTCAGATGGACGACCAAGACAGAAGGGGTTTTTCTCATGTGCCTTCGCCTTTCTTTGTCCCGCTCCTGCTTCACCACCATTTCCTTAAATGGTCATTGTAGGAGCCATTGATGCTTAAGTTAGTTACTGTTAGTATATTATAGCCATATCTAGATATTTCTAGCTGTATCATCCTGAACGCTTATGTGTGGGATTATATACGTAAATGGGTGTGTCTACATCTGAGGCTAGCGTAGCCACAGAAAGAGGCTGGTCAGTTTAGCCTCGGGGATGGAAGAGACAACACTTTTTACCACACTACGCCACACAACACGAATGGAACAGTTAGTAAGAACGAAAAGTTACTATTTGAATTGGAATAAGAAATACTTAATATGAATCATTAATTTTGTTTGTACTACTTCAATAAAGGACCAATTAATCAAGAAATAACGACTGGAAGATTTGTATTTACTATCAGCGAGTGCGTAAGCTATATCACTTCTACATCTCCAAGTAGTAATGGTAATTAAAAGTTGGACATTGGAAAGTTAAGAAATTGCCGTTACAGTCATAATATAATTAATGGCCTCTTTATAGTTTATCCCCTCAAGATAGCACTGTTATGTAACATTCATCACAATTCTTGACGTATGTTATCACGAGTACTGTAGGGTTTGTAGGGGAAACACTTTCAGCGCCTCAATGCTCTGCTTGTGCAGACTTGGTGGGGCAGCATGGCTCATTACAAGCATGTTGCACATGTGTGTAAGGATTCTGCACCAGAGTTACGAGCCATGTCATTTGTGAAAGTCACCAGCTGTATATTTTTCATCCTGCGGATTACGGTGGTGGGTCCATGTGGACAGTCAAACAATTATGCCAAACTACTGATGTTTCCACTAGTGGGAGTGTGTAGGACTAGAGGATGTTAAAGGATGTTCTTTTAGGAAGGAGATGAGGAAACATTTCTTTAGTCAGAGGGTGGTGAATCTGTGGAATTCTTTGCCAAAAAGGCTGTGGAGGCAAAGTCAGTGGATATATTTAAGGCTTCTTAAATATATTCTTGATTAGTGCAGGTGCCAGAGATTATGGGGAGAAGGCAGGAGAATGGGGTTAAGGGCCTGTCCCACTTGGACGTCCTAATCCACGAGTTTAGAAGACCTAAGACGAGTTGATAAAAATGTCAATGTCGTGTTGACTCGCCGAAGAAAAATACCTCCTATGATCTCCTACGACTATGTCTACGACGTCCTATGACTATGTAGGGTTAGTTAACAGTCTTGTTGTGCGTGGCCCCTTGGGCAAGAGTGACCATAATATGGTTGAGTTCTTCATTAGGATGGAGAGTGACATAATTAATTCAGAAACAAGGGTTCTGAACTTAAAGAAAGGTAACTTTGAGGATATGAGACGTGAATTGGCCAAGATAGACTGACAATTGATTCTTAAAGGGTTGACGGTGGATATGCAATGGAAGGCGTTTAAAGGCTGCATAGATGAACTACAACAATTGTTCTTCCCAGTTTGGCAAAAGAATAAATCAGGGAAGGTAGTGCATCTGTGGATAACAAGGGAAATCAGGGATAGTATCAAAACAAAAGATGAAGCATACAAATTAGCCAGAAAAAACAGCCTACCAGAGGACTGGGAGAAATTCAGTCCAGCAGAGGAGGACAAAGGGCTTAATTAGGAAAGGGAAAATAGATTATGAAAGAAAACTGGCAGGGAACATAAAAACTGACTGCAAAAGTTTTTATAGATATGTGAAGAAAAAAGATCAGTTAAAACAAATGTAGGTCCCTTGCAGTCAGAAACAGGTGAATTGATCATGGGGAACAAGGACATGGCAGACCAATTGAATAACTACTTTGGTTCGGTCTTCACTAAGGAAGACTTAATTAATCTGCCAGAAATAGCAGGGGACCGGGGGTCAAATGAGATGGAGGAACTGAGTGAAATCCAGGTTAGCCGGGAAGTGGTGTTAGGTAAATTGAATGGATTAAAGGCTGATAAATCCCCAGGGCCAGATAGGCTGCAATTGTCAGAGTACTTAAGGAAGTAGCCCCAGAAATAGTGGGTGCATTAGTGATAATTTTTCAAAACTCTTTAGATTCTGGAGTAGTTCCTGAGGATTGGAGGGTAGCTAATGTAACCCCACTTCTTAAAAAGGGAGGGAGAGAGAAAACGGGGAATTACAGACCAGTTAGTCTAACATCGGTAGTGGGGAAACTGCTAAAGTCAGTTATTAAAGATGGGGTAGCAGCACATTTGGAAAATGGTGAAATCATTGGACAAAGTCAGCATGGATTTATGAAAGGTAAATCATGTCTGACGAATCTTATAGAATTTTTCGAGGATGTAACTAGTAGAGTGGATAAGGGAGAACCAGTGGATGTGTTATATCTGGACTTTCAGAAGGCTTTCGACAAGGTCCCACATAAGAGATTAATATACAAACTTAAAGCACACGGTATTGCAGGTTCAGTATTGATGTGGATAGAGAACTGGCTGGCAGACAGGAAGCAAAGAGTAGGAGTAAACGGGTCCTTTTCATAATGGCAGGCAATGATTGTGGGGTACCGCAAGGCTCAGTTCTGGGACCCCAGCTATTTACAATATATATTAATGATTTGGACGAGGGAATTGAATGCAACATCTCCAAGTTTGCGGATGACACGAAGCTGGGGGGCAGTGTTAGCTGTGAGGAGGGTGCTAGGAGGCTGCAAGATGACTTGGATAGGCTGGGTGAGTAGGCAAATGCATGGCAGATGCAGTATAATGTGGATAAATGTGAGGTTATCCACTTTGGTGGCAAAAACAGGATAGTAGACTATTACCTGAATGGTGGCCGATTAGGAAAAGGGGAGATGCAACTAGACCTGGGTGTCATGGTACACCAGTCATTGAAAGTAGGCATGCAGGTGCAGCAGGCAGTGAAGAAAGCGAATGGTATGTTAGCATTCATAGCAAAAGGATTTGAGTATAGGAGCAGGGAGGTTCTACTGCAGTTGTACAGGGTCTTGGTGAGACCACACCTGGAGTATTGCGTACAGTTTTGGTCTCCTAATCTGAGGAAGGACATTCTTGCCATAGAGGGAGTACAGAGAAGGTTCACCAGACTGATTCCTGGGATGTCAGGACTTTCATATGAAGAAAGACTGGCTATACTCAGCTTGTACTCGCTAGAATTTAGAAGATTGAGGGGGGATCTTATAGAAACTTACAAAATTCTTAAGGGGTTGGACAGGCTAGATGCAGGAAGATTGTTCCCGATGTTGGGGAAGTCCAGAACAAGGGGTCACAGTTTAAGGATAAAGGGGAAATCTTTTAGGACTGAGATGAGAAAAACATTTTTTACACAGAGAGTGGGGAATCTCTGGAATTCTCTACCACAGAATGTAGTTGAGGCCAGTTCATTGGCTCTATTTACGAGGGAGTTAGACGTGGCCCTTGTGGCTAAAGGGATCAGGGGGTATGGAGAGAAAGCAGGTACAGGATACTGAGTTGGATGATCAGCCATGATCATATTGAATGGCGGTGCAGGCTCGAAGGGCCGAATGGCCTACTCCTGCACCTATTTTCCATGTTTCTATGTTTCCATGTTTACGACCTCCTAAGACCCCCTCAACCTCAGACCAACTACGACTAGCTACGAGTGGAAAATTCTCACATGATAAAATGTCATGTTTGCATATTTTTTCTCGGGCCAGTTACCGACCTACGATAACTGGCGATTACCTACGACTATCGACGATTACCTACGACGATCGACGACTACCTATGACTACCATCACGACCTACTTCGACCTACCTACAACCTACCTACAACTAAAAAGTAGCAATTATTTCCTAGCCTACCTTTTTTTTTACTCGTGGACATTTTTTATCAGGCTAGAAAAAATGCCGCGATCTACTTGAGGCCATGAGTGCGCGGAGACCACTCACGAACATGAGGAAGGGTTACGAAGACCTCCTATGACCTCCTACGATCTTGTGGCGACCAAGCTGCGAGTATGAGTCAAGGGCAAACTCGGCACAGGTCGCCAATTATGTCGTGAAAGTGGGACAGGGCTTTAGGAAGGAGAGATAGGTCAGCCATGATTGAATGGCGTAGACTCGATGGACCGAATGGCCTAATTCTGCTCCTATCACTTATGATCTTATAAACTAAGGCATTATGTTTCTTCCCAGGACATTGAATATTGACTGATGTAGTTATGTAGGATACCCAATATTAAAAATGGGTCATTCAGCCCAAACAATCCCTGCCATTTCTTATCTTCCTCTCGAACCTTCTACTAACATTCTTCATTCCCATTTGCTTCATATACTTCTCTAAAATTCCCTGCAATGTAGTTTTACCTTTGCTTTTAATATGCTTCATATAGCAAGTTCCATATTCTCACTAACCTTTAGGGCAAAAAGTTATGTCTGCTTTCCCTTATAATGATGGCCTCTTGTTATGCCTTGCCCCTGGTGTGGAATTGTTCATTCTGAATACATTCTATCAAAGTCCTTCACAGCTTTAAAGATTTCTATTAGATCATCCACCAACCATTTCTTCAGAGAAAAGTGACATGGTCTATTTATGCTTCAACCATACATTATACCCTTGCATTTCAGGTACATTCCTTGTGAACCTTCTCTGGATCTTTTATACCTCTTGCTATGTAGTCACCAGAACTACATGCAACCTTCTAGGTATGGGTTACCCAGCAATCTATTTCACTTTTCAATCTACATCTCAAGAAGTAAACCCTAGTGTTTTTTTTATGTCCTTGCTAATCTGAGTGATTGGTGTATGGCTTTTTTGGGCCTGTCCCACTTAGGCCACTTTTTAGGCGACTACAGGAGACTATGCGGTCGCCACATGTTCGCGGGTGGTTGCCGGGGAGTCACCTTCATGGTCGTAAGTCCCGCATTCTCGGAACTAGTCGCGGCTTCATTCTGGTCGCCGGTAATTTTTCAACATGTTGAAAAATTAGCGGCGACCAGAATGAAGTCGCCATGGAGAGTAACGAGAATTCTTGTGCCATAGGTGCAGTGGTAGTGGATCGCTAGGAGGTCGTAGGTTGTCGTAGCTTCTCGGTGGTTGTCGCCGGTGCTGAGGGTGAATTTCATTGGCTCATTGGGAAAAAAACCTGTAAACAGTACTTTTCAGAGCCAAGGATAACCGACCGGTAACGTTAATGTCCGCCGAGCTTCACAGCCGTGTATCTCTGGCTTCTTAAAAGTTGACTCCACTCCTTCACCCCACCCCATTTCCCCCCTTCTCCCCCCTCTCCCCCCCTCTTTTAAAGGACTTAAGTGACCCTTCCCGTACACTGTGATTTCACCGTCTTAATTACAGCGCCAACCTTCCTGTTCATCGTGGTGTGTGTCTGTATCTCATTGGCTTTGCACCGTGTGAATTTCACTTAGACAGTGCTCCCCCCACTTGCCCTGTCCCCCGCCCGCATAACTGGCTGGTGAAGGAAGCGATGTGTGTGTGTGTTCCACTCTGACAGTCGCCGTTCCAGTCACCGTTTTTTCAGCGACCTGCTACGACTTGACAGTCACCGGCAGTCCACTGAAAAATCACCTAAGTGGGACAGGCCCATAAGTCTCCCTGTTTCACTACAGTTCTATGTACACTGACTGTTTCACTGTAGTTCTATGTACCCTGACTGGTTCACTGCAGTTCTACAGTATGTACAACGACTGGTTCACTGCAGTTGAATGTACAGTGACTGGTTCACAGTGTAGTTCTTTGTACAATGACTGGTTCACTGCAGTTCTACAGTCTGTACAATGACTGGTTCACTGTAGTTCTATGTACACTGACTGGTTCACTGCAGTTCTACAGTCTGTACAATGACTGGTTCACTGTAGTTCTATGTACACTGACTGGTTCAATGTAGTTCTATGTACAATGACTGGTTCACTATAGTTCTATGTACACTGACTGGTTTACTGCAGTTCTACAGTATGTACAACGACTGGTTCACTGCAGTTGAATGTACAGTGGCTCTGGTTCACTGTAGTTCTATGTACAATGACTGGTTCACTGCAGTTCTACAGTCTGTACAATGACTGGTTCACTGTAGTTCTATGCTTGCTGACAGTGAGGGTGTAGACTCCTGCACTGCATTGCATGACAGCAGAGTTGCAGTACTCTACACTATGGGAAAACCATCAGTCATTCCCACAATCATTACCATCAGGGGCAAACTCTAAGAAGTTAAAATTTAAAGGAAAGGCTGATGAAGTCATAGTAGTAACCATGAAGACTGAGAGAGTTTTAAATAAAAGATAACAACACATTTATTTAGGAGGGAGAAACTAAATATGAGTTATAAATGTAAAAACAAATAGAAAACTATTTTCCAGATATATAATACGGAAGAAAATAGCAAAGGTAACATTGGCCCCTAGGAGCAGAGACGGGGGATTTATAATGGTGAATAAGAAAATGACAGTCATTAAATAAAGATTGTGGATTTCAGCCAGCCAACCAACCATGAATTGAGCCAACAATGTCAAGAATGCAAAGATAATGCATGCATAGATTATCAATTTCACAAACCCTGTGAATATGGAAGGAATCCAATAGATATGCAAACAGCAAGTGTAATGTTCCTATTCGTGAAAGGAGAGAGGTAAAAAAATGAGCTACAGGGCAGTAAGGTTATTATTTATTATCAGAAAAGTATTGGAATTATTTTCTAAAAAAATAATAACAAAAGTACTTCAAAAATTATGGCATGATTCAGCTGAGTCAGAATGATGAGTTCTTGATGATATATCCAGTCAGATAGGTAAAGGAAAGCCAGTGTATGTAATTTAAAAATATATATACTTTCAATAAAGTGCCACCTACAAATACTGCATAAGGTAAGGGCTTATAGGATCAAGGCTAATATATAATCATAGATGAGGGATTGGTTAAAATGGCAGAAAACAAAGGATAGAGGTAAATTAGTCATTTACAGGTTGGCAGACTGTAACTTGTAGGGTGTCTCAGGGATCAGTGCTGGGCCCTCAGCTGTTTACAATCTATATTAATGACTTAGATGAAGGGACAACATTTATGTATCCAGATTTGCTGATGGTACAAAACTAAAAAAGTTAGTTGTTTGTAAGTCACAACGGTAAAAAAAAATGTTTTTTCAAGCATTAAAACATAATCACAATTCTACCTCATGCTTTCTTGACAAGCACTATACACATTGCAATATTCTACATCTACAAACACAACATTGTCAAGTTCCCTCACACACTGACACACACTATATGAAAACATTAGGTGTTACTAAAAAGCTGCAAGTAATTTCTCTCAGCTATTGGCACAAGGAAGCATCTGAGACCTCATTAGCTAGCCCTCAGAGGCACATCTGTGCCACACCACCAGCCTTCTGGATCTCCTGGTTACTAACCATTTTAACACATATTCCCATACTGACTTACCTATCTGTCCTTGGCCTCCTACATTGCCAGAGTGATGGGCAGCAAGGGCAGTATTCCTCCTGGGCAGCTTAAGACCCAATGGTATGAACGTAGAATTATCCATCTTCAAGTAATAACCTCACCAACCTTCTCTTTCCTGTGCCCCTTGTCCCAACTCTCACCCTCAACCTCAACCCAGGTGCGTACCAAATTCCCCCTTCATCTGCCAACCCCCCATCATGCTCCTTTCCCTTCCTTTGTACAGTATATCCATTTCCCATCCCAGTCTTCTATTTCCCTTTTACCCCACTCTTCCCCCCCCATCCCTGTCCACTTACATTCCTCCCTCAGCTTTACATTTCAATGCTCCTCTCATATCCTTACTTAAGACCCTTTTGTCACATTTTTACCTCGAGCCTTTCTCATTTATTCCACCATCTTCCAATCAAACCATCCTCACCTGCATGCACCTGTCATTTGTCAGGCTCTGTATTGCCTCCCATCTCTTTTCTAGCTTTTTCCACACTAGTTATATCAGTCTGATGGAGACATGTTTGGAGTCCTCCACAGCTCTGAAGACCCACATCCTGTAGCGACCTGACTCTGAGGAACACCAACACTGCTCTGCAAGACATGTTTCCGGGCCAGCAGTCCCGATGTGGCCTCCTTTACATTGGCGCGACCAAGCGCAGATCAGGCGACTGTTTCGCCAAACACTTATGCTCGGTCTGCCAAGGCCTACTGGATCTCCCGGTTGCCAAGCGTCTGGTCCATATCCCTCCAAACCTGTCCTATCCATGTACCTAGCTAACTGTTTCTTAAACATTGGGATAGTCAAAGCCTCAACTACCTCCTCTGGCAGCTTGTTTCATACACCCACCACCCTTTGTGAGATAAAGTTACCCCTCAGATCCTGTTAAATCTTTTCCCCTTCACCTTGAATCTATGTCCTCTGGTCCTCGATTCCCCTACTCTGGGCAAGAGATTCTATGCATTTACACAATTTATTCCCCTCATCAAAAGATGCAGGATCTTTTCATCCCAAAGAGGAAGAAAGATTCTAGGGGGAGAATGAGGTGACCATGGCTGACAAGGGGAGTTAAAGACAGCACAAAACTAAAATAGACGGCATATAATATTGCAAAGAGTAGTGGGAAGCCAGTGGATTGTGAAGCTTTAAAGAACCAACAGAAGGTACCTAAAAAGGCAATACGGGGATAAAAAATGAAATATGGTAAGCTAGCTAATATTATAAAACAGAACAAAAGTTTCTTCAGATATATAAAGAGTAAAAGAGAGGCAAGAGTGGAATTTGAATCGTTGAAAGATTACGCTGGAGAAGTTGTAATGGAAAATAAAAATATGGCAGATGAATTGAATACATTTTTGCATCAGTCTTCTCTGCAGAAGCCACCAGCAACGCACCTGAAATTCAAGAGAGTCAGGGGATCAAAAGTTAGTGGAGTTCTTTTCACTACGGAGAAGGTGCTTGGGAAGCTGAAAGGTCTGAAGGTGGATAAGTCACCTGGATCAGATGGATGACACCCCAGGGTTCTGAAAGAGGTAGCTTTAGAGATAGTGGAGGCATTACTGGTGATCTTTCAATAATCACCAGAGTCAGGAGTGGTCGCAGAGGACTGGAAAAATGTAAATGTTACTCTGCCGTTCAAGAAGGGAGCAACGCAAAAGAAGGGAAACTATAGGGCGGGTAGCCTGACTTTTGTGGTGGGTAAGATTTTCATAACAATCATAATCATAATAGTAATTTATTAGCCAAGTATGTTTTGCAACATACGAGGAATTTGATTTGCCCTACAGTCATACCAATAAAGAGCAACAAGACACCCAAATACATTTTGAACATGAACATCCACCACAGTGACTCCCCCACATTTCTCACAGTGATGAAAGGCAAAAAAAGTTAAATCTTCTTCCCTTCTTTGGGCACTTGAACCTTCAGTTGTCGCGGCGATCTTGGCTCCCACAGACGGCGGTCGAGACTTCCGCATCGGGGGGGATCTCAGCTCCCCCGCGCCGGGCGATCGGACCCCGGGTTGGGGCTGGTCGAACCTCGTGTGGTTTGGAGTTTCCTGACCCGAGACTGCGAGCTCCTCGATGTTCAAATCCACAGGCCGCAGTTGGAGCATCAATTCCAGGCAAGGGATCGCAGGCTCAGATGGTTAGTCCATGGCGCCGCGGTGGGGCTCAAAGTCAGTCTTGAGCAAGGCAGCCAGCTCCATAATATTAGGCTGCAGAGGGACCGGAGATACGATCCGGAAAACAATCGCATCTCCGGCAAGGTAAGAGATTGGAAAACGTTTCCCCCTCCCCCCTCCCCCACCCCCCGCATAAAACAAACCAGAGAATATTAACACTTACTTTTAAAACACATTAAAAATAACAGAAAAGACAAAATGACAGACAGACTGTTGGCGAGGCTGTTTAGAGTCCATTATTAAGGATGAGGTTTCCAAATACTTAAAAGCACATGATGAAATAGGCTTTTATGAAGGGGATGCTTGCCTGACAAATCTATCGAAATTCTTTGAGAAAGTAAATAGCAGGATAGACAAAGGAGACTCAGTGGATGTTGTTTACCTGGATTTTCAGAAGGCCTTTGATGAGGTAGCACATGTTAAGCTGCTAAAGAAGATGAGAGCCCATGGTATTAGAGAGAAGTTACTATCATGAAAAGAAGGTTGGCTGAATGGCAAAAGGCAAAGAGTGGGAATAAATAATAATAATAATAATAATCATTTTATTTACTGGCGCCTTTCTAAAACCCAAGGACACCTTACAATGCATAGAATCACAAAAAAAATACAAAACACATAATTGTAGATGAGATATGCATGTGCCTTTAACATAGTGACCTCACACCCACTAACCACTCCCCATATCACAAGTATAACTACCACCTCCACACCCACAGATCGCTCTCTAGTTCCTGTGACAGACCACGTACAGCTAGTGCAATGTATAATGTCCAGTATGAATAAAGATAGTAAAGTAACGATGCCTCGTTATCAATCCTTTACATGGTGTCAAATAACTTACCTTGCGCCTCCCGTTTATCGGTTTATCATTTAATTTTGACCCAGTTTTTTGTTTCCCCCCCTAACTGTTTTTGTTATGGCCTCTTCTGCCCGTAAGCCCGATGCACTCGTTTTCGATTTCGACATCGCCCTACGATGGGACATATTCAAACGCGACTTTGAACACTATTTCACGATTGCCCATCCTGGCGCCACCGACGCTCTAAAAGCTTCGCTGCTTCTCAACTTGGCTGGTCCCAACGCCTTGACTCGCTCGGACTTCTTCGTCTACGCTCCTGGAGAATCAGCTCGGGACCCGGCATGTCTGTTGGCTAAGTTTGACGCTATTTGTGACATTCCTACTAATTGTATTTTAGAACGTTTTAAACTGTTCGCGCGGCGTCAGCTCCCTGGGGAATCTGCTGAGAACTATGTCATTGCGCTGCGGGACCTGGGCAGGCGCTGCCGCCTCGAGACGTGGACCCCCGATAATGTCATCAGGGACCTACTGGTTTACGGTCTCCGTGATGAGAAGCTCAGGTCCGAACTACTTCGCAAGCCGGATCTGACCTTGGCCGATGCAATGCACGCGACTCGCTTAGCCGACGCTGTTTCCGCGGCGGCGCCGCCGGCTGAACAGGCGATCAACTTTGCCAGCACTCCTAGCTATCTCATGAACGCACCCCAGTCGCGACCCCCGGTGTCGCTCGCTGCTCGAGGGGGACGCGCCCCGGGGTTCGGTGGTGCCACAAGGGGAGACACCCAGCAAAGGTGCCCTAATTGCAACTTCACAACTCATCAGTTCAATGTGTGCCCTGCGCTGGGAAAAAACTGCAACTCCTGTAATAAGTTGAACCATTTTGCTGCAGCTTGTCGTTCCCGTGGGAAGCCTGTCGCTGCTCGAAGGCAAAATTTAAACAACCTTCTACAGTCGGATAATGATCTCAGCTCCCAGCACTATTCCGATGAACATTCTGTTCCTACATCTAACTCCTCTCAGGGGGAAACCAGCTTGTTTACCGTGGTGAACGCACCTGCTATGATAACGGATCCTTCTGTGCAAGTCACTGTGAACAACTCGACCTTCACGGCCAAAATCGACACTGGGGCGGTTACCAATGTTATGTCAACATCTCTTTTCAACCAGATAAGGACTAATGAGAAGATATTTTCTCAGAGCTCAAACCTGCATGCCTACGGTGGGGAGATCCTTACTCCTGTGGGCAAGGCCACACTACACTGTAAGATACTGAAGGCCACTCGGCCCCTCACTTTCTTTCCCCTCAATCGAAGTTGCGTTCCCCTGCTGGGGATCCAGGCATGCCAGGAAATGGGACTGGTGTCCTTCCACCGGGACATCCGCCACGTGCAGGCTCTTATGGACCCGCTGGCCGAGTATCCTGACCGCTTTGATGATAAGCTAGGCAAACTACCCTGCAGCTACAAGATTGAAGTGGACCATAAGATCGTTCCTGTGGTCCATGCTCCTCACCGTATTTCCTTCGCCATGAGGGATAAAGTGGAGGCGACCCTACACAGTATGGTACAAATGGGCGTCCTAAAGGCGGTCGTCGAGCCCACCAGCTGGGTCTCTTCCATGGTTGTTGCTGCTAAAAAGGACATGAGTGAGATACGCATCTGCATCAACCCCAGAGACCTCAACCTGGCCATTCGGCGCCCTCACTACCCTATGAGAACGGTGGAAGACGTCGCTGCACGGGTTGGTCCAGCAACGGTCTTTTCGGTCCTCGATGCCAAGAGTTCATTCTGGCAGATACCACTGGACGAGCGGTCGTCCATTTTGACAACCTTCGCCACCCCCTACGGAAGGTTTCGGTTCCTCCGAATGCCCTTCGGAATCAACTCTGCCAGTGAGGTATTCCAGCGAACCATGGAACAGTTGTTTTCAGATCTGCCTTGCGCCATAATTGTTGACGACATCCTCGTTTACGGTAAGGATGTTGCCGAACACGATGTCAACCTCTGCCTGATCCTGGACCGGGCCAGGCAAATCAACTTGAAACTGAACCCCAAGAAGTGCCGATTCCGCGTCTCGGAGGTCACCTATGTTGGACACGTATTCACCGCTGAGGGGCTGAAGCCAGACCCGCAGAAAATGACTGCCATCTCAGGGATGCCTCCTCCTACTAACGTGGCAGGCCTGCAACGCTTTCTCGGCTTGGTAAACTACCTGGGGAAGTTCATCCCCGACCTAAGCGAGCTCAGCGCTCCCCTGAGGGATCTGATCAAAAAGGACACTTCCTGGCTTTGGTTACCCAATCATCAGAAGGCATTTGACATTCTTAAGTCTAAACTGATCAGCACACCCACGCTCAAGTTCTTTGACCTGCGGCATCCCATTGTCCTCACCTGCGACGCCTCTCAATTCGGACTCGGTGCCGCCTGCCTCCAGGTCCATGACGGCCTGCAGATGCCTGTCTCATTCGCGTCCCGCACCATGACCGCCACCGAACAGCACTACGCGCAGATTGAGAAGGAGCTGCTGGCCGTGCTGTTTGCCTGCTCCAAATTCCGGGACTACATCGTGGGCAACACTTTCACCGTTGAAACTGACCATCAACCACTTGTTACCATCCTCAACAAACCGATCCATGTGGCCTCATCACGTCTGCAGCGCATGCTGCTGCAGCTCCAGCGTTTCACGTTCACGGTGGTTTATCGTAAGGGGAAGGACATGTTCGTAGCCGACACGTTGTCTCGCACCCCGCTGACGTCCACTGCTCGCCACCAATACGAAACGTCCGAGTTACTAGTACTACGATTGAACTTCGTCCCCTCGCCACAGATGAAGTCCCTGGTTGAACACACTACCAACGACCCTGCCCTGCAACAGCTGTCTGCCGTCATCCGGCAGGGCTGGCCTGACCGTCGCTCGGCACTGCCGGCTGGAGCCGTGCCCTACTTCCTGATTCGGGACGAGCTCGTATTGCACGACGGCGTGGTGGTGAAGGGTCACAAAGTGGTCGTGCCCGCGGCGCTGCACGATCACTATTTTCAGGTCGCACACCGCGGTCACACTGGGGCCGAAGCCACTTTGTCTCTCGCCAAGGCACAGTTCTATTGGCCGGATATGGCAAAGTACATCCGGGAGAGGGTCTCATCGTGTTCCACCTGCAACAGCCGCGCCCCCCATCAGCAGCGTCAGCCGCTTCTACAGCAGCCCGCGCCCGGACTGCCCTGGATGGCGCTCGCCACAGACATTTTCGAGTGGCGGGGCAAACATTTCCTGGTACTCGTTGACTTCTACTCCAGCTGGTTTGCGGTTGACCGGCTGCCTTCCGTGACCTCTTCGGCCGTCATCGACAGGTTGGACCCTCACTTTAGCACTTTTGGCCCCCCGGCAAGCCTGCAGTCGGACAACGGCAGCCAGTTCACGAGCTCCGAGTTTAAAGCGTTCGCTTCCAGATGGAACTTTCGCCATTTCACAAGCAGCCCGGAGTACCCGCAAAGCAACGGTTTGGCCGAGCGCGCGGTCCGCAGTGCTAAGCACCTGTTGGAACAGTGTGGTGGCATTAACTCCGACTTCCACCTGGCCCTCCTCAGCCTTCGGAACATCTCTCGCGACCCTGCCATGGGTTCACCTGCTCAGCGGCTCCTGTCTCGCGCTACCAGGCTCCCACTCCCGGTGGCCCAGCGATCCCTCATACCCTCGGTCCTTCCACCTGCGGCGGTTCAGAAACGAATTGCCTTCAGGCAAGACGTCCAAAAGCGGTCCCATGACAGGTCCTGCCACCCGCTGCCGCCCCTCTTCCCCGGTCAAGTAGTCCGTATGCAAACCACTCCCGGTCACTCCAAGCTCGCCACTGTCGTCGGCTCTGCGGGGTCGCCCAGGTCCTATTTCGTCGACTACGCTGGGACCATTTACCGACGGTCTCGCCAGCACCTTCGGCTCGTCCACGAGCCGCGTTCTCCTGCCGCCGATCCCTTTGCTCCCCCGCTGCCTGTTTCCCGTCCGGCCGTTGCCCTGCCCGTGATTCCATGCATGCCTCGCTCTGCTCCTCCTTCGCCCCTTCCGCTCCAACACACTCCGACTAGTCCTCGCACGCCCCCCCGCGCTCTTCCCGGTCCCGGCCCCGCATCCCCTCCGGTTTCGGTGCCGCGATCTCTTCCGTTTCCTCCCGTTTCTCCCTTTCAGGTTCGTCTGTCCCCGCTGGTGCCTCTTCCTCCTCCAGGAAGGGTGGATGGCGAGACGCGAACCCGGGCGGGACGTCTGGTCAAACCGCCTGACCGCTATGGCGATGTTGCCTAGCTATCCTAGCGCATGAGCCGTGGTCGCCATGTCACCTTTGTATTTGCCTGTCGTTTCGGGGAGGAAGGATGTAGATGAGATATGCATGTGCCTTTAACATAGTGACCTCACACCCACTAACCACTCCCCATATCACAAGTATAACTACCACCTCCACACCCACAGATCGCTCTCTAGTTCCTGTGACAGACCACGTACAGCTAGTGCAATGTATAATGTCCAGTATGAATAAAGATAGTAAAGTAACGATGCCTCGTTATCAATCCTTTACAATAATCAGAATAAATTAAATATAAAAACACCACAGTACACAAATCAAGGACAGAATTCAATTTCAAAAGCACCAAAAGAAAATAAGAAACACAATTTGAGGAGAGAGCAGCGGCGACCAATTCGCGCCAGCGTCCACTCTCCCCTCCGACCGCCATCTTGTACACGGACTGACAGGCACAGGCACAGCACACAAAATCATCCCCCCACAATGACCACCACTGTGGGGGAAGGCACAATGTCCAGTCCCCAACCCAGTTCTCCCCAGAGTCAGGCCCAATGAGGCCTCCACAGTTGCCTCTACGGAGGCCCGATGTTCCTGGCCGTCGGGAGAGTCCTCGGAGCGGCTGGAACGGCCGGTTTCCCGACGGAGTCGATGGCACCTGAAGTCGACAGGGCCGCGCCGATTTGGAGCCACGAGGCTCCCGATGTTGGAGTCGGCGCCGCCGCCCGCAGCCCGGAGGTGTTGAAGTCGGCGGTCCAGCTCACCGGAGCTCCAGCGTGTCGATCCTGCGCGGCGACCCAGGCAAGGCATCGCCCGCTATGCTCCACGATAGCGCTCCAGCGCTGTGCCGCCACCGAAGCTGAAGGTGCTGGGCGGTCCCCGTCAGGAAACGGCGCTCCATGCCCGCTGGTAGGCCACGAGGACGGGTCGACGAGGCAGCCTGGAGAAAAAGCTGCCTCACCGACCAGGTAGGGACCTAGAAATAGTTTCCCCCTCACCCCCCCACATTAAAAGTCAAAAACCCCCAAACAAACAAAGAAATAAAAAACACTAAAACTAAAGAAACAGTGAATTTGACGGACGGCTGCTGTTTAGCAGCCGTTCCTCCAAGATGGCGGCTCCCACTGAATGGGGCCATTTCTGTTTGGCTGCCAGTGACTAGTGGTGTTCTGCAGGGGTCGATGCTTGGGCCACTACTCTTCAAGAAGTACAGTATATTAATGATTTGGATGAGTGAATTAAAGGCTTTTTGGCCATGTTTGCAGATGATATGCAGTTAGGTGGAGGGACAGAGTGTAGAGAAAGCAGGTACTCTGCAGAAGGACTTGGACAGGTTGAGAGAGTATGCAGAGAAGTGGAAGATGGAATACAGTGTAGCAAAGTGTGCAGTCATGTACTTTGGTAGTAGGAATAAAGGCATAGACTATTTTCTAAATGGGAAGAGGATTCAGATATCGGAGGTGTAGAGGGACTTGGAAATGTCGATGCAGGATTCCCAAAAGGTTAATTTGCAAGTTGAATTGGAAGTAAGGAAGGCAAATGCAATATTAGCACTTAATTTGAGAGGAACAGAATATAAAAAAGAAATACAATGCTAAGGCTCTATAACGGTCAGACCACATTTGGAGTATTATGAGCAGTTTTGGGCACAATATCTGAGGAAGGATGTGTTGGCGATGGTCCAGATGAGGTTTACGAGAATTATCGCAGGAATGATTGGGTTAACATATGATGAGTGGTTGAAGGCCTCTACTCGCTGGAGTTCAAAGGTTCAAAGGTTCAAAGGTCCAAAGGTCTGTTTATTGTCAGTACCAATTAAGGTACAGTGAAACTCGAATTACCGTACAGCCATGCTAAACAAAACAACAAGACACACAACCACATAAAAGTTAACATAAACATCCACCACAGCGGATTCCCCACATTCCTCACTCTGAAGGAAGGCAATAAAGTCTAAACTTCTTCCTCTTTATTCTCCTGCAGTCGGGGCAGTCGAACCATCCTCAGTCGAAGTTCCCGCGTCGAGGCGATCGAAGCTCTCATGTCGTGGTGATCGAAGCTCTCATGTCGGGGCAATCGAAGCTCCCGCGATTGGGGCGGTCGAAACTCCTGCGGCTTGGAGCTCCCGAAGTAGGTCTCTAACCATGGACCGCGAGCTCCATGGTTAAAGTCCGCAGGCTCCCGCAGTTACAGCTCCAAGATCGATCCCCGACATGGATTGCCAGCTCCACGATGTTAAGTCCTACAGGCTCCCACGGTTGGAGCTCCCCGAAGTCAAACCCCAGCAAGAGGCCGCCAACTCCACGATGTTAGGCCTCAATGCAGACTGAGATACGATATGGAAAGAAATTGCATCTCCGTCGAGGTAAGAGATTTAAAAAAGTTTCCTCCAACCCCCATCCCCCCCCCCCCCCACATAAAACAAGCTAAAGAACACTAAAACATACATTTAACACATACTATAAAACACCAAAGCAGGAAGGGACGAGACAGACTGTTGGCGAGGCAGCCATTGCGGGCACCACCCGGTGGTCAGTTTAGAAGGATGAGGGAGACATCCCCACTTACCGAAACTTACCGAATAGTGAAATGGTTGGATAGAGTGGATGTGGAGAGGATGTTTCCACTTGTGGGAGAGTCTAGGACTAGAGTGCACACCCTCAGAAGAAAAGGACGTACATTTAGAAAGGGGATCATGAGGAATTTCTTAAGTCAGAGGGTGGTGAATCTGTGGAATTCATTGCCTGGGAAGGCTATGAGGCTGTGGGTATTTTTAAAAGAGATGAACAGATTCTGATTAGTACGGTTGTCAGGGGTTATGAGGAGAAGGCAGAAGAAAGGCGCTGACAGGGTGAAGATACATCAAACATGCTTGAATGGCGGAATAGACAATGGGCTGAATGGCCTAATTCTGCTCCTATTTCTTATGAACATGAAATTAGATATCTGCCATGCCTACCAGCAGCCAGGAACCTTTGTGTTTTGCACAACATTCATCAGCAAGAGAAAGGGAGGTATTTCAATTCGCATTAATCTGTTTATGTGATGTGACACATGCTTTGATAGGGAGAACACTGATGTGCCTTCTCTTGCCCCCATTCGCTGTGATGGTACTTCAGTCATGGTCACAGAGGTCAACGTCAGAAAATCCTTCAGAGGGGTGAACCCTAGGAAAGTGCTTGGACCTGATGGTATACCCGGCCGTGTTCTAAAAACCTGTGCGGACCAACTGGCTGGAGTTTTTAACGGACATTCTCAATCTCTCACTTCTGAGGTCTGAGGTTCCCACCTGCTTCAAAAGGGCATCAATTATACCAGTGCCCAAGAAGAGTAAGGTGACGTGCCTCAATGACTATCGACCAGTGGCACTAATGCCTGTGGTGATGAAGTGCTTTGAGAGGTTGATCATGGCGCCAATCAACTCCTACCTCGACAAAAACCTGGACCCACTGCAGTTCGCTTACCGCCACAACAGATCAATGGTAGATGCGATCTTGCTGGCTCTCCACTCCGCTCTGGACCACTTGGACAACAAAAACTCATATGTCAGGCAGTTATTCATTGACTACAGCTCGGCATTTAATACAATCATCCCGTCCAAGCTGGTTACCAAACTCTCAGAACTGGGTCTCTGCTCATCCCTCTGCAATTGGATCCTCGACTTCCTCATTCACAGACCACAGTCTGTCCGTATTGGTGGAAATGTGTCGGCCTCGATAACAATAAGCATGGGAGCACCTCAAGGCTGCGTGCTCAGCCACCTGCTGTACTCACTCTATTCTCATGACTGCATAGTAGGTCATAGTGCGAACTCCATCATCAAGTTCGCAGATGACACCACTGTTGTGGGACGTATCACTAATGGAGATTAGTCAGAGTATAGAAGTGAGATTGACCGATTGACCAAATGGTGCCAGCACAATAACCTGGCTCTCAACACCAGCAAAACCAAGGAATTGATTGTGGACTTTGGAAGGGGTAGGATGGAGACCCATGGTCCCATTTATATCAACGGGTCGATGGTGGAGAGGGTCAAGAGCTTCAAATTCCTGGGCGTGCATATCTCTGAAGCTCTCTCCTGGTCCGAGAACACTGATGCAATTATAAAAAAATGCACATCAGCGCCTCTACTTCCTGAGAAGATTACGGAGAGTCGGTATGTCAAGGAGGACTCTCTCGAACTTCTATAGGTGCACAGTAGTGAGCATGCTGACCAGTTGCATCGTGGCTTGGTTCGGCAACTTGAGCACCCAGGAGCGGAAAAGACTGCAAAAAGTTGTAAACACTGCCCAGTCCATCATCGGCTCTGACCTCCCTACCATCGAGGGGATCTATCGCAGTCGCTGCCTCAAAAAGGCTGCCAGCATCATCAATGATCCACACCATCCTGGCCACTCACTCATTTCCCTGCTGCCTTCAGGTAGAAGGTACAAGAGCCTGAAATCTGCAACATCCAGGTTCAGGAATAGCTACTTCCCCACAGCCATCAGGCTATTAAACTCAACTCAAACAAAACTCTGAACATTAATAGCCCATTGCACTTTGTCTGATTATTTATGTGTGTATATATATATTGAATAGTATATAGTCACACTAATCTGTTCTGTATTTATTTATGCCTACTATATTCTGTTGTGCTTAAGCAAAGCAAGAATTTTGTTGTCCTATCTGGGACACATGACAATAAACTCTCTTGAATCTTGAATCTTGAATAGTCATCATAGTTGAATAACGATATGTATGAGGGTAAGATTGGGCATGTGAAAACTTGATATGAGCCCTGATTGATAGAAGTTGTTGGTAAGCTGACCAATTGCTTAACTGAGCAATCCTGGAGCTAGTTATGCAGTCAGTAGAAAAATGCATTAAATGATGCATTGTTTCATTGATGCATTGATTGGCTGCTTGTCATGTGAGGTTATTGAATCTCTTGAGACAGTGTATCAGTTCCTCAAAAGTTGTCGCTGAACTCTACATCTACTTTGTCTTAATATCTCCAGAGCATGTTTTTGGTGAACCTCGTTCCCCAGCTTCTATTTTCCACCTCGTCTAGCATGGCATTCTGAAACCCATTATCTCCCATTCTTTGCCCTTTCCCCCGGTTCTCAGTCTGAAGAAGGGCCTCGACCCAAAACATCACCTATTCTTTTTCCCCAGAGACGCTGCTTGACCCGCTGAATTACTCCAGCTTTTAGTATCTGTCTCCTATTCTTCACTGCGTTCCAGGTTATCTCTACCTGCAATAATGCCTTTGAGAAGTGCTCGAGCCACAATGCACTTTAATTCAACGAGGCACAGCAATCATTAAACAATGCAATCTAAGTGTAACTAGTAATAACAAGTTACAGTTGTGGGTCCCTGCTGATATGTCCAGTGAATCAACAATGCAGTGAACACTGGCCGCATGCAGATGGCATTATAATGAGCAGGCAGAATACCACAAGCAGTATAATTAATTGGTGCATTTTAATCAGACATGGTGATTTTCAGATCCATTTCTGGGGGTTATCCAATCTTGTACCCATAAATTTCTAAATATTATTGCATATGGTTTATATTATTTACAGTAATATTTTCTGAATTGTCATTTCATGGGAAGATATTTTTACAAAGCATGTGCTCCGTTAAACAGTAAGGGACATTCATATGGTGCAGTCTGAAGATACCAAGGTTAAAGACTTGCCTTCTCTCGTTGTAGTCAAAGGTTTGAATCCCACAGAGCTTTCATTCAATCCTCAGTCATGTTTGTTTAATGAACTTGCCAGGGCTCTTAACAACCTATATAATAGAGTGAGCCCGTGGATATTAGTGGACAAGGTCTAGAAAGCTGTCTTATACACTGTTTGTACTGAAGATGAATGTAAGGTTTGGATCTTAACTCCACTGTAAACAAAGTGAAATTGGTCTCACTTACAACAAGGCTTGTACCCTTGCAAACCTAGAGCAAACATTTATATCTCACACTAAACTAATTGGAGCATAGACACAATCATGGCCGTGTGTCAATGCCACTGGATTTATCCAAAATAATCAAAGTTTAATCATGAACAAAATTCAATCTTTACTACCAAGCCAGTACTTTGTGGCCTACAAAATTATGCTTACATAAAATTTACTTTTTCAGAACTTGATATCTTGATAAGCTAAAGTCAACAAGTTGATGCATTCACATAGTCTCTACAAGATTATTCTTTCAAAAAATTGCAAGAAAAGATATAGCAACGTTTCCTAAAAAATGTTGTGCATCCTAATGTGTGCACACCATTATACGCTGGCGATAGACACAAAATGATGGAGTATCTCAGTGGGTCAGGCATCATCTCTGGAGAAAATGGATAGGTGAAGTTTCGGGTCGGGACCCTTCTTCAGACTAATACTCCACAATGTACTCCATTCAAAAACCACATACAAAATGTCTATCCCAATCAAGCACTAACAAGGTTTGGATGATGCTGGTGGTAAGGAATTGGTACACTGTCAAAGTGGTGATAGTGAGAGATAAGTATCCCAATGAAGTAAGAATGGTGACAGTATGAGTAGCTGGTACGGGTCAGATCATTGTGGTGTCTGGGATTCAGGCCAATGTGGAATGGGAAAAGCAAGACCAAGGGAAAGGCAAAATAATAGGACATTTCTGGTTTGGAGGTTATTCAGGATATTGATGGGAGCATAGTTGCTGTGCAGTGAGATATACTGGTGACTTTGGACAGGTATCCCAGTCTGGTTCTGTACTAGGAAGACATTTGTCCCAGGAATTGCCCAACTGGCACTTAGAGTAAAAGAGTCATAGTCATACAGCAAGGAAACAGGCCCTTCGGACCAACTTGCCCACACGGACCAACATGTTCCATTTACACTAGTCCCACCAACCTGCATTTCCCTCTATATCATTCCCATCCTGTCTAAATGTTTCTTAATTAGCTATAAAAATTTCAAAAGAGAGCTGGGATAACCACTTACTACAGGTGCATAAATGTTCGATCAACGTACGACATACGCTCATCCAATTCAAAACATTACATAGACTATATTATTCAAAAACTAAATTAAATAAAATCTTTCCTAATGTTTCACCAATCTGTGATAAATGTCTATGTCAAGAAGCTACCATAGCGCATTCTTTTGTTTTTTGTACAAAAATCCAAAAATTCTGGTATGAAATATTTGATATTTTCTCAAAATTAATTAAAATAAAACTGGTACCAAAACCAGAATGGATCATTTTTGGAATATCGGAAGGTATCCCTGAATTAAACGTGTATCAGAAGAACTTATTCAATTACGGGCTAATAATGGGAAAAAGGCTTATACTTAAATTCTGGAAAAATGCGCCCACACCAACAATAAAAATGTGGACATCAAATATGTTGGAAACATTACATCTGGAAGAGATGAGATTCCTCTTAGCAGGGAAAGCAGACCAATTCCAAAAGACGTGGTCTACGTTTTTGGACCTATTACAAGCATAAGGTGCAATAGTAATTAAAAAAATAAATAAATAAAGAAATGGTATCAGGACCTGGTAATGGGAGGTAAAACAATAAAAACAGACTTGGTTGGTGGTTCCCTTTCTGCGATTGTTCCTACTCTCTTTTTCTTTCTTTTCTAGGATCTACTTTCTTACTTTACTTCCTTCTCTAACTTCTTTTCTAAGGGGCTTTCTTTTCACAACACTCTCTTGCACCTCACGACTCTTGCGCACTTTCTTTACTTTTCTTACTTCTATCTTTCTCTTAAAGCTTAAAAAAATGAAGCGGTATAAAGAATGTATTAAGATATAAGTGTTGTGTATTACTGTAATTTACCGTACTTCTAATAAAAATAATTTTAAAAAAAATTGAAAAAAAATAAATGTTTCTTAAACGTTGCAATAGAACCTGCCTCAATTACCTCCTCCAGCAGCTTGTTCCATACATCCACCCTACTTATGGCCCAAATTCATCTCCAATGCTCCAAAAAGAGCCATGCATGAAACATGATATCATTCATGCTGAGGCACCACATCAGGTGAACATTAGTTCCATACTCATGTATGGAAGCCCTGGTCAAATTTCCAGAGTGACACAAAATGATCTAGAAATGGTCATTGTCAAGCTTCACCATAATGCTGAGAAATCAATAATATGTGAATGAGTTTCAAGACAATTATGGCCAATGGTTACAAATCATTCAGTGTAAAGGCACAGCTTAAAGGAGATGAGCGGGGCATTTATATATACAGAGGGATGCAAGTGCCTTGGACGTGCTGCTGGGGGTGGTGGTGGAGACAGATATTAAAGTGCTATTTAGGTGACTTTTGGACAGGCACATGCATGTGCAGAAAATGAAGGGATATGGATTATGTGCAGGCAGATAAGAGTTGGTATTGTCATTGGCACCATGTTCAGCACAGACATTGAGGGTCGAAAGGCCTGCTTCTGTGCTGTACTGTTCTATGTTCTATATTCTATGTTCCATTCATGCTCCATCACTTAGAATAGACATGTGGATTGGAGTAAAGTCACACTGAATTGAATGGCAGAAATTAATTGAGGCAACAGCCAATAAAGCACACCAATGGCTCTAGTTCCTCAGAAGACAACAAAAATTTGGCACGGTACCAATGACTCTTCCCAATTTCTACAGATGCACCATCAAAAGCATCCTATGCATCCTCGAATGCATCATAGCTTGGTTTGGCAGCTGATCAGCCAAGAATCAAGATCAGCCCATTGCAGAGATGTGGATGCAGACCAGTACATCACACAACCAGCCACCCCCTGCCCACCCCTCCCCCTTGCCCACCCCCCATTTCACTCTCCCCATTGGAGAGAAGATGCAGAAGCTTGAGTCCATGCATCACCTGATTCAAGAACAGCTGTTATCAGACTCAGTTACCGATCTCTCAGAAGATAAGAAAGTATTCCCAATCTCCAAAACTACCTCGTAGCAATGCTTCCACCTTTGTTTTACCAGCATTTTCTCTGTAGATGTAACACTACATTTTGCAGTGTTTACTTTCTCATATTGCTCTACTTGTAGTATGTGTTGATAGTAATCACATACGGATGATTTTGCTTGGATAGCCCACAAAGGTTTTCACTATTTTTCAGTACACATGAAAATAATAAACCAATTCCAATACAGTTTTATGTTTATTTTAATGTGTAGGAAGAAACTCAACCCAAAACGTCACCTATTCATTTTCTCCAGTGATGCTTTTCTCTGGAAATACTCCAGCATTTTGTGTTTATCTTTGCTTGAGTTTGTTTATTCTGTTGCATACTGTCACTGCCCCACATCAGGTATCACCAGAAATAAATATTGTGTGAAGGAGGGAGGCTTGTACTCAGTGAGAGCTCAGACCGCCAACGCTCAGCTCCCCCAGCAGGGGCAGCGCACACTGGGAATGAGGCCAGGGCTTCAAATAGTTCAAGCCTCAGAAGATGGCAATGCAAGGTGGTGCAAATTCCACCTGCCATCCGATCCCCACACCACAGCCGGAAATCTGCCGCACCCTCTACTGATCTCTTGATCATCTCATGTGATGGCTTATATGTTTCTACAGGAAAGAGAATCAGTAAAATGCTCCACTTTTCATTCATATAATATCCACATTAATGAATGGCAATACTTCACTTTGCATTTGGTCAATTTGGTCTAATGGGAGTCTGCCAGGAAGCAATAATAAATTATCCATTATGGGGGGAAGTGGGAGGGGGTATACAGTCAGGGGACCAAGATCCTGGGGAATTGTTGGTTGGCAAACTTTCAGTGTATTCTCCATCACTGCTGCAATAACTACTGTCGCTAGGAGTTTGTGAAGGCATCAGGTTTACCACAGCATGCAGCATCGCAGAGCCATTGGAAATCATCACGAATTGATCTTGCGTTCCAATTTCGTAATGAAGGATTTCACTATTAACTACCAGTGGAACTTGTCACCTAAGCTTCAGGAATAAACTTAGATACAGTAACCAGATTTACATTAATTTAGCATTACTTTAAATTTATCATACCACTTAGAAATTGTTTATTATAAAGTCAATCAGCTTTTAGAATGGTAGCCTTTTAGACTTTAGACTTTAGAGATACAGCGTGGAAACAGGGCCTTCGGCCCTCCGTGTCCATGTTGACCAGCGACCGCCCCATACAGTAACCCTATCCTACATACTAGGGACAATTTTACAATTTTACCAAAGCCAATTAATCTGTAAACCTGAACGTTTTTGAAGCATGGGAGGATACCGGTTCAGCCGGAGAAAACTCATGCGGTCACAGGGAGAACTGTACAGACAGCACCCATACACAGGATCGAACCTGGGTCTCTGGTGCTGTAAGGCAGCAATTTTACTGCCGCGCCACTGTACTGCCTTACTTTGTGGCCTTACAATATATTTACTTATTTCAGTTCTCTTACTTTAACTGTTTGCTATATATATATATATATATATATATATATATAAAACCCAGCTTCTACTTGCTTTTTTATAGATTGAATAAACTCTATAAATAAAACTTTAGTTTGAGTTGAAGGAATGTTTGGTTAACCATCTGGAAACTGAAGATTGAAGTCCTGGTGCTATCAAAGCTGCCATCCACAGATGGGATATATTCATCAGTTTCTTACCAAGTGATGTATCTGCTGGGGTGAATATTGACAATATCTATCTTCCTCTGTCATGAATGTGCTTTTTGATTGCTAAATATCAGTTATTTAAATATTTGTTATTTAAATATTTTAAAAAGTGATAACTAAGATTTAATTGTATGCAGCAAATATGAGATACCAAAATGAAAAATGAAGCTGTCTTGGCAATAATTTTTTATAATCGGATTGTGAATACATACGAGTTCAAATAATCCATAAGCAGAAAGGTTCAAAGCAGCTTAATGAAGAAATGTTTAAAAACAAACAGAAAACCTGTATCCATAAAATGAATTGCTTACCATCTCAAACCATTTCCCTGTCAATCAATTATTTTTGACATGTACAATGTACCTGTGTGTTATAGGGAACTGTGAAAGACAAACTAAGGGAAACTCAGGGAAACAAAAATGAAGAAGGGTCTCAACCCAAAACGTCACCTATTCCTTTCCTCCAGAGATGCTGTCTGACCCGCTGAGATACACCAGCTTTTTGTGTCTATCTTCAAAACAAAATGAATCGTGATATATTTATATTGTTTTAAAGTGACATAGTGATATGTACAGTTTCGCTGTTACAAGTTTTAATTTGTTTCCTTTAATTTTTTCAATGCTCATAAAGATACTTGTGAATTTTAAACAGCAAATTATTTTTTTCCACAATGTTTTACATTAGTTCCAATCATCATCTCGCCACTTCACTCTCTCTGCCCAGAGAGTGATTTTGCTAATTTTTTGCTGTTTTGCTAATTGTAGGGAAAGGGTTTTAAACTATGACTTATTTGAGAACTCTCACACTTGTAGTTTTCTAGAGATGGGATGTTTAAGTTGTTAAAAAATTCTTCAATGATTATTGGATAAGCAGAGGAAATGGCAGAGATCAAGGGTCTGAAAAAGAAAGTGAGCCTGTCATCAGTTGAAATGGAATAAAATACCATATATCCCTCAACAAGAACTATTGTTACAACTTTTATCAGCTCACCACAAACAGCCTGTGTAACATGCAGTCCCATGTATTTTCAACGCCAGAAATATTACATGTTCATGAAATTAGTAATCTGAAATGCAGATTTAATAACATGTGGATTCAATGTACAATGCATGTATCTTTTTGGAAATGTAGTTATGTACAAATAAGTTGATGAATGGAATTTTTGGCAAAACAAATAGTCAAGCTTTTTACCTGATATACCTTACTGAGTGGCTAACTGATATGACTTTTTGTTTCTCAGTGGTTCAAAAGTAGTTTATGTCATATAAGAAAATTAAAAAAATGTAGTGGCCTTGGCCAGCAATGGAATTTGCTGTTCTATTCTTGAGATGAGCTGCAGGTCTCCGTCCTATAGAGAAGTATGAGAGTCAAAACTAATGGGTTTGGGGTGTTGTAACAAGACAAGGGAGCAGGTAATATACAGGTACACATTGACAGTTTAGTGTTAGTTTAGTTTAGATACAGCGCAGAAATAGGCCCTTCGGCCCACCAAATCCACACCGACCAATGATCCCCACACATTAACACATTTCTACATGCACTCGGGACAATTTACACATACCAAGCCAATTTACCTATATACCTGTACGTCTTTGGAGTGTGGGAGGAAACTGATGATCTTGGAGAATACCCACGCAGGTCACGGGGAGATCATACAAACTCCATGCAGACAGCACCCGTAGTCGGGATTGAACCCGGGTCTCCGGTGCTGCAAGCGCTGTAAGGCAGCAACTCTACCGTTGCACCATTGTGTCGCCCTTGTGCAGGCAGGGAAGAACAGAGGAAATGGAACAATATGCCTACAGGTCTGTAAATGCAATGGGACGTTGATAAATTCATGAGAAAGGCCTGTAGGATGCTTAGTTTTATTAGCAAAGGAATGGAAGGGGATGAAGCCAGAACTGTGTATGACAGTATGAGAACCGCATTATAAAAAAGTAATGATCAGACTGTGTATGACAATATGATAACCGCATTATAGAAAAGTAATGATCAGACTGGAGAGGGTACAGAAAAGATCCTCAGGATTGGAAAAGTAATTGAAATGAGGAAAGACTGAAGAGGATACTTAATTCAGTTGTAAAAAAATGACGGGGAGCCTAGACATTGTGAACTAGTAGGACATATTTCACGCAACACAGATATCAAAACCCAAAGATTATAATTTAAAATAATTGGTAGAAGATGTAGAAGGGAAAATGAGGAAACCATTTTCTTCACCTAGAGGACTTAAGTGTTTGGAACTCCCTGTCTGAAGAGGTGGAAGAAACCGACAATATATTTCAACAATTTATTTCATCAATAAGAGCCTTAACCTGCAGGGCTACGGATCACTGCTGGAAAATGTGATTTAATTGGGTGGCCCTTTTTCAACTGGCATGGACCCAATGAAATAAATGTCGTCCATCTGTGTTGTAAACATTAAATTATTGTATGATTCCTATGGGTTTATCTGACAGTCTGTCTTTGGCAATATGGGATTGAAAACTAGATTCACACCAAAGCTGGTGCAGATGCTGAAAATTAGAAATAAAGACATAAAATGAAACACTCAGGGAGTATCTGTGGAAGGAGAAACTAATAGTGTTTCAGGTCTAGATCTGTTGTCAGAACTGTGAAAGAGTGGAAGCAACTTTGTAATAAGTAGCAAAAAAAGATGGGAGAGAGAGAGAGAGAGAGAGAGAGAGAGAGAGAGAGAGAGAGATGGAACAATAGGAACAATCTTTGATAAGGTGAGACTATGACTTAAAGTGGCAAGGATAGACACAAAATGCTGGATCAGGCAGCGGGTCAGGCAGCAATTCTGGAGAAAAGGAATAGATGATGTTTTGAGTTGGAACACTTCTTCAGGGGAAGTGAAGGTGAAGAAAGTGGCTGCTGGAAGCCCCTAGCACATTATGCTTCTTTCTCTCTGCGATGTGTTGCTAATAGAAAGACAGTAGGACATGCAAGTCTATACAAATAGGAATATACAAATATAAGCCAGATGTTGACAGGCATAAAGGACCAGTTCTGAGGGTAAAGGGGATTTGGCACAAAAGATTTGAGGTCAATGTAGACCAGCTGTGTTTTATTGAATGGTGAGGCAGGCTAAAGGGGCATGGTTGTCCTCTCCTACTGCTAATGTCTTGTAGTTTTAATGATACAAACAGAAAGACAGAGCGAGTTATTTGAAGGTGGAGAATTTGTTATTGAGTCTTAAGACTCCGATGTGACCAGAGAGAAATTGAGATGCTGTTCTCCTGTAACTGGTATGATATGAGCATTTGATTCCTGAGAACTGACAATAATGAAAACAGCTTCAATCTGAATTCAGATTGGCACAGTTACATGGAGCAGCTGGTGAATATTGAATTCAGCTTCTGAAATTCCACTTTACTGATTTCAGGGGAAAACAAACTATCCAGACCAGAGGTCACCTGCAGCATGGTGGCATTGTGAGACCTAACAACAATGGACACATTTCTGGAATGGACCTATCTATGAGAAGAGGTGTGTCTTCAAAGACCAGTCCACTGCATTCAGTTTATTGGAATGGTCAATGGTATCCACATTCTCCACTCATACTTGGCTACAAACTTCAATCTCAAAAGTAATTTGAAGACTTTAGCTCTTCAGACAAAATGGAGCCTTCACAAATAGGCATCGTATTCAGCGGTGATAACACCTTGCATTTACATTTTTAATTAAATGCTCTGAGTTGTCCCACAGGAAAATAATCAGACTAAAGCAGACACCAAGACAAATAAGAAGATTTTAGGAGGCATGATCAAAAGCCAACACAGGCAAAACAAATTAGTAAGATAAATCATTAAGTTACTTCAATGCAAAATGCAATCATAAAGCTTTAAAATGAATCCTCAAAGCTGGCTAGAAAGCTTTAAAATGGCTGTGCCTGTTTTATACGGGTTATCCAACATGAGATGTAATTTCCATAATTTTTACTTGTACATGGTTGAGTACATGCAAAACAACGCTTTTTTTTCTCTGCATAAAAGGTCATCAAATGTTTAGCAAAGAAATAACTTAAGCAGCTGAGGTCAGAAGACCGAATCTGCAATTTGCTCACAACATCAGAAAATGCACCTTATTAAAGGTAAATTGAGAAATATATACATCCTGCATAAAACGATCACTATACTATAAAATGAATTATACACATTTTGGCAGCAGTAATCTTTCTGTAATAGCAACTCCTGATTGGAACGCTCAATGAATTTTGGAAAAACCTACAACGGAATGTCTTATGGTGAACAGAATAATGGAATTGCTAGACGAAAAGCTTACTGAGTGGGTCATGTAGGTTAGATTCCTGACAGATTTTACTTATTTTGATGGCAATAATTCCAGAAAAGCAACACAGGCAAAAATGAAAATATGCATCCTTGTACCCATTACAGATACAGTAATAACATCTCAAGGGGAATATACCTGACCCCGTGCTATCCATAGTGGAAGCCAATGTTAGAAACTCAGTCTCCACAGCATGGTATAAACAAGTCTCAACTGAGGGCTATTGATTCTGCCTTCTTTCTTCCATTCAATATTTGGCATTGGCAATTGGATTCCGTTGCTCTTTACAGTATTTGCATTCAGCACAAGTGCAAGCAATCCTATCTACATTTTAAGTCAAGAAACAATAGGGATTTGCAATCCAACATTTACACTGAACTTTTGTTATCCTTGTTTGTATGGAAAGAAATACTGATTGGACAGATGAAGGTAATGCACTAAATGTGAAAGCTCTGCTTGCTGAAATGTTACATATGAGATGTAAAAAATAAGGCTACTGGTGCACGAGGACCAGTAAGGCGATGTTGGTGCATGTTTTTTAAGTCTGTCTGTTAATTTCTTTATCCATGGATAATAAGGATGGATAAGGATGGATAAGAAATTACCAGAGAGACGAAATACAAAGAGTAGGTATCATTGGATTTTGCTATGTTGTTGAATAATTGGAGCTGAGATCTTCGTTTTTCTGCAAATAGGTTGTTCGGATTTGGAAAAAAAAAGAAAGAAACTGCTGGAGGAGCTCAATGGGTCAGTCAGCATCTGAGGTGGCAAAGGGATGGTCGATGTTTCAGGTCAAGATCCTGCATGTCTGCTAATAATCATATTATTATCATCATAATCTTCCTCATGCAATGCATAAAATATGTTTTACTGGGCCGTGGATCGGAAAGGTTCAGAAACTTCAGAGCGAAATAGGATAAGTGTAGACAAATAGGAATGGAATAAATAGACATTTTGGTCGGCATAGACAAGTTGGGCCAAAGAGCCTGTGTAAATGCTATACAACTATGAATCTAGCCATAATCTATGACACCACAGAGCTGCAAAAGGTGAATTCTCATGGAATCGAGGTGTGGTGGGTGAAAGATCAGGCAGAGGGGTCAGTTTGAGCAGGATTCTGTCCAATATCAAAGCTATAAAAAATGCACTTTTATTCACCAGGGTGGAGAACTGTTTTTGAGAAGAGATTTGAAAAACTGGGAATGTTCCCACCAGTGGAATCTAATAAGGTTTAAGAAAATTGGATTGTTTTTTGATTGAGAAGGGAAGGACGATCGAGTTGTTCTTAATTTTGCCCGAACTGTGCAAACTGTACAGACGTGCCAACAAATGAACAGGTTAATAAGAGCTTTCCAACTAGCAGGCTAATTGGATGTGGCACCCAATTTAAGAAAGTAGGACCTCTGAATTATGTAAATTGGAGTTGATTTACAGTAAAAGGGCAAGAGGCATGCAGATGGGAAATTTGCCAGAGTGAAGCAGATAGGTAGCATTACATGTTAAATATGTGCAAAACTTTCCTTTCTATGAGCAGGGGGAGAAGGAATGCGGCTCAGAGCACACAACAGAAATCATGGCCATTCCTGTCTTCATTTCCCACTTCCCTTTCCTCCCACAGGACCAGACCCAGACACACTCTTTGTGAGTTGCTTGTCTTCCCTTAATGCCAACAGGTGCCCTCCAGCTGCTCACACCTCTTTTCCCCACCCCCCAAGCCAGCTGGCATTTTCTACCTACCTTGAGATAATAACTGACAGCAGAGGACTTGGAATTAAAATAGTCTGCATTTCTATTGTCAATTTACAATCCACATTCTCAAAATTTAGGATTTAAAGTTGACACCCAGGACTGATAATTTCTATGGCGTTTATTCACTTCCAGAGGCAGATGATGGCTGAAGTAAGATAGTGTCCCATTTGCACTCCTAAGCAAGGCTTTCATCATACTTCTGCACTGGCACAGAAACAACTCCGAAGAAATACTCAGCCAATTTGCCAGCTTGGGGGTTTTTAATGAGAAAGGATCATCAATTTAAAATTGTCAGTAAAAAAGTGAGCAAGCAGATGAGGAGGCTATTCCAAGATGAAGCACACAATATTCTGCACACTGTATATTGAGGTAGAAAGTTTTGCAATTATTATGAGAAAATAACTAATGCCCAGTGGAAAAAAGAGGACCATACAACTTTGTTTGAAAAGATGTTACTGAATGAATTGGCAATTTTACATGGAAGAGAAACATCATGTTAATTATAATAAAATATATACTGTAGGTTGAAACTATACTAGATAACTGTTCTGAGGATGATGTTCAAAATCTCTGAGAGGATCTGGTAATCAGACCTATTATTTTTAAATGTCTAACCTAATAATTTTACGTGAGCACATTAACCAATGAAATGAAAAAAATATATATATTCTTCAGAATCTGCTTGAGATTGTTAGACTTTGGTACACTCATTTTAGAAACTCAAATAATTTTGTACAATAATTGCTAAATGACTGTGAAGTTACTATAGGTTCGGTCATTGTAACACTTTAATTCATTAAAGGTTAAGTGGCAAAAAATATGTTTTTATTACTAAGATTTGAAGTAACTTTTTTAAGTGTTTCCCCTCCCCTCAAAAAATAGATGGTAGTGAACCTTGAAAATAACAAACTTAACATAACATAACATACAAAAATAATTTGATTTGTCAGTTTCAAGTTCATTATTTTAGTATGCAAATATATTCCATGAAATCCCCTGTAGAGTCAAATACCCCTAAGTCTGGCACTCATACAAGTCAAATTATAAAGCAGCATCTGTGTACTTGAAAACCTAAGTCTAAACTACTTGAATATGTACATTTCTTTGATTCAAGTTTACACACAAGTCAATCATTTTCAGGAAATTGTTCTACGTTAAAATATATAATCTGAATATTATAAAAAAGTTAACATTTATACATTAAAATTGTCATGCTTAAGAGTTTCTGCTCTGATGCATTATTTTTGGGGGGCTTGAATAGAATCTGATCTTCAGCACGATTTTGCCATCCATAGAGTGGACACATTGATTAAAATGTTTAAAAACTCACTACATTCCAGGAGAGTTCCAGAATATTGGAAAGCAGCCAACGTGACTCCCGTATTCAAAAAGAGAAGAAGACAGAAGGTGGGGAACTATAGGCCAGTTATTTTAACGTCTGTTGTTGGCAAGATACCCAGAGTTAATAATCAAAGAGGAAATAAGTAATCATTTAGGAGAACTGAATATAATCAAATCTAATCAACATAATTTTATGAAAGGTAAATCATGTTTGACAAGTTTGCTTGAATTTATTTGAGAATATCACAGGGCGAGTTGATAGGGGACAGCTTAGATGTATGGTATTTAGATCTCCAAAAGGCATTTGATAACTGCCACAGAAGAGGCTGGTGTGTAAATTAAGAGCCCAAAGTACAAGATGAAGAATGTCAGCAAGGACTGAAAACTGGCTGTCACATACAAAACAAAGGGCTGGAATGAATGGATCTTTTTTAGGCTGGAGAGGGTGTAACTAGTGAACTACCTCATGGATTTATTCTTGACCCTCAATTGTATATCCAACATTAATGGCTGCAGAGAAAAACATATTGTAATGTTTCCAAGATAAGGGTAATGGCATATTGTGATGAGGACATTGCAAATCAGCAACAGGATATTGAGAGACTAAGTGATTGAACATTAACCTGGCAAGTTGAGTTTAATGTGGGAAGTCTCTTGCAAGTCTCTTAATCTGAAAAAGTGTCTCGACCCGAAACGTCATCTATTCCTTTTCTACAGAGATGCTGCCTGTCCTGCTGAGTTACTCCAGCATTTTGTGTCTATCTTCATGTAAACCAGCATCTGCAGTTCCTTCCTACACATGATGTGGGTAGTGTAAGGCCAGGAATTCTGGTGATCAAGAGAAAGCAAAAGGCAGATTATCACCTAAATGGAGAAAAGCTGCAAATTTAATTTAGTTCAGAAATACAGCATGCAGGCTGACACTTCAGCCCACGCCAACCATTGATCACCCGTTTTCACTAGTTATTGCACTTTTCATCACCTCCCTACACACTAGGGGCAATTTACAGAAGCCAATTAACCTACAAACCTGCAAAGCTTTGAGATGTGGGAGGAAACCAGAGCACCTAGAGGAAACCCACACTGAATAGCAAGAACATGCAAACTCCACATGGATAGCACTTGAGGTGGGGGTCAAACCCGGGTCTCTGGTGCTGTGTTGGTGAGGTGACCACTGGAACACTGTGCGTAGTTTTGGTCCCCTTACAAATAAAAGATGTAGTAGCACTGGAGGCACAAGAGACTGCAGATGCTGGAATCGCTAGTAAAAAACTCAGGGAGTCAGACATCTGTGGAGGGATGTCTCTGGGGTGAGCCTGGTCCTTGATTATCCTGTTGGCCTTACCAAGGCAATGTGAAGTGTAGATGGAGTCAATGAAAGGGAGGCTGGTTTGCTTAATGGACTGGGCTGCGCCCACAACTCTCTGTAAATTTTTTGCAGTCTTGGATGGAGCTGTTCCCAAACCATGCAGTGATGCTTCACTATAAAATGTTTTCCATGGCGCATTTGTAGAATTTGTCGGGGATGTGCCAAACTTCCTCAGCCTTCCAAGGAAGTAGAGGTGTTGGTGTGTTTTCTTTGATGTGGCTGGTCCAGTACAAATTGCTGGTGATATTTATTCCTAAGAACTAGAAGCTATCAAACATCTCAACTTAAGCGACATCAATGTATACCGGGGTTCCTGAAGTTGATCACAATCTCCTTTGTCATGCTGACATTGAGGGACAGTTATTGTCTTGGCACCAGGTTACAAGGTTCTCCTTCCCATACTCTGTCTCATCATTGTGTGTAGGAAGGAATGGCAGATGCCGGTTTACACCAAAAATAGACACAAAAGGTACCAGTCTGAAGAAGTGTCTCCATCCGAAACATCACATATTCCTTTTCTCCAGAGATGCAGCCTGACCAACTGAGTTACTCCAGCATTTTGTGTCTATCTTCCATCTCATCATTATTTGATATCTGGACCACTACGGTAACGTCATCACGAATTTGTAAATTGAGTTGTATTTGTATTTGTATACATGGTGTATAAGGAGTATAGATGGGGGCTGAGAATACAACCATGTGGGGCACCAGTGTTGAGGATTATCGTAGAGGATGCTTTGTCACCAAAGAGTTTATTAGTTATAGGAAAATCATGAACAAAGGGACATAGTTACAAAATAAGAGGCCGGTGACATAAAACTGAGATATGTAGAAACTTCTTCTCCCAGACGTAAAGGCATCTCTAAAATTCTCTGCGCCAAAGGGTGACGGAGGTCAGATCAATAGATTTGGAGACAGAAAATTATTTGAAAGATCGAGGAATTGGTTATGGACAATTGGCACAGAAGACGCCAGATAGATCAGCCATAATCATATGGAGTGGTGGGGAAGGCTTGAGAGCCTGGTGGCCTTTTGTCCCAATGTTCCTGTGTTCTTGTGTATCTGGAAAGGGACAGCCCTTGTCTTCAGTGTGCAGTGTGCTCACAGAAGCAAAAGCATTAGGTGGAAGGACGAAGAGGATGAGGGATGGAAGTTTACTGAAAATTACCGAATAGTGAAAGGCTTGGATAGAGTGGATGTGGAGAGGATGTTTCCACTGGTGGGAGAGTCTAGGACTAGAGGTCGTAGCCTCAGATGTAAAGGACGTTCCTTTAGAAAGATGAGGAGGAATTTCTTTCGTCAGAGGGTGGTGAATCTGTGGAATTATTCACCACAGAAGGCTGTGGAAGTCAAGCCAATGGATATTTTTAAGGCAGAGATAGATAGATTCTTGATTAGTATGGTTGTCAGGCGTTATGGGGAGAAGGCAGGAGAATGGGGTTAGGAGGTAGAGATAGATCAGCCACGATTGAATGGTGTACCAGACTTGATGGGCCGAATGGCCTAATTCTGCTCCTATCACTTATGACCATATGAAACAAACTGGGAAGCCCCATCTGAGGCTTCAGGAGCTGATTTAAATGAGGTTCTAGTAGCTGCATTCTCCAATAATTCTACTCCTTACTCCACTGCTCCCTCCTCCCCCAATTATGTTGGCTGAAAGGCAAAAATAAAAGCCTGCAAAATAATTTACAAATCACATTTACAGATTAACTCATACAGTTGTGCACACCAACATAAATCAATTATCCCCATGCCCCCTTGGGTATTTGTCTATCAAATCCCTTTATCTGTGCTCTTAAGCTGTCACAACCAGTGGCTGAGGTTTGATTAGTGGGAGTGTGTTGACTCAGTGGAGACTACTTCCAACAGCCTCAAAGGATGTTCTAAACCAGAGGCCAGCTGCAGATTGCAGCCAAACAATAGAGAAGCAGTAGGTTTATTCTACCCGGGACAACAATTCAACAGTCTCGAAACTAAGGAAGAGCATTTCTGCATCGGCTGGATGTGGACGTGGAGAGGATGTTTCCACTTGTGGGAGAGTCTAGGACAGATTCTTGATTAGTACGGGTGTCAGAGGTTAAGGGGAGAAGGCAGGAGAATGGGGTTAGGAGGGAGAGATAGATAGATCAGCCATGATTAAATGGGGTAGACTTGATGGGCCGAATGGCCCAATTCTGCTCCTATCATACTATAACCCATAGCCATGGTGGCAGCAATGGCAGCATTCTGAAGATATAGAGGTAGAGGCAAGGACCTGAAAATGCTGGATTATACAAAAGGACACAAAGTGATACCCATGTTCTCCAGAGATTCTGCCTGACCCTTTGAGTTACTCCAGCACTGTGTCCTTTTGGTAGCATTCTGAGCTGCTAATGTAACACTCAGTTGTTGTAAATGTGATTGTACTGCAACAGAAGTGGCCACACCACCCACCTGTGGCTGCATCATTGCGTCTGCAAGTTCACAAATGGATTTGGGTATCATTCATATGCTCCACTCTGTTGCACAGTGCAATGCTTGGTACATGAGGGGTGGGCACATTAGGGGCAGCACAACGGCGCAGCGACAGAGTTGCTGCATTGCAGCACCGGAGACCCGTGTTCGATCCTGTCCTCGGGCACTATCCTAAAGGAGTTTGCACGTTCTCCCTGTGATCACAAGGGTTTTCTCCAGGTGCTCTGGTTTCCGCCCACATTCAAAAGACGTGCAGGTTTGTAGGTTATTTGGCTTCTGCAAATTGCCCCTAGTGTGTAAGACATTGAATTAGTATGTGGGTGATTATGGTCAGCACAGACGCAGTGGGCTGAAGGGCCTGTTTCCACGCTGTATCTCGGAACTAAACTAATGAGGGGGCTTGCCAAAAATCCAGCGTTAATTATCAAGGAGCCTCAAGGAGACTGGCAGGTTGGTGCTGGTCTCCTCCATGCTCTGCTAATTCTCTTTGGATTTTTGGCAAGCCCTCACATGCACCAAGCATTTTACTGTGCTGCCTTCTTCCATACAATATCTGATCAAGGTCTTCATCGGCATCTGGTTGTGGATTCAGTTTGTAACCTCATGTTATGTTCACTTACAGTTGTTGTATCCTGGGTTCCCATCCAGGCTCTCATAGTGTATAACAATCAACAGCATGGTTAGAATTGGGATCAATGAGGTAGACCTTCTGATCAGCTCCTCGAGCTCGCTAATGGCTTGCCTTTGTGCACAGATTGTATTGGCAGCATGGTTACGAGCAGCACTTCTGAACCAAGGCAGACCAGGAGACACCGGTGCAGTGCAGGTCGTATCAGGATCAAGTCAAGTCAAGTCAAGTCAAGTTAAGTTTATTTGTCACATACGCATACGAGATGTGCAGTGAAATGAAAAGTGGCAATGGCTGAGGAATGTGCAAAAAATTACAAAACAGAATAGAACAGAATCAGTAATTACATATTGGTGAGAAAACCCCCCAGCAATTTTAAAAAGACACCACACAACAGTAGTTTGGTACAGTAAGTTAGTCCCTGGTGAGATAGGAGTTTACAGTCCTAATGGCCTCTGGGAAGAAACTCCGTCTCATCCTCTCTGTTTTCACAGCATGACAGCGGAGGCGTTTGCCTGACCGTAGCAGCTGGAACAGTCCGTTGCTGGGGTGGAAGGGGTCCCCCATAATGTTGCTGCCTCTGGATCTGCACCTTCTGATGTATAGTTCCTGCAGGGGGGCGAGTGTAGTTCCCATAGTGCGTTCGGCCGAACGCACTACTCTCTGCAGAGCCTTCTTGTCCTGGGCAGAGCAGTTCCCAAACCAGATTGTGATGTTTCCGGACAAGATGTTTTCTACAGCCGCTGAGTAGAAGCACTGGAGGTTCCTCAGAGAGACTCTGAATTTCCTCAGCTGCCTGAGGTGGTAAAGGCTCTGCATTGCCTTACTCACCAGTGCGGTAGCGTGTGATGTCCATGTCAGATCCACAGTGATGTGGACTCCCAGGTATTTAAAGCAGCTCACCCTATCTACAGTATCCCCATTTATCTTCAGTGGCGTGTACGTCCTCTGATGTTGTGCCTTCCTAAAGTCCATGATCAGCTCCTTCATTTTTTTTTACATTCAAGAGGAGGCTGTTGTCCTGACACCAGAGTGCCAGATCAGCCATCTCTTCCCGGTAGGCCTTCTCATTATTTTTGTTGATCAGGCCCACCACCACAGTGTCATCAGCAAACTTGATTATAGAGTTGGAGCTGAACCTAGCCACACAGTCATGCGTGTACACGATACGAGTGGCCGGTCTTGTGACTGAGTGGTCTTGACTGGTGAGACCAAGACCCTAGACCCTAGACCCACTGGGTGTCCAAGCAGTCAAGGGACCAGCGGCAGTAATCCAAGCCAGAATAGGCTGTAGAATGATTGGGAATTGATTACATGGGAAAAACTTTAAAGAAAGATGGATTTCTTACCCGACTTGCCTATTAGGAATTAAGCTGCTTCAGTCCACATACCATGATTCTTACCTCACTGTCAGGTGTCAGGTGTCACAATCTGGTTTGGGAACTGCGCTGCCTTTGAGCAATTAAGTGCAATTTATTTCTGTTTCAAGAATATTTACTTTGTAAATTGTTTAAGGATTTGGAGACTGCTGCCCACATCTACTTTTGAGTGCAAAATAAATCATATTAAAATGTACATTCCCCAAAGCATCATGTACCCACAAGAACAGCAGCAGCTCTTTGGCTATGACCAGTGGTCCTTGAGTCCGTACTTGAGGGTGGCAGCCCAGCTATGGAGGGCGGTGGTGGGCGAGGTGGGATAATCATAGAGTCACAGAGTCATAGAGTAATACAGTGTGGAAGCAGGCCCTTCGGCCCAACGCCCACACCAGCTAACAATGTCCCAGCTACCCTAGTCCCACTTGCCTGCTCCTGGTCCATAACCCTCCAAACCTGTCCAACTGTTTCTTAAATGATGGGATAGTCCCAGCCTCAACTACCTCCTCTGGCAGTTTGTTCCATACACCCACCACCCTTTGTGTGAAAATTTTACCCCTCAGATTCCTATTAAATCTTTTCCTCTTGAACCTATGTTCTCTGGTCCTCGATTTCCCTACTCTGAGTAAAAGACTATGTGCATCTACCCGATCTATTCATCTCATGATTTTGTTTACCTCTATAAGATCTCCCCTCATCCTCCTACGCTCCATGGAATAGAGACCCACCCTATTCAACCTCTCCCTATAGCTCACCCTCTAATCTTGGCAACATCCTTGTAAATCTTTTCTGAACCCTTTCAAGCTTGATAATATCTTTTCTATAACATGATGCCTAGAACTGAACACAATATTCCAAATGTGGTCTCACCAACGTCTTATACAACTGCAACATGACCTTCCAACTTCTATACTCAATACTCTGATTGATGAAGGCCAAAGTGTCAAAAGCCTTTTTGACCACCTTATTTGCCTGTGACTCGACCTTCCTGGCAACATGCACTTGTACTCCTAAATCCCTCTGCTCTACAGCACTACCATGAATCAAGACCCTCTTGCCCATTCCTCCTCCAGCTTTCTACTCCTGTTTGGCAGTATGGTTTCATCCCTGGGCGCACTCTCTTCCCAGCACTGCCTGAGGATGTTTGCTCATTGTTGACATTTCAGGTTGAGATCCTCAATCAGGACTGAGAGTGGAGAGGGAAGATCTCCAGTATAAAGAGGAGGGGAAGGGTGGGACAGAGGCTGGTAGATGATAATAATAATAATAATAATAATAATAATAATAATAATAATAATAATAATAATAATAATAATAAATACTCTATTAATCCCCTTTTCAGGGGAAATCCAGATGTCCTTGCAGCACACTAATAAAAAATACAACATAACATTAAATAAGAAATTTAACATTAAAACATAAAAATATCCCCCCACTGTGGGGGAAGGCACAAAGTCCAGTCCCCATCCTCTTGTCCACCCATGGTCGGGCCTATTGAGGCCTCCACAGTCGCCGCTACGGAGGACCGATGTTTCAGGCCGTTCTCGCCGGGTGATGGTGCTCCGGCGTCAGGAGAACCCTCTCAGCGGCTTGGGATCCTGGAACGGCCGCTTCCTTACCGGAGACCGCGGCTTCCGAAGCCAACAGGCCACGCTGGACGGAGCTCCACCACTGGCGATCTCGGCGAGAGATCCCAGGCTCCCGATGTAAAGTTCAGCGCCGCTGCCTGCGGCTGGCCGCTCCACAGACCGCAGCATCGCGATGTTCAATCGGCAGCTCCAGCGCGGCGACCCGGGCAAGGCATCGCCCGCTCCGCGATAGCGCTCTAGCGCTGTGCCGCAGCCGAAGCCGAGGTTCTGGCCGGTCTCCTCAGGAAACGCCGCTCCAGGCCCGCTGGTAGGCCGCGAGGACGGGTCAAAGGTGCTGCTCGGAGGAAAGCCGCTTCTCCGACCAGGTAGGGACTTAGAAAAGCAGTTTCCCCCTTCCCCCCCCTCCCCAACCCCCACACATAAAAAGATTAGACCCTCAACTAATACACTTTTAACCTATATGTGTAGGAAGGAAATGCAAATGCTAGTTTATACCGAAGATAGACACAAAATGCTGGTGTAATTAAAAGAATAGGTGATGATTCAGCTCCCCCGCCCCCCCCCCCCCCCCCCCCCCACAGGCAGGTTCACTCGATCTGAACTTCCTCATATTCAGGTAGCTGAAGAGGGGATAAATGGCCTGTCCCACTTGGCCATCATTTACGCCTCATTTATGCGTCATATGTAAAATAGGTCGACGTGTTGTGACGCACGGGTAGCATGTGGGTAGCGTGGGACGGGCGCATGGAGAGGCGTGGAGAAGTGTGGAGTTGTGCGCGGTATCGCGCGGCGCTCCAGGATTTTGTCCTGTACGAAATCCCCGCGTGCTACCTGCGTGACATATCGCGTACGCACGCTGACGCATTGGGTATGCACGCCGACGCATTGCCGTCGCACGATGCGTCCCGACGTCTCACGTGTATCGCGTGGTGACACATGGTTATGTCACCATGCGTAAGCATTCGTCGCCGCGCGCCGCAGGGTATTCTAACGACGTCACGCGCACCAGACGGCATGATGAAGCGTGATTTGCACACGATGTCGCGCATAATGACGCGTCAACCTATTTTACATAATGACACGTAAATGAGGCGCAAATGACGGCCAAGTGGGACAGGCCCTTAATGGATGTTGTAGGAAGGAACTGCAGATGCTGGTTTAAACCGAAGATATACACAAATGCTGGATTAACTCAGCGGGACAGGCAGCATCTCTGGCGTGGCGTTTCGGGTCGAGATCCTTCTTCAGACTGAATCAGGCAAGAGGGAAATACAGAGATAAGGAAATGTAAGGTATGAAAACGAGACAAAGGGAATGGGAGATCAAGGAAAATGTAGAATAGATCATTGTTAGCGAGGAGAATGTACCAACAAAGCAAACAATGATAAAATGTTAACGAGGACAGTCAGACTAAAAGGAGAACTCGGAAGGGGGGAGGGATGGAGAGAGAGGGAAGGCAAAGATTACATTAAGCTAGAGGTCAATATTCATACCGCTGGGATGTAAGATGCCCAAGCAAAATATGAGGTGTTGTTCCTCCAATTTGTGCTGGGCCTAAGTAAATTGGTGGAACATTACTTCATATTTTGCTTGGGCATCTTACACCCCAGCGGTATGAATATTAACTGATAATATTAACTGTCCACCCCAGCGGTATGAATACTCTAAATGTGGCCTCACCAATATCTTATACAACTGCAACATGACCTCCCAACTTCTATACTGATGAAGGCCAATGTGCCAAATGCCTTTTTGACCACCCTATCTACCTGCGACTCCATCTTCAAGTAACCATGCACCTGTACTCCTAGATCCCTCTGCTCTACAACACTCCCCAGAGCCCTACCATTCACTGTGTAGGTCCTGCCCATGTTGGACATCTCAAAATGCAACACCTCATTGTGTTGCAGTTCCTGCCACATCCCTGATTGTCATATTTAACTTCATTGTGATAGTACCTGCCTCAACTACCTCCTCCGGCAGCTTATTCTATACACCCAACACCCTTTGTTTGAAAAAGTTACCCCTATTAAATCTCCCCCCCCCCCCCCCCCAACCTTAAACCTATGCCCTTGATTCCCCAACTGGGCAAGAGACCCAATGCATTTACCTGATCTGTTTCGTTACCATTTTGGATTAGGCATAAAGGCAAATGTTTATTCTAATGTGGTCATGAAAGAATATTTGCTATTATGCCCTATGAATGTTAGTACTTTGATTTTCATATGGAATTGTTTATTTTGTTTATTGAATAAAAATGTTAAATTCAATAAGCCTGTTAAAATAGCAGGCAAAGGGATCCCATAGTAACATATTTAAGAGACTGAGTTTAGCATAATGGTTGAAAAATTGTGGGTACTGTGCCCATGATTTACTGAAATGAATTTCAATAGGTACAACACCCCGCCGGGAATGCAATTTCATTAAATCAGATCATGATATTCACCTAATGTCATTTCAAACCCAGCAGACCCAAAATTACATTGTAATATACGGATGTATAAATGCTTGTTGCATTTAGATGAAATTTCTCTCACCACTGTATTAGTAACTGCCAGTTTGAAGCAAATATGCTTTATAAATAAATTTGCATTGGCGAACATAATAAGGAAATTTGAGAGCTGCAGTTTTGAAGATTTTTAACATTATAACTACATAATCATTTTTAAAATAAGTACAGATGGGGAGGAGGTCACGAGATGATATATCTCCAATATATCAACATGTTGCTCTGGAATGGAAGGTTTCAATCACAATGGAGAAAAAATGCTGACCATGGTCTGAAGAAGGGTCTCGACCCGAAACATCACCTATTCCTTCTCTCCAGAGATGCTGCCTGTCCCGCTGAGTTACGCCAGCATTTTGTGTCTATCTTCAATGTAAGTACATTTATGGATGGTGACAGGGATCTGCGACCTTTACTGCCCAATAGTAATAACACTGGACACTACAGGCATAAAACATGACAGGTTCAGTAGTATAGAAGTTGGGAGGTCATGTTGCAGTTGTATAAAACATTAGTGAGGCCGCATTTAGAGTATTGTGTTCAGTTCTGGGCATGATGTTATAGGAAAGATGTTATAAAGCTGGAAAGGATGCAGAGAAAATTGACAAGGATGTTGCCAAGGCTAGAGGGTCTGAGCTATAGGGAAAGGTTGTGTAGGCTGGGACTCTATTCCTTGGAGCATAGGAGGATGAGGGGTGATCTTATTAAGGTGTATAAAATTATGAGAGGAATAGATCGGATAGATGCACAGAGTCATTGTGGTGGATGTACAGAGACCATAGCAGGTGAATCAAGGACCAGCGGACATAGGTTTAAGGTGAAGGGGATTAGATTTAATAGGAATCTGAGGGGTAATTTTTTTACAAAAGGGTGGTGGGTGTATGGAACAAGCTGCCAGAAGAGATAGTTGAGGCAGGGACTATCCCGACATTTAAGAAACAGTTAGACAGGTACATGGATAGGACAGGTTTGGAGGGATATGAACCAAATGTGGGCAGGTGGGACAAGTGTAGTTGGGACATGTTGGCCGGTGTGGGCAAGTTGGGCCAAAGGGCCTGTTTCCAAGCTGTATCAATCTATGACTCTATTAGTGCTTTCTCCTCATTCTATAAGGTGCAGGAGCCTCAGCTCTTTGAAATGCCTTAGAAATCTAACATGTTTCAAAGTGGATAGTGTGCACAGGCGTTCTGTTTACTGAGCTCATTTGGCCTTAAACTTTGACATAAATTAGCCCATCATCTCATGGCTGGAATGCCTGAGCACAGATCCACCTGCAAGGCACCAATTTTGCATGGGCACTGTCTAATTCTACCATTAAAAGGAAATAAATTCTGGCACCTCTGGATTGTTGCTTGGTTCTGCCTCATGACCCCCTTCCCTGAGTTTGATGTCCCGTAGAGTACAAATTGTCTGCTATATACTACACACCCAATAGTTCTACATTATAGTCCTGCCACCTGCCTTTGCACAATTAGGACTCTTAATGTTTCCCAAGCAATGTGCCTGCAGCATCTTACAATTATGCATTCCATTGTCTGCTCCATTAATAGAGATTCCAATATTTTCAGCAGTACGTTATGGGTTACGGGCCTGTCCCACTTAGGCGACCTTTTAGGCGATTGTAAGAGACTATGCAGTGGCCACATGGTCACCACATGTTCGCGGGTGGTTGCCGGGGAGTCGCCTTCATGGTCATGAGGAGTTCCCGCATTCTGGTCGTGGCCTCATTATGGTCGTTGTGAATTTTTTAACATGTTGAAAAATAAGCGGCGACTAGAATGAGGTCGCCATGGAGAGTAGGGAGAATTCTCGAGCCGTAGGTGGGTCGCCAGGAGGTCCTAGTGGGTTGCCAGGAGGTCGAAGGTTCTCGGAGGTTCTGACTGGTGAATTTCTTTGGCTCATTGGGGAAAAAAAAGGTAAGCAGTAGTTTTCAGAACCAAAGATAACCGACCGGTAATGTTAAATGTCCGCCAAGCTTCACAGCCGTGTATCTCTGGCTTCTTAAAAGTTGTCTCCACTCCTTCTCCCCCCTTTTCCCCCCTACCTCCCCCCTCTTTTAAAGGACTTACCGTACACTGTGCTTTAGCCGTCTTTTTACACCGCCAACCTTCCTGTTCATCGCGGTGTGTGTCTGTATCACCTTGGCTTTGCACCGTGTGAAATTTTTAGACAGGGCAAGCGGGGGAGCGCTGTCTAAAAAATTCACACGGGCTGGTGAAGGAAGCGATGTGTTTGTGTGTGTTCCACTCTGACAGTCGCCATTTCAGTTCCCATTTTTTCAGGCGACTGCCGGCAACTTGACAGTCGCCGGCTGTCCGCTGAAAAATCACCTAAGTGGGACAGGCCCATCAGAGAGAAAAGGAGGCAGAGACAGAAAGGTGGGAAACTGTTCAAGAGCTATATAGTGTAGCACACAATAAGAGCAAGGAAAAAAGAGAGAAGCAATGTGATCAACACCAAAGTAGCATCAAAGTGAAGGTGGAAATTAGAGAAGTGAATTTAGTTTAGTTTAGATATACAGCGTGGAAACAGCCCACCGAGTTTGTGTTGACCAACGATCCCCATACACTAGCACTCTCCTACACACTAGAGACAATTTACCATTTTTACCAAAGCAATTAACCTACAAACCTGTACGTCTTTGGAGTGTGGGAGGAAACCAGAGCACCCAGGGAAAATCCACGTAGTCACGGGGAGAATGTGCAATCTCAGTACAGACAGCACCCATAGTCAGGATCAAACCCGGGTCTCTGGCGCTGTAAAGCAACAGCTCTTTGCACACTACAATATGAAAAGTTTAAAAAATATTAAGAGGTGATGTATTTTGTCCAGTGGTCAATCAGAGATTGTACATTTCAGACAAATAGTTTGCCAAAGTGAACCAAAGCTGGAGAATTAAACTAGAACAATTGACTACAAAAGACTTTAGACTTTACAGATACAGCACGGAAACTGTCCCTCAGGCCAGAGTCTGCACCAAACATTGATCGCCCGTTCTATCCTACACACTGGTGCCAATTATACAATGTTACTGAAGCCAATTAACCTACAATCCTATACATCTTTGTAGTGTGGGAAGAATCCGGAGCACCCAAAAAAAACGGAGCACCCGGAGAAAACCCTTGCCGTCACAGGGAGAAGAACAAACTCCATACAGACAGCAACCATAGTCAGGATCCAACCTGGGTATCTGTCACTGTACCACTGTGCCACTGTGCCGAAATGACTGTACACACAAGTCAGATGTTTTCTCTGTTGCTGTTCTGATGAGAGTCAATACTCAAAATGTTATTTTTTTCCTTGCTGATTGATCTCCACTGTGTTTCTGGTGTTTTCTGTGAATTGATTGTCTTTAATTGCCCTCTACTTCACTTGTTTTGCTGTATTTAGTGTGAACTAAGCATTTGTTAGTGGGATTTTCAGAATGAAACCTGCATTTTCAGATTTGTGAATTGGTCGACCAAAATTACTGAAGTCTTCCTGCAAAGAAAGACATCTACCTGAACAAACTGAATTTCTAATGCAGGGGAATGGGAAAGTTATGGTTATATTAGTTTTTGATTATACAAGTGTTTCTCTTCCTCTTGGTCCATCTGAAGAAGGGTCTCGACCCAAAACGTCACCCACTCCTACTCCAGAGATGATGCCTGTCCCGCTGAGTTACTCCAGCTTTTTGTGTCTATCCCTGGAAGGAAGTATTCAACTCTGCAGTTCACCCAGACAATATATCTGCAAAAACAAGGAACTGCAGATGCTGGTTTACAAAAAAAAAAAAAAGTGCTGGAGTAACACAACGAGTCACACAGTATCCTGGAAATATGGATAGGTGACATTTCTGGTCAGAACCCTTCTTCAGAGGGATCACTAGTCTTAGTTCAGCATGGGATCTACATCACTCTTCCTTCTATTAGCTTTTGGTACTACAGTTCCAGCCCTCATACCATGCTGTTAGGCAGGAGGACTACCAACACGCACAGCTTCTGTGTACATGAGATCATTGGGACTTCCAGCTGTGCAGTGTTGATGTAGTGTCAGCTTCATTGTAGATGTGGACATGAGAGGGCCTGGTGCCAACGATGAAGGAAAGTCATCTCTCTGTCAATTTCTGCCCCTGAGAAAAGATCCCAAATTAAATCCAATGTTCCTTGAAGAGAAACTAAATGCTGAATTTGACAGTGAGCCAATCAGACCATCTTGGGCACACCATTGATGCTCCTTTTGGTGTTGTTGCATGGATAATTGTGAAGTGAATATCAGAATTTCAAATGGGATTGGGAAAGCAGACTTCCACCTCTGTGCCATTGCTTCATCTGATCTGTACCTAACACAGGTCAACTGCCTAAATCCTGAGAAATTCAAGAATACACAGCAACTTCACCAGAATTTTTCTCATTCTTTCTCCTGAAGCATGCATCTCGTCAACTGTGTCAAATAAATAACACAATGCCTAATATTCTGTGGAATATTACATAGATAATGCCATAGAGCCGTACAGCACTGAAGCAGACCCTTTGTACTACCTTAACCCCATTAATTTATATCAGGAGTGTATGCCTCTATACCTTATCTATTTAAGTATCTGTCTTAAATAAATGAATCTTTGACAGTGAGTTCCATATATCAAAAATTCTCCACATTAAATACCTACCCTTCAGATGTCTTTTGAAACTCTTTTTTCTCATCATAAACCTGTGCCCTTTTGTCTTTGATTCCCCTACCACGGGACATTTTTATTGATGATATACCCTTTCTATATATCCGATAATCTTTTATTCTTTCATCAAGTCAACCGTCTGTCTCCTTCACTCCATGGAAAACACACCCAGCCTATTCGTAACTAATCTGATAACATCTTGGTAAAACTCCTCGATATTCTTTCCAGTGTTATCACATCCTGCCTACAGTGTGACAACTAGAATTGCACACAATACTCCAAGTATGGCCTTACCAGTGTTGCAACATAATATCCCAATTCATATATTCCACACCTCCGTCTATAAAGAAAGCATGTCATATGCCTGCTTCGTTACCCTCTTGACCTATGTTGCCATTTTCTGGGAACTATGAACTTGGATCTCTCTGTCCATCAACATTCCATAGTACCCTCCCAATGACTACATATGTCCTGTTAATGGTTCTCTCATTTAAAGTTAAAGTTTAAAATAACATAATTTCTGCATACTACTGTGGATCAATAAGCATCTCCACAAATATTAGCTCAGAGAAATAAAAGCATCAATATATTTTCTTGGGTGCTCTTTTTTCTGTGCTATATCCTATAATTTGGCATTTACATTAACATTGATTGATAAAAGGGCGGCACAATGGCGCAGTGGTAGAGTTGCTACCTTATAGCGCCAGAGAGTCTAGTTCAATCCTGACTACTGGTGCTGTCTATACAGAGTTTGTACATTCTCCCTGTGACCATGTGGGTTTTCTCCAGGTTTCCACTCACACTCCAAAAATGTACATGCTTATAGGTTAATTGGCTTCCATGAATTGTAAATTATCCCTGGTGTCTGGGGTAGCACTAGTGTATGGGGTGATCACTATGGCGCGGATTCGGTGGGACGAAGGGCCTGTTTCCACGCTGTATCTCTAAAGTCTAAAGTCAAAGATAAAGTCTAAAATCAAATGGCATTTTTGTGAATAAGACTTACATTGAAAACAATTCAAATACCTTACCAATTAGGACTCAGAACATAAATGTGAATTGTTTCTATCCTAGGAGGTCACATGTCTTGTGATAACATCTTTCTGAACACTGCTATTTGTTCTTCCATTGAAAGTTCTTATCCAGATCTTATATGCTGTCCATGGGTTTGGGTTCCAGAACTATTCATATATCTGAATAGCTGACTAAATATCTGAGTCACAAGGGTAAAAAATATTTTCCGTTCTTTTAACCTTTCTCTAATTATGTTATAAAGAATACCAAATGAGATTGGATGATAGATAGCAAGGTGGTTCCATGATATAATAGTAAGTTTAAAGGAGAACTTACCAGTTTGAAGTTTGATCTTTATTTTATGAGGAGTTACGATGATCGATTACGTGAAGAACCCCGCCCTTAGGCAAGCGCGTCAATCTTCAAAGCAGCGGTGTGAAATCACAGATAATAGTGACTGAAGTAACATAGTAAGAATATAAAACAGACTTTCCAGTTGACCTTTATGATATTGAGGGCCGGGAGTGGTGGGCACGTAATCGCTCATCGTAACTCCTCATAAAATAAAGATCAAACTTCAAACTGGTAAGTTCTCATTTAATCTTACTATTTTACTTCGGAGTCACATGAGTGATTCCGTGAAGAATTCAAAGCTCTGTGACTTCATGCCGTAGATACGAATCCAGGCGTCTCACACTGCTTCAGTTGACTCAGGAGGAGTGAATAATGAGCAATACAGTGAAACATGGTACAGATTAACATGTTGCATTAATTCACAAATAAATAAAGAAAATACAATAGTGACCCCTCTCTCGCAGGGGGAAGCTAGAAAACACAACTTAAAATGGAATGGGCGAACACCCCGGTTTCGATAAGCGGTTTATTATAAAACTGGTGAAATGTCAGTTCATTTGACCATCCTGTGGCCATAGAGGGACGTTCATTGCCCTCGCTGCTGACGTTGATGCCACCCTGGTGGAATGAGATTTAAAATTGTCAGTATTAACTCTAGCACAAACCAGCACTTGTTTCAGCCATCTTGAGATGGTCTGGACCGACACTTTCCCATGTGTTTTTTTGTGGCTAATAAACAATTGTACTTCTGATCCTCTGAGGCCCTTGGTGACCTCAATATAACATCGCAAGTGCGCCACTAAACACAGTCGTAAATCCGTGGGATATACTGACAGTACAAGCTTGAATCCTGACACCCCTGGTCTGCCATATATGTAGAACATAACATCATTCCCAGATGACCCCATCCTGTCCAGTCTCAACTTCTGCAGAGTCTGAACCCTTTGCGCTGACACCAGCGCCATGAGCATGACCAACTTCAGGGTAATCTTTACCAAAGACAAGGATGTGGCTGGACCCCACTGACGAAGCAGCGTGAGTACCACACTGATATCCCAGATTTCTGCATATCTAGGCCTGGGGGGATTGGAATTAAAAACACCCTTCATAAATCGGGATATTAATGGGTGAGATCCTACAGACTGTAGTTCTGACCTCAAACATAAATACGATGACAGAGCACTCTTAGCACTATTGATGGCACTATTGCTCAACCCATCATCAAAATACAATTTGGACAGAAATTCTAACACATCTGGTAAGGAAGCTGTGTGGTAACTAATGTTTCCTTGTAAACAAAACGCCTCCCATTTCCTGACATGAGATATGTACTGCTTTTTTGTACTATCCCTCCAGGATGATGTGATGATATCCACGGTCCGATTGGATAGTCCCAGACCCAGGTATGGCCTCCTTAAAACCTGCAAATTAACAAATTAATCCGATCATACAACGGGTGTTGATCTCCAGTCACAGGGTTCACCAATAAGTTATTACGTTTTGGAACCACCATAATAGGTTGAGTTATAATGTCCGCAATGAGAGGGAACCATGGCAATGTAGGCCAGTCGGGTACCACCAAAACTCCTGAAGCAGAGTCCTGCTTGATCTTGGTCAAGCACCGGCTGATGAGGCAGAATGGGGGAAATGCATATATAAACACTCCTCCCCAATGTAGCGCGAAAGAGTCTACCGCTACTGCCCCTGGGTCTGGTTCCCATGAAACATACTTCGGCACCTGGTGATTAAGTCTGGATGCAAACAAATCGATATCTGGCATCCCATACCGAACAACAATATCATTAAATACATCATGATTCAACATCCATTCTGTGTTGCCATTGAATTTGCATGACCTGGTGTCTGCCACCATGTTGAACCTGCCTGGTAAGTAAACAGCTGAAATCCAAATGTATCTTTTAATGCACCAATGCCAAATAAGGTTAGCCAATCTGTCACAAGATTCCGACTTGATTCCACCCATATAATTCACATACACCACTGCCGTGGTGTTGTCAATCTGAAGCTGAACATGAAAGTGATGCTTGGTGGTACAATAAGCCTTAAGCCCATAAATTGCTCCCAGTAACTCTAAATAATTAATTTCATGTAATTGGAGAATAAATGCCTCATGCACATTCCATCTGCCTCCACAGCTAGAGATGGTATCAGCAGCCCCCCAACCTAGGGCACTAACATCAGTCTGTAATATAAATAAAGGTGTTTCAATCAAAATTTTGCTGGAACAACTCGAAATGTTTCTAATCCACCACTGAATTTCAACAATGGCTTCAGTTGGTAATTGCATGGGTCTATTGAAATGACCTGCATGATTCCTGAGTGCCTGTACCTTTGCCCTCTGTAACTGTTGGTAATGCAAAGGTCCATACTGTGCAGCTGGAAAGGCTGCTACCAATTTGCCAATCAAGCTGGCCACATGCCTAATTGATTGCTCTTCCATGAGCTTGATACAGCCTTCAATTAAATCTAATCTCTTGCCCTTGGGTAGAGTTACAGACATGCGAGTTGAATTAACTGTGAATCCCAGATAATCAATAACTTTCACCGGTATCAATTTTGATTTAGTTGGATGAATTATAAACCCCAGCGTCTCAAACATGAGTTTAACAGCTGAAACAGATAACTCAGCTGCTTCCCGAGTTTTTCCAATTATTAAGATATCATCTAAATAAGCCATTACAATGTGACCCTGAACCCGGAGTAGCCCCAATGCTGGTTTTAGCAGCTTTGGAAATAATCTAGGGGCTGAGGTTAACCCATTAGGCAGCGCTTTAAATTGCCACAACTGCCTCATCCAACTAAATTTCAAATATCTCCGATGGTCTTTATGAACAGGCACTGAGTAATATGCATCCTTTAGATCTATACATGCCATATAACACCCTCTGGAAACTAATTGCTTGGCAGTGGTAAAAGTTTTCATCTTGAAATGCTTATACTGCACAAACGGATTAAGGTCCGTCAGGTCCTAAATAATCCGACTCCCACCATCTTTCTTTGGTCTAGGAAAATTGTTAGATACGAATTGGTGAGGTTGACAAACTATCTTCTCAATTACACCTTTTATATATATATTTTTTTATTTCAGCCTGAACCTCCAGATTTTCTTTTTGTGAGAACACAAGTGCCCGCCTTGGTGTATGTTGTGTAGGCGGACACAAATTAGAAATGAATTCAATTCAGAACCCTTGTATAGCTTGCAGTATAAACAATTCTGATGTTATCCCATACCATTCTTTCAGAAGCCAGTGTAACCTTCCACCAACTGGTAGGTAATTCTCACTGAATATGTTTCGACAAGCACCAGACCCACCTACCTCCATGGTTACCGGTGGAGTTCTTTGTCCCCTGGCTCTGGTGGGAAACGGCATGGTTGCTCGTGCTGCTGCTGGAGTGCGCCAGCTGCGCACATTGAATGGCCGGCTTGGTCCTTGCCCGGACCCGGTTTCGGCAAACCGCTTATAGGAGTGCCGCCTCCGAAAGGTTCTGCTGGTCATTGGCACCTTAATGAGCCCGACGGTCTTTGCCTCATCATCCAACTCCTTCACCCGCTTAGCGAGGTCTTCCCCAAATAAAAGGTTTGGTGGCTGGACGTTGCTTGGCTTACACAGGGCAGCGAATTTCGGGTTGATTGTAGGGCGGATGGCGCTCTTTCTAAGGCTGTTAATCTCAAATTGCACATTGCACATGAGAGCCAGGGCATCCTGCTGAACCTCAGTCAGGTGCCCCCCCATCCACCGACCTCCCGAATGCCGTAATGCCGGAAGCAAATAGCTTCAGTACCCTCTGCAGTTTCATCTCCTGCACCCTGAAGACTACTCCCATATGGCCCCAAATGGCATGGTTTACTCCCGGCACTTTAAGCAGGATACAATTAGCCAGGGTATCATATTTACGAGCTGCTGCATCCATCGTCAGCTCCTGAAGCTGGTGTGAGGCCAAGTAGTTTATCGTGGCAGCCAATTCCTCACCCAGCGGCTCTCCCGAATCTGTCGGGACGGCAAATCTTGCGGCCAGGAATGGGACCTACGGCTCATGCCCTTCCTCCCTTGGGGCAGCCTCCAATGCTAAGCCCACAGACTCGGCGTCAGACTCATACTGACCCAGTATGCTCTCCTCCTCCTCGAGGGAGACATTAGGCAGCCCTGTAGTAGGCGCTGCTGGTTCGGGCTCTGAAAGAGACCGGCGTTCTGGATGGATCATCCCCTCCATAAGGAGCTCCATTCTGGATAAAGACGGTATCCATTCTTGGAGGGGAACCCTCCCGACCGGACTGATCAGAGTCTATCGGCCGTACAGACTTTCTGGTAGCTTTACGCCCCACCGGCGTCGCCACGGTGCCCTCAGACACCAAGTCTGCAGTCGCTGGTTTGACTATTAGCGACTCTGTAGATGAGCTAGGCGGCCGCCCGCTACCCGCACTCCCGCGGTCCTTAGTTACTTTCGCAACGACTCGCCTTGCTCTCAACAATTTCTCCATGCTTGGACTTGCCCTCCTGAAACAAGATTTAACAAGCGCAGAAACGACCTACGACTAAGTTTAACACTTACCTGAGGCTTTTTAAACTTACCGCGGGAGGAGCGCTGCTCCTCCAAACTGGTCGCTGCACCATGCGTCAGAAGTAATGACGCACATGCCGAAGGGCAGGGTTCTTCACGGAATCACTCACGTGACTCCGAAGTAAAATTGCTGAGCTTGGAGACTTTGAATAAAGTGGCGCATTAGAAATGTTGCAGGAGTAGCAGGAAGGGTTGAAACTGCATCTGATGCTGGTGACAGCTTGCTGATATACAGTGACACGAGTAACTGGAGATGCTAGTTTACAAAAAACAACACAAAGTGCCGGAGTAAATCAGTGGGTCAGGCAGCATCTTTGGAAAACATGCATTGGTGACCTATTGAGTACTGCAGCACTTTTGTGTCTTTTCTTGCTAATATTTAACTCTCTGCTTGAAAAACCTATGCAGCATATGGACATAGATGGGTAACAGGATAGCTGGGGATGATGCCTGATCAGGTGAACAACCTGGAGAAATTCTGGTAAATTTGGTAATGAGTAATTGTGGTAATTGATGACTTTGATGACAAGAAGTGGATTCATTGATCATGGTTTTGGATTAGATGAAATAAACGAGTGTTCTATGGAAGAAAATAGGGTCATTTATCTAGAGAGACAAAATGGTGGAGTAACTCAGTGGGTCAGGCAGCATCTCTGGAGGAAAAGGATGGGTGACGTATCAGGTCTGGATCCTTCTTCAAGCTTCAGACTTCTGAGTCTCAAGAAGGGTCCCGACCCGAGACGTCACCTATCTTTTGTCTCCGGAGATGCTGCCTGACCCGCTGAATTACCCAAGCACTTTGTGTCTACCTTTGGTATAAAACAGCATCTGCAGTTCCTTGTTTCTTCATTTATCAACATCTTACTCATACCTTTAGATCCACTATTTTCCACCTGCTCTATACCTAATAGCCAGCAAGTGCGTGAAGCAGCACTCACAATTGACAGAGATGCCACTGCTATCACCCGCAACAGCAACATCATGTGACATAGCACAGGAAAGAGATCAGGAACCTTGTGCCATGATGTCAGGGCAACCTTGTCCTTAACGTTAGAAAGGTGAAAGAGTTAGTTGTTAACCTATGGAACTGACGGGTGAACACAATCCTGTCCTCATCATTAAGATGGTCGACAGCTTCAAGTTCCTTGGCACCCATACCACCAGCAAGCTAACCTGGTCTCTTCACACTGATACCACGATAAAGAAAGTGCAGCAGAGTATTTACTTTCTCGGGCATCTGAGAAGATTCCGCACAACCACAACAATTTATTCCAATTTCTACCCATGTGCCATAGAACATCCTGATAGGATTCTGACTGAACTGTAGATGCTAGTTTACAAAAAAAGACACAAAGTACAGGAGTAACTCAGTTCATCAGGCAGCATCTCTGGAAAATTTAAACAATTAATCATAAGTTTGCTGGATTCCTTACAACATTTAGTTCTGTTAAGTATGTTAGCATTGTCTATCCATTTTCATTCTCATTAATGGAGAAAAAATACGAGTACTTAAAATAAAAATATGGGAGAAAACAGTACACAAAAAACTTTAACTTCACCTATAACATTAGAAAGTATTCAAAGCAGAAACAAATCAATATCCTAGAGGATAATCCTAAAGGTAAGCCACTTTGGTTCTTCGTGTGATTACTGTTCAAACATGAATATCAACAGTAATTGCCTATAGATGTGTCCAACTCCGATCACTTCTGAAAGTGGTTATAAGATAGGAATTATGGGAGATAACTGCCAGGCAACATAGTGCAATGGTAGTAACTTAGATTGTGAACAACTTGGATTAGCCAACTCAATACAGCCCAGGAATGAAACCTAAAACCTTCCATCATTGTAGTTTAGTGCTGAACCAAGCAAAGTCTTTATCGGCTTATCCACAGTGGATGATTTCAGCAAGGTTTTTACGATTATATTATTTGATAGATAATTAAAGTGAAATTTGTAATGAAGTAACATCACAATGATTCCCAAAATAAGATATTGCTGGAAAGAAAATCTCACAACTAGCATAATATTAGGGAAAATAGTTCAAATACAAAGAAAGAAAGGAAGATATGCATCTGATCTGTTTTAAGCTGCTTTTCAGAACTCTATAAAGCTGTTGAATTAATTAAATGTCTCATCTTTTTACCCAGTACACTTTTGCCTTGCATATCTGATTGCTTATATATCATATATATTTGGAAGCTATCTAATGCAATAGAGTACACTGTCATGAAGAAAAATGTAATTAAATACTACAAAATCAAATTGTATAATCATTTGATTTTAAGCAGAATTAAAAAAAGAATTTTACATGGTTTATTGCCCTAGCAAAACCTACAGATACTGAAAATCTAACGAACACTAACATATTCAAATGTCAACAGTATGCAACATGATTGCATCCAATAAATCACTGATTGTTAATTCACATGATTAGATTACTGTCTTTTTATAACATCTACTGTAACAATACGTCATGCCACATTCACCACAGAAAACATAATTACATTTGTCAAACTATTGGATTTAGTAAAAGGCTGATGTACAATGGCCAAGGCAGAAAACCACAGCTTCCAAGATGACATTCATTTCCAAAACAGTTAATATTACATATATGCAGATTATTTTGGATGGGGCAGCCAGTGATTCACCTTGTGACAGAAGGGCATTCAAACTTGAGAGAGGGGCATAACTGTCCACCTTAATTCATACCTCCTATTGACCAAATGCACAGTAACGTGTGGCAACAGTCACAGAGAAGCTGACAGCTTCGACCGTTTTTCTGACTGAAGAGAGATGTGTTACATAAAGGAGAAAGTGGGCGGGAAAGGTGTGGAACTATGGTGCAAAATATAAATAAATAACTAAGTCCATTCTGTCATTCTGAGGTTATGAGAAAACTCAAACAATACATCATGGCACCACTACAGATTTTATTGTGTTGAATGGTGAGCACGCGGAGACACTTCCTCACTCAATATTCTGCTTATCCATTGGGTTAATACAGAATACACCTCATTGTTCAAATTCAAACTGTCAGGAAGAAATGCCAACATTTCTTAGCACTCGTGTGTTTATCATGCTAATCCAAGTTTTGGAATTCATCTACTCTATGTTAATATTACAGATGATTTTGCTGGGATTGGGGCTGCCGATTTAGCCCCTTGCTCACTGATAAATAAACATTCCACACATCTGACCTTTAGGTTAACAGGTTTTTATGCTTGCTCCACTCAACACTGTTACTGATTCAATTATCAGAAAGGTTCAAGTGCCTTCATGAATACTGAAAGATTCCACCGTATGTCTGCATAGGTGTTATGGAACAGCAAATTTGATGCAACTCTCATGAGAAATTCCATAATTGTAAATAATTTTACCACATGAGACAATCAAGTCACCTTGAGTGCAAACCCTGGTCTGCTGAGAAATGTGTTATTTAAGCTTTACTGGTCTGTGTTAAATTCTGTAATTTGAAGGGCTGTTAAGTTTTTCAATTGAAATTTCATTTAAAATGCAGCACTTTTTATTTTATTGATGCTTTACTGCTCTCAAGGTACAAGTAAGAACATGGTGCAATAACACAAGTCCAGCTCAATCAGTGATCAGTAGCTGCTGTAATTTCAGGACATTCAATATGCTTATAAAGTAGATGTTGCAATCTATAAATTGCCATCCATCTACTCAGTAATGATTACAGATCTCTATTTCTACCTATTGCATTTTATAACATTTGTATTAGAGCAATTCCTTGCTAGATTTAAGAACACGCTTTTAACAAACAGATTTAGAGATCATTTTTGATTATTTGTATTAGGCTTGGAAAAGAAAAAATAAATATATAACATTTTACAATTTACTGTTTTTTTTAACTGACCAGAGCTTTCTGCTTTGACTGGTGTTGTAAAAAATGAAGGATGCTACCATACAGATGCAATGATATGGTCTGTTAGTGTGTATGAGGTTCTGAGTCCTAAAATGTCATTGTGTGCATGTCTTGCCTGTCTGGAGCATATAGAAATGCATCATCTGAGCTATACTGAGGGGGGGAAAATGGCATACTGTCCCTTCTGCCTGAATATTTGAAATAAATACTACGCTGACCTGAATGGTCTGTTGCACAACACTCTGTAATTGGTTTGCAGTTCCAATTTGTCAATGAATGAATACCCCCCAAAAATTGTTCTTAGAGGATGCTCCAGTCAAACATAAAATTATGTTGTTGATTAATGTACCTTTTCTCTGACATAACCGTAAACCTGCGCATTTATTACATTCAATAGTGTTTAATTAAATGTCATTTTAAAAACAATGCCTTGTCAGGAAACAAAATATCTATATAAATTCTTCTAGCTAGGGATATAGCTTTCGAACAACAAATATTTCCACATTTTCTCTTTCACTCTAATTATAAAGATAGAATTTGCCTCACTCAAGCAACATCTCATTTTTTAAAAAGTATTTGCACTTATTGTTACAATAGGCTTTATTCTTTTTTTTAAAATTCATTTACTGATGAATTCGACCAGATGATGGAACTCTCTAAATGCTTTCTATAATCTGAAAAGAGCTGTCATGGACCATTTGACTTAAATGATCCTTTAAATAATCAATAATGCAAAAAGCTTAGGATTTTGAGGGCAGCTTGACTACTCCCTAGCACGCACAAAAGAAAACTGGATATAATTCCAGCTAAAAGAGCCAGACTTTCTATGTGTCAATCAACAGCTTCATCTTTGACTACTCTGACTGGGGAAATCTACAATTTCCCAGTTCTGGCTAATGGGGAATCCCTGAAATGCTCTAACTAGATAGAATATAAACGCTCACCCTCATGCCAGTTGCAGCGGGAGCATTTAACTCAATATATACACATGGAGTCCCTGAAGAATAAAATACCTATCTACCTAAAGCTAACAATTATTTCATGACGGATTCCTGGAACGAGAGAATTCTAAAATTCTCAGCTTCCACCTGCTTGTTAAAAGGCAAAATCTATTGACAAGTGGAAATAGGAATGTGTCCCACGCTAACTTTAGAATAATGACAGCGTAAAACAAAACAAAGTCTGTCTAAGAGAAAGGCAAAACTCCATAGGGAAGGAGACATACAGTATCAAGGAGTGGTGGCTTATAAATCCTCCTGGCCCATTTTCCGTACTTCAGGTGGTCTATGGGGAAGAAGCCTGAAGCAGCCATAATTATTCCCAAAGCATACTGGGACTATACCATACTACAATTTAAAGTGGAACTTGTCTGATCAGTTTGGTCACATGGAAATAGCTACTTGATTATGTGAATCATTTAAAATAATTTGATCAATTTTGGCCGTTAAAAGGCTTCTTATGTGACTGTTAGAAACAAGCTACTTTTCAACTGTCTCTTTCAATTGTGTCTAGAATTTGTAAATTCTTCATTTATTTCCAACAAACATGAATGAAAAAAGCATAGTATTTGCTAAAGATAGAAGTTATTGAGGAATTGGAAAAATATATCATAGGAATGAATACATCAACATTATTATTGCAATAAACTAATATTTTTGGATATTAAAAGCATTTGCAAATTTCCATATGATAAAATCATACTCAAAGTCGAAGCTATCACAATTCAAGTAGTAAGAATTCAAGTATGAAATAGCATTACATGATGGTCATAAACTATTAATGGAAATGTAAAAGCAAAAACCAACCATTTAGTTCAATTTAAAAATCACTATACATCAAAAATGCTTCACTAGTTGCAAAATCAATGAGAAAGATAACATGGCGAATGCCGTTAAAACCGGAAAAAAAACATTTGCTAAAAACAAAAAGTGGTATATGATTTATCATCACTAAAATATTAGATGAACAATAAAATGTGAAAGAATAGAATGTTATGAAATATTTTATTAAATACCTGTTTCACATTTAGTTCTTTGGATGCAACAATTGCAGATAAGTTTATTTCAGCAAGACTAGAGAACATTCAAATCATTGATAAAAATAAAACATGCTGTCTGAATTTCCAGCATTTTCTGTTTAAACTCAGGTATGCAGAATTCTGTTTATCTTTTGAACTTATGACACAGCACAACAGTTAACTATTTACTTCATTTATAGTCTCTCTGTCTCCGAATGCAAGATTCTCCTGTGTTTTGGCAGTATTTGTGGCTGAGGCAAAAAACACAATCCCAACCCACAACAGATGATTTTTTTATGCTCTCATCTCTTATTACCCATAGGAAGCACTTGACAGATTGACAAAGTTCAAAAGTGATATTTATTGTGGAGTTGCTCAGAAAGCAGTACTTGAAAGCAAATAGAAGTGAAGGCTGCTTTTGAAATAACAGAACATAAGTACAGCATTTAAATGAAAAAAAGGTACTGTTGGAATTTATAGTTTTACCATTAAAATTCCATTGTTAATGACACTTTATGAAGGCTCATCATTCAGTTTACTTGGATAAAAGAAAACAAACTTTTAGGCTTCTTGATAAACATGGATTCCAAATGAATACAAAACAGGTTTGCTGAGCACAGCTTCCAATCAGATATGTGACAGCAAAGAAGCCACCGCTGAGAATTTCAGAATAGAAACTGAAATCTGAATTCCCAGGTAACTAAAGGCAGCGGGGAAGCTTATTTGATTGTAAAGATGATTAGGTGTTTTGGATGTGTGTTTGATTAAAATGTCAGGCTTACAGATCGGTCCGAGTTTATACAATGATGTTCAAAAACAGGAAGGGATTTTAATGTTGTGCAATTAAATTGATAAGACAGCCAAGCAAATTAAATAGGAGTGGATTACTGAACAAAAACCTGCCTTCTCTATATATTTTTTCCCTTTGTGAGAGGGCCAGAACAATGAAGCTTAATGAACAGGACCATTCCAAGATAGTTTCAGGAAATCTGGAACAGTCTCCTTTAAGCAGGACCTATCAGAGGGGGGGTGGGGGGGGGGGGCAACAAGTACCATTTGGCATGGGCCTTATGCCTGTCTGCTTCAAAGGGATCTTAGACAATAGACAATTGACAATAGACAATAAGTGCAGGAGTAGGCCATTTGGCCCTTCGAGCCAGCTGATCATCCCCAATCAGTACCCCGTTCCTGCCTTATCCCTTGACTCCGCTATTTTTAAGAGCCCTATCTAGCTCTCTCTTGAAAGCATCCAGAGAACCTGCCTCCACCGCCCTCTGAGGCAGAGAATTCCACAGACTCACCACTCTCTGTGAGAAAAAGTGTTTCCTCGTCTCCGTTCTAAATGGCTTACTCCTTATTCTTAAATTGTGGCCCCTGGTTCTGGACTCCCCCAACATCGGGAACATGTTTCCTGCCTCTAGTGTGTCCAAGCCCTTAACAATCTTATATGTTTCAATGAGATACCCTCTCATCCTTCTAAACTCCAGAGTGTACAAGCCCAGCTGCTCCATTCTCTCAGCATATGACAGTCCCGCCATCCCGGGAATTAACCGTGTAAACCTACGCTGCACTCCCTCAATAGCAAGAATGTCCTTCCTCAAATTAGGGGACGAAAACTGTACACAATACTTCAGGTGTGGTCTCACTAGGGCTCTGTACAACTGAAGAAGGACCTCTTTGCTCCTATATTCGATTCCTCTTGTTATAAAGGCCAACATGCCATTCGCTTTCTTCACTGCCTGCTGTACCTGCATGCTTACTTTCATAGACTGATGTACAAGGACCCCCAGATCCCGGTGTACTTCCCCTTTTCCCAACTTGACGCCATTTAGATAGTAATCTGCCTTCCTGTTTTTGCTACCAAAGTGGATAAACTCACATTTATCCGCATTAAACTTAATCTGCCATGCATCTGCCCACTCCCCCACCCTGTCCAAGTCACCCTGCATTCTCCTAGCATCCTCCTCACAGTTCACACTGCCACCCAGCTTTGTGTCATCTACAAATTTGCTAATGTTACTTTGAATCCCTTCATCCAAATCATTGATGTATATTGTAAATAGCTGCGGTCCCAGCACCGAGCCTTGCGGTGCCCCACTAGTCACTGCCTGCCATTCTGAAAGGGACCTGTTAATCCCTACTCTTTGTTTCCTGTCTGCCAACCACTTCTCTATCCATGGCAACACTCTACCCCCAATACCATGTACCCTAATTTTGCCCACTAATCTCCTATGTGGGACCTTATCAAATGCTTTCTGAAAGTCCAGGTACACTACATGCACTGGCTCTCCCTTGTCCATTATCCTAGTTACATCTTGAAAAAATTCCAGAAGATTAGTCAAGCATGATTTCCCCTTCGTAAATCCATGCTGACTCGGACCGATCCTGTTACTGCTATCCAAATGTTCGGCTATCTCATCTTTTATAATTGACTCCAGCATCTTCCCCACCACCGATGTCAGGCTAACTGGTCGATAATTCCCTGTTTTCTCTCTCCCGCCTTTCTTAAAAAGTGGGATAACATTAGCTACCCTCCAATCCGCAGGAACTGATCCTGAGTCTATAGAACATTGGAAAATTATCACCAATGCATCCACGATTTCTCGAGCCACATCCTTAAGTACCCTGGAATGCAGACCATCAGGCCCTGGGGATTTATCAGCCTTCAGTCCCATCACCAACACCATTTCCTGCCTAATGTGGATTTCCTTCAGTTCCTCTGTCACCCCAGATCCTCTGGCCCCTACTATATCAGGAAGATTGTTTGTGTCCTCCTTAGTGAAGACAGATCCAAAGGAACTGTTCAACTCATCTGCCATTTCCTTGTTCCCCATAATAAATTCACCTTTTTCGGTCTTCAAGGGTCCAACTTTGGTCTTAACTAATTTTTTCCTCTTCACATACCTTAAGAAGCTTTAACTATCCTGCTTTATATTCTTGGCTAGCTTACCTTCGTACCTCATCGTTTCTCCCCGTATTGTCTTTTTGGTTATCTTCTGTTGTTCTTTAAACATTACCCAATCCTCTTTCTTCCTGCTCATCTTTGCTACGTTGTACTTCTTCGCTTTCATTTTTATACTGTCCTTGATGTCCCTTGTCAGCCATGGTCGTCCCTTTCTCCCCTTGGAATCTTTCTTCCTCCTAGGAATGAACTGATCCTGCACCTTCTGTATTATTCCTAGAAACACCTGCCATTTTTGTTCCACTGTCATCCCTGCTAGTGTATCTTTCCAGTCAACTTTGGCCAGCTTCTCCCTCATGGCCCCATAGTCCCCTTTATTCAACTGCAACACTGATACCTCCGATCTACCCTTCTCCCTCTCCAATTGTAGATTAAACTTGACCATGTTATGGTCACTGCCTCATAATGGCTCATTAACCTCCAGGTCCTTTATCAAATCCGGTTCATTACATAACACTAAATCCAGAATTGCCTTCTCCCTGGTAGGCTCCAATACAAGCTGTTCAAAGAATCCATCACGAAGGCACTCTACAAACTCCCTTTCTTGGGGTCCAGTACCAACCTGATTTTCCCAGTCTACCTGCATGTTGAAATCTCCCATAACAACCACAGCATTACTTTTACTACATGCCAATTTTAACTCCTGATTCAACTTGCACCCTATGTCCAGGCTACTGTTTGGGGGCCTATAGATTAGTCCCATTAGGGTCTTTTTACCCATACAATTCCTTAGTTCTAACCATACTGACTCCACATCTCCTGTTTCAATGTCACCCCTTACAAGGAACTGAATTTCATTCCTCACCAACAGGGCAACCCCACCCCTTCTGCCCACCTGTCTGTCTTTTGTTAGGAGGTATACCCTTGAATATTCAGTTCCCAGCCCTGGCCCTCTTGCAGCCACGTCTCAGTCATTCCCACAACATCATACTTGCCAGTTTCTAACTGAGCCTCAAGCTCGTCCACTTTATTCCTTATACGTCGCGCATTCATATACAGCACTTTGACCTCTGTATTCACTTCCCCCTCGCACCACTCGCAATTGGCCCTGACCTTATTCTGTTGTCCATTCTCAAGCTTTCCTTCACATTAATTCGAGAATCTTTTGTAATTTTTCCTGTAGCCACTTCCCCTTCAACTCCATCTTTATACTCCCAATTTGTCAAGCCCTCCCCCCCCACTATTTAGTTTAAACCCACACGTGTAGCCCTAGCAAACCTGCCTGCCAGAATGTCGGTTCCCCTCCAGTTAAGGTGTAACCCGTCCCTTTTGTACAGGTCACCCCTACCCCAGAAGAGATCCCAGTGGTCTATAAATCTAAATCCTTGCTCCCTGCTCCAGCCCCTCAGCCACACATTCAGATCCCCTATCTCCCTGTTCCTGTCCTCACTAGCATGTGCTACTGGAAGCAATCCAGAGATAACCATCCTAGAAGTCTGGCATTTCAGTCTTCTTCCCAACTCTCTGAAGTCATGTTGGAAAACCTCCTTCCTCTTCTTCCCAATGTCGTTTGTGCCTACATGCACAACTACTGCCGGCTGTTCACCTTCTCTCTCTCGAGGATGTTCTGAATTCGGCTCGTGACATCCTGAACCCTGGCACCAGGGAGGCAACAGACCATCCTCGCATCTCGTCTACCGCCACAGAATCTCCTGTCTGCTCCTCGGACAATGGAGTCACCCATCACTAGGGCTCTGCCCGACGTCGGTCTCGCCGGTCGAGTCCCATCTCCAGGATTGGAGCCACCGACGTGTCCACCGCTCGGACTGGAAACATCATCTCACCGGACAGTTCCCAAGAGGGCGTTCCTAGACAGAACAAAAAAAAAATGATAGAACCTATACATCGACAAAATGTACTAAAATATTAGACATAAACTTTGAAATGACACAGAATAAAATGTGTGAAATACTGAATAGATGTTAGAGGAATACGTTTTGTTCATTGTTAACTTCAACAAACATCTCATGTACAAAAGAAGTGTGTAGGAAGGAACAGCAGATGCTGGTTTACATCAAAGATAGTCTTGTTTCAAGAGATACAAATAACCCTTAAGGGCCTGTCCCACTGTTCGAGGTAATTCAAGAGTTCTCCTGAGTTTCCCCTGATTCGAACTCGGATAATTACGGTAATAGCCGCTCGAGAGAGTACTCGGGGCTCTCGTGGACATTTTTCAACATGTTGAAAAAACTTCACGAGCTTACCGTGTTTCCCGAGTACCCGCCGTTAGCATTACGAGCCGCTAAGAGACGTCCCGAGCTCCGACGTACCCGCTACGTACATTCTACATTCTTACCACGAGTTTGATTTTTTTTTTAACTCGGGAGAGCTCTTGGGTAAACTCGTATAGTGGGACAGGCCCTTTAGTTATCAACGTGTTTTGATACCAGAAAACTGTCAGTGAGGGATTTTCCAAAATCAGAACCTTTATATAAATTGTTGATTCTTTTGCATTTTGTGTTTTTTTACTTTTAGTCAGTGTCATAGAGCACAAAACCAATAAATCTATCACATAAATCCCTTAGCGGATTTCATTCCATATCTCTGATATTTGGAAGCGATTTGTGACTGCTGTAAGGTTGAATTTCCATTACTCAAACTGTCGTATCGTGGGAGTACAGAATATTTGCATTGCCGCATGAAGACCAGCACAAAGGTTAGTTCTTTGTCCAAACATCAATTATATAAATCAAATCTGCAAATTATTAATACTATTTTTAATATCTTAAATGATTTTCACAATTTATAGCTTTAATGCCCAATTTATTAGTCTGCATTTATTAATTTCCCAATATGCATTGTCTCTTTGTGCGTTATGAATATTTTTAGTATTTTCCTTAAGTACTTACACATCTGTAGGAAATCTTCCTCTGGAGACGGCTGCTGCAAAACTGTTGATAACATTTGAAAGCCATAATATTCACCTGAGTAGCATTCAGTTCTTGAGTATAATAGATGGCAATTTGGTTACAATATATCATCCAGTGTGCACATTTTGTGCACAGAATACATTTTGGAAAGGGTGTTAATATGTGCAATACACTATCATGTTACAAGTATGAAGTGATGCAGTGTCAGCAGATTGTAGCGATATTCAGTATACAAAACCAAATTGAAGCTAGTCCTACCAAAACTGACCTCCACGTTGCAGCTAATGTCAGAAGGAAGGATGTCCATATCCCACCCCCGATGGCTCCCTCCCCCCCCCTCTATCAGCCCCCTGCCTGCACCCCCAAATATAAGGGTCATAAATTCATAAATTGCATACAGATTAGTTACTGATTGATTGACAGAGTGTCATTTGGTGTTTCTGGACTTCAAGGTAATTGGTGAACTCTACAACGGGTAGCGTTGCAGGATTGTGTCTCTTCTGTTCAAGGCTTCAGCAAAACCTTTTTGCTCCTGTGTGTGTAAGCTTTTGTGGTAATTTTCTTCAAGTGCACCATGGTAGTGAGGAAGAAGAGAAGACCTCACTCACAAAGCAGTGCAACCTATGAGGCGGTGGAAGAGAAACTCTGCTTGAGTAAGAAAGTCATAACAAAATTATATTACGTGCTGCCTGTGCCTGCAGTTTTAGAGATGGGTCAAGACCATGTTGCCAGTGAACCTGATTCTCCTCACCCCTCCGCCCCCGCCCCCCCCTTCCAGCTCATTCCCTCCTCCAGCCTCACAATTCACAACTATTCAATCCTTTTGTTTCACCCCATCTGTCTTTTCATCTTTGGCCTTTGTCCACCATCTGCCTAACAAACACCCTCTTCACCTGCATCAACTTATTACCTGCAAGACTTTGTTCTGCCCCCTTTCCCTTCCAGCTTTCTACCCCCCTCCCCCCACCCACACCCTACAATCAGTCAGAAGAAGGGACCCAACACTAAAACCTATCTTGTTGGAGGAGCAAGATGGCGGCGCGACCGGAGTTTGCAGCGGCCTCTCCCAGTGAAAGTTCGGTGTTTTCGTGCGTTTTTGGAGCGAGTGGTGTGTATGAAGAGTGTGTGTCGGAGGAGTGTGTGTATGTGCGTAAATACGAGCGGCAGGTCCTTTTAAAAATCGGCAACAAGGCTTCCTGTTGCAACATTACCTTACGGAGCGTCCTGGTGGAGCTGAGACTTCTGCGTCGCGTAGGCCCACGGAGGTGCCCACGGAGGTGCGCAGGCCCATGGAGAGCCGCGGCTGCACCCGCACCCGCACCTGGAGCAACGCTGGTGGGGAAATATCGCAAGCGGTGTAGCAGGGGGCAGAAGCGGGGGAAGCGCGCAGGAGCCTACGCTAGGCTAAACGCGAACCCTCACAAACCGGCAGTGCCTACAGTCATGTTGGCAAATGTCCGCTCCCTCGACAACAAGATGGACTACCTCAGAGCGTGGAGAGCCTCCCAACGAAGCGTGAAGAACTGCTGTGTCTACGTCCTAACGGAGACCTGGCTGAATCAGAACATCACAGACGCTGCGATCCCGTTGGAGGGACTTATGCTATACAGAGCTGATAGAGTAGCTTCGCTAGCTGGTAAGGCAAGAGGAGGGGGACTGGCTGTATATGTGAAGAGATCATGGTGCCGGGATGCTGTGGTGACTTCCACTTACTGCTCACCCCATGTAGAGCTAATGACTGTGAAATGCCGACCCTTCTACTTACCCAGGGAGCTAACGGCAGTCTTCATAACGGCCGTCTATGTACCACCGAGCACGGACGTGAAGGATGCTTTGACAGAACTCTACAACAACATCAGTGAGCAGCAGAGGGAACATCCAGATGCTTTCTTCATGGCAGCTGGGGATTTCAACCAGGCAAGTCTTACATCTGTTCTGCCTAAATTCTACCAGCATGTGAACATTGCAACCAGGGGAAAGAACAAACTAGATCTGGTGTACACCAACATTAAAGATGCATATAGAGCAGCCCCCCTCCCCCATATCGGCAACTCTGACCACCTAGCGGTTATGCTCACACCTGCATACAGACCCAGGGTGAAACAGGACAGGCCAACGGTCAAAGAAGTCAGAACATGGCCACAGGGAGCTACCGCAGCACTACAAGACTGTTTTGAAACCACACAGTGGGCCATTTTCAGAGAGGCAGCAACAGATGACAGTAGCATCAACCTCCAAGAATACACAGAATCCGTCATCGGATACATCAATAAATGCATTGATGATGTAACGGTGGTAAAAACCATCAGGAGGCGTGCCAATCAGAAACCTTGGCTAACTGGGGAAGTGTGTTCCCTACTGAGAATCCGGAATGCTGCATTCAAATCTGGGGACAACGCAGCATACAAACTGGCAAGGAGTAACCTATCCCGGGGGATCAGGGAAGCGAAGAGGCTGTATGGACAAAAACTTAATAGCCACTTCGCAAATGACAAAGACACACGTCGCTTGTGGCAGGGATTTCATACCATCACTGACTACAAGCCCCCCCCCGCTGCGGATATGCCAAAACGACCCCTCTCTACCAGATGAACTGAACGAGTTCTATGCATGGTTTGAGGTTGGAAACACCACCCAGACACGTGCACTACTGCCATCTCCCAGTGACCAGTCGCTCAGGCTGTCCGCAGCCGGAGTTAAAAAGGCCTTTGCCAGCATCAACCCACGCAAAGCTGCAGGGCCGGACAACATTCCTGGATGCGTTTTAAGAGACTGCGCCGAGCAACTGAAAGATGTCTTCACAGACATTTTTAACATCTCACTCAGCCAGGCAGTAGTGCCCAACTGTCTTAAGACTGCCACCATCGTCCCTGTCCCGAAGAAACCAAACCCAGCCTGCCATAATGACTTTCGACCAGTGGCTCTAACACCCATAGTAATGAAGTGTTTTGAGCGACTGGTTATGCAGCATATCAAAAATAGTCTACCTGCCGACCTAGACCCACTGCAGTTCGCCTACAGAGCCAACCGATCCACAGAGGACGCAGTCTCAACAACACTGAACCTCGTACTGTCACACCTTGATCGGAAAAATACTTATGCCAGGATCCTCTTCATAGACTTCAGCTCTGCTTTTAATACAATCATTCCGCAGCAGCTGGTGGAGAAGTTGGAGCTATTGGGGGTTGATGCTGGCACATGTAACTGGGTCCTGAACTTTCTATCGCAACGGCAGCAGACAGTCAGGGTAGGCAGTAGGACATCAAAAACCATAGCCGTGAGCACTGGCTCGCCCCAAGGCTGTGTCCTAAGCCCCCTGCTGTTTAGTCTGCTAACACACGACTGTACTGCTAGACTCAACAACAACTTCATCAACAAGTTCGCTGATGACACAACAGTGGTGGGTCTCATCAGTGACAATGATGAGTCGGCGTACAGGATGGAGGTGGAGCTGCTCACAGGATGGTGCAAATCCCACAACCTCATTCTCAACGTGGGAAAAACTAAGGAGATGGTGGTTGACTTCAGGAGGGCGGGAAAACAACACCATACACCTCTGCACATCGATGGAGCTGATGTGGAAAGGGTCAACAGCGTGAAGTTCCTAGGACTCCACCTGTCAGATGACCTGACGTCCACGACCAACACCACAGCACTGGTCGAGAGCCCAGCAGCGACTACACCCTCTCCGAAGACTACGTAAAGCAGGTCTCCCCACTACACACCTACGAACTTTTTATAGGGGGACAATCGAGAGCACATTAACCTATGGCATCACTTCCTGGTTCGGGAGCTGCAAGGCGTACGAACGGCACCAACTAGACAGGATTGTGAAGACCGCCAGCAGGATTATTGGTGCTCCACTCCCTTTCCTGCAGGACATATACAGGAAGAGATGTATCAGCAGAGCCATCTCCATCATCAAAGACCCCTACCACCCATCCCATCACATATTCTCCATCCTGCCATCTGGGAAGAGGTACCGGAGCATTAGGTGCTAAACCAGCAGGATGCTCCTCAGCTTCTTCCCGCTGGTTATAAGACTGATAAACGGACTTTGTCCCCTGCCAAAGTATCGTGCACCAACCACCAACCTGGACACACCGCTGCCGATCGGAACGCCTGTTGATGTTTAGTAGAGTAGAGTGTTAATTTGTTCATGATATATGTATTTTTGCTTCTATTTATTTTTTACTGCACACTGGAATGGACACTGGTTGAGGAACGTTTTTTTGTTTCCTCTGGGTATGCGAATACTCAGGAAATGACAATAAAGATATACAATACAATATCTGTTTTCCCCAGCGATGCTACTTGACCTGCTGAGTTACTCCAACACTTTGTGTATTTCTTTATAAAAAATCATCTGCAAATCCTTGTTGTACGTCGCCAGTATATTGTTACTTTTACAGTTCTTTCATGTAACAACATGGCGACACCTCAAAGTTTGCAGCACAGTGTCGCAGTACAGAGGTTACAGATGTGCACAACTTTAGGTTATGTGTCAGATGATTTTGTGATACTTTGAGAGTCAGCAAATGCACGTAATTATTCCTCAGAATGAAGGACGAATTGAAAAATTGCTGAAGAGCTAATCAGTGAAATAGTGTAGGTGTCAAGGTGTAATATTGCAGAGTTGAAGAACAATATGATATTGGGATATTTGTGAGCTGGGAAGGTAATCAGGGATTTGGGGCCAGTTAGCAAGGAGAATTGAGAGTGGGGTTGGTTCTCGAGGTGAAGTGGAGCAGGCAGATGCATTAGGTGATCAAGGAGGTAGGGAGTGGAGAAAGGGAAATCAGTATTAGAGTGTGGGGGAGAGGAGATACCACCTAAACTAGTTTATAGTCTCAGGGCTGTTTTGAGGACCTCCAATGTCTGACGAGAAGCTAATGAGAAGTGTGATATCTTTGGCCATGGAGAACCATGGTAGTGCGAAGGAGAAGAGGGTGCAGAAAGGAGAACAGCCTACGAGGAGGAGGAGGAAATAAACCTTAATGAGTTTCTGTATATCAGGGGACTCTGCTTGAGTAAGAAAGCCATAACAAAATGTCATTACATGCTGTGTCGGAAGGAAGTGCAGATATTGGTTTCTACCAAAGATAGACACAAAATGCTGGAGTATCTCAGTGGGTCAGCCAGGGTCTGAAGAAGCGTTCCGACCCAGAACATCATCCATCCTTTTTCTACAGAGATGTTGACTGACCCGCTGAGTTACTCCTGCACTTTGTGTTTATTTACATTACATGCTGCTTGCTCAATGATCCTAAACTTCCCAAACAACATCTATTGCATGGACACAGGCATCATTCCAACTAACTTACAGCCATAATTTTAGATAAATATCCAGAGTGACAATTTGCCATTGAGTGATCCTCTTCCACTTTGGAGATATCCGAATTCCACACAAATGTTCTTTTTGGTTTTCAAATGCAACTCTCTCAGCTATCAAATGCATGATAGACTTTTTTTGCAATACCTTTCACCCATTCATTGCTACCTGTTCATGCTAAACATTTTCCTGGCCAGTCAGAAATTCTTAGCAACAAGTGCAAACTTTCTTTTTACCTCCTCTCCTTCTCTCAACTGTACCTGAGCATTAAGCGTTATGAAATGAGAGCAATGAGAGGAAAATCTGCTGAAGAGGTGTGAAAGCTTAGAAGTGAATCCACCTAGTGTCTAGCTCATTGAAACGAAGGGAGAACAACTGTTCTATATTCTGCATTCTGGCCAAGCTTAAAGCTGAGATAGTAAAGACTGAAATCACCCTCAATTAATCAAACGGACTAAGGCTTTGGTATACCATTGATGTCCAAGACTTTTTTAAGTATTTTTTTTTTTATAACATCTATTATTTGCAAGTATTCAATTATATTAGTTGAGTGAATTCTTTACTAAGTAAAAATAAATAAAACAATGAGATTTTTGTGACACCTAAATATCATTTAAAGAAAAATAATTCATGCCTTACATAATTCAACAATCAGTCATGTGAAGGCAGCAGAGATAGGACAAGAACAAGTCGCATTCACCACCATGGTTCTCACATCCTATTCCAGTGCAGGTTGCTAGCTTTTGAAAGATTGCTTCCTGGACATCTTCAATAAGATCCTCAAGATCGACTTAAGCTCTAATCAATCACTGGTTACACAGCTAATTGCCCCAGTAATTAGACCTCATTGTGATTACTCACAACTACTTCGTGATCTTTCAAATGCTGTTTTAAGTAATTTATGGACTTCTGTCAGAATTAAATTGGCTTTTTTTTTAAAACTGGGTGTGATGTACTTACACTTCCACTGATTTGGAGGTCATCTGATTGAAACATAATTATACCTGGTTCTACAATATATATTTTTTTTAAAGTGGAATGGTCACTACAGGGCCTGTCCCACTTGGGGGTCATATGTGCGTAATTTACGCGACATCATTTACGCGTCACGACACACATGCACGTGATGCACGCATGGTGCTCATTATGCGCGCATGGTGCGTGGTGACGTAGGCAGTGACGTGCGGTCGCGCGGCGCCCCAGGATTTTGGGATGTACAAAATCTTCGCGCGCCATCTGTGTGACGCGCAAATGACGCCCAAGTGGGACAGGCCCTTTTTACCTCACACATTTTGGCTGGAGAAAACATATCAGAAGATTTGGCCTCGTATTTACACTACCCTTGAAATTCAGTCCGATTAGCATTTACCTTTAGGCTGCAAATGTTTTGAAGTAGATTGCTATTACTGTATTTCCAATATGCAATGGGCGAACATTCTTGGGCAACGAGACTGCGACTGAAACAATTGCTGGCACATTGCACATGACATTTTCATGCACAGAGCATCCGTGCACTATTAAAGGAGTAAATACGTTTTTATTGTGTTGAGATTTTTAAATTGCACGTTTTAATTTTGGAGATTCAATGATTCAAAGATACTTTATTGCTACATGTACCTAGGTACAGTGAAATGCTTTGTTTTGCATACGACCTTGTCAAATCATACAGCAGACCTCACCTACGCAATGCCCAAGAGTCACCAAAATTACAAAAGTTCACCGAACAGTCCTCTCTTTTGCCTGCTGCCTCACGTGGGACTTGGTAATACCAAGATTACCATTTTTAAAAATTTGCCTACGTTCACATAATTTATTAACAAATGTAAAATTTGCAAATGCAAGAGAAAGAGAAAAAGTGGTGAATACTTTGGATGAATGGTTACATCTGAAATATTCACTTATCAGGAAGTTCATTTATTGATTGATTTAAAGTGCATGTTGCTGACTGATAATGTTAGTTTTCTTGATCGAGCCCCATCCATTCTAGGTAAAAGAGACATGTTTTAATCATTAAATTTGATCATTTAATTTGCTGAAGCCAATATTACCTTCAGATACAAGGGCCAAATGTAATAATTTCACTGCTTACACAAAAAGAAATCTCAAACTCAGCTGACTATTTGCAATTGGCACTCTGGAGGCAGACAGAGGGAGCTGATAGACTAAAAGTGCTATCTCTTATACACGGAGCTACATCACCAAATTGCTCATTTCTATTTCTTTAACAAAAATAATTATGGTTCGAAAAGATTAACACACAGGTGCATTAATAATTAAAACTGTGAAATTAGCTCAACATCTGGACATGAGAAACTAGTAAGGATATAAGCAAAATGCTTAGTTGTACCATGTAACAGCGATCACATTAGCAGCAAGCTTTACTATCACCAATAAAGCACAACCCTTTTTATGTTACATGATAATTATGTCAATTTTAAAATCGTGTTATTTAAAATTATATTAATATTTCTGCCCACTTAGAACCATTCCTTACTAAAGACTTTCGTCAGTAATATTCTTGGAAAATGTGGATGTACTGTAAGTAAAACAAGTGACATGCTGTCAAAAGGCACTAATTGATGATTTGTCACAGTTAACATTTCTTTGAAGATTCTTCCCACTCCAAAAAAATGTCTTCATAAGCGTTAGTGAACAGTATGCAAAAAAAACCTTTTCTGCTTGTTAAGGTCGGCTAAATACCAGTCATTAGGAATTAAGCAGCTGAGAATAATAACATAAAATGAATATTTTTAAAAATTTAGTCAGGCCTGGCAAAAGTAAACGGAATGAATAGAAGATTTGGGGGAATTACAGAAAAATGCTTGAACCTTGGTTGAAAACGGATATCTAACAGTACAGCAACCAGAGAATGGAATAGTCTGGGATTGCAACTCACAGCAAGTAATATCGCAATCAATGGGCCTTCTGCAATGGGGTCAGCAGTCTGGCCATGACGAACAGCATGTGTAGCCTGAGGCTCAGCAGGGAGGCTATCATTGAGATATGTCATATGGTCTGATGAAACCTGCAGGGACAGGCTGCCATCTGTACGCCACTAACCAATTTCTATCGATCCTCGAGTCTCTTGGAATGGGCACATGCTGCCACTGCAGATTGCACCCAAAAATCAACCTAGATTAAATTTTACCCCAAATATCCACTTCAATCTCACAGCACACGATTAGGTGGAAATCAAAAACTGCAGATCTGAAACATGAAATAATAACAGGAAAATGGTGGAAACCTCAGCAGGTCAGACAACATCTGTGCAAGGAGAAAGCCAGTTAGCATTTCTGGATAAAAACCCTGGTGACTGAGGACTGTGAGGTTGGTGCTTAGACGTGGTACATCTTACTGGCAATTAGTTTCTCTCCACTTTTTCAGGAAAGTAGATGGGAACTTTAGAGAATATGACCACAATAATTATCCTGAAACCTCATTCATACATGCACAAATAACCATTTAAGGAGTACAGTGTATGTAATTCAGAGAATACAGAAGAAAGATGTACTGAAAATCATGCACCACTGCTAGAGGCAAAGATACTGACCTATTAGCCTTTGTTGGCCAGGATCTACACACTGAGAAAAGGAGCACTCAGTGTTATGAATAGACACAAACATCGGCAGAATAGTGTAGAGGCATTGTGTGCAGTTCTGGCACCCCATTGCAGGCACAACGTGGGGGTTTTGGAAAGGGCTTGAAAGATGTTTACCAGAATATTGTCTCAGTTAGAGAGTATTAGCTATACAGAGATTGGACAAATTTGGATAATTTACTCTGTGGTGGCAGAGGTCGATGGGAGAGCTGACAGAAGTGTATAACATTACGAGAGGCAGAGATAGGAAAGACAATCAGAACCTTTTCTCACAAGGTGGAAATGTCAAAGAGTGGAGGGCAATACTTGAAGGAGATTTACAAGGCAATTATTTGATAGAGTAGTGGGTGTCTGGAACTTGCCTGGGCTGTTGGAAGAAGCATAAACAGTAGTGGAGTTTAAGAGGCTTTAAGAAAGGTGCATTGATATGCAGGAAATGGAGGGATATGGATCACATGCAGGCAGAGATGAAAGAAAGAAGTTGTCAAGAATGTCCCATGTTTAATTGTCATTCATACCGAAACGGAAGAATGAAATTCTCACTTACAGCAGCATAACAGGCCTGTGAACACAATACACTTAGAAAAGAAACAGTTTTTAAAAAATCTATAAATTAATAACCCCAATGCTAGTGCAGAAAAGATTTAAAAAAATGTAAACAAAATTTAACGTGGCATTATGTTCACCGCAGACATTGTGGGATGAAGGGCCTGTGCCTATGGTGTACCGTTTTTTTAAATGTTTGAAGCATGGTGTGGCAGTGGTAGCACAAGGAGAGAGGAGATAGACAAATTAAAAATCTTTGAGATTTTGCAAGTTCACCTCATCCTCACTGGAAAATTAGTAACAATAACCAGTACTCTTTTTGTGACAGTACGCACCATTACGGCATATTGGCACCTCTAAAAAGTTACAAACGAGATTCATCTACAGTAGCCATTAGCCTAATTTAGTGATACAGCATGGAAACAAGTCCTTTGGCCCTCCAAGACCATGCCACACCAACGATCACCCACAAACTAGTTCTATGTTATCCCAGTTTTGCTACACACTAAGGGCAATACTTAACAGAAGCCAATTAACCTATGAACCTGCACGTCTTTGGAATGTGGGAGGAAACCAGAGCACCCAGAGAAATCCGACGCGGTCACAAGGAGAACGTACAAACTCCGTACAGATAGCACCTGTGGTCAGGATCAAACCTGGGTATTTGGTGCTGTAAGGCAGCAACTTGATCACTGTGCCGCCCTCATGGCGATGTATGAACTACTATTTGTGTACAGGCACCTTTTAGTCACCAAAAAAGGACTGGTAATAAGCAACATCCAGTTGAAACCATTAAAGATGCTGATCACATAGCCAGAGACCCCAAATAAGTCACCAGATAAATGAGACTAAATCTTATATTGCTTTCATCCATTTAACTCCTATTGAATTAAAATTAGTCACACTGATCTTCACTAAAGTTGTACTTTAAAATATAATTGATGTGCACTCTACAGCTACATAAACAGCATTTCATTATTTATGTTAATTAAGTTCTTCAGTGTTTTTAAATAAACAATCTAGGTTCATTGCACTGATTATTATTAGCCACTTTTCATAAAATATTCACATTTATGTCAAATCTTTCATTTAATGAAGTGTCCAGAAGTGACTGTCAGCATGAGTGGTGAACTCTGAGCTGGAAAGAGAAGAACCATTTTGAATGAACTGACAAATTCGTAACTTGTAAATATTCTAAAGAAATAAAAGATAAATTGTGAGGTAAAAATGTAGAGAAAAATAAATCAGTTCAGGAGTGTGTAGCTAAAATCTCTGTCATCATTGATGAAGTGGTGAGAGATTGCACAGTAGAAACATTAGAAATGCAGCCAGCTGGTGGTTGTTGGGAAATGTGACTAAAAAGTAAGGAAAGCAGTCTTCCTCTGTGTTGTAGCTACTCACTAGCACATTTCAATAGTTCAATAACTCTCAGACAAGAGCTGTATAGATTTCCCAATTTCATCTATCCTAACCTTTTTGACCATCTTCCTGTTTTTTTTAAATTTTTGAAAATTTTCTGAAAAGCTAAATATTCTACATCGACTTGTTCTGCCTTATCTGGTATATTAATTGCCTCAATGGATAAGCCAAGCATTATTTCCCTTTCATGAATCCATATTGACTCTGGTCAGAATCATAGTCACACAGCACAGAAACAGGCCCTTTAACCTGCCATGTTCATGCCAATCATGACATTTATCTACACTCATTCCAATTCCAAGCAGTTGGTCCAGTTTGTTCTGGATTTTCTGTCCATATATCCTTTATCATAGATTTTTGCTCTTTCCCTAGTACTGATGTTCAGATAAAGGGTGGGACAGTGGCACAGCGGTAGAGTTGCTATTTCGTGGCATCACAGACCCGGGTTTGATCCTGACTGTGGATGCTGTCTGTGTGGAGTTTGCATGTTTTCCCTGTGACCATGTGGGTTTCCTCCGGGTGCTCTGGTTTCCTCCCACATTCCAAAAACGTTCAGGTGTGTAGGTTAATAGGCTTCGGTAAAAATTGTAAATCGTCCCTAGTGTGTCGGATAGTGCTAGTGTGACGGTGGGCCAAAGGGCCTATTATTTGTACTATTTGCTGGTTTGTAGGTTAATTGGCTTCTATAAATTGGCGCTATTGTGTTGGATGGAATTCGTGTACGGGTGATCATTGGTCAACACAGATACGGTTGGCCAAAGGGGATGTTTCAACGCTGTATCACTAAACTAAATAGGAGTAAATCCTCTGTTTTCACTCCAACTTACTTCTCAAGTAATGGAGTTATTTTAGCCACACTCCATTCTGCAGGAACTTAGAAAGATCATAATGAATGCACCCACAACCCTATAGCCACCTCTTTCTTCTTTGGCTCTTTAGAAATTTCTGGCTTTTAGTCTCATTGCAGTTCGTTAAAAATACATTTATTTCAATTCTTTATTCCTACTGGACTTAATTCTTCAGTATTGTTGGAATGGCTGATCTAGTATGTTTTGTCCTAGCACAACGTGCCTTGATCCATATCTCTGTAACTTAAGATGCCAGACCTGAGATACACAGTGGAAAATGTTCCTTGATGGCTTCCCTGATTACCAAGCACAGTGCTAAAAACAACATAGACTCATGTTCAGCTATCGTGCTGCAAATTTTGGACGTATCTTTGAAATTAATTTTCATCAACCAAGTGGTAAAAGTATTTGATTGTACTATACTAAAATAAATTCTGAGTTCATGCAATAGTCAATTAGCATACAGCTGAATCTTGTTTACATGAGTGCAGAGAGATGAGATTTTATACTTTTAATTGACGTTAAAATCAGTAGCATTGTAGCACTAATCTCAATAAAATCGACCATGGCATTCACAGTGTGGAGCATATGCTATGTTTAATATGTGAATCTGTAGCTGAATGGACTATGCCACTGAAAAAGAACAACCCACAAGAATGACTTTGGGGCATCTAGAAGGATCAATATAATCATTGCTATAATGGTGAAATACAAACGAGGTCCAACAAACAACTCAGGTTATCGCGATAAATCTTGGTCAACATGTTGGAGATAACCCTCCATTTTTCTACTAAGTTGTGATCTTTTACTTTTGGCTTGGGAGGATATGTGATGACGGTTTAATGTCCCATTTATATGCACAAATCTGCAGTTGGCATTCATGGCATCCTTTGAACAGTGCATCAGAATTTTAAGCAACAGATTAAAGAAAATGGTCGTAAATACGCACTACTATATAATCAATGATGAAAGAAAATATAATATATTTTTAAAAATAAGAACATCTATCTCAAAATGAGGCATCACCAAGGTTCAAGGGCTCAACATCTGCAAGACCTTAAACATCTTTGACAGAAAAGCTGGGAATAAAGTTTTAACTTCTGCTTTTAAAGTGGGGCAGTGGTAGAGTTGCTGACTTACAGCGCGAGAGACCCGTGTTCAATCCTGACTACGGCAGTTGTCTGTATGAAGTTTGTACATTCTCCTTGTGATGCTGTGGGTTTTCTCTGGGTGCTCTGGTTTTCTCCCACACTCCAGAGGCGTACATGCTTGTCGGTTAATTGGCTTCGGTAAAAAATTGAAAATTGTCTCTAGTGCGTATGATAATGTTAGTGTACAGGGTGATCGCGGGTCGGTGCGGAATTGGTGGGCCTGTTTCCACGCTGTATCTCTAAAGTCTAAATGTCTCTAATATTAAAAGCAACTAATTAATTATTTAATTAATTAATTCATGAACACATGGTCAGGTTTAGTCTACAATTGGAGAGGGAGAAGAGTAGATCGGAGGTGTCAGTGTTGCAGTTGAATAAAGGGGACTATGGGGCCATGAGGGAGGAGCTGGCCAAAGTTGACTGGAAACATACACTAGCAGGGATGACAGTGGAACAAAAATGGCAGGTGTTTGTAGGAATAATACAGAAGGTGCAGGATCAGTTCATTCCTAGGAGGAAGAAAGATTCCAAGGGGAGAAAGGGACGACCATGGCTGACAAGGGATGTCAGGGACAGTATAAAAATTAAAGCAAAGAAGTACAACGTAGCAAAGATGAGCGGGAAGCAAGAGAATTGGGTAATGTTTAAAAAACAACAGAAGATAACCAAAAAGACAATACAGGGAGAAACGATGAGGTACGGTAAGCTAGCCAAGAATATAAAGCAGGATAGTAAAAACTTCTTTAGGTAAGTGAAGAGGAAAAAATTAGTTAAGACCAAAGTTGGACACTTGAAGACTGAAAAAGGTGAATTTATTATGGGGAACAAGGAAATGGCAGATGAGTTGAACAGGTACTTTGGATCTGTCTTCACTAAGGAGAACACAAACAATCTTCCTGATATAGTAGTGGCCAGAGGATCTGGGGTGACAGAGGAACTGAAGGAAATCCACATTAGGCAGGAAATGGTGTTGGATAGACTGATGGGACTGAAGGTCTACATCCCAGGGTACTTAAAGGAGTGGCTCTAGAAATCGTGGATGCATTGGTGATAATTTTCCAATGTTCTATAGACTCAGGATCAGTTCCTGTGGATTGGAGGGTAGCTAATGTTATCCCACCTTTTAAGAAAGGCAGGAGAGAGAAAACGGGGAATTATAGATCAGTTAGCCTGACATCGGTGGTGGGGAAGATGCTGGAGTCAATTATAAAAGATGAGATAGCCGCACATTTGGAAAGCAGCCAAGCCAGCATGGATTTACGAAGGGGAAATCTTGCTTGACTAATCATCTGGAATTTTTTGAAGATGTAACTAGGAAAATGGATAAGGGAGAGCCAGTGGATGTAGTGTACCTGGACTTTCAGAAAGCATTTGATAAGGTGCCACATAGGAAATTAGTGGGCAAAATTAAGGCACATGGTATTAGGGGTAGAGTGCTGACATGGATAGAGAAGTGGTTGGCACACAGGAAACAAAGAGTAGGGATTAACGGGTCCCTTTCAGAATGGCAGGCAGTGACTAGTGGGGTACCGCAAGGCTCGGTGCTGGGACACAGCTATTTACAATATACATCAATGATTTGGATGAAGGGATTCAAAGTACCATTAGAAAATTTGCAGATGACACAAAGCTGGGTGGCAGTGTGAACTGTGAGGAGGATGTTATGAGAATGCAGGGTGACTTGGACAGGTTGGGGGAGTGGGCAGATGCATGGCAGATGAAGTTTAATGCGGATAAATGTGAGGTTATCTACTTTGGTAGCAAAAACAGGAAGGCAGATTACTATCTAAATGGCGTCAAGTTGGGAAAAGTGGAAGTACAACAGGATCTGGGGGTCCTTGTACATCAGTCTGAAGAAGGGTTTCGGCCCGAAACGTTGCCTATTTCCTTCGCTCCATAAATGCTGCTGCACCCGCTGAGTTTCTCCAGCACTTTTGTCTACCTATGAAAGTAAGCATGCAGGTACAGCAGGCAGTGAAGAAAGCAAATGGCATGTTGGCCTTTATAACAAGATAAATTGAATATAGGAGCAAAGAGATCCTTCTGGAGTTGTACAGAGCCCTAGTGAGATCACACCTGGAGTATTGTGTGCAGTTTTGGTCCCCTAATTTGAGGAAGGACATTCTCGCTATTGAGGGAGTGCAGCGTAGGTTTACAAGGTTAATTCCCGGGATGGCGGGACTGTCATATTCTGAGAGAATGGAGCAGCTGGGCTTGTACACTCTGGAGTTTAGAAGGATGAGAGGGTATCTCATTGAAACATAAGATTGTTAAGGGCTTGGACACGCTAGCGGCAGGAAACATGTTCCCGATGTTGGGGAGTCCAGAACCAGGGGCCACAGTTTAAGAATAAGGAGTAAGCCATTTAGAACGGAGACGAGGAAACACTTTTTCTCACAGTGAGTGGTGAGTCTGTGGAATTCTCTGCCTCAGAGGGCGGTGGAGGCAGGTTCTCTGGATGCTTTCAAGAGTGAGCTAGACAGGGCTCTTAAAAATAGCGGAGTCAGGGGATATGGGGAGAAGGCAGTAATGGGGTACTGATTGGGGATGATCAGCCATGATCACATTAAATGGCGGTGCTGGCTCGAAGGGCCAAATGGCCTACTCCTGCACCTATTGTCGATTGTCTATTGTCTATAATTTAAAAACTATTAAAAATTATTGTGAATATTTTTGTTGAGTTATTATTATTATTATTCAATATTATTATTGAAGATAATTATAACACATTAAATCAGTAAATGAAAACTATTTTAAAATCTGTTATCTGTCAAATTGTGCAGGCAGAGGATCCCTATGTATTCACCAGGTGGAACTAACATAGGTTCAGTGGGAATCCCATCAAGTCGGGACTCCACTGTTGCGTTCCATGTGGAGTCCAGTGCCAGAGCCCCAGCTGCCATTGCAATGGCATTTATCACTCAACCAGCCCCAGACTTGTTTCAGGTCCATGTAAGTTGGTGATTACTAACATGAGCACGGCTGCAAGCAAGTGTTTGCCTTCTGATCTGTCAACACTGTCAGCTAAATTCAGCACTACCCCTGTCTTTTCGAAAAAGGCCAAATATATTAGCAAAACAGATTTATCATGTATAAAAAGCGTCGCCAGGTTCGGCGCCATTTTCCGGGTCCCATAAAGACCCATTGCAGCCGTCGCCTCCATCGGGATCGCCAGCGAACCATCGTGCCTCTCCTTGCCCGGCCATCAGCCTTCGTGCCCTGGAGGGGTGCCTCCCGCAGCCAAGCTTGAAGACGCAGAAGGTAAGACCCCTGCTACTCCATATCAGCCCTTTAACCAGCATCCGCCGCCGTTGCCATCTCCCTCCACCCTCCAGTTGCCAGTCTCCAGGGACGAGCAGGATATGAGCCATAGACGAGGCTCCCACACCAGATGGGTGTCATGGGTCCATGGCGGGTGAGCCAGGTGCGCGTCTGCTCTCCCAGCAGCTTCTGCCATGTGTGGCCCTCCAGGAGCTACAGCCCTGGCAGCACATCCCAGACCCAGTAGGCCATGCGAGCAGATACTGAGAGACCCAGCAGGCCGCTGCCTGTATAGGGGAAGTCCCCAAGCCCAGCCCCTGCTCGTCTCCTGGAGCCCGGACCACCAGGGAGGGGGGAGCCGGAAACAACGGTCGGGAGGAGCGAGGCCGGTGTGAAAGTGAACCAGGGTCTTGCCTTACATGCCCTCAGGGTCGGCTGTGGGAGACGCCTCCAGGGCACAAAGATGGCCGGGCAAGAAGAGCGATGTCGGTTTGCAGAATATTCCTGATGAAGGCGACGGCTGAAGGTCCTGCAGCAGCCTGGGGTTCGCCTGGATCCAACAGATCCAGTGCCTGAACCAGACTTTAGAAATAGCTCCAACTCTGGCCACTCTAAAACAAAATGTCACTGTGCTTTGCACATGTGAAAATAAAGCCCCATTTAACCATTGAACAATTGAACTCATGGCTTTTCATGAATTTGCCAAATCTCTCTAATATCGTCAAGGGAATGTGATGTTGTAAACTATCCGTCAACTATGATAATTGTGTCACTTAGAACATAGAACAGTGCAGCACACTGTTCAGCAGGTCCTGCCTGCAGCCGCCCCACTGTTATCATTTCCACATACCTCAATTCCATCCTATGCACAGTGCCTTCCTATAGTCCAAGTCCAATCCCAAGCCCAGTGCCTTCCCCTCTATTTTCAGTCTGAACAAGGGTCCTGACCCAAAATGTCACCCATCCTTTTTCTCCAGAATGCTGCCTGACCCGCCTAGTTAATCCAGCACATTATGTCTACACTTTGGTCCTTAATGTGAATGCCAAATATGATGCTATGTAACGCTAATCTCCTGCACATGATCTGTATCTCTCTATTACCCACATATCAATGTGCCTGTCTAAAAGCCTTATAAATGCCATTATTGCTTCTGCCTACATCACTACCTCTGGCAGCACGTTCCAGGCACACACCACTCACTAAGTAAAAAAACCTAGCCCACACATTTCCTTTAAATTTCGCCTCTCCCACCTTAAAAATATGCCCTCTAATCTTTGACATTTCCAACCTGGGAAAAGGTTCTGACAATCTACCCTACCTGTGCCTCTCATAATTCTATTTACCTCACCCGGGTCTCCTCTCAATCTCTGATGCTCCAGAGAAAACAATCGAAGTTTGTCCAACCTCTACTTATGGGTAATATCCCCTAATCTATGCAGCATTCTGGTAAATGTCTTCTGCACCATCTCCAATTCCTCAACATCCTTCATCTAACAGGGTGACCAAAACTACAACACTCCAAATGCGGCTTATCCAAAGTCCTATAATACTGCACCATGAAGGGCCTGTCCCACTTTAGGCTGTGGGCCGAGGAGCTTTATTCCAGTGTTTCGTGACCCAAGTCACCAAACTACATGATATTTTAACATATTGTGTAATAATATTATATAAATCACCCCTGAAACTCATCATGAATAAGTCTTGCACATTTTTATTAAATTAGAGAAAAAACGGAACATTTTCAGGTATTTTTAGTCCAATCAAAGCACGTTTAACATTGAGTTTACACAAAAATGCTGGAGAAACTCAGCGGGTGCAGCAGCATCTATGGAGCGAAGGAAATAGGCAACGTTTCGGGCCGAAACCCTTCTTCAGACTGATAGGGGGTGGGGAGAAGAAAGGAAAAAAGGAAAAAAGGCGGAGGAGGAGCCCGAGGGCTGGGGGATGGGAGGAGACAACCAGAGGGCTGATGAAGGGGTGGGGACAGCAAGAGCTAGCAGAGTTGGGAGAATTCAATGTTCATGCCCCCAGGGTGTAGACTGCCCAAGCGGAATATGAGGTGCATTTCCTCCAATTTCCGGTGTTGCTCGCTGTGGCCATGGAGGAGACCCAGGACAGAGAGGTCAGATACGGAATTGGAAGGGGAGTTGAAGTGCTGAGCCACCGGGAGGTCAGGTAGGTTATTGCGGACCGACCGGAGGTGTTCGGCGAAACGATCGCCAAGCCTCCGCTTGGTCTCACCGATGTAGATCAGCTGATATCTAGAGCAGCGGATGCAATAGATGAGGTTGGAGGAGATGCAGGTGAACCTCTGTCGCACCTGGAACGACTGCTTGGGTCCTTGAATGGAATCGAGGGGGGAGGTGAAGGGACAAGTGTTGCATCTCTTGCGGTTGCAAGGGAAAGTACCCGGGGAGGGGGTGGTACGGGAGGGAAGGGAAGAATTGACAAGGGAGTTACGGAGGGAGCGATCTTTGCGGAAGGCAGACATGGGGGAGATGGGAAGATGTGGCGAGTGGTGGGGTCACGTTGGAGGTGGCGAAACTGACGGAGGATCACTTGTTGTATGTGACGGCTGGTGGGATGAAAGGTGAGGACTAGGGGCACTCTGCCCTTGTTGTGAGTGGGGGGGTGGGGAGAGAGAGCAGTGTTGCGGGGTATGGCAGAGACCCTGGTGCGAGCCTCATCTATGGTGGAGGAGGGGAACCCCCGTTCCCTGAAGAATGAGGAAATTTCGGATGCCCTGGTGTGGAACGCCTCATCCTGGGAGCACATGCGGCATAGACGGAGGAATTGAGAGTGGGGGATGGAGTCCTTACAGGAAGCAGGGTGGGAAGAAGTGTAGTCCAGATAGCGATGGGAGTCGGTAGGTTTGTAGTGGATGTCGGTATGAAGTCTATCACTGCGATGGAGATAGTGAGGTCAAGGAATGGTAGGGAAGTGTCGGAAATGGTCCAGGTGTATTTGAGTGCCGGATGGAAGTTGGTGGTGAAGTGGATGAAGTCAGTCAGTTGTGTGTGGGTGCAGGAGGTGGCACCAAAACAGTCATCGATGTAGCGGAGGTAGAGGTCGGGGATGGGGCCCTGGTACGTATTGAACAAGGATTGTTCTACATACCCGACAAAAAGGGAGGCGTAGCTGGGGAGGCGTAGCTGGGGCCCATGCGTGTGCCCATAGCTACGCCTTGTATTTGGAGGAAATGGGAGGAGTCAAATGAGAAGTTATTGAGGGTAAGGACCAGGCGGAGGAGGGTGTCAGTGGCCGGGTATAGGTTGCTTCTTCGGTCGAGGAAAAACCGGAGGGCTTCGAGACCATCCTGGTGGGTGATGGAGGTGTACAATGACTGGACGTCCATGGTGAAGATGAGGGGGTGAAGGCCTAGTGAGTGGAATGCGCGCAGACGACAGAGAGTGTCTGAGGTGTCTTGAACATAGGTAGGGAGGGATTTAACCAAGGGGGATAGGATGGAGTCAAGGTAGGTGGAGATGAGTTCAGTGGGGCACGAACAGGCAGAGACAATGGGTCTACCGGGACAGTCAGGTTTGTGGATTTTGGGGAGAAGGTAAAATCGGGCCGTGCGGGGCTGGGGAACGATGAGGTTGGAGGCTCTGTCGGGCAGGGCGTGGGAGTGGATGAAGTCGGTGATGGTGCTGGAGATGGTGGCCTGGTGCTCGTCAGTGGGGTCATGGTCCAGGGGTATGTAGGAGGAGGTGTCCGAGAGTTGGCGCGTGGCCTCAGCTTTGTAGAGATCGACGCGCCAGACTACCATGGCACCTCCCTTGTCGGCGGGTTTGATAACCCAATCTAGGTTGTTGCGGAGTGAGTCGATGGCAGTACGTTCAGGAGGGGAGAGATTGGAGTGGGACAGGGGAGTGGAGAAGTTGAGGCGGTTGATGTCACGGCGGCAGTTTTTGATAAAGAGTTCTAAAGCCGGAAGGCTACGAGGGAGGTTCCACGAGGAGGGGGTGCGTTGGAGACGGGAAAAGGGGTCGTCAGTGGGGGGCGAGGACTCCTTCCCATGGAAGTGCGCTGTTAGGCGGAGGCGACGGTAGAAGCGTTCCAAGTCATGGAGGGCGCGGAACTCATTGAGGTGGGAACGGAGGGGGACAAAGGTAAGACCTCTGCTGAGGACAGACCATTCGATGTCGGAGAGGGGGAGGTCGGGGGGGACGGTGAACACCCGGCAGGGATGGGGGTTGGGGCCAGAGGAAGGCAGGTGGGTGGAATGGGGACGAGGCGATGTGTGGTGGGGGGGTGGTGGGTGGAGGGGGGGTGGTGGGTGGTCAGGGGGTGGGGGGGTGAGAGGGCTGTAGTGTGGGTGGGGAAGAGAAGGGGTCCCATTGTTGGAGAAGGATGGGGAAGAATCAGTGGAACTAACACTGAGGTAACCAGGGATAGGCAGACTAGCGCTAGGACCCAGTGGAGTCAAACCCAGGAGAGTGGGAGTGAGCAGCGTGGAGGCTTCAGGCCCAGTACAGAGACCAGTTTGCAGGTGAGGCGACGGCTGCGGGCTGCTGGAGGGCGGTGCAGTGGCGAGGGTCGGTGGACCCGACGGTAGGAGTCCTCGGGCAGTGGAGTCGGGGTCGGCGAGGCTAGAGGGCGGTGTGGTGGCGTGGGCCGGCAGACCCGATAGTGGGAGTCTGCGGGCCGTAGAGTCGGGGTCGGCGGACGTAGCAGTGGCGAGGGTCGGAGTCCTCGGGCAATGGAGTCGGGGTCGGCGAGGCTAGAGGGCGGTGTGGTGGAGTGGGCCGGCGGACCCGATAGTGGGAGTCTGCGGGCCGTAGAGTCGGGGTCGGCGGGCGTAGCAGTGGCGATGGTCGGAGTCCTCGGGCAATGGAGTAGGGTTCGGCGGGGCTGGAGGGCGGTGTGGTGGCATGGGCTGCCTCCGCCTCACAGCGCACTTCCATGGGAAGGAGTCCTCGCCCCCCACTGATGACCCCTTTTCCCGTCTCCAACGCACCCCCTCCTCGTGGAACCCCCCTCGTAGCCTTCCAGCTTTAGAACTCTTCATCAAAAACTGCCGCCGTGACATCAACCGCCTCAACTTCTCCACTCCCCTGTCTCACTCCAATCTCTCCCCCCCTGAACGCACTGCCATCGACTCACTCCACAACAACCTAGATTGGGTTATCAAACCCGCCGACAAGGGAGGTGCCATGGTAGTCTGGCGTGTCGATCTCAACAAAGCTGAGGCCACGCACCAACTCTCGGACACCTCCTCCTACATACCCCTGGACCATGACCCTACTGACGAGCACCAGGCCACCATCTCCAGCACCATCACCGACTTCATCCACTCCCACGCCCTGCCCGACCGAGCCTCCAACCTCATCGTTCCCCAGCCCCGCACGGCCCGATTTTACCTTCTCCCCAAAATCCACAAACCTGACTGTCCCGGTAGACCCATTGTCTCTGCCTGTTCGTGCCCCACCAAACTCATCTCCGCCTACCTCAACTCCATCCTATCACCCTTGGTTAAATCCCTCCCTACCTATGTTCAAGACACCTCAGACACTCTCCGTCGTCTCCGCGCATTCCACTCTCTAGGCCTTCACCCCCTCATCTTCACCATGGACGTCCAGTCATTGTACACCTCCATCCCCCACCAGGATGGTCTCGAAGTCCTCCAGTTTTTCCTCGACCGAAGAAGCAACCTATACCCGGCCACTGACACCCTCCTCCGCCTAGCGGAGCTGGTCCTTACCCTCAATAACTTCTCATTTGACTCCTCCCATTTCCTCCAAATACAAGGCGTAGCTATGGGCACACGCATGGGCCCCAGCTACGCCTGCCTCTTTGTCGGGTATGTAGAACAATCCTTGTTCACTACGTACCAGGGCCCCATCCCCGACCTCTACCTCCGCTACATCGATGACTGTTTTGGTGCCACCTCCTGCACCCACACACAACTGACTGACTTCATCCGCTTCACCACCAACTTCCATCCGGCACTCAAATACACCTGGACCATTTCCAACACTTCCCTACCATTCCTTGACCTCACTATCTCCATCGCAGGTGATAGACTTCATACCGACATCCACTACAAACCTACCGACTCCCATGGCTATCTGGACTACACTTCTTCCCACCCGGCTTCATGTAAGGACTCCATCCCCCACTCTCAATTCCTCCGTCTACGCCGCATGTGCTCCCAGGATGAGGCGTTCCACACCAGGGCATCCGAAATTTCTTCATTCTTCAGGGAACGTGGGTTCCCCTCCTCCACCATAGATGAGGCTCGCACCAGGGTCTCTGCCATACCCCGCAACACTGCTCTCTCTCCCCATCCCCCACTCACAACAAGGGCAGAGTCCCCCTAGTCCTCACCTTTCATCCCACCAGCCGTCACATACAACAAGTGATCCTCCGTCAGTTTTGCCACCTCCAACGTGACCCCACCACTCGCCACATCTTCCCATCTCCCCCCATGTCTGCCTTCCGCAAAGACCGCTCCCTCCGTAACTCCCTTGTCAATTCTTCCCTTCCCTCCCGTACCACCCCCTTCCCGGTTACTTTCCCTTGCAACCGCAAGAGATGCAACACTTGTCCCTTCACCTCCCCCCTCGATTCCATTCAAGGACCCAAGCAGTCGTTCCAGGTGCGACAGAGGTTCACCTGCATCTCCTCCAACCTCATCTATTGCATCCGCTGCTCTAGATGTCAGCTGATCTACATCGGTGAGACCAAGCGGAGGCTTGGCGATCGTTTCGCCGAAGACGTTCGCTCGGTCAGCAATAACCTACCTGACCTCCCGGTGGCTCAGCACTTCAACTCCCCCTCCCATTCCATATCTGACCTCTCTGTCCTGGGTCTCTTCCATGGCCACAGCGAGCAACACCGGAAATTGGAGGAAATGCACCTCATATTCCGCTTGGGCAGTTTACACCCTGGGGGCATGAACATTGAATTCTCCCAACTCTGATAGCCCTTGCTGTCCCCTCCATCAGCCCTCTGGTTGTCTCCTCCCATCCCCCAGCCCTCGGGCTCCTCCTCCGCCTTTTTTCCTTTTTTCCTTTCTTCTCCCCACCCCCTATCAGTCTGAAGAAGGGTTTCGGCCCGAAACGTTGCCTATTTCCTTCGCTCCATAGATGCTGCTGCACCCGCTGAGTTTCTCCAGCATTTTTGTGTACCTTCGATTTTCCAGCATCTGCAGTTCCTTCTTTAACACTTTAACATTGAGTTGTTTGCCAGTTGGCCAATCACGCACTTTGTTTCAGGCTAGCTAGGCAGGGAGCACTGACAGGGCTTCACTGATGCCTGTTTACTGGAGATTCCGATGAAGGTTTTGTTGTTCTGTGGAATACATGTCGTGGAAACTTGCAGCAGGGTAATTGAATTTAGTGAGAAAAGCATTAAGAAGTCTGAAGAATGTGCTGCTAAGTGGATGGAAGTGGAACAAAGCCTTGAAAGCAAAGTCGCTGCTGAGGTGCTGCAACACAAATGGGACAGCCAGGAATCAACTCTAATGGAAAGGTAAGATCTAAAGTCTGAATTTATGAAAATCTATCTGTATGGACTTTAATTAATTTAATTGCACCCTTTTATAATGTGAAAAAATGAGATTTGGAGGCTGTACATTCACACATTCATTCATTCCTTCATTCACTCATTCATTCATTCACTCACTCACTCATTCACTCACTCACTCACTCACTCACTCACTCACTCATTCACTCACTCACTCATTCATTCCTTCATTCACTCATTCATTCACTCATTCACTCACTCATTCATTCATTCATTCATTCCCTCCACAGATGGCTTAACAGCTGCGGCCCGCCGGCAGTCCGTCTGTTTTTTCTTTCTTTTTTTGTTCCCTTGTTCTGTTTTTAGTTAATTTTGCTTTATTAGGTTGTGTATGTGTGTGGGTGGGGTGGGAGAAACATGTTTTTATCTCTTCCTCAGGGGGGGTGCAACTTTTTTTCTGTCGTATTCCCCGTCTCCGTCTCCGTCTCCGTCTGTGCCGAGGCCTAATGGCGGAGCTGGCGGCCTCGGAGCTGTGGCAGTGTTCCAGCGGCAGCGGCAGCGGCGACCCAACTCAGTCTTGGAGGTGTGGCAGCGGCAGCGGCCCGACCTCGGAGGCTCGGCTGCGGGCCCGGCGGCCCAGTGGACGACATCGTCGGGAGCTCGCGGATCGCAGGTTGGTGACCTGTTTTACCGGAGCTCCTGCAACAACAGCTTCGTCCGCTGGTCTGGAGGGCGGCAGCTCCGGCAGCTTCGACCACCCCGGGCCACGGTTTGAACCAGCCCGTTCGCGGAGCACGGTTGAGCCGCGGGACTGACTTACTTACCATCACCTGGTGGGGTCACAACATCTGAAGCCTGGATCGCCTCGGCGCAGAGGGAAAACAAAGAGGAAGAGACAGAGACTTTAAGATTTTGCCTTCCATCACAGTGAGGAGGTGCCTGTGAACTCACTGTGGTGGATGTTAAATTTGTGTTTATTGTGTGTTTTTGTCATTTTTATTATATGTATGACTGCAGGCAACGAAATTTTGTTCAGACCGAAAGGTCTGAATGACAAAAATAACATTCAATTCAATTCAATTCAATTCATTCATTCATTCATTCATTCACTCACAACCCTTTAATTAGGCTGGTTCAGGAGCAGGCCTCTGCGACAGTGTCATTAAAAAAGCACACTCACAATTATATTCATCATATTATTTTTATATAATATAATTATAATTAATTATATATGATTACAGTCATATTTACAAGTTATATATATATATAGGTATAATAATATATAGTTTAAATGGACTGCAACACGGAAATAGGCTGCCCATGGTGTAATATGGGCATTGGCCACTATATGGCGCTCACTTTCCCGATCTCATTTTCTAATTAGTTTAATTAATTAATGTGCAGCTTTTGGCAATGACGAGTTATGACTTCCTTCTCAATTATATTTCATCTAAATCTGTGGAAGATTTAGATGAAGCTGTGGCTGTGGCGGTGGAAGATTTCATGTAGTTTGGTGACTTTCTAGACACAGGGCTGTGTGCTAAGCCCACTCCTATACTGTCTCTACACCCACGACTGTAGTCCGGCCCACAACAACAACCGCATCGTCAAGTTTGCTGACGACACTACAGTAGTCGGACTCATCTCAAGGGGAGACGAGGCAGCCTATAGAGAGGAAGTCCTGAAGTTGACAGCCTGGTGCTCAGAAAACAACTTGGCTCTGAACACCAAGAAAACAAAAGAGCTCATTGTCAACTTCAGGAGGCACGGCAATGACGTAGCCCCCCTATACATCAACGGCGAGTGTGTGGAGAGGGTTTACACCTTCCGGTTTCTCGGCGTCCTCATCTCCGCTGACATCTCCTGGACAGACAACATCACAGCGATCATCAAGAAGGCTCAGCAGCGGCTGCACTTCCTGAGGGTCCTCAGGAAGCACAACCTGGACTCCAACCTGCTGCTGACCTTCTACCGCTCGTCCATTGAGAGCCTGCTTACATACTGCATTACAGCATGGTACGGCAGCTGCACCATGGCAGACAGGGAGAGGCTCCAGAGGGTAGTTAGGGCAGCACAGAAGATCATTGGCTGCCCTCTCCCCTCCCTGATGGACATTTACACCTCCCGCTGCCTCAGCAGGGCGAAGAACATCATTAAGGACAGCTCCCATCCTGCATTTGGCCTGTTTGACCTGCTGCCCTCAGGGAGGCGCTATAGGTGCATCAGAACAAGGACAAATAGACTCAAGAACAGTTGCTTTCCAAAAGCCATAACCTCTCTGAACTCACACATGCACTGACTTCACAGCTTAACCCCCGGACTTCCATCTATCCACCTACTGTAATTTGTACTGTAACTGTAATTTTTTAAATATGTGCATTAACCCATACTGTATATAGGAATCCTATTTATTCACTCTATTCACCCATTGTCTTTTTATAGATATGTATATAGCGCCGCAGAACTGTGCACCTTATCTTCCCCCCCCTTTTGTTTTGTTTTGTTTCTTTGTTTTTTTTTAAACTAATTACATGTCTGCACTGAGTACGAGCTGCTTTTAATCTCATTGTACATGTGTATGGTGACAATAAAATGGCATTCTATTCTATTCTATTCTATTCAATGCCTTTAAACGACCTAATCCACGAGTTTAGAAGACGAGTTGAAAAAAATGTCAAGGTCGTATTGACTCGCCGAAGTAAAAGACCTCCTACGACTATGTCCATGACCTCATACGACTATGTTTATGCCCTCCTACGACCCCGCTCGACCTCAGTCTTCCACACCTAAGACCAACTATGACTAGCTACGAGTGGAAAATTATCACATGATAAAATGATATCATGTTCGCTTTTTTTTTCTCGGGCCAGTTACCGACCCACGACTACCTACGGCTACCTACGGCTACCATCACGACCTACTACGACGTACCTACGGCTACCATCACGACCTACTACGATGTACCTATGGCTACCATCACGACCTACTACGACCTACCTACGAGTAAAAAGTATCAATATTATCCATGCCAACCTTTTTTTTACTCGTGTACATTTTTTGTCAGGCTGGATAAAACGCTGCGACCTACTTGAGGCCACGAGTACGTGGGAGACCACTCACAAGCATGAGGAAGAGTTACGAAGACCTCCTACGACCTCATGGCAACCATGCTGCGAGTATGAGTCAAGGGCAAACTCGGCAGAGGTCGCCAATTAGGTCGTGAAAGTGGGACAGGGGATTAATAATTGTGCTACTATCTGTATACCTTCCCCTTACATTCAACCTCCTGAAGTGCAATTCCTCACACTTGCTCATATTAAATTCCCCCTGCCAAACTTCTTTCATTGTCTCCAATGAATCAACTTCTGCAACACATTCACCGTTGTATAATTGTTTGACATTTTCTTGCTGGAATTGTCAAGAATCAAGTCAAGAATGTTTCATTGTCATGTGTGCTGGCAATGGAACAATTAAATTCTTAATTGCTGCAGCTTTACAGGCCCATTAACACAATGCACACAAATTAATATTCTATAATCAATAATACAATAACTTAATTGTTAATAATACAAGGCAGATTATTATCTGAATGGTGTCAGATTAGGGAAAGGGGAGGTGCAACAAGACCTGGGTGTCCTTGCACGTCAGTCACTGAAAGTAAGCATGCAGGTGACAGCAGGCAGTGAGGAAAGCGAATGGCATGTTGGCCTTCATAGCAAGAGGATTTGAGTACTGGAGCAAGGAGGGCCTACTGCAGTGGAGGCCAACTCACTGGATGTATTCAAGAGAGAGTTAGATATAGCTCCTAGGGCTAATGGAATCAGGGGTTATGGGGAGAAAGCAGGAACGGGGTACTGATTTTGGATGATCAGCCATGATCACATTGAATGGCGGTGCTGGCTCAAAGGGCTGAATGGTCTATTCCTGTACCTATGTTTCTAAGTTTCTATGTAACCAGGTCATAGTGCCAAACAGAAGGTGAGGTGCAACCAAAACAAGGTCGATAGTAGATCATAGTTGCTGAGGTAGGAGTTAGTACTGTGCGATGTTCAAGAGCTGGGAAGAATCTGTTCTTGAACCTGGAGGTCACTGTTTTAGGCTCCTGTGCCTTTGGCAGTAGCTAAGAAGAAGGTATAGGTGTCATAGTCATGGAGTCATACATCATACATCAAAGAAATACCTCTTTGGTAAATGGTAGGGAATTGAAGAATGCAGGTGAACAGAGGGATCTTGGAATAACTGTGCACAGTTCCCTGAAAGTGGAATCTCATGTAGATAGGGTGGTAAAGAAAGCTTTTGGTGTGCTGGCTTTTATAAATCAGAGCATTGAGTATAGAAGTTGGGATGTAATGTTAAAATTGTACAAGGCATTGGTGAGGCCAATTCTGGAGTATGGTGTACAATTTTGGTCGCCTAATTATAGGAAGGATGTCAACAAAATAGAGAGAGTACAGAGGAGATTTACTAGAATGTTGCCTGGGTTTCAGCAACTAAGTTACAGAGAAAGGTTGAACAAGTTAGGGCTTTATTCTTTGGAGCGCAGAAGGTTAAGGGGGGACTTGATAGAGGTCTTTAAAATGATGAGAGGGATAGACAGAGTTGACGTGGATAAGCTTTTCCCACTGAGAGTAGGGAAGATTCAAACAAGGGGACATGACTTGAGAATTAAGGGACAGAAGTTTAGGGGTAACATGAGGGGGAACTTCTTTACTCAGAGAGTGGTGGCTGTGTGGAATGAGCTTCCAGTGAAGGTGGTGGAGGCAGGTTCGTTTTTATCATTTAAAAATAAATTGGATAGTTATATGGACGGGAAAGGAATGGAGGGTTATGGTCTGAGCGCAGGTAGATGGGACTAGGGGAGAATACGTGTTCGGCACGGACTAGAAGGGTCGAGATGGGCTGTTTCCGTGCTGTAATTGTTATATGGTTATATGGTTATATCTTTGAACTGTCTTTAATTGGAGTTTATTGGACGCACTGAATATTGTTACCTTTATCCTTTATCTGTGCACTTTGGATGGCTTGATTCATGTTTAGAATTTTCCCTGACGGGATAGCACACAAACAAAAGCTTTTCATTGTACATTGGTACATGTGACAATAATAAACTAAACTAAACTAAACTTGCCCATGCCAACCATGATGCCCCATCTACACTCGACCCAGTTGCCTGCTTTAGGCTCATATCCCTCTAAACTTTTTCTATTCATGTACCTGTCCAAATGCCTTTTGAATACTTTTAAGTATGCCTCAACTACCTCCTCTGGCAGCTTGTTGCATATACCCACCACCCTCTGTGTGAAAAGGATATTGCTCAGGTTTCTGTTAAATCTTTCCCTTCTCAGCTTAAATTTATGCCCCCTGGTCTTGATTCCCGTACTTCGGGTAAAATACTTTGTGCATTTACCCCATCTATTCCCCTCATGATCTTATACCCCTCTATAAGATTATCCCTCATTGTCCTGCAATCCAAGGAATAAAGTCCCAGCCTACCTAAGGTTCGTGCCCTAAATCCTGGCAGCATCCTTATAATTCCTCTCTGCACACTTTCCAGCTTAACAACATCCTTCCTATATCAGGGTGACCAAAACTGAACACAATACTCCAAACGCAGTCTCACTATGTCTTGTACAACTGTAACATAACCTCCCAACTTCTATATTCAATACCCTGACTGATGAAGGCCAATATACAGAAAGTCTTCTTGAATACCCTATCTACCTATCAAGCCACTTTCAAGGAACTATATATTTGCATTCCAAAACCCCTCTGCTGTACAACACTCCCCAGGGCTCTGAAATTCACTCTGAAGGTCTTGTCCTGGTTTGACATCCCAAAATCCAACACCTTGCACTTATCTGCATTAAACTCCATTAACCATCCTTCAGGCCACTTGCCCAACTGATCAAGATCTATGATACCACCAACTTTAGTGTCATCTGCAAACATACTAATCATGCCTTTTACATTCTCATCCAAGTCGTTGATATAAACCACAAACAACAATGTGTCCAGCATCGATTCTTGAGGCACACCACTAGTCACTGGCCTCCAGTCTGAAAATCAACCTTCCACCATCACCCTCTGCTTCCTTCTATGAAGCCAATTCTCTATCCAGTCAGCTGGATATCTCTGAATCCCATATGATATCATAAGATTATAAACGATAGGAGCAGAATTAGGCCATTCGGCCCATCAAGTCTACTCTGCCATTCGATCATGGCTGATCTATTTCTCCCTCCTAACCCCATTATTTTGCCTTCTCCCTATAACCTATGACCACATTTAAGGGCCTGTCCCACTTGGCGATTTTTTCGGCGACTGCGGGCAACATTGACTGACGTATCAGGTCACCGAATAATTTGCGGCGTGGTGCGGCGGTGACGCGGCGTGATGACGTATGATGCGAGGTGTTTTTTCAAGCGTCACAACATTTTTTTTGTCGCTGCTGGATTTTGAAATGTTCAAAATCTTTTGGCGACCCTGATATGATGCCGGCAGTCGCCGAAAAAAGTGGGACAGGCCCTTTAACCTTCCAGAGTAGTCTGCCATGTGGAAGCTTGTCAAATGCCTTGCTGAAGTCCATATTGACAATGTATAAAACTTTGCTCTCATCAACCTTTATTTATTTCTTCAAAAACTGATTCAGATTCATAAGGCACAATCTCCCACATAGAAAACCATGCTGGCCATCTCTAATCAGCCTGTACATCCAAATGCAAATTTATCATCCCTCAGAATCCTCTCCAATACTAGGCTCACTGGTTTATGATTCCCAGTGTCTGAAAACAGATTCCTGCATCTTGAGTGAATGATCAGATGAGAGCATGGCCAGGGTGATGTGGGTCGCTGATGATATGAGCTGTCTGTCATGCTGCGCTGTTAGGAGAATGATTCCTAAACCACCCATGTTTGGAGGCAATTGATTGCAGAAATCTTGAAATCAAAACAAACTTCTCAGTTGCTAAGACATAGCTCTCTGTAGCTTTCAGGAATTTTCGATTTTTTTATTGAACACTGTTTCAATGCAATCAAAACTAATCTTCAAATAATTAATGTTTAAGAAAGAACTGCAGATGCTGGAAAAATCAAAGGTAGACTAAAATGCTGAAGAAACTTAGCGGGAAAGCAGCATCTATGGAGCGAAGGAATAGGTGACGTTTCGGGTCGTCACCTATTCCTTCGCTCCATAGATGCTGCCTCATCCGCTGAGTTTCTCCAACATTTTTGCCTACCTTCAAATAATTAATGTTCTCTTTAAATTGAGCTGGTGGAGGTTCTAAATATTATTAAACATATTCAGCTGTGTAGGTTGGCTGCATTGCTGAATTCCCATTTAGCAACTCTGATGTCAAATTAACACTCAATTTTGAATAAAACACCATTGTTGCGCCAGCATATTTCCATTAAGCAAATGCATTCAACACTAACAATACATTGCAACACTACCAATGTAGCAGCTGGTGTTACATGCTGCAAATGTGCCCTGGAGTGTGAGACACCACATTAAAACAAAATCAGCAATTGTATTGCCCAAATATCAGACTGCCTAATAGTCTAGCCTCAGATATTGAAGTGCTCCTTAGGTTAAGTACAGGAAGGTTATAGAATCACGGAGTCATAGAGTCATGCAACTTGGCAACAGGCCCTTTGGCCCAACTTGCCCACGCCGACCAACAAGTTGTTGGTATCAGGCATGCCATCAGCAGCGGAGAGGACACATGAGGAAAGGGACAATATTGTAAATGAACTTGGAATTAAGGCACAATGTTTATTAAAATCTAATCAACATTGATAATCTTCTTCAGAATTATTGCTCAACATGATTCCATGGGCTCTATTCATCCTCTGATAAAATCCAAGTGGCCAGCATTCCATACAAGCATTAACATTTTATGTTTACCATGGAAACACATTGCCAAACCCATTGTGTCCTCACTAGACATATGCACAGAGCGGAGATCATGTTATAGTAATCAGGCACAGGAATGTTCCCCTATCCAAAGATATTTAGGGCGATTGTAATGTCCTAACAATTGTGCTAATTGAGATAACTGAGTCAAGTTGAGGGATCAAAAGATCCTGGTCTCAAAAATTCAATAACACATTGAATCGTTAATAAGCTTTCATCCTATTAAGTGTGGTTTCCAACAATTAGAAATCCAACCTCCTTTGTTTGTACTCTGGTGTAAGAATGTGTGCAAACTCCCATTCATTTTGTTCTCTGAACACAGTCGATTATAATATTCTGTGCTTTGAATGGATGCTACTTACAAAATTCTCTGAAGAATAAATATATGAAAGAGATAATTGATTTTGAGTGCAGAAGTATTATTTAATGACAAATCAATCAGGGGAAACAGCAGTTAATATAAGCTCCACTTTTTATTATTGTGTTTCAACTGCGCTCTTAAAAATTAATAACAGTGAAACGGTGAAAGACAAGTTGTTACTTTAATATGCTTTTTAAGACATACTGTAATATTAGGCAGATCTACAGGGAGCACTGTAAAAATGATTAATTAGTCTATTGGAAACTCAAGTTCAAATCCTATTCCCACTGGACTATACATTCTTATAGGTTTCTGTAAAAGACAGAAGAATAGTTAAAGGGTGCGGCTCGGATTGAGCAACTCCTTTCCAGATGAGCAAAGTGCAGAAAATAATGGATCAGTAAGAGAAATGACTAATGTAAGGAGAGTCATCTATGGATTAAAATATTACCTTCAGCTCTCTGAAGAAAACCACCCTCAACTTAAGTGCAGGTGAGGTTTGAACTTGGTGTGTGGAAGAGTCAGAAGGGAAATTGCATGATATTCATCCAGAATTTGCAATGTAAAATGTTGCTCCCAGCCCCAAAAAAGCAGTGTCTGATGTGAGAATGTCTAGTTTTCTAATGTAAGCCTTCAAAGGGGTTTCCCGTTTAGGAGGTAAGATGCCACAAGCTGAATTTTTAAGAAGGAAACCTGCAAGTATTTTTAGTTAATCCTTTTAACATTATCGAGAGGGCAAAAAAAAATTGTAATACGCACAATTGATTGAAGTAGAAGCTAAGAAATCATTTATGCAATTTAATTTTAAATAATCTATTTTGAAATGTTTATACTTTATTTAGGGCCAAATACTTTGCTAAGCATAAATTCAGGTTTTACACATGATTGTAAACCAACAGAGCTGATATCAAGATGTGAAGGTCTTTCACGGTATTTTACAGTAAGACTAGTTGATAGAAAACCTAAATTTATCTTACAGTAGTTCAAGTGCTATCATTTTGATTGTCTGAAAGAAGACAGTGCAACTTATGAAGCCACGCTGAATCACAGACAGCAACTTTGGAAGTTCCCAAAGCCACTATCAATTGCAAGGAGTACCACTGAATAACAGCAGTAACTAGGCTTAGAATATTCCACCCATTATCTTAAAGCTTTGATTGTTAGAATTATATTTTAAAAAATAACCTGATATTAATAGGGAGTAAAATATTTAAATGTATTATCAATCTGTTAAGTGCAATCCCATTGTTTCCATAATGAGCATTGATAATGATTCTCTCTGTTAAAAAAAGAAAATAAATTTGATTGCTACATTCCAAACACATTTCAATAGCACAGTACAACTTGATACTGTTGGTGGAAACTGCATGAGGACTGAGATGTTAAATTGCAAGGTTTGTGAAATATCATTATGGAACAAGAGACTGCAGATGCCTACATCCTGAGCAACAAACAATCTGCTGCAGGAACTCAACAGATCGAGACGCATCCGTGGGGAGAATGGAATTGTCATTATTTTGGGTCGAAATCCTGCATTAGGATTTTTAACGCTGCTAATATACAAAGGAGGCTACAAAGAGTGTTGACTTTGTCCAGTCCATCACAGGTACTGACCTCCCCACCATCAAAGGATTTTATAGGAGGTGCTGCCTCAAAAAGGCAGCCAATATCATCAAAGATACACACAACCCTAGCCACGCTCTCATTTCACTACTGAGGTGCAGAATCCTGAAAATCATGACAACATGTTCAAGAGCAGCTTCTTCCCAGTATCCATCAGGCTGTTGAACATTGCACAGCACTAAACATTACCTCAGCAACTATGATCTATGAACTGTGTCTTTGATTGCATTATGGACTTCTGTTTTGCACCACTATAATGATCTAATATACAGTTATTAAGTTATTGTATGATCACATATTTCATTGTGTGTTATTGTATAAATGGGCCTGTTAAGTTGCAGTACGTAAGAATTTCATCGCTGGTACATTTGACAATTAAGCACCTTTGACTCTCGACTCTTGATCATGTCCTGAACTTTCCAGATGGTGGATACTGTTGCGATTGAAGGAACAACTGCTGCACAATGTTAAGAGGGAAATGGGACAGAATGGGAGAAGAATAATGACGACAGAAAACATATTCTCAGACACGATGAAAATGCCACTCCCAATGGACTTGTTGACACTCAGATGTGTGCACAAATTATTCTCTCCTCTGGGTCAATCCAAGCTGATGCACTGCACTGTTTCTTTGTTTGGAGTGGTGTGAATGAGTTTCAAGCCAGTGTATCAATTTTTAAAATGATATGGAATCATTTGCAGGATATTTTAAAAGAACCTCTGTCTCACTGTTGCAATCTTCAAATCATTAAATTATTCAGAGATTTGGCAACATCATTATGGCACATACAGTAACATACAATGTCTTCTAAGGTCACCTTCTGTGGCCAGTCACTTTTTATGGTTCTAGATTATCAATTTTAATAAAATCAGCTTGAACTTCTGAGTTCACCTAACCATGTTCTCCAGAGATGCTATATGACCTGCTGAGTTACTCCAGCACTTTGTGTCATTTTGTGTATTAACCAGTATTTGCAGTTCTTTGTTTCTACAAGTTGTAAATGAATGTTGGCCTGTTGCTGTAGAGAGCTAATTCATTTACAACACATTGTAATGATAAACTAATAAAATACAATATTTATCTGTTTCATTATATTCCAGAGAACCTACATTTATAAACAGATTATCTGCTTTCATACAGAATGAATATATACAATTTGAATTTATATAAAATAAATATTTCCCACCTCGTATTTTTGCACGAGGTGGGAAATATACTCAAATTACATAATGTAGAAAGCTCTACAATGTGATATATATATTGTACAATTGTCTTTTTATACTGAAATATAATACAAATATAATTTTAAATTAAGGTGTCACTCACGAGTCCGTCAAAAGGAGTTGTCAAATTTTCAGTTGTAAATTATAAATATTGAATTGAATTTTCTTTAGATTTTGTTCAGAAACAATTTGCCCGCATTAGGTTTGTAGACACTTTTAAAACTTTATATTTCAGAGTTCTCTAGATTTTTAATCTGGCTGAGACAAATTGATGCTTCCACTGCTAAAGTGGACCATTATCTGACCATTATTTATCACTATTATATTCATCCTAGAATCTAAAAACTCTATTTGCTGTCCATTTTTATAGGAAATCACTTGCTCCTCTCACTTACCTACTGAATAGGGACACTCTCTCCACAGATGCTGTCTGACCTGCTTAGTATTCAAGTTTTTGTTTGATTTTAGATTTTCAGCATCAACTGTGCTTTGTTGTTGTAGGACATGGATAGTTCTCTTTCTCTAAGATGCCCTCATTTTAATTCTTCTAAAAATTATTCCTTGCGCTTTGGGTATCAGTAACAGGCTCTGAATGCATTGCTGATTGAAATATATATTTTGGAAAAGAACAGAGAGCTTTCTTTCTGCACTACATATGGTAAAGTCACCCAATAGGTTGTGGGCAGACCTGGGATTTTACTTTAATGCCAGTGATGGATTGGTGAAATGCATTTGATGTGAGGAGACGATCATGGACATGGACTTTGCACGCACGTATGGTCTTTTACCTTCAACGAGGTGTAAGGCGTGTTACAGCAACAATACACCAATGATGGAGAAGTGGATGTTGATCAGTGGACAAATTGTCTGTCAAATTAACTAGTTTGCTCTGGATGGTGTGAAGGTTCTCGAGTGAGGATGCTATTGCACCATCCGGTCATCTTTCAATCTCATCAAATTCCTATTCCTCTACCATCAATTTCCCTAATTAGCTATTTCTTTGCACTCCATTACCAATTTTAATTACTGTTCACGTTATCTTTGTTATTTTCTATTTCTCTATTTGCCCCATCTCATTGCCAAACATCCAGTTTTATCTTCAACATACATTATCCACCGGTTCCTCAATCTAGCTAAGCCACCCTTCTGATACTGTTTATGTCATTGACGAATATTGCATCGTCAGCATGCTTAGTGTTGTGATTTCTGACTGACAAAGGCCGGTGTTAGGTCTGGTTAATGCAGTTAGTTAACTGGTAAATAAATCCTTTGCTTCAGTTGTAGACATGGATCGGAGTGGCATACTTGGGACCTTATTGGACCAGCAGGTTTTCCAGACTAGCAGATACTGCAACAAACAGGGAAATTATAATGAGGGTTTAGGCGAATGGACAGGAAAAATGGCAAACATTATTTGGTGAGCCAGAAGTTGAATCATTGGGATTTCCATACACCAGTCTCAAAGGATAATGACATACCTGCTGGAACTGATGCTGATCCAGTTACATTGCCAAAACAGCTTGGAAATATTATAATAGATTAACAATAAATTCTGGGGATGAATTCCCAATTTTCCCATCTACCTTGTAATGTCTTGCACTATTTATTTTTGTTCAACTGAACTGTATCCGTTGCTGCAACACTATATATTTTGCACATTGTTTATATTCTCTTTTGCATAACCTGATCAGGCATAATCAGGTCTGGTATGATTTACCTGAACAGCTCACGAAACCAAGGTTTTTTTCCACTGTATTTTTAGTACCTGTGACAATAAAGAGCATAAAAATGAATACAAATAAAATTAAAAGTCACTGTCTGCTTCAAACCTACTTATCCTATAAACACAGAACTCTGACTGATCCCTAGACAGAGATGGAACCCAACATGTTTTGGACAGCAATCAGGTACCTACTAACTGTACGAATTGGCACCAAGTCACAGAGACTTGGAGCAATAAAATTATAAAGCTATACAGAATGGAGAAATGCCCTTTGCCCCACTTGTCTCTGCTAACCAAGTTGGCATTCTAGGTTAGTCCCATTTGCCCATATTTAGTTTTGTTTAGAAACATAGAAACATAGAAAATAGATGCAGGAGGAAGCCATTCGGCCCTTCGAGCCAGCACCGCCATTCATTGTGATAATGGCTGATTGTCCCGAATCAATAACCCGTGCCTGCCTTCTCCCCATATCCCTTGATTCCACTAGCCCCCTAGAGCTCTATCTAACTCTCTCTTAAATCCATCCAGTGATTTGGCCTTCACTGCCCTCTGTGGCAGGGAATTCCTGGTGGTAGATGACATGTGCATGTACCTTTAACATAGTGACCTCACCACTACTAACCACTCCCCACATCACTAGTATAATTACAACCTTCCCACCTAGTGCTCTCTCTCTGGTTCCGATGACAGACCACGAACAGCTAGGGCAGTAAAAGTATGTGTATCATGAATAAACAGTAGTAAAGACACTGTGTGTTATGACCCCTCTTTACATGGTGTCAGAAGTTCGAGGTTGACCAGCTGCACTCCCTCACCTCTTCGGCCGTTATCGGGAGGCTGCGCCGCCACTTCGGAACCTTTGGCACCCCGGCAAGTCTTCAATCGGACAACGGCAGCCAGTTCTCGAGTGCCGAATTTCGGAGTTTCGCTGCCAGCTGGAACTTCCGACACTATACCAGCAGCCCAGAGTACCCACAAAGCAACGGCTTGGCAGAGCTCGCTGTCCGCAGTGCTAAGGATTTGCTGGAACATTGTAGACTGTCCCATTCTGACTTTTACCTGGCCCTCCTCAACCTTCGAAACATTTGCCGCGACACTGCCTTGGGCTCCCCAGCACAACGGCTGATGTCTCGCACTACGAGACCTCCGATCCCGGTGACCCAGCAGTCCCTCGTTCCCTCTGTTCTCCATCCCGCTGCTGTCCAGGAGCGCATTGCCTCAAACAAGAAATCCAAAAGCGCTCCCACGACAAGTCCTGCCGTCCCCTCCCGCCTCTGTTCCCTGGCCAAGTCGTCCGGATGCAGTCCCCCTCCGGTCACCCCAGGCTTGCCATCATCGTCGGTACTGCTGGTTCGCCGCGGTCCTATCTAGTCGACCATGATGGTACTATTTACCGCCGGTCCCGCCAATATCTGCGGCTTGTTAACGAGCCCCCACCGCCGCCTGCAGACCCCTTTTCCCCCCACTGTCTGCCACGTTGCCTGCCCCTCCAGCCAGTCCTCCCTTCGCCTGCCCGTCTTCCCGCTACTGCTCCTGCTTCCCCTGCTCCGTCTCCGTTTTCTCTTTCTCCTCCAGATTCCCCGGTTCGCTCACCCGCGCCTGCTCCTACTCATGTTCCTCCTGCAGAGGGGGGAGATGGCGAGCTGCGTACCCGGACCGGACGGGTGGTCAGGCCGCCTGTCCGTTATGGTGATTTTGCTTAACTGTTTGCTCACCTGCTCGTAGCGTATGAGACGTGGTCGCCCTGTCACTACGGTATTGCTTTTTATTCCCAAGGGGAAGGATGTAGATGACATGTGCATGTACCTTTAACATAGTGACCTCACCACTACTAACCACTCCCCACATCACTAGTATAATTACAACCTTCCCACCCAGTGCTCTCTCTCTGGTTCCGGTGACAGACCACGAACAGCTAGGGCAGTAAAGTATGTGTATCATGAATAAACAGTAGTAAAGACACTGTGTGTTATGACCCCACTTTACAACTGGGTGAAAACGTTTTTTCTCACCTCAGTATTAAATGGCCTCCCCTTTATTCTAAGACTGTGGCCCCTGGTTCTGGACTCGCCCAACATTGGGAACATTTTTCCTGCATCTAGCTTGTCCAGTCATTTTATAATTTTATTTTTTTCTATAAGAAATCCCTTCATCCTTCTAAACTCCAGTGAATACAAGCCTAGTCTTTTCAATCTTTCCTCATATGACAGTCCCGCCATCCCAGGGATCAATCTTGTGAACCTACGCTGCACTGCCTCAATCACAAGGATGTCCTTCCTCAAATTAGGAGACCAAAACTGTACGCAATACTCCAGATGTGGTCTTACCAGAGCCCTATACAATTGCAGAAGAACCTCTCTACTCCTATACCGAAATCCTCTTGTTATGAAGGCCAACATTCCATTAGCTTTCTTCACTGCCTGCTGTACCTGCACGCCAACTTTCAGTGACCGGTGTACAAGGACACCCAGGTCTCGCTGTACCTCCCCCTTACATAACCTAACCCCATTGAGATAATAATGTGCCCCCTTGTTTTTGCCACCAAAGTGGATAACCTCACATTTATCTATATTATACTGCATCTGCCACGCATCTGCCCACACACTCAACCTGTCCAGGTCACCCTGCAACCTCCTAACATCCTCTTCACAATTCACACTGCCACCCAGCTTTGTGTCATCCGCAAACTTGCTAATGTTGCTCCTAATTCCCTCTTCCAAATCATTAATATATATGGTAAACAGTTGCGGCCCCAACACCGAGCCTTGCAGCACTCCACTCGCCACTGCCTGCCATTCTGAAAAGGACCCATTTACTCCTACTCTTTGCTTCCTGTCTGCCAACCAATTTTCTCTCCACGTCAACCCCCCCAAAACCATGTGCTCTAATTTTAGTCACCAGTCTCTTGTGCGGGACCTTATCAAAGGCTTTCTGAAAGTCTAGATACACTACATCCACTGGCTCCCCTAACAAATTTTATTTGTCACATCCTCAAAAAATTCCAGAGGATTAGTCAAGCATGAATTTCCTTTCATAAATCCATGCTGACGAACTAATCCTTTTACTGCTATCCAAATGCCCCATTATTACCTCTTTAATAATTGACTCCAGCATCTTTCCCACCACCGAAGTCAGGCTAACTGGTCTGTAATTCCCCATTTTCTCTCTCGCTCCTTTCTTGAAAAGTGGGATAACATTAGCTATTCTCCAATCCACAGGAACTGATCCTGAATCAATTGAACAATGGAAAATGATCACCAATGTGTCCACTATTTCTAGAGCCACCTCCCTGAGGACCCTGGGATGCCAGTCCATCAGGCCCCGGGATTTATCATTCTTCAGTCCCATTAGCCTACCCAATACTATTTCTCGCCTAATGAAAATTTCTTTCAATTCCTCGACCCCCTTAGATCCTCTGTCCTCCAGTGCTTCTGGGGGATTGTTTGTGTCTTCGTTAGTGTCCTTCTTTATATTCCTGGCCAGCTTCCCTTCGTACTTCATCTTTTCAGCCCTTATTGCCCGTTTTCTTTCCTCATGTTGTCATATGAAAGTTTCCCAATCATCAGGCTTCCGGCTACTCTTTGCTGTGTTATACATCTTTACTTTTAGTTTTATTCTATCCCTAACTTCTCTTGTCAGCCACAGTTGTCTCCTACTCCCCTTAGAATCTTTCTTCCTTTTTGGAATGAAATGATCCTGCGTCTTCCGGATTATGCCCAGAAATTCCTGCCGTTGCTGTTCCACCGTCATTCCTGCTAGTATCTCTTTCCAGTCTACCTTGGCCAGCTCCTCTCTCATGCCTTCATAATCCCCTTTGTTCTTAGCTTAGAGATACAGCACAGAAACAGGTCCTTCGGTCCACCGAGTCCGCACCGACAGAGATCCCTGCACACTAATACTATCCTACACACACTGGGGACAATTTACACTTATACTAACCAATTAACCTACAAACCTGTACGTCTTTGGAGTGTGGGAGGAAACCGAAGATCTCGGAGAAAACTCACGCGGTCGTGGGGAGAACTTACAAACACCATACAGACAGCACCTGTAGTCGGGATCAAACTCGGGTTTTCGGCGCTGCAAGGCAGAAACTCTACCGCTGTGCCACCTATTCAAAGTAATGGATTGCGATAACATTCTGCAAGAACATCCAAGAAGCAAGTTAATTGAAAAAATGTGTTCAACAAGTAGACAAGCAGAAAGATGTCACATCATGACTAATCTTACCAAGAAAAATATACTTTATGGGTGCATTCTTCCAACAGAGTATAAAACAGGAGACATATAAATAAAACGTTTAAATGCATAATTTTCAGCGATATTATTGAATGCATTTTGATATTGGTTTGAACTAAAATGCAATAAAGACGGTAAAATAATGTCAATTAAATAACTCATTAGTGAAATCTAACCAAATCTATTTAAAATGTAAACCAATAAAAAGGTGATTTCAATCATTGGAAAGGAATAATCAGATGAATATATCTTCATTATGTTTACCACATACTCTGATATACTATCACCAGCAGAATCAGGGAGCTTATTTGAAGCTGGTAACTCGGCAAGCCTGAAGCATTGTTAAGAGTTGGTGCAGACCAGCAGGCAAGCTGAAGACTGGTCAGAGAGGCAGATGAGAGCCTTGGAGGCAACACACCATCTGGAGCTGTCGAAAAGCATGGAAGAATTAGAGCAGAGAAAACTGCAGAGAACATATGCTGAATGGATGCAAAACATTCCACAAACCAAAGATAAATCCTAGGGACTGCCTGCAATGCTATTCTGTCAGAAATCTTCCAAGATATCCTGTATATCAATTTTCTAACAGCATTACGAAACTAATCATATTTTAATAATGGAAATGCTGTTTTATTTGTAATCAATATAGCACTTCAGCTTTTAAGGTTTAGTTGACTATTGAATATATTTTATGCCCTGCCCTAAACCTATTTCATAATCACAATACAATACACATTCTGATATAAAATAAGTTTTACTTTTGCATGTGAAATATTTGTATTGAGAGTTCAAATTACCCATAAACATTGTTACATCAAGGTGTGAAAAAGACACAATATCTGCTATATTGTAACATGCTATAATTGTTAGCATATGATTTACCATGTGGATGTTTTGCCCGCTTGAAAATGCAACTGCGGTACAGGGAAGTAAGAGATGATCGCTGTTTTTACTACTAGTTATATGATAAGCACTTTTAGCTAGTACACTAGCTTCAAATGCTAAGACTGGCCTGAAACTTGTATTTTATTTTACTGCACGTTTCAGTTTTATATCATCTAAGTAACTGTTTTATATCATCTAAGTAACTAAGTATCTTAAATTCTTGTTAAGACAGATATTGCATATTTGTTTTGTTTCTCGGTGTCCATGAATATGATGCATTATATAAGAATGCACTCATATTGAAAATCTATAACATATTGCTCATAGTATGTCACTTGCCTTCAAAACATGTGTATCATACTTCATGAGGAGCCAAATTAGGATGATACTTGCAGCCAAAGCTTATGAAGACAGTGTAAAAACCACACAATGCGCTGGAGTAACTCAGTGGGTCAGGCAGCATCCCTGGAGAATATGGAGAGGAGACTTTTCAGGCTGAGACCCTACTTCAGACATTATTGTGGCGACAGTACATTGTCTAAATTATATTTGTACAACAGAGGATGTTGGTTAAATACATTAGCTGGCTTTGTAAGATTACTCACTTTGCAGATGAGGCTGGTTCAGCATGATATGAGAAAGGTGGGAGATCAGATCACAACGTTTGACAAGAAAACAGATATCAAACAAAAGTACAACTTATTCTAACATAACATAGTTTTCTGCACACTGGTATTGTATTGTATTGTGTAATGGCCTGATTGTATTCACCATGGTATGATTTGACTGGATTGCATGCAAACAACGTTTTTCGTTGTATCTTGGTACATGTGAAAATAATAAGCCAACACCAATACCAAAGTGATGCACTGGTACCTGCAGCTTGGAGTGGAATTTTACAGCTGCAGCAGGAAACAGGCCCTTTGGCCCAGAGTCCATGCTGACCATTGATCACCCATTCATACTAGTTCCATGTTATTCCATCTCCGTATCCACTCCCTACACATTAAAGGCTTTTTTTTTTTTTACAGAGACCGATAAACCTATAAACCAGCACATCTTTAGGATGTGGGAGGAAATTGGAACACCCGAAGGAAACCCACGTCATGACAGGAAAATGTACAAATTCCACATTAACGGCAACCTAGGTCTGGATTGAGTCCAGGATTATTATACTTAATTACACAACATATAACCATATAACCATATAACCATAACAGCCCGGGAAACAGGCCATCTCGGCCCTTCAAGTCCGTGCCGAACTTTTTATTTTTTTATTTAATTTTTATTTTTTAATTAAAAATAAATACTTCCCCCTAGTCCCATCTACCTGCACTCAGAACATAACCCTCCATTCCTTTCCCGTCCATATACCCATCCAATCTATTTTTTTTTTTTTTTTTTTTTTTTTTTTTTTTTTTTAATTTTTATTTATTAGAAGTACATTACATCACAGCCACATACATTAATACTCGTCATTTATATCTTCTTACAATTAATGTACTCCCTTTATTTATTTTTTTTACACTAAAGAAAGAAAAGATTGAAAGAGAGAAGAAAGTGAAGGAAAAAGTGCAAGTGTAGAAAAGTGTAAGAAAATGTAACAACAAAAAAAGGACGAGGACCCTATGAGAGCGAAATTAAAAACAAAAAGAAAAAGAGTTAAGAAATAGGCCCTAAGAAAAGAAAAGAGAGAGAGAAAAAAAGAAAAACAAATGTTTTTTTTGAGCATCACGTAAATAGGACATACCAACTCTTCAACTATCATCCCCCCTTACCCGACCTCAATTTTTTATTTTTTTAAAGTACTTTTGCACCCTATGTTTGTAATAATTCTATAAATGCAGACCACGTCAGGTGGAAGTGATCTGGTTTACCTGCTAGGAGGAGTCTTTATCTCTTCAAGGTGTAGTGTTTCAACATATTTGAAATCCACATATTTATAGTTGGTATTGGAGCCTTCTTCCAAAATTTTAGAATTAGCTTTTTTCCAGTTATTAACCCATAATCCATTAATTTCTTTTGAAACACATTTAGTTCTGGATCATCTTCCGTTATTCCGAAGATAATCCATTCTGCTTTGGGTATCAGTCTTGTTTTAAATAACTTTGTAAAGATTTCAAAAATTTCATTCCAAAATTTTTGAATTTTTGTACAGAAGACGAATGAGTGCGCTATAGTTGCTTCTTGGGATTGACATTTATCAACAAATAGATGATACGTTTGGGAAAATTTTATGGAATTTTAGTTTTCGAATAATATAATCTATGTAAAATTTTAAATTGTATTAAAGTGTGTCTTACATTAATCGAACATTTATGTACTTTTAATAAGTATTCATTCCAACTTTCCTTTGAAATTTTAATAGCTAACTCTTGTTCCCAGTCTCTTCTGATACCCTCCGTAGATGGTATTTGTACATTTAAGATAATATTGTACAAATATGATATTAAGTTTGTTGATTCCGCTTTTGTCTGCATTGCCTCGTCCAGTACATCTGCTGGGTTATTATGATGATCTTTTATATATTTTTTCAAATAGTCGCATATTTGAAAGTATTTAAAATATTGATTATTTCCGAGTTTATATTTTATTTGTAATTGTTGAAATGAAAGTAATTTTCCAGTTTCATACAAGTCACCAAGCGTTTTAATTCCTAGTCTATCCCATTGTGTATAAGCTTTATCTATAATAGAAGGACTAAACGAAGGGTTATTGACTATAGGTAATAAGAGTGATAAGTTTCTTAATTTTAAATTTTGTTTTATTTGTTTCCAAATACGGATTGTACTATGAATAATTGGGTTCTTATTATAGTTTATGTTATTCAATTTCATTGGAGAGAGGAGGATCGCTCCAATGTTTCTAGAGGAGCAATCCTCTTTCTCCATTACAATCCAGTCTACTTGCTGGGCGGAGTTATCCATCAGTTGAATCATGTTTTTAATATTTACTGACCAATAATAATACATAAAATTGGGTAGTGCTAGACCCCCCAATACTTTAGATTTATTCAGATGGGTTTTTTGTATTCTATGTGATTTATAGTCCCATATAAAATTAGTGATATCTGAGTCGAGTTTTTTAAAAAACTTCTTAGGTAAGTATATAGGAATTGATTGAAATAGGTATAAAATTTGTGGTAAAAAGATCATTTTTATTGCGTTTATTCGGCCTATTAAAGACATCGGAAGCGTTTTCCAGAATTTAATTAATGTATTCAGTTTATTAAGTAGGGGGTCAAAATTTGCCCTGAGCATACCTTGATATGCTCTGGTAATTTCGATTCCCAAATATTTAAATTTTTCTGTAGCTATTTTAAAAGGGAATTTTAAAAGATGTGTTGAATCTTTCGGTTTTATTGACATAATTTCACTTTTATTCCAATTTATTCTATATCCAGAAAAAGATCCGAAGTCTTCAATTAAATTTAATATATTTGGTATAGTGATTTGAGGTTTTGTAATATACAATAATATATCATCCGCGTATAAAGATATTTTATTATATGAGTCTTTAGTATTATATCCATGAATATCAGGGTGTATTCTAATTTTTTCTGCTAGCGGTTCAATAATGAGAGCAAACAGCTGTGGTGATAATGAGCATCCTTGTCTATTTCCCCTTGATAGTTGAAATTTCGAGGATAATATGTTATTAGTAAGTATTCTAGCTGTAGGTTTGTTATATAGTAACTTAATCCATAAAATAAAATTCTCTCCCAGTTGAAATTTTTGTAATACTTTATCCATATAATTCCATTCTACTTGATCAAATGCTTTTTCAGCATCCAGCGAAATAATTGATAATTCTTGATCTTCAGATTTGTGTGAGTGCATTATGTTGAGTAGACGTCTCATATTATTAGAAGAGTATCTCTTAGGGATAAACCCTGTCTGATCTGGGTTTATTAATTTACTAATGTATTTACTTAATCTTCTGGCTAATGTTTTCGCTAATATTTTTTGATCTGTGTTTAACAATGCTATAGCTCTATATGAGCCAGGTTCTTCTAAATCCTTATTTTTCTTAGGTATTAATGTAATCGTTGATTCCGCTAATGTATCAGGTAGTATTCGTTTTTTAAAAGCGTATTGGTACATTTTTTGTAATCTTGGTATTATTTTATCATAAAAGTTTTTATAAAATTCATTAGTAAATCCATCAGGGCCTGGTGTTTTTCCATTTTTTAGTGAGTTTATTGTATCTTCTAATTCCTTAATTGAGATTTGTGCACCCAGTTCCTCTTGTTCCTTCAGCTCTAACTTTGGAAGATTACAGGTATCCAAGAACTTTGTGATATTATTGGAATCAATTATCATTTTAGATGTATACAAATTCTCGTAAAATTGCGCAAATCTTTTATTAATATCCTTCGGTGTTGTTAATAATTCCCCTTTATCTGATTTGATCTTTGGTATAGTATGTTCCTTTTCTCGTTTTTTTAGCTGGCGAGCCAAAAGTTTATGCGGTTTATCCCCAAATTCAAAGTGCTCTTGTTTTGTAATTTGAAAAAGTCTTATAAGTTTGGCAGATAATAATTTATTTAATTTAAATTTTAAAATTATTATTTTATTATGTTTATCTATTGTTGGATCTTTAGCATTATCTATATCCATTTGTCTAATAAGTTCTTCTAACTGTCTTTGTTCATTCTTATTCTTTTTATTTTGAAAAGCTTGATATGAAATTATAATACCCCTAATGTATGCTTTAAAAGATTCCCAAAGTAAAGTAGGCGATATATCTGAAGTATCATTTGTTTGAAAAAAGACCTCCATTTGTTCTTTTAAATATATACTCGCTTGTGGATCTTTTAAAATTTGAGAGTTAAATCTCCAGAATGAATTATTCTTAGACAATCCTTCCAGTTTTAAAAAGAAAGTTAGTGGAGAATGGTCTGAAATTGAATTTGTATGATATATTGCATTAGATGTTTGGGGGATTAATTTTGTATCCAGCAGAAAGTAGTCTATACGTGAGTATGTCTTATGTACCATTGAGTAAAACGAATATTCCCTGCCAGTTGGATTCACAATTCTCCAAACATCTGCTATATTAGTGTTGTTTATGTAGGTATTGAGGAGTTCCCCAGTTTTCGATTTCATATTCCCTCTCTGTTTTTGACTTGATTTATCTAAGTACGGGTCTAAAACACAATTAAAGTCTCCGCCTATTATAACATTTTGATAGTTTGACTCTGCAATTATATTGAAGATTTTATTGAAAAAGTGGGGGTTATCAAAGTTAGGGGCATATATATTTACCAAAGTAAGTGGAGTGTCATGGATTTCTCCATTAACTATTAGGTATCTCCCTTCTATATCTGTTATAATATTCTTTGCTTTAAATGGTATACCTTTTCTTATGATAATTGACGTGCCTCTAGATTTTGAAGTGAATGAAGAGTGGTATGTTTGACCTATCCATTTCGCCCTCAGCCTAACTTGGTCCTGAGGTTTTAGGTGTGTTTCTTGTAGGAAGGTAATGTCAGAATTATACATTTTTAGCTGAGCTAATATCTTACCCCTTTTGATAGGTTCATTAATACCTCTTATATTCCAACTACAAAATGAGACTCCTCCTAGGTTCTTTTGTGTGGTGTCATGCATTTTGAATAATTATAGTACCTTTGAATCTTGTGGTGCGTCCATATCCCAGGTCTTTAGGTATTGGGGGAGTTTTTGAATTATTAACTTTTGTTGGTATGTCCATATTATTCTTATCACTAAACACAAAACACAAACAAGTGATTTTATGTAATAAAAAAAAAACTAAAAAAGTGAGGCTACAGTGTCTATAGTCGGCACTGTAGCAAGTGACCCACCTGTAGGTGGGAAAAAACCTTATTTTGACTTCCATTGCGTTGTTGCTCAACTCGCTCCGCTCTCTTAGTTAATCATAACATATTAAAATATTAAAACGAGGCCTCACATTCATATATATAATACAATTTTACCCTGATATTTCCTTATAACATATATATATATCAGAGTTTAATTATTAAACCAATATTTTTGATTTCAATAAGAATCAGCTGTTGGTTGAAGGGGTTAACGAGACGTGCTCCTGGACATAAGCCAGGAGCTCGTTTCTCATCCCCTCCTCCCGCTTATAGACAAGGTTACAATTTATTAAAAATTCATATTAGTATGTTAGTTCATTATTTTTTTGTTTTTTTTGTTAGTATTCTAATCTAACCTGCATAACTTTTAAAGTTGTTAATAGGATAAGTTCTTACAATTGGTTATAACATTTTAATCAATCTATTTTTAAAGGATAACATCGAACCTGCCTCCACCACTTCCACTGGAAGCTCATTCCACACAGCTACCACTCTCTGAGTAAAGAAGTTCCCCCTAATGTTCCCCCTAAACTTCTGTCCCTTAATTCTCAAGTCATGTCCCCTTGTTTGAATCTTCCCTACTCTCAATGGGAAAAGCTTATCCACGTCCACTCTGTCTAACCCGCTCATAATTTTAAAGACCTCTATCAAGTCCCCTCTTAACCTTCTGCGCTCCAACAGTGTGTGAAGTTTCATTTAATTTCAAGCTTATATGCAAAACTCGAGCAGTAAAAAATAAATAAGAATGGGAAGGACCAGAAGAGGTCCACATCAGTTTGAAAAGGTTGCCAATCGCTGGCATCAAAAGGCTTGAGAAACGTTGATCTATAATATTCATGCACTGTGCCATCCGTTTTACACAGCTGATAAAGAGGAAAACCATTCATTCCCGTAACTGCAGATTAAGGAAAGTGGTAAAGAAAGGTAAGTTGTGGGTGTTGTACGCAGTTCATGGGATGAAGAATGGTGATGGATGAAGAAGAAAAAACACAATGAGAGCAGTGTAGGAAATGGAGCATTGTGCCGGTCGTTGTGTTGGGGGATGGAGAAAATTCGGACTTTGAGGGTATAGTCATCCAATTTGTGGAGGACATGGGAATATCATGCCTCATTCTTCTAAATTTAAGACAATATGGGTGCAGCCTGATTAGTATCTCCCCATAGTGGAAAACCTTCATCTTAGACTGGAGTACCTTTGCTGGACTACCTCAAATTGGCGAGGATACCAGACCTGTACATAATACTCCACGTGTGGTCTCTCCAAGACCTTATGTAGTTGCACTCTTATACTCTGATCCACTTACAATTAAGGCCAACATACCATTTGTCTTAGACACAAAATGCTGGAGTAACTCAGATGATTTGGGTCAAGACCTTGTATTTCAGCAACACATATTTCACTTGGGCAGCTTACACCCCAGCAGTATGAATATTGACTTCTCTAACTTCAAGTAACCCTTTCTTGCCCACTCTCTCCACCCACCCCCTTCCTAGTTCTCTGACCAGACTGACTGTCCACGATTAAATGTTATCTTTGTATGCTTCGTTGTCGTCTTCTCCTGGTTAACAATGATCTATTCTACATTTTCCTGACCCTCATCCCCTTTGATGTCTCGTTTTCACACCTTACACTTCCTTATCTCTGCATCTACCTCTCTCCTGACTCTCAGTCTCAAGAAGGGTCTCGTTCCGAAACGTCACCCATTCCTTCTATCCAGAGATGCTGCCTGTCCCGCTGAGTTACTCCAGTATTTTGTGTCTATCTCCAGTGTAAACCAGCATCTGCAGTTCCTTCCTAAACATACCATTTGTCTTCCTAATTGCTTGCTGCATCGATATGTTAACATTCAATGATTCTTGTATCAGGACATTCAAGTGCATCAAAATCTTTCAATGTCACTACTTAAGGAAAAAACATCACCTTCCTGATTTTTTAAAATAAAATTATGACTCCACAAAAATAGTGGTTAATGCAGAACATTATGGCCAAATCAATCTGCCTTGATTGTGAGAATAATTCATAACAGGTAATTAGGGAAGACTTAGAAAGGCACAGGCTGTTCATATCAGTAAGAAGTCTGTAACGAACAAGTCTGAATAATTGAAAATATTATTTGAAGCAGATGACAAAGACTCCAAAAGAGATGGAAAGGAATGCTGAATATATGGATTTTCAGATGATATTTGATATAAAAATACAATATATGATACCATGCTACAAAAAATAATGCACCCGCATTGAAAGGAATGCAAGTGCTTTGAATGATTAACAAAAAAGCTAAATGTATGTTTTCACAATGGTGGGATGCATGTGCAGCCAACAATTAGGATACTGGGACTTCAATTGGTTTCCATACAGATAAAAAACAATTGATATAGAAATCTGCGAGGAAACCAAAGCTATAGAACTAGCAAATTATTATCAGGATGCAAGTAACTTTAATAAGTGAAAAATAGGATGGTGAAGTGAGGAGGTGTGAAGTGCAAAAGGAAACACGTTAAAATAACCGCTATTTATGAGCTTGCTTTGTATTGTGAAAAACAGCATGGAGATCATGTCACCAAGGTAAGTTTGCAGTTCTGTCAAGGCAAAGAAGCTACGGCTTCTGGATTACACGCGATAAAGATCTGCTTCTATGTACAATTGTTAAATTACTGCAAGAGTATGCAATATTCGAGGATGCAAAATATGCTTTCTTTGAATTCCCCAGTTCTTGTCTCCACTGCAATAATCCCACACATTTGCTAAATCCTTTAGAGCTATCCAGAATCTTGATGTGACATAAAGTGACTTAAATTTGCCTGTGTTCCAGATGTGTTTATACGTCCACCCTGATTCTGTAACGCACTTGCTCCACTTCCAAATCCTGTCTCCTAACAATGCGTTAAGTATTACCTCAGCCATATCTAACACTGTGGGAGAATCGATAAGTCTTTTCTGTGTGGGATCTTTAATACTGAAGTCACGCATATTTTACCCTCAACAATAAATCTGGAGGAGTTCCTATATCAAGAAAACCAACGTTTTAATCATCTACTTTTCAGTCAGAGGTCCTTTTTATGCAAGTGCAAGACCGTTGGAAAGAAGTTGCTATCAACCAAATCAATATATAGTGCTATCGTTGTGATGTATTACAATCAGTGACACTGCTGATTGATGGACTAATGTCAGGGCAAAGATCAGTATGCTGGGTCACAGCAGAATGTAGCTAGGATAATGATCAGAGAGCTGTGAGAAAACTAAGACAGAAATCAAAGAACAAGGAAACATATATTTTAAAAGAATCACAGCTGCAAGAAGGAGATCAGAGAGCTGGATAGAATGAGATATAGTCGAGGCAATAATTGGGCAGTCACTTCAGATTGAAATAACAAACAGTGGTAGCAAAATAAAAAGTACAATACTACTAAATTTATATTTAAAAGTATTAACAGAATGGATGTTATGTCATGGTGGGAGTATTAGGAGTTGCCACCCAAACATTGATTGAAATTACAAATTTTAACCATGTTTCTAGAAGCCGAGAAAAGAGTGAAGTGGCATAAGGTTTTGCCAGAAGAACTGAACTTTGTGTAAAACCACCCGAGCATCTTCTGCCAGTGTTACACAAACAAAGGCGGAGATGCAATGAAGTATTAAGGTCGCTAGGGAGGATTGCAGGCACAAGAAAGCTTCTTGGAGAATTGCAACCACTCCAGGTTATCCTTCATTTGCTCTTATATTTGCTGTTTCCGCTGTGAAACAGCACAGAAACAGGCCCTTCGGCCCACCGAGTCCATGCCAACCACTATCCTGCACATGCTTGGGACAAGTTTACAATTTTACCAAGCCGATTAACCTACAAACCTGTGTGTCTATGGAGTGTGGCAGGAAACCAGAGTTCCCAGAGAATACCCATAAAGGTCATGGGGAGAACGTACAAACTCCATACAGACAGCACCTGTCGTCAAGATTGAACCCGATCTCTGGCACCGTAAGGCAGCAGATCTACTGCTGCGCCACCATGCTGTTCCATTTGAATTTATTGCAATAGTATGAGGTCCAAAAGTGTCAAAAATAACATGTACCCCACTGAAATTACCAGTGCTGTGGAGATCCAAGGGAGATGGATCTCAGTAAATGTTCAGAAATGTACGGCGGATATATCTTTGATTTACACTCAGAAAGTCAGGAACAGTCTGCATGAATGTCTTTATTTCTACATTTAATTCTCTGATCAAAGCTTTTGACAAGAGATTCCACACAAGTAATGGTAATTGGCCCCTTTATCTGAAGGGGGAGTTCTGCATTGAATCCTGTGGGAAATGTTTACAAACCTGCCAACGTTACATACCTTTGCAGGAGGAGAAACAATAATCTGAACTAAAATTCCTCTGGATCTGGAGAAACAAAAGACAACTGATAGGATCCATTGCTTATAAACAAGTAAAACTATTTCCATGGAGAAGAGTTCTAACCTAAAACTTTGCCTATTAATTTCCTTCCACAGATGCTGCCTGACCCATTGAGTTCCTCCAGCACTTTGTGTTTTGCTCATGATTCAAGCATCTACAGTTTATTTTGTCTCCAAAACTAATTCCATTGTGCATGCATTGTATGCATTTTATAGATCTTTCAGGACATATTGCCACTCTAACACAATCAAATTTAGAACAGTTTCTAGCTTGTGGGGGGAAAAAAGAACAGTGAGTAAAAAATCCCTCGTAGCTGCAGATTGACCTTTTGCTGGGAGGTGAGATTATGAAATAACATCCCTATTATATCACCATGTATCACTTGTACAACGTAGTGGTAAAATCCAACTAAAATTTCTTCTGGAAATATTTAGACCAATTTGTCTGATGTTTGCAACCTCCTTGACTGGGCATTTCTTTAATGCTTTTTTGGCAGATACATTTTTACATCATATTAAAGTTACTTTTTTGCACAATTGTACATACAAGATTAGTTGTGGAATGTATGAGTACGATCTTGCTTGATCCAGCCTGGTGCCCACACCATGTGGTTCTGTTTATTTGTTTGGTCCTGTGCTTCAAAGTGAGTAGGGGCATCCCCAAGCGACATCTAGGTTACAGGAGACTGAGGTTCAGACCCTGCTCATCCTCATGGCTGAATGACAATGACAGCTCACTGCTGTGAGAAGCCACTTTGTTGCTTCTAATGATCACTGTTTAAAAAAAAAAACAGCGTGGAAACAGGCCCTTTGGCCCACCGAGTCCGCACTGACCATCGATCCCCGCACATTAACACAATCCTATACTAGGGATAATTTGTATATGTAGACAAAGCCAAATAACCTAAAAAACCTGTACGTCTTTGGAGTGTGGGAGGAAATCGAAGTTCTCGGAGAAAACCCACGTAGGTCACAGGGAGAACATACAAACTCTGTACAGACAGCACTGTAATGATTGATTATTAATCAGTGATGATTAGAGACACTTTATAGAAGTTCAAAAGTTAGTAAGTAAAATGATAATTTTACTTTAAAATATGTTTGGGTGGTAAAAAATCAATTAAACCATTTATAGGACAAAGGACATTTATTGTCACATACACCAATTGGTGCAGTGAAATTTGAGTTACCATGCAGCACACATATAAGATAAACACAACACTATAGAATTTAACATAAAGCATAATAACATCCCCCCACAGCGGAATCAACGTTTCCCACTGTGAGGGAAGGCAACAAAGTTCAGTCATCTTCCTCTTGTTCACCCGTGGTCAGGGCCTATTGAGGCCTCCGCAGTCGCCGCAACGGCGGCCCGATGATTCAGGCCCTCTCGCCAGGAAGATCGGATGAGCGCAGCTCCTGCATCGGAATGGAAGAACACGCTCAGCGGCTTGGAGTTTCCGAATCGGCCGCTTGTTACCGGAGACCGCGGCTTCCGAAGTCCATAGTCCGAGCTGGGCGGAGCTCCAATACTGGCGATCCTCAGCGAAAGATCCCAGGCCTCCGCGATGTTAAAGCCAGTGCCGCCCGCAGCTGGAAGCTCCGCAGATCACAGCTCCACGGTGTTAAAGTCGGGAGGGAGGCCCAACACTCCGAAGCTCCAACACGGCGATCCCGGTAAGGCATCGCTCGCTCCGCGATGGAATCCAGTGCTGCGCCGCTGCTGAAGCTCTGGCCGTTCTCCGGTAGGAAAGGCCACGCCAATCCAGATGGTAGGCCGCGCGCGAGGGGGGGGCGAAAATGCGGCTCAGAGAAAAGACACACCCTTGACCAGGTAGTGGCTGAGAAGACGGTTTCCCCCTCCCCCCCCCACCCCCACATAAAAATGACTAAAAGACTTAAGTAAAATAAAGACAAATAAAGTATTTAGAGTCATAGAGTCGTACAGCATGAAAACAGGCTCTTCGGACCAAATTACCCATGCTGACCAACATGTCCAATCTACAACAATCCCACCTGCTTGCATTTGGCCCATGTCCCTCCGAACCTATCCTATCCATGTACCAGTCCAAATATTTATTAAACATAGTGGTGGTACCTGTCTCAACTACCTCCTCTGGCAGCTCATTCCATTTATCTACCACCCTTTTTTATAAAAATGGTTGCACCTCGTGTTCCTATTAAATCTTTCCCCCCTCACCTTCAACCCATGTCCTCTGATTCTTGATTCTCCTACTCTGAGCAAAAGACTCTTGTGCATTTACCCCATGTATTCATCTCATGATCTTATATACTTCTACAAGAACACCCCTTATCCTCCTGCAATCTGGTGCCTTTTCAACAAAGTTCACAACTCATTCATATGAAATGCCATCCCAGAGTAAAGTTGGGGGCTAGTTGTGAAGTGCATCCAGGTCAACCTATTGTTCTCCTGGCCGAGTCCAGCAGCGGAGCAGTGAAGCTGAAGCTTTGGCATCTGACGATCAACTTAGTTCTGCTTTGAGTCAAAATTAGGAATGAAGAACCCACATGGTGGCCAGCTGACAGGTCTCTATGGAATCATCAGCTGAAGAACAACACAATCTGACTCCATTGATTCTTTTGTGTGAGTAAATTCAACAAATTCTAATGAGCTTTGTCTGAAGAGAGGTCTCGACCCGAAATGTCACCCATTCCTTCTAACCAGAGATGCTGCCTGACCCGCTGAGTTACTCCAGCATTTTGTGTCTATCGTTGTTTACTGGTTAGTTGCCCTGATCTATTTCCCTCATTCTTTAAACGGTTCACCATGTCACAAAAGAATCATCAGTAAAGCAGGCTTTCCTCCACCCCACTCCTACTATTATCCCTTCATTGAGGGGGGGTGGAGGGGGAGAACAATGGACAATGGGGAGGGAGGGAGAACAAAAGGAGGTGTTACGTGCTTTGTAACCTTGTCTGCACTGTATGTGGCCGCTATTTGTATACAATGGGCATGCAAGCAAACAAAGTATTCTTAAAGGATTCCATTCCATACCTTCTTTTCCAAATGTCAGCTGTACTGATGTACTGAATGTTATTTATTGCAATTATTTATCATAGGGAAACTAATGGGTAGTTTCCCATTAATTATGTCATAAATATAATGGGTATATTATTACCATAATATGCTTTTTTCCCTCTGGCAGTATTGTCATACATGTCGAACTTTCTAATTTCTTTTCTTCACCTGGAAAAACCTGACTATCAGCACACATGTTAACAAAAGGACAATCATTGCACATTTTCAAAACTCTTTTAAATCAGCGGTGAGAATATGCAGAGGACATGTGTATGCTTTTCTGCTAATAGCTTCCACTGGGTAAAGCACCTCAGCAGGAGTACAAAATTAGAAGAAAATACTCGTTATCGATAAATGTGCTTCTGAAAATTTACAGGGAACTTGAGCTGCCACCCATGAAGGCAAGCAATATACAAACTAAAAAAAAATGCATTCATTACACAAAGATAGGGGAGAGAGGTCTCTTAATCAGTGATTTGATCAGTAAATTAAAAGAGCACCAAAACCATCAATCATTATTGGATTCACCTCAGTTATATTTTAGATGGCTCGTCTTGTGAAGGAGCAAATTAAATTGACCTCGAAATGAAACAATAACAAAAGCTTAAAATATGAATTACAGTTTTGAACAATATGATAGCTGAATTTTATTTTATTTAGTTCATAAATGCATTAACATATGAGTGCTTGACAGCACTGGGCCTGTACTCGCTGGAGTTTAGAATAATGAGGGGGGACCTCATTGAAACATACAGAAAGTGAAAGGCTTGGATAGAGTGGATGTGGAGAGGATGTTTCCATTAGTGTTAGAGTCTAGGGCTAGAGGTCATAGCCTCAGAATTAAAGGACGTTCATTTAGGAAGGAGATGAGGAGGCATTTCTTTATACAGAGGGTGGTGAATCTGTGGAATTCATTGCCAGGGAAGGCTATGAGCAATTAGATTTAATTTGCGATTCCTAATCATTGTGTAAATTAGAGACTATAAATAACAGGCAAAGCTGGTTTCTTGAGTGAAATACAAACAGAAAATGCTGGAAATTACAAATTATGCAGCATTTTGTGATGAGAAAGGTAAAGAAACTGTTTCTCCCTCCTCAGATGTTTCATTTTCCATATGCAAATGTCAGTTAAAGAATTCAGGCTGGTTTTGCTGTCTTCTCTACTTTGCCCATGAACGGGGCATTCTCAAAGGAGTGGAGCAGAGTCTCCACCGACAATAGCCCAGGTTCAATGTACTAATCTTAGTGAAGCTGCATCGTATTTCAGTTTCCCAGCATTAAATGCAGATGGCATTCAATGAAGTTGTCAATATATTCACAGCAGGGTCACTCTGTAACTCAACAATGAATAGACTGACAGTAAGCTGATGCAAAACCTTAGAGGACAAAACCATTTTCCCAACAGAGCTTCCGCATCCCCCTAGAGTCAGAGTCATAGTGATACAATGTGGAAACAGGCCCTTCAGCCCAAAGTGCCCACACCAACCAACATGTCCCAGCAACACTAGTCCCACTTCCCTGCATTTGGCCCATATCCCTCTAAACCTGTCTTATTCATACACCTGTCCAAATGCTTCTTAAATGTTGTGATAGCCTCAACTACCTCCTCCAGCAGCTCATTCCATGCACCCACCACTCTTTGTGCAAAAAATGTTTCCGTCAGGTTTCTATTAAATGTTTCTCTCTTCATATTAAACCTATGCGATCTGGTTCTCTATTTCCCTACACTGGGCAAGAGACTCTGTGCATCTACCCAATCTAGTCCTCTCGTGATTTTATACACCTTATGAGATCACTCCTCATCCTCTTGTGCTCCAGGGAATAGAGTCTCAGCCAACTCAAACTCTCCCTTTAGCTCAGACCCTTGAGTCCTGATGACATCATTATAAATCTCCTCATCCTTTCCAACTTACCATCTTTCCTATAACATGGTGCCCAAAACTGAACACTATACCTTAAATGCGCTCTCACCAACATCTTATATAACTGCACCAAGACCTCCCAATTTCCACACTCAATACTCTGACTGATGTAGGCCAATGTGCCAAAAGCCTTTTAGGCCACCCTATCTACCTGTGACACCACCTTCAAGTAACTACAGTATTGTACCTGCACTCCTAGATCCCTCTGTTCTACAATATCTCCCAGAGGCCTACCTCACATTGTTCTGTATTAAATTTCATCAACCATTTCTCAGCACGCCTGGACGACCGATAAAGTTCCTGCTGCAATTTTTGACAACAATCTTCACTATCTGCAACACCCCCCACTTTTATATCATCTGCAAACTTGCTAATCTGGCCATGTACATTCTCATCCAAATCATTGATATAGATGACAAACAATAATGGGCCCAGCACCAAACCCTGAGGCACACCACCAATCACAGGTCTCCAGTTCGAGAAGCAACCTTCCACCATCACCCTCTGCTTCCTTCCATGAAGCCACTTTTCTATCCATTCAGTTATCTCTCCTTGGATCCCATGCAATCTAACCTTCCAAGGCAGCCTACCATGTGGAAGCTTGTCGAATGCTAACATCTACAGCTCTGCCCTCATCAACCTTTTTGGTCACATCTTCAAAAAACTCAATCAGATTCGCGAGACACGAACTCCCACGTACAAACCCATGCTGACTATCCCTAATCAGCCCTTGTCCATCTAAATGCCTGTATATCCTATCCCTCAGAATACTCTCTAGTAACTTTCCAACTACAGATGTTAAGCTCACTGGCCTCTAGTTCCAAGCCCTTTCCCTACAGCCCTTTCTTAATAGAGGTACAACATTTGCCCCCATCCTCTAAATTCTGACATCTTTTAAATTCTAACTAAATCAAAATCGTTACTCTGGAGCAATTTAAAATAGTTCTAAAATCTTTACAGTTTTTGAAGTTCGCGTAAAAGAACAGCATGGCGAAAAATGAAATATTTGCCAATAGAAACCAGTGTTTCCAGCGACAGCAGATTACTGCATAAGGAGACACAAAGTAGACTGGGCTTTCATTCTTTCAAAGAATTAGGGAGAATCACATTGAAACTCGCAAATATCTGAGAGCTCAACAGGCTCTCAAATGTCGCAGTCTCAGAATAAATGTCTCAGAATAAGAAGCCAAATGTCCCAGTCTCAGAATACGGAAGGTTGTTTTGGACGGAGGTGAAGACTTTCTTCATTCTTTGAACCCCAGGTGGCTGCTCTTCTTCCTATCGAGTCCACACACAAGATTAGAAGTTGTTCAGCCAGAGCTGAACACATTTCTCGGCATCTGCATACAATGGTGTCTGTCTTGTCGCTTCTTGTGCGTGGTGGTGGAAAGATTGGTGGAAATAGGGCCATGACGTGAATGCTCTTTCCTTGACCTTGGTGCCTGCTAAGGCTCAGTCATTGGATTCATTGAAAACACAGATGGATACAGTAGTTTTCTAGATATTAAGGGTTTTGAGTGGAATGGGAGGAGTCATTGGGTGGTGTTGAATGATTATTTCTGTATTTACCATGGAGCAGTCATGGAAGTTGAGGAATTGAGGGAAATGAGTTGTGATGTATTAGAGTAGATCCACATTACAGAGGAGTATCTGAATCTTAAATATATTAAGGTGAATTAATCCTTAGAACCTGATCAAGTGTATCCTAAGACATTGTGGGAAGGTAATTCACCCCATTGCCACAACCCTACCCTTCATCTCTTGGTCTTCCAATGACTGACCATCCTAACCCCATTCCCCACTCCAGTCCACCCTGCAGCATGACTGATGAACCAGCCCAATGCTGACAAACAGCGTCCGTTAAGAGATCCTCCACAAATATTTATCCCATGTGGCAGCAATGAGAGACCTTCCATGTAAGAGAATTTCATAGCAACAGGCCCATGGAAAAATAATCTGAAGAGCCTGAAGAAAGATCCCTACCTGAAATGTCGCCAGTCCACTCCCTCCCCAAACGCTGCTTGACCCCATTAATTTCCTTCAGCACTTTGTGTTTTGTACACCGGATAATTGTTGGATCACATATGGCTCTCTAGGTTCCAAATAATTTCTAGTTCAACATTTCTTTCATGGCGACAAATCATTACACAATGTCCGTGAAAGAAATGCATAGATTTATGTTTTGTCTCTCCATCATATCCTGGAAACCACTTGTTAGGCTTAGTTGAGACCATATTTTGTCAAATTCATCTTGAACTGAGGTGAACTGCACTTCACCAGAGATTTCAAAAGCCACTTAATCTTTATGGAAAATCTAATATCTTCACACAAACATCTGGGGTTCTACTTGTTATATTAATCTAAGCAAACAGTGAATACACAATTTTCTTTATTTATTATGTGAATCTGTGCCAGCCATATGGAGAGTGAGCGTGAACAATTGAAAGCCTTGCTGTTTTCCAAAGAGATTGCAATTACAAGTGGAAACAATATTGCTTATTAATACACAGCAAATCTCAATTAATTATTAAATTATTGTTTTCTGCAGAAAAGCTGACTTTATGTCCAACTCAGGATATACATAAAACAGAAAAGTACAGCACTGGTGCAGGCCCTTCGGCCCACATTTGTGTCAAACATGATGCCTTGGAAAATTAATCTTATCTGCCCGCACATACTCCATATCTCTCCATTCCCTGCATGGGCAGATGCTGCTTTGGGTCAAAACCCTTCCTCAGGCTGAAGAAGCGTCCAAACCTAAATGTGGTCTGTTCAATCCCCCTGCAGATGGTGCCTGATAGATAGTTCCTCCGCCAGTTTGTTTTTTTGTTTGAGCATTCCAGCATCTACAGTATAGTCTCTTGTGTCTTCAAGTTATAGCAGGATCGAAAAAACAAACCATAAAACTCTTTACATCAGAAAAATTAATAAGATAATAAATATTTACTTGGGAGAAGTTGATCTCAAGGCAACATGGCCTAGAAATTCATTTGCTTGAAGATTGAAGGAAAGATCCTGAGTGATCTAAGACATTGGGAGCGACAACCTGGGAACAATCATCGCAAGGAGAAGGACCCTGATTTAGAAGCTCAGAGATGTCTAGCCCCGACCAGCAGAGTGAATGTCATCAATTCATTCTCATGGGTAGTGTCTGAGACCAAGCCTAGTGTCCAGTGATAAGAAGTGATAAGCTGGAACAGAAAAAGGCCTGTCTCACGAGTCTGCGGTCCTTGGCGGCGAAACAGGAAGAATCTACCGCTCCTGGGACGCCATAGACTGCGCACTCGGTCAAACGCACAATTCCGGGGCCGTGCGGCGTTGTTCCCAACACCGCACGGTGCTAAAATAAAACCAACACTGTTCAAAAAACTTTTCCTACCGCACAGCCTCCGCCAGTGAGGCACGAGTGCGGCACGGCCGCCGCCACAGCCGCCGCCAGTGTGGCACGAGCACCGTGCGTCGAACTTGCATCGCCACAGCCTCCGCCAGTGAGGCACGACCGCCGCCACAGCCTCCGCCAGTGAGGCACGTGTGCGGCACGGCCGCCGCCACAGCGCCGCGATCATGACGGCCGCCGCCACAGCCCCGCAGATCCAAAATGACGTCATCGCAATCGGCACGCCCTTTGTTTTTACTTACCGCAAGCTCGTGGGACCAGCCGTATTTAAATCACTCGGCCGCCGTGCAGCACCCATGCGGTGCTCCCGTGGCATAGGCTCGGCGCTCTTGCCGTTGCCGTGCGGTCCCCTCTACCGGCGACGCCACGCTTCACCGCCGATGACCGCAACACCGTGAGACAGAGCCTTAAACCTAATGTGAATTCATTAGAAGTCAGTGGTTTGCATGCATGTTTGAGTAACTTGAACGCTAATAAAGATTAAGTTGTGCTAAACCACTTTACCATCCTTTGTTTGAAACATCAGTTAATACCCTATAGAAGTAATCGGGACAACAATTCCCTGGTTTCTTCAGCCACCATATGCTTTCAAGCAACGCCCTTGTCTGTGTCCTAATTTTAGCTTTCCCAGTCTGCAGCCAAACTTGGTGGCATTCAGCAGTCCTTTGACACTCTTTGCAAGCTAAAAGCTCATTGTAACTATCCAGCATGGGAATCTACTTTCAGCAAAAATGGAAAGAAAGGGTTCCAAAAGCCACTGACAGTAAAGGGAGGAGATTTGTATACTTATGATGCAAATGTGGAAAGGAAGGAAAAAGCTCCTGGATTTATAAAAACAGATCATAAATAGAGCAGCAAGTTCCAGTTAACATTGTCCTCAAATAAAGGTCTTTTACATATTCGGATTTAAGTAACACTCATTTAGTTTTCTGCGGAATAAAACACTTCCATTAAAATTTTAATTTCCATACTAAATGAGGAAATTGGGCAGAATATTTCCCAGTGGAGATGAATCAATGCATTGAATAGTATGGTCTTATTGGAGTCAGAAGTCAGACATTCACAATATGGAGATAAATTACATGTTAAACTCAGGTTGTGAAGTAATTTGACTTAATCTTAATAAAAGGGAAAGTTTTGATCAGAGCATTTTGGTTGTTCTGAGCTCATTGATGGGACAGGCATTTGTGTCTTCCATCACACAATAGTGCAGAAGGTCAAATACAAGCTTTTATACATAGTCCTTAGCTTTGGACGATGCACAAATTTCCATTAGGTACTGAGTTTGGACAATACAAACTCATAGGTTGGGTATGTTAAAGCATCTTTGGGCATCATTATTGTAGAAGTAAAAGTTATCTAAAGCTTAACCCTGATATTGAGAGTCCATGCCAAGTCCTGTTGACTTAGATCTACTCATCAGATCTACTCATCAGGACAATATGGCGTTGACCCAATACATAAAACACAGAACTGTACAGCACAGGAACAGTGGCCCACAATGTCAATGCTAAACATGATGCCAAGACCATCACTTATCTACCAATTGATGCAATTCTGTCATTTGGGCCTTCACCTTAGAGCGCGCCTGTGGTCAGACACTTAGATGTCACAACCAGCAATGTCTCCACCCTCGAGGGACCATTTTAAAATGTGGCCTTGATGAGCACCAGATTTAACTCTGCAATTCATTTACCTTTTTTCTGTGGTTACCTCTCAGGCGCAAGCATGCAATGCTGGAGAGCCAATGATATAACGCTAGGTGGCAGTGTGGTCTGTGTGGAGAATGCAGAGGAGCTCCATGGGTACATAGACCAGTAGAAAAAGTTTTGATAGAAGCATTTTGGTTGTTCTGGGCTCTTAGATGGGACATTCATGACTGTCTCCCATTGCACAATAGTGCAGAAGGTCAAATTTAAGCTTTTATACATATGCTTTACCTTTGGATGATACACAAATTTCCATTAGGTACTGTTGTGGAGAAGAGAAAAAAAAGAAAAGGGACATTTTTTTAAAATGGTGGAAACTGAACAGTGTTTGTGTCAAAATGTACTTGGATGCTCTTGTATATGAATGACTGAAAGTTAACATGCAGGAACAACAAACAATTAGGAGGGCAAATAGTAGGGACTGCAGATGTTGGTTAACAAAAAAAGACACAAAGTGCCGGAATAACTCAGCGGGTCAGGCAGCATCTCTGGCGAACATAGATAGATGACATTTTGGGTTGGGACTCTTCTTCAGACCAGAGGTGACATTTGTGTCAGGGGCCTTCTTCAAATCCTGAACGTCACCTATCCATGCTCTCCAGAGATGCTCCCTCACCTGCTGAGATACTCCAGCATTTTGTGTCTTTTTTTAAAGGTAGGTAGTATGCTGGCTTTCATTACAAGAGGATATCAGTACAAGTGCAGTGCTTTACTATAAGGATATCTGGCATATTCCCCATGTCTTTTTTTTTCAAATCTAAGGTAGGATTATAATTGCAATAGTGGGATTGTTAGAAAGGGGCGGCACAGTAGAGTAGAGTAGCTGCCTTACAGCACCAGAGACCTGGGTTCAATATTGAGTATGGCTGCTTTCTGTACAGAGTTTGCACATTCTCTCTGAGACCGTGTGTGTTTTCTCCGGGTGCTCCTGTTTCTTCCCACATTCCAAAGACATGCAGGTTTGTAAGTTAATTGGCTTCTGTGAATTGTCCCTTGTGTGTAGTGTGATCGCTGGTCGGCGAGGACTTGGTGGGCCGAAGGGCCTGTTTCCATTCTGTATCTCTAATTAAACTGAACTAAACTTACCAGATTGGTTCCTAGGATGAGGGTAATTGTCGTATGAATAGATGTTCATCAGATTTAGAAGAATACTGTATGTGGTGAATTTAAAATTACAACCAGGCTTATCATGTTGTTGCCGTTTTCATGAAGCATTGGAAAACTTGAACTAGGGATTATGGTTTCAAAATAACAGGTTGTCCACTCAGGCCAGACATAAGATGAAACGTCTTCACCCAAAGACTGGCGAATCTTTGGA
>CM075978.1:135834473-135975799 GCA_038087875.1 Malacoraja senta
AGATCGACGCGCCAGACTACCATGGCACCTCCCTTGTCGGCGGGTTTGATAACCCAATCTAGGTTGTTGCGGAGTGAGTCGATGGCAGTACGTTCAGGAGGGGAGAGATTGGAGTGGGACAGGGGAGTGGAGAAGTTGAGGCGGTTGATGTCACGGCGGCAGTTTTTGATAAAGAGTTCTAAAGCCGGAAGGCTACGAGGGAGGTTCCACGAGGAGGGGGTGCGTTGGAGACGGGAAAAGGGGTCGTCAGTGGGGGGCGAGGACTCCTTCCCATGGAAGTGCGCTGTTAGGCGGAGGCGACGGTAGAAGCGTTCCAAGTCATGGAGGGCGCGGAACTCATTGAGGTGGGAACGGAGGGGGACAAAGGTAAGACCTCTGCTGAGGACAGACCATTCGATGTCGGAGAGGGGGAGGTCGGGGGGGACGGTGAACACCCGGCAGGGATGGGGGTTGGGGCCAGAGGAAGGCAGGTGGGTGGAATGGGGACGAGGCGATGTGTGGTGGGGGGGTGGTGGGTGGAGGGGGGGTGGTGGGTGGTCAGGGGGTGGGGGGGTGAGAGGGCTGTAGTGTGGGTGGGGAAGAGAAGGGGTCCCATTGTTGGAGAAGGATGGGGAAGAATCAGTGGAACTAACACTGAGGTAACCAGGGATAGGCAGACTAGCGCTAGGACCCAGTGGAGTCAAACCCAGGAGAGTGGGAGTGAGCAGCGTGGAGGCTTCAGGCCCAGTACAGAGACCAGTTTGCAGGTGAGGCGACGGCTGCGGGCTGCTGGAGGGCGGTGCAGTGGCGAGGGTCGGTGGACCCGACGGTAGGAGTCCTCGGGCAGTGGAGTCGGGGTCGGCGAGGCTAGAGGGCGGTGTGGTGGCGTGGGCCGGCAGACCCGATAGTGGGAGTCTGCGGGCCGTAGAGTCGGGGTCGGCGGACGTAGCAGTGGCGAGGGTCGGAGTCCTCGGGCAATGGAGTCGGGGTCGGCGAGGCTAGAGGGCGGTGTGGTGGAGTGGGCCGGCGGACCCGATAGTGGGAGTCTGCGGGCCGTAGAGTCGGGGTCGGCGGGCGTAGCAGTGGCGATGGTCGGAGTCCTCGGGCAATGGAGTAGGGTTCGGCGGGGCTGGAGGGCGGTGTGGTGGCATGGGCTGCCTCCGCCTCACAGCGCACTTCCATGGGAAGGAGTCCTCGCCCCCCACTGATGACCCCTTTTCCCGTCTCCAACGCACCCCCTCCTCGTGGAACCCCCCTCGTAGCCTTCCAGCTTTAGAACTCTTCATCAAAAACTGCCGCCGTGACATCAACCGCCTCAACTTCTCCACTCCCCTGTCTCACTCCAATCTCTCCCCCCCTGAACGCACTGCCATCGACTCACTCCGCAACAACCTAGATTGGGTTATCAAACCCGCCGACAAGGGAGGTGCCATGGTAGTCTGGCGTGTCGATCTCAACAAAGCTGAGGCCACGCACCAACTCTCGGACACCTCCTCCTACATACCCCTGGACCATGACCCTACTGACGAGCACCAGGCCACCATCTCCAGCACCATCACCGACTTCATCCACTCCCACGCCCTGCCCGACCGAGCCTCCAACCTCATCGTTCCCCAGCCCCGCACGGCCCGATTTTACCTTCTCCCCAAAATCCACAAACCTGACTGTCCCGGTAGACCCATTGTCTCTGCCTGTTCGTGCCCCACCAAACTCATCTCCGCCTACCTCAACTCCATCCTATCACCCTTGGTTAAATCCCTCCCTACCTATGTTCAAGACACCTCAGACACTCTCCGTCGTCTCCGCGCATTCCACTCTCTAGGCCTTCACCCCCTCATCTTCACCATGGACGTCCAGTCATTGTACACCTCCATCCCCCACCAGGATGGTCTCGAAGTCCTCCAGTTTTTCCTCGACCGAAGAAGCAACCTATACCCGGCCACTGACACCCTCCTCCGCCTAGCGGAGCTGGTCCTTACCCTCAATAACTTCTCATTTGACTCCTCCCATTTCCTCCAAATACAAGGCGTAGCTATGGGCACACGCATGGGCCCCAGCTACGCCTGCCTCTTTGTCGGGTATGTAGAACAATCCTTGTTCACTACGTACCAGGGCCCCATCCCCGACCTCTACCTCCGCTACATCGATGACTGTTTTGGTGCCACCTCCTGCACCCACACACAACTGACTGACTTCATCCGCTTCACCACCAACTTCCATCCGGCACTCAAATACACCTGGACCATTTCCAACACTTCCCTACCATTCCTTGACCTCACTATCTCCATCGCAGGTGATAGACTTCATACCGACATCCACTACAAACCTACCGACTCCCATGGCTATCTGGACTACACTTCTTCCCACCCGGCTTCATGTAAGGACTCCATCCCCCACTCTCAATTCCTCCGTCTACGCCGCATGTGCTCCCAGGATGAGGCGTTCCACACCAGGGCATCCGAAATTTCTTCATTCTTCAGGGAACGTGGGTTCCCCTCCTCCACCATAGATGAGGCTCGCACCAGGGTCTCTGCCATACCCCGCAACACTGCTCTCTCTCCCCATCCCCCACTCACAACAAGGGCAGAGTCCCCCTAGTCCTCACCTTTCATCCCACCAGCCGTCACATACAACAAGTGATCCTCCGTCAGTTTTGCCACCTCCAACGTGACCCCACCACTCGCCACATCTTCCCATCTCCCCCCATGTCTGCCTTCCGCAAAGACCGCTCCCTCCGTAACTCCCTTGTCAATTCTTCCCTTCCCTCCCGTACCACCCCCTTCCCGGTTACTTTCCCTTGCAACCGCAAGAGATGCAACACTTGTCCCTTCACCTCCCCCCTCGATTCCATTCAAGGACCCAAGCAGTCGTTCCAGGTGCGACAGAGGTTCACCTGCATCTCCTCCAACCTCATCTATTGCATCCGCTGCTCTAGATGTCAGCTGATCTACATCGGTGAGACCAAGCGGAGGCTTGGCGATCGTTTCGCCGAAGACGTTCGCTCGGTCAGCAATAACCTACCTGACCTCCCGGTGGCTCAGCACTTCAACTCCCCCTCCCATTCCATATCTGACCTCTCTGTCCTGGGTCTCTTCCATGGCCACAGCGAGCAACACCGGAAATTGGAGGAAATGCACCTCATATTCCGCTTGGGCAGTTTACACCCTGGGGGCATGAACATTGAATTCTCCCAACTCTGATAGCCCTTGCTGTCCCCTCCATCAGCCCTCTGGTTGTCTCCTCCCATCCCCCAGCCCTCGGGCTCCTCCTCCGCCTTTTTTCCTTTTTTCCTTTCTTCTCCCCACCCCCTATCAGTCTGAAGAAGGGTTTCGGCCCGAAACGTTGCCTATTTCCTTCGCTCCATAGATGCTGCTGCACCCGCTGAGTTTCTCCAGCATTTTTGTGTACCTTCGATTTTCCAGCATCTGCAGTTCCTTCTTTAACACTTTAACATTGAGTTGTTTGCCAGTTGGCCAATCACGCACTTTGTTTCAGGCTAGCTAGGCAGGGAGCACTGACAGGGCTTCACTGATGCCTGTTTACTGGAGATTCCGATGAAGGTTTTGTTGTTCTGTGGAATACATGTCGTGGAAACTTGCAGCAGGGTAATTGAATTTAGTGAGAAAAGCATTAAGAAGTCTGAAGAATGTGCTGCTAAGTGGATGGAAGTGGAACAAAGCCTTGAAAGCAAAGTCGCTGCTGAGGTGCTGCAACACAAATGGGACAGCCAGGAATCAACTCTAATGGAAAGGTAAGATCTAAAGTCTGAATTTATGAAAATCTATCTGTATGGACTTTAATTAATTTAATTGCACCCTTTTATAATGTGAAAAAATGAGATTTGGAGGCTGTACATTCACACATTCATTCATTCCTTCATTCACTCATTCATTCATTCACTCACTCACTCATTCACTCACTCACTCACTCACTCACTCACTCACTCATTCACTCACTCACTCATTCATTCCTTCATTCACTCATTCATTCACTCATTCACTCACTCATTCATTCATTCATTCATTCCCTCCACAGATGGCTTAACAGCTGCGGCCCGCCGGCAGTCCGTCTGTTTTTTCTTTCTTTTTTTGTTCCCTTGTTCTGTTTTTAGTTAATTTTGCTTTATTAGGTTGTGTATGTGTGTGGGTGGGGTGGGAGAAACATGTTTTTATCTCTTCCTCAGGGGGGGTGCAACTTTTTTTCTGTCGTATTCCCCGTCTCCGTCTCCGTCTCCGTCTGTGCCGAGGCCTAATGGCGGAGCTGGCGGCCTCGGAGCTGTGGCAGTGTTCCAGCGGCAGCGGCAGCGGCGACCCAACTCAGTCTTGGAGGTGTGGCAGCGGCAGCGGCCCGACCTCGGAGGCTCGGCTGCGGGCCCGGCGGCCCAGTGGACGACATCGTCGGGAGCTCGCGGATCGCAGGTTGGTGACCTGTTTTACCGGAGCTCCTGCAACAACAGCTTCGTCCGCTGGTCTGGAGGGCGGCAGCTCCGGCAGCTTCGACCACCCCGGGCCACGGTTTGAACCAGCCCGTTCGCGGAGCACGGTTGAGCCGCGGGACTGACTTACTTACCATCACCTGGTGGGGTCACAACATCTGAAGCCTGGATCGCCTCGGCGCAGAGGGAAAACAAAGAGGAAGAGACAGAGACTTTAAGATTTTGCCTTCCATCACAGTGAGGAGGTGCCTGTGAACTCACTGTGGTGGATGTTAAATTTGTGTTTATTGTGTGTTTTTGTCATTTTTATTATATGTATGACTGCAGGCAACGAAATTTTGTTCAGACCGAAAGGTCTGAATGACAAAAATAACATTCAATTCAATTCAATTCAATTCATTCATTCATTCATTCATTCACTCACAACCCTTTAATTAGGCTGGTTCAGGAGCAGGCCTCTGCGACAGTGTCATTAAAAAAGCACACTCACAATTATATTCATCATATTATTTTTATATAATATAATTATAATTAATTATATATGATTACAGTCATATTTACAAGTTATATATATATATAGGTATAATAATATATAGTTTAAATGGACTGCAACACGGAAATAGGCTGCCCATGGTGTAATATGGGCATTGGCCACTATATGGCGCTCACTTTCCCGATCTCATTTTCTAATTAGTTTAATTAATTAATGTGCAGCTTTTGGCAATGACGAGTTATGACTTCCTTCTCAATTATATTTCATCTAAATCTGTGGAAGATTTAGATGAAGCTGTGGCTGTGGCGGTGGAAGATTTCATGTAGTTTGGTGACTTTCTAGACACAGGGCTGTGTGCTAAGCCCACTCCTATACTGTCTCTACACCCACGACTGTAGTCCGGCCCACAACAACAACCGCATCGTCAAGTTTGCTGACGACACTACAGTAGTCGGACTCATCTCAAGGGGAGACGAGGCAGCCTATAGAGAGGAAGTCCTGAAGTTGACAGCCTGGTGCTCAGAAAACAACTTGGCTCTGAACACCAAGAAAACAAAAGAGCTCATTGTCAACTTCAGGAGGCACGGCAATGACGTAGCCCCCCTATACATCAACGGCGAGTGTGTGGAGAGGGTTTACACCTTCCGGTTTCTCGGCGTCCTCATCTCCGCTGACATCTCCTGGACAGACAACATCACAGCGATCATCAAGAAGGCTCAGCAGCGGCTGCACTTCCTGAGGGTCCTCAGGAAGCACAACCTGGACTCCAACCTGCTGCTGACCTTCTACCGCTCGTCCATTGAGAGCCTGCTTACATACTGCATTACAGCATGGTACGGCAGCTGCACCATGGCAGACAGGGAGAGGCTCCAGAGGGTAGTTAGGGCAGCACAGAAGATCATTGGCTGCCCTCTCCCCTCCCTGATGGACATTTACACCTCCCGCTGCCTCAGCAGGGCGAAGAACATCATTAAGGACAGCTCCCATCCTGCATTTGGCCTGTTTGACCTGCTGCCCTCAGGGAGGCGCTATAGGTGCATCAGAACAAGGACAAATAGACTCAAGAACAGTTGCTTTCCAAAAGCCATAACCTCTCTGAACTCACACATGCACTGACTTCACAGCTTAACCCCCGGACTTCCATCTATCCACCTACTGTAATTTGTACTGTAACTGTAATTTTTTAAATATGTGCATTAACCCATACTGTATATAGGAATCCTATTTATTCACTCTATTCACCCATTGTCTTTTTATAGATATGTATATAGCGCCGCAGAACTGTGCACCTTATCTTCCCCCCCCTTTTGTTTTGTTTTGTTTCTTTGTTTTTTTTTAAACTAATTACATGTCTGCACTGAGTACGAGCTGCTTTTAATCTCATTGTACATGTGTATGGTGACAATAAAATGGCATTCTATTCTATTCTATTCTATTCAATGCCTTTAAACGACCTAATCCACGAGTTTAGAAGACGAGTTGAAAAAAATGTCAAGGTCGTATTGACTCGCCGAAGTAAAAGACCTCCTACGACTATGTCCATGACCTCATACGACTATGTTTATGCCCTCCTACGACCCCGCTCGACCTCAGTCTTCCACACCTAAGACCAACTATGACTAGCTACGAGTGGAAAATTATCACATGATAAAATGATATCATGTTCGCTTTTTTTTTCTCGGGCCAGTTACCGACCCACGACTACCTACGGCTACCTACGGCTACCATCACGACCTACTACGACGTACCTACGGCTACCATCACGACCTACTACGATGTACCTATGGCTACCATCACGACCTACTACGACCTACCTACGAGTAAAAAGTATCAATATTATCCATGCCAACCTTTTTTTTACTCGTGTACATTTTTTGTCAGGCTGGATAAAACGCTGCGACCTACTTGAGGCCACGAGTACGTGGAGACCACTCACAAGCATGAGGAAGAGTTACGAAGACCTCCTACGACCTCATGGCAACCATGCTGCGAGTATGAGTCAAGGGCAAACTCGGCAGAGGTCGCCAATTAGGTCGTGAAAGTGGGACAGGGGATTAATAATTGTGCTACTATCTGTATACCTTCCCCTTACATTCAACCTCCTGAAGTGCAATTCCTCACACTTGCTCATATTAAATTCCCCCTGCCAAACTTCTTTCATTGTCTCCAATGAATCAACTTCTGCAACACATTCACCGTTGTATAATTGTTTGACATTTTCTTGCTGGAATTGTCAAGAATCAAGTCAAGAATGTTTCATTGTCATGTGTGCTGGCAATGGAACAATTAAATTCTTAATTGCTGCAGCTTTACAGGCCCATTAACACAATGCACACAAATTAATATTCTATAATCAATAATACAATAACTTAATTGTTAATAATACAAGGCAGATTATTATCTGAATGGTGTCAGATTAGGGAAAGGGGAGGTGCAACAAGACCTGGGTGTCCTTGCACGTCAGTCACTGAAAGTAAGCATGCAGGTGACAGCAGGCAGTGAGGAAAGCGAATGGCATGTTGGCCTTCATAGCAAGAGGATTTGAGTACTGGAGCAAGGAGGGCCTACTGCAGTGGAGGCCAACTCACTGGATGTATTCAAGAGAGAGTTAGATATAGCTCCTAGGGCTAATGGAATCAGGGGTTATGGGGAGAAAGCAGGAACGGGGTACTGATTTTGGATGATCAGCCATGATCACATTGAATGGCGGTGCTGGCTCAAAGGGCTGAATGGTCTATTCCTGTACCTATGTTTCTAAGTTTCTATGTAACCAGGTCATAGTGCCAAACAGAAGGTGAGGTGCAACCAAAACAAGGTCGATAGTAGATCATAGTTGCTGAGGTAGGAGTTAGTACTGTGCGATGTTCAAGAGCTGGGAAGAATCTGTTCTTGAACCTGGAGGTCACTGTTTTAGGCTCCTGTGCCTTTGGCAGTAGCTAAGAAGAAGGTATAGGTGTCATAGTCATGGAGTCATACATCATACATCAAAGAAATACCTCTTTGGTAAATGGTAGGGAATTGAAGAATGCAGGTGAACAGAGGGATCTTGGAATAACTGTGCACAGTTCCCTGAAAGTGGAATCTCATGTAGATAGGGTGGTAAAGAAAGCTTTTGGTGTGCTGGCTTTTATAAATCAGAGCATTGAGTATAGAAGTTGGGATGTAATGTTAAAATTGTACAAGGCATTGGTGAGGCCAATTCTGGAGTATGGTGTACAATTTTGGTCGCCTAATTATAGGAAGGATGTCAACAAAATAGAGAGAGTACAGAGGAGATTTACTAGAATGTTGCCTGGGTTTCAGCAACTAAGTTACAGAGAAAGGTTGAACAAGTTAGGGCTTTATTCTTTGGAGCGCAGAAGGTTAAGGGGGGACTTGATAGAGGTCTTTAAAATGATGAGAGGGATAGACAGAGTTGACGTGGATAAGCTTTTCCCACTGAGAGTAGGGAAGATTCAAACAAGGGGACATGACTTGAGAATTAAGGGACAGAAGTTTAGGGGTAACATGAGGGGGAACTTCTTTACTCAGAGAGTGGTGGCTGTGTGGAATGAGCTTCCAGTGAAGGTGGTGGAGGCAGGTTCGTTTTTATCATTTAAAAATAAATTGGATAGTTATATGGACGGGAAAGGAATGGAGGGTTATGGTCTGAGCGCAGGTAGATGGGACTAGGGGAGAATACGTGTTCGGCACGGACTAGAAGGGTCGAGATGGGCTGTTTCCGTGCTGTAATTGTTATATGGTTATATGGTTATATCTTTGAACTGTCTTTAATTGGAGTTTATTGGACGCACTGAATATTGTTACCTTTATCCTTTATCTGTGCACTTTGGATGGCTTGATTCATGTTTAGAATTTTCCCTGACGGGATAGCACACAAACAAAAGCTTTTCATTGTACATTGGTACATGTGACAATAATAAACTAAACTAAACTAAACTTGCCCATGCCAACCATGATGCCCCATCTACACTCGACCCAGTTGCCTGCTTTAGGCTCATATCCCTCTAAACTTTTTCTATTCATGTACCTGTCCAAATGCCTTTTGAATACTTTTAAGTATGCCTCAACTACCTCCTCTGGCAGCTTGTTGCATATACCCACCACCCTCTGTGTGAAAAGGATATTGCTCAGGTTTCTGTTAAATCTTTCCCTTCTCAGCTTAAATTTATGCCCCCTGGTCTTGATTCCCGTACTTCGGGTAAAATACTTTGTGCATTTACCCCATCTATTCCCCTCATGATCTTATACCCCTCTATAAGATTATCCCTCATTGTCCTGCAATCCAAGGAATAAAGTCCCAGCCTACCTAAGGTTCGTGCCCTAAATCCTGGCAGCATCCTTATAATTCCTCTCTGCACACTTTCCAGCTTAACAACATCCTTCCTATATCAGGGTGACCAAAACTGAACACAATACTCCAAACGCAGTCTCACTATGTCTTGTACAACTGTAACATAACCTCCCAACTTCTATATTCAATACCCTGACTGATGAAGGCCAATATACAGAAAGTCTTCTTGAATACCCTATCTACCTATCAAGCCACTTTCAAGGAACTATATATTTGCATTCCAAAACCCCTCTGCTGTACAACACTCCCCAGGGCTCTGAAATTCACTCTGAAGGTCTTGTCCTGGTTTGACATCCCAAAATCCAACACCTTGCACTTATCTGCATTAAACTCCATTAACCATCCTTCAGGCCACTTGCCCAACTGATCAAGATCTATGATACCACCAACTTTAGTGTCATCTGCAAACATACTAATCATGCCTTTTACATTCTCATCCAAGTCGTTGATATAAACCACAAACAACAATGTGTCCAGCATCGATTCTTGAGGCACACCACTAGTCACTGGCCTCCAGTCTGAAAATCAACCTTCCACCATCACCCTCTGCTTCCTTCTATGAAGCCAATTCTCTATCCAGTCAGCTGGATATCTCTGAATCCCATATGATATCATAAGATTATAAACGATAGGAGCAGAATTAGGCCATTCGGCCCATCAAGTCTACTCTGCCATTCGATCATGGCTGATCTATTTCTCCCTCCTAACCCCATTATTTTGCCTTCTCCCTATAACCTATGACCACATTTAAGGGCCTGTCCCACTTGGCGATTTTTTCGGCGACTGCGGGCAACATTGACTGACGTATCAGGTCACCGAATAATTTGCGGCGTGGTGCGGCGGTGACGCGGCGTGATGACGTATGATGCGAGGTGTTTTTTCAAGCGTCACAACATTTTTTTTGTCGCTGCTGGATTTTGAAATGTTCAAAATCTTTTGGCGACCCTGATATGATGCCGGCAGTCGCCGAAAAAAGTGGGACAGGCCCTTTAACCTTCCAGAGTAGTCTGCCATGTGGAAGCTTGTCAAATGCCTTGCTGAAGTCCATATTGACAATGTATAAAACTTTGCTCTCATCAACCTTTATTTATTTCTTCAAAAACTGATTCAGATTCATAAGGCACAATCTCCCACATAGAAAACCATGCTGGCCATCTCTAATCAGCCTGTACATCCAAATGCAAATTTATCATCCCTCAGAATCCTCTCCAATACTAGGCTCACTGGTTTATGATTCCCAGTGTCTGAAAACAGATTCCTGCATCTTGAGTGAATGATCAGATGAGAGCATGGCCAGGGTGATGTGGGTCGCTGATGATATGAGCTGTCTGTCATGCTGCGCTGTTAGGAGAATGATTCCTAAACCACCCATGTTTGGAGGCAATTGATTGCAGAAATCTTGAAATCAAAACAAACTTCTCAGTTGCTAAGACATAGCTCTCTGTAGCTTTCAGGAATTTTCGATTTTTTTATTGAACACTGTTTCAATGCAATCAAAACTAATCTTCAAATAATTAATGTTTAAGAAAGAACTGCAGATGCTGGAAAAATCAAAGGTAGACTAAAATGCTGAAGAAACTTAGCGGGAAAGCAGCATCTATGGAGCGAAGGAATAGGTGACGTTTCGGGTCGTCACCTATTCCTTCGCTCCATAGATGCTGCCTCATCCGCTGAGTTTCTCCAACATTTTTGCCTACCTTCAAATAATTAATGTTCTCTTTAAATTGAGCTGGTGGAGGTTCTAAATATTATTAAACATATTCAGCTGTGTAGGTTGGCTGCATTGCTGAATTCCCATTTAGCAACTCTGATGTCAAATTAACACTCAATTTTGAATAAAACACCATTGTTGCGCCAGCATATTTCCATTAAGCAAATGCATTCAACACTAACAATACATTGCAACACTACCAATGTAGCAGCTGGTGTTACATGCTGCAAATGTGCCCTGGAGTGTGAGACACCACATTAAAACAAAATCAGCAATTGTATTGCCCAAATATCAGACTGCCTAATAGTCTAGCCTCAGATATTGAAGTGCTCCTTAGGTTAAGTACAGGAAGGTTATAGAATCACGGAGTCATAGAGTCATGCAACTTGGCAACAGGCCCTTTGGCCCAACTTGCCCACGCCGACCAACAAGTTGTTGGTATCAGGCATGCCATCAGCAGCGGAGAGGACACATGAGGAAAGGGACAATATTGTAAATGAACTTGGAATTAAGGCACAATGTTTATTAAAATCTAATCAACATTGATAATCTTCTTCAGAATTATTGCTCAACATGATTCCATGGGCTCTATTCATCCTCTGATAAAATCCAAGTGGCCAGCATTCCATACAAGCATTAACATTTTATGTTTACCATGGAAACACATTGCCAAACCCATTGTGTCCTCACTAGACATATGCACAGAGCGGAGATCATGTTATAGTAATCAGGCACAGGAATGTTCCCCTATCCAAAGATATTTAGGGCGATTGTAATGTCCTAACAATTGTGCTAATTGAGATAACTGAGTCAAGTTGAGGGATCAAAAGATCCTGGTCTCAAAAATTCAATAACACATTGAATCGTTAATAAGCTTTCATCCTATTAAGTGTGGTTTCCAACAATTAGAAATCCAACCTCCTTTGTTTGTACTCTGGTGTAAGAATGTGTGCAAACTCCCATTCATTTTGTTCTCTGAACACAGTCGATTATAATATTCTGTGCTTTGAATGGATGCTACTTACAAAATTCTCTGAAGAATAAATATATGAAAGAGATAATTGATTTTGAGTGCAGAAGTATTATTTAATGACAAATCAATCAGGGGAAACAGCAGTTAATATAAGCTCCACTTTTTATTATTGTGTTTCAACTGCGCTCTTAAAAATTAATAACAGTGAAACGGTGAAAGACAAGTTGTTACTTTAATATGCTTTTTAAGACATACTGTAATATTAGGCAGATCTACAGGGAGCACTGTAAAAATGATTAATTAGTCTATTGGAAACTCAAGTTCAAATCCTATTCCCACTGGACTATACATTCTTATAGGTTTCTGTAAAAGACAGAAGAATAGTTAAAGGGTGCGGCTCGGATTGAGCAACTCCTTTCCAGATGAGCAAAGTGCAGAAAATAATGGATCAGTAAGAGAAATGACTAATGTAAGGAGAGTCATCTATGGATTAAAATATTACCTTCAGCTCTCTGAAGAAAACCACCCTCAACTTAAGTGCAGGTGAGGTTTGAACTTGGTGTGTGGAAGAGTCAGAAGGGAAATTGCATGATATTCATCCAGAATTTGCAATGTAAAATGTTGCTCCCAGCCCCAAAAAAGCAGTGTCTGATGTGAGAATGTCTAGTTTTCTAATGTAAGCCTTCAAAGGGGTTTCCCGTTTAGGAGGTAAGATGCCACAAGCTGAATTTTTAAGAAGGAAACCTGCAAGTATTTTTAGTTAATCCTTTTAACATTATCGAGAGGGCAAAAAAAAATTGTAATACGCACAATTGATTGAAGTAGAAGCTAAGAAATCATTTATGCAATTTAATTTTAAATAATCTATTTTGAAATGTTTATACTTTATTTAGGGCCAAATACTTTGCTAAGCATAAATTCAGGTTTTACACATGATTGTAAACCAACAGAGCTGATATCAAGATGTGAAGGTCTTTCACGGTATTTTACAGTAAGACTAGTTGATAGAAAACCTAAATTTATCTTACAGTAGTTCAAGTGCTATCATTTTGATTGTCTGAAAGAAGACAGTGCAACTTATGAAGCCACGCTGAATCACAGACAGCAACTTTGGAAGTTCCCAAAGCCACTATCAATTGCAAGGAGTACCACTGAATAACAGCAGTAACTAGGCTTAGAATATTCCACCCATTATCTTAAAGCTTTGATTGTTAGAATTATATTTTAAAAAATAACCTGATATTAATAGGGAGTAAAATATTTAAATGTATTATCAATCTGTTAAGTGCAATCCCATTGTTTCCATAATGAGCATTGATAATGATTCTCTCTGTTAAAAAAAGAAAATAAATTTGATTGCTACATTCCAAACACATTTCAATAGCACAGTACAACTTGATACTGTTGGTGGAAACTGCATGAGGACTGAGATGTTAAATTGCAAGGTTTGTGAAATATCATTATGGAACAAGAGACTGCAGATGCCTACATCCTGAGCAACAAACAATCTGCTGCAGGAACTCAACAGATCGAGACGCATCCGTGGGGAGAATGGAATTGTCATTATTTTGGGTTGAAATCCTGCATTAGGATTTTTAACGCTGCTAATATACAAAGGAGGCTACAAAGAGTGTTGACTTTGTCCAGTCCATCACAGGTACTGACCTCCCCACCATCAAAGGATTTTATAGGAGGTGCTGCCTCAAAAAGGCAGCCAATATCATCAAAGATACACACAACCCTAGCCACGCTCTCATTTCACTACTGAGGTGCAGAATCCTGAAAATCATGACAACATGTTCAAGAGCAGCTTCTTCCCAGTATCCATCAGGCTGTTGAACATTGCACAGCACTAAACATTACCTCAGCAACTATGATCTATGAACTGTGTCTTTGATTGCATTATGGACTTCTGTTTTGCACCACTATAATGATCTAATATTACAGTTATTAAGTTATTGTATGATCACATATTTCATTGTGTGTTATTGTATAAATGGGCCTGTTAAGTTGCAGTACGTAAGAATTTCATCGCTGGTACATTTGACAATTAAGCACCTTTGACTCTCGACTCTTGATCATGTCCTGAACTTTCCAGATGGTGGATACTGTTGCGATTGAAGGAACAACTGCTGCACAATGTTAAGAGGGAAATGGGACAGAATGGGAGAAGAATAATGACGACAGAAAACATATTCTCAGACACGATGAAAATGCCACTCCCAATGGACTTGTTGACACTCAGATGTGTGCACAAAATTATTCTCTCCTCTGGGTCAATCCAAGCTGATGCACTGCACTGTTTCTTTGTTTGGAGTGGTGTGAATGAGTTTCAAGCCAGTGTATCAATTTTTAAATGATATGGAATCATTTGCAGGATATTTTAAAAGAACCTCTGTCTCACTGTTGCAATCTTCAAATCATTAAATTATTCAGAGATTTGGCAACATCATTATGGCACATACAGTAACATACAATGTCTTCTAAGGTCACCTTCTGTGGCCAGTCACTTTTTATGGTTCTAGATTATCAATTTTAATAAAATCAGCTTGAACTTCTGAGTTCACCTAACCATGTTCTCCAGAGATGCTATATGACCTGCTGAGTTACTCCAGCACTTTGTGTCATTTTGTGTATTAACCAGTATTTGCAGTTCTTTGTTTCTACAAGTTGTAAATGAATGTTGGCCTGTTGCTGTAGAGAGCTAATTCATTTACAACACATTGTAATGATAAACTAATAAAATACAATATTTATCTGTTTCATTATATTCCAGAGAACCTACATTTATAAACAGATTATCTGCTTTCATACAGAATGAATATATACAATTTGAATTTATATAAAATAAATATTTCCCACCTCGTATTTTTGCACGAGGTGGGAAATATACTCAAATTACATAATGTAGAAAGCTCTACAATGTGATATATATATTGTACAATTGTCTTTTTATACTGAAATATAATACAAATATAATTTTAAATTAAGGTGTCACTCACGAGTCCGTCAAAAGGAGTTGTCAAATTTTCAGTTGTAAATTATAAATATTGAATTGAATTTTCTTTAGATTTTGTTCAGAAACAATTTGCCCGCATTAGGTTTGTAGACACTTTTAAAAACTTTATATTTCAGAGTTCTCTAGATTTTTAATCTGGCTGAGACAAATTGATGCTTCCACTGCTAAAGTGGACCATTATCTGACCATTATTTATCACTATTATATTCATCCTAGAATCTAAAAACTCTATTTGCTGTCCATTTTTATAGGAAATCACTTGCTCCTCTCACTTACCTACTGAATAGGGACACTCTCTCCACAGATGCTGTCTGACCTGCTTAGTATTCAAGTTTTTGTTTGATTTTAGATTTTCAGCATCAACTGTGCTTTGTTGTTGTAGGACATGGATAGTTCTCTTTCTCTAAGATGCCCTCATTTTAATTCTTCTAAAAATTATTCCTTGCGCTTTGGGTATCAGTAACAGGCTCTGAATGCATTGCTGATTGAAATATATATTTTGGAAAAGAACAGAGAGCTTTCTTTCTGCACTACATATGGTAAAGTCACCCAATAGGTTGTGGGCAGACCTGGGATTTTACTTTAATGCCAGTGATGGATTGGTGAAATGCATTTGATGTGAGGAGACGATCATGGACATGGACTTTGCACGCACGTATGGTCTTTTACCTTCAACGAGGTGTAAGGCGTGTTACAGCAACAATACACCAATGATGGAGAAGTGGATGTTGATCAGTGGACAAATTGTCTGTCAAATTAACTAGTTTGCTCTGGATGGTGTGAAGGTTCTCGAGTGAGGATGCTATTGCACCATCCGGTCATCTTTCAATCTCATCAAATTCCTATTCCTCTACCATCAATTTCCCTAATTAGCTATTTCTTTGCACTCCATTACCAATTTTAATTACTGTTCACGTTATCTTTGTTATTTTCTATTTCTCTATTTGCCCCATCTCATTGCCAAACATCCAGTTTTATCTTCAACATACATTATCCACCGGTTCCTCAATCTAGCTAAGCCACCCTTCTGATACTGTTTATGTCATTGACGAATATTGCATCGTCAGCATGCTTTAGTGTTGTGATTTCTGACTGACAAAGGCCGGTGTTAGGTCTGGTTAATGCAGTTAGTTAACTGGTAAATAAATCCTTTGCTTCAGTTGTAGACATGGATCGGAGTGGCATACTTGGGACCTTATTGGACCAGCAGGTTTTCCAGACTAGCAGATACTGCAACAAACAGGGAAATTATAATGAGGGTTTAGGCGAATGGACAGGAAAAATGGCAAACATTATTTGGTGAGCCAGAAGTTGAATCATTGGGATTTCCATACACCAGTCTCAAAGGATAATGACATACCTGCTGGAACTGATGCTGATCCAGTTCCATTGCCAAAACAGCTTGGAAATATTATAATAGATTAACAATAAATTCTGGGGATGAATTCCCAATTTTCCCATCTACCTTGTAATGTCTTGCACTATTTATTTTTGTTCAACTGAACTGTATCCGTTGCTGCAACACTATATATTTTGCACATTGTTTATATTCTCTTTTGCATAACCTGATCAGGCATAATCAGGTCTGGTATGATTTACCTGAACAGCTCACGAAACCAAGGTTTTTTTCCACTGTATTTTAGTACCTGTGACAATAAAGAGCATAAAAATGAATACAAATAAAATTAAAAGTCACTGTCTGCTTCAAACCTACTTATCCTATAAACACAGAACTCTGACTGATCCCTAGACAGAGATGGAACCCAACATGTTTTGGACAGCAATCAGGTACCTACTAACTGTACGAATTGGCACCAAGTCACAGAGACTTGGAGCAATAAAATTATAAAGCTATACAGAATGGAGAAATGCCCTTTGCCCCACTTGTCTCTGCTAACCAAGTTGGCATTCTAGGTTAGTCCCATTTGCCCATATTTAGTTTTGTTTAGAAACATAGAAACATAGAAAATAGATGCAGGAGGAAGCCATTCGGCCCTTCGAGCCAGCACCGCCATTCATTGTGATAATGGCTGATTGTCCCGAATCAATAACCCGTGCCTGCCTTCTCCCCATATCCCTTGATTCCACTAGCCCCCTAGAGCTCTATCTAACTCTCTCTTAAATCCATCCAGTGATTTGGCCTTCACTGCCCTCTGTGGCAGGGAATTCCTGGTGTAGATGACATGTGCATGTACCTTTAACATAGTGACCTCACCACTACTAACCACTCCCCACATCACTAGTATAATTACAACCTTCCCACCTAGTGCTCTCTCTCTGGTTCCGATGACAGACCACGAACAGCTAGGGCAGTAAAGTATGTGTATCATGAATAAACAGTAGTAAAGACACTGTGTGTTATGACCCCTCTTTACATGGTGTCAGAAGTTCGAGGTTGACCAGCTGCACTCCCTCACCTCTTCGGCCGTTATCGGGAGGCTGCGCCGCCACTTCGGAACCTTTGGCACCCCGGCAAGTCTTCAATCGGACAATGGCAGCCAGTTCTCGAGTGCCGAATTTCGGAGTTTCGCTGCCAGCTGGAACTTCCGACACTATACCAGCAGCCCAGAGTACCCACAAAGCAACGGCTTGGCAGAGCTCGCTGTCCGCAGTGCTAAGGATTTGCTGGAACATTGTAGACTGTCCCATTCTGACTTTTACCTGGCCCTCCTCAACCTTCGAAACATTTGCTGCGACACTGCCTTGGGCTCCCCAGCACAACGGCTGATGTCTCGCACTACGAGACCTCCGATCCCGGTGACCCAGCAGTCCCTCGTTCCCTCTGTTCTCCATCCCGCTGCTGTCCAGGAGCGCATTGCCTCAAACAAGAAATCCAAAAGCGCTCCCACGACAAGTCCTGCCGTCCCCTCCCGCCTCTGTTCCCTGGCCAAGTCGTCCGGATGCAGTCCCCCTCCGGTCACCCCAGGCTTGCCATCATCGTCGGTACTGCTGGTTCGCCGCGGTCCTATCTAGTCGACCATGATGGTACTATTTACCGCCGGTCCCGCCAATATCTGCGGCTTGTTAACGAGCCCCCACCGCCGCCTGCAGACCCCTTTTCCCCCACTGTCTGCCACGTTGCCTGCCCCTCCAGCCAGTCCTCCCTTCGCCTGCCCGTCTTCCCGCTACTGCTCCTGCTTCCCCTGCTCCGTCTCCGTTTTCTCTTTCTCCTCCCGATTCCCCGGTTCGCTCACCCGCGCCTGCTCCTACTCATGTTCCTCCTGCAGAGGGGGGAGATGGCGAGCTGCGTACCCGGACCGGACGGGTGGTCAGGCCGCCTGTCCGTTATGGTGATTTTGCTTAACTGTTTGCTCACCTGCTCGTAGCGTATGAGACGTGGTCGCCCTGTCACTACGGTATTGCTTTTTATTCCCAAGGGGAAGGATGTAGATGACATGTGCATGTACCTTTAACATAGTGACCTCACCACTACTAACCACTCCCCACATCACTAGTATAATTACAACCTTCCCACCCAGTGCTCTCTCTCTGGTTCCGGTGACAGACCACGAACAGCTAGGGCAGTAAAGTATGTGTATCATGAATAAACAGTAGTAAAGACACTGTGTGTTATGACCCCACTTTACAACTGGGTGAAAACGTTTTTTCTCACCTCAGTATTAAATGGCCTCCCCTTTATTCTAAGACTGTGGCCCCTGGTTCTGGACTCGCCCAACATTGGGAACATTTTTCCTGCATCTAGCTTGTCCAGTCATTTTATAATTTTATTTTTTTCTATAAGAAATCCCTTCATCCTTCTAAACTCCAGTGAATACAAGCCTAGTCTTTTCAATCTTTCCTCATATGACAGTCCCGCCATCCCAGGGATCAATCTTGTGAACCTACGCTGCACTGCCTCAATCACAAGGATGTCCTTCCTCAAATTAGGAGACCAAAACTGTACGCAATACTCCAGATGTGGTCTTACCAGAGCCCTATACAATTGCAGAAGAACCTCTCTACTCCTATACCGAAATCCTCTTGTTATGAAGGCCAACATTCCATTAGCTTTCTTCACTGCCTGCTGTACCTGCACGCCAACTTTCAGTGACCGGTGTACAAGGACACCCAGGTCTCGCTGTACCTCCCCCTTACATAACCTAACCCCATTGAGATAATAATGTGCCCCCTTGTTTTTGCCACCAAAGTGGATAACCTCACATTTATCTATATTATACTGCATCTGCCACGCATCTGCCCACACACTCAACCTGTCCAGGTCACCCTGCAACCTCCTAACATCCTCTTCACAATTCACACTGCCACCCAGCTTTGTGTCATCCGCAAACTTGCTAATGTTGCTCCTAATTCCCTCTTCCAAATCATTAATATATATGGTAAACAGTTGCAGCCCCAACACCGAGCCTTGCAGCACTCCACTCGCCACTGCCTGCCATTCTGAAAAGGACCCATTTACTCCTACTCTTTGCTTCCTGTCTGCCAACCAATTTTCTCTCCACGTCAACCCCCCCAAAACCATGTGCTCTAATTTTAGTCACCAGTCTCTTGTGCGGGACCTTATCAAAGGCTTTCTGAAAGTCTAGATACACTACATCCACTGGCTCCCCTAACAAATTTTATTTGTCACATCCTCAAAAAATTCCAGAGGATTAGTCAAGCATGAATTTCCTTTCATAAATCCATGCTGACGAACTAATCCTTTTACTGCTATCCAAATGCCCCATTATTACCTCTTTAATAATTGACTCCAGCATCTTTCCCACCACCGAAGTCAGGCTAACTGGTCTGTAATTCCCCATTTTCTCTCTCGCTCCTTTCTTGAAAAGTGGGATAACATTAGCTATTCTCCAATCCACAGGAACTGATCCTGAATCAATTGAACAATGGAAAATGATCACCAATGTGTCCACTATTTCTAGAGCCACCTCCCTGAGGACCCTGGGATGCAGTCCATCAGGCCCCGGGGATTTATCATTCTTCAGTCCCATTAGCCTACCCAATACTATTTCTCGCCTAATGAAAATTTCTTTCAATTCCTCGACCCCCTTAGATCCTCTGTCCTCCAGTGCTTCTGGGGGATTGTTTGTGTCTTCGTTAGTGTCCTTCTTTATATTCCTGGCCAGCTTCCCTTCGTACTTCATCTTTTCAGCCCTTATTGCCCGTTTTCTTTCCTCATGTTGTCATATGAAAGTTTCCCAATCATCAGGCTTCCGGCTACTCTTTGCTGTGTTATACATCTTTACTTTTAGTTTTATTCTATCCCTAACTTTTCTTGTCAGCCACAGTTGTCTCCTACTCCCCTTAGAATCTTTCTTCCTTTTTGGAATGAAATGATCCTGCGTCTTCCGGATTATGCCCAGAAATTCCTGCCGTTGCTGTTCCACCGTCATTCCTGCTAGTATCTCTTTCCAGTCTACCTTGGCCAGCTCCTCTCTCATGCCTTCATAATCCCCTTTGTTCTTAGCTTAGAGATACAGCACAGAAACAGGTCCTTCGGTCCACCGAGTCCGCACCGACCAGAGATCCCTGCACACTAATACTATCCTACACACACTGGGGACAATTTACACTTATAACTAACCAATTAACCTACAAACCTGTACGTCTTTGGAGTGTGGGAGGAAACCGAAGATCTCGGAGAAAACTCACGCGGTCGTGGGGAGAACTTACAAACACCATACAGACAGCACCTGTAGTCGGGATCAAACTCGGGTTTCGGCGCTGCAAGGCAGAAACTCTACCGCTGTGCCACCTATTCAAAGTAATGGATTGCGATAACATTCTGCAAGAACATCCAAGAAGCAAGTTAATTGAAAAAATGTGTTCAACAAGTAGACAAGCAGAAAGATGTCACATCATGACTAATCTTACCAAGAAAAATATACTTTATGGGTGCATTCTTCCAACAGAGTATAAAACAGGAGACATATAAATAAAACGTTTAAATGCATAATTTTCAGCGATATTATTGAATGCATTTTGATATTGGTTTGAACTAAAATGCAATAAAGACGGTAAAATAATGTCAATTAAATAACTCATTAGTGAAATCTAACCAAATCTATTTAAAATGTAAACCAATAAAAAGGTGATTTCAATCATTGGAAAGGAATAATCAGATGAATATATCTTCATTATGTTTACCACATACTCTGATATACTATCACCAGCAGAATCAGGGAGCTTATTTGAAGCTGGTAACTCGGCAAGCCTGAAGCATTGTTAAGAGTTGGTGCAGACCAGCAGGCAAGCTGAAGACTGGTCAGAGAGGCAGATGAGAGCCTTGGAGGCAACACACCATCTGGAGCTGTCGAAAAGCATGGAAGAATTAGAGCAGAGAAAACTGCAGAGAACATATGCTGAATGGATGCAAAACATTCCACAAACCAAAGATAAATCCTAGGGACTGCCTGCAATGCTATTCTGTCAGAAATCTTCCAAGATATCCTGTATATCAATTTTCTAACAGCATTACGAAACTAATCATATTTTAATAATGGAAATGCTGTTTTATTTGTAATCAATATAGCACTTCAGCTTTTAAGGTTTAGTTGACTATTGAATATATTTTATGCCCTGCCCTAAACCTATTTCATAATCACAATACAATACACATTCTGATATAAAATAAGTTTTACTTTTGCATGTGAAATATTTGTATTGAGAGTTCAAATTACCCATAAACATTGTTACATCAAGGTGTGAAAAAGACACAATATCTGCTATATTGTAACATGCTATAATTGTTAGCATATGATTTACCATGTGGATGTTTTGCCCGCTTGAAAATGCAACTGCGGTACAGGGAAGTAAGAGATGATCGCTGTTTTTACTACTAGTTATATGATAAGCACTTTTAGCTAGTACACTAGCTTCAAATGCTAAGACTGGCCTGAAACTTGTATTTTATTTTACTGCACGTTTCAGTTTTATATCATCTAAGTAACTGTTTTATATCATCTAAGTAACTAAGTATCTTAAATTCTTGTTAAGACAGATATTGCATATTTGTTTTGTTTCTCGGTGTCCATGAATATGATGCATTATATAAGAATGCACTCATATTGAAAATCTATAACATATTGCTCATAGTATGTCACTTGCCTTCAAAACATGTGTATCATACTTCATGAGGAGCCAAATTAGGATGATACTTGCAGCCAAAGCTTATGAAGACAGTGTAAAAACCACACAATGCGCTGGAGTAACTCAGTGGGTCAGGCAGCATCCCTGGAGAATATGGAGAGGAGACTTTTCAGGCTGAGACCCTACTTCAGACATTATTGTGGCGACAGTACATTGTCTAAATTATATTTGTACAACAGAGGATGTTGGTTAAATACATTAGCTGGCTTTGTAAGATTACTCACTTTGCAGATGAGGCTGGTTCAGCATGATATGAGAAAGGTGGGAGATCAGATCACAACGTTTGACAAGAAAACAGATATCAAACAAAAGTACAACTTATTCTAACATAACATAGTTTTCTGCACACTGGTATTGTATTGTATTGTGTAATGGCCTGATTGTATTCACCATGGTATGATTTGACTGGATTGCATGCAAACAACGTTTTTCGTTGTATCTTGGTACATGTGAAAATAATAAGCCAACACCAATACCAAAGTGATGCACTGGTACCTGCAGCTTGGAGTGGAATTTTACAGCTGCAGCAGGAAACAGGCCCTTTGGCCCAGAGTCCATGCTGACCATTGATCACCCATTCATACTAGTTCCATGTTATTCCATCTCCGTATCCACTCCCTACACATTAAAGGCTTTTTTTTTTTTTACAGAGACCGATAAACCTATAAACCAGCACATCTTTAGGATGTGGGAGGAAATTGGAACACCCGAAGGAAACCCACGTCATGACAGGAAAATGTACAAATTCCACATTAACGGCAACCTAGGTCTGGATTGAGTCCAGGATTATTATACTTAATTACACAACATATAACCATATAACCATATAACCATAACAGCCCGGAAACAGGCCATCTCGGCCCTTCAAGTCCGTGCCGAACTTTTTATTTTTTTATTTAATTTTTTATTTTTTAATTAAAAATAAATACTTCCCCCTAGTCCCATCTACCTGCACTCAGAACATAACCCTCCATTCCTTTCCCGTCCATATACCCATCCAATCTATTTTTTTTTTTTTTTTTTTTTTTTTTTTTTTTTTTTTAATTTTTATTTATTAGAAGTACATTACATCACAGCCACATACATTAATACTCGTCATTTATATCTTCTTACAATTAATGTACTCCCTTTATTTATTTTTTTTACACTAAAGAAAGAAAAGATTGAAAGAGAGAAGAAAGTGAAGGAAAAAGTGCAAGTGTAGAAAAGTGTAGAAAATGTAACAACAAAAAAAAAGGACGAGGACCCTATGAGAGCGAAATTAAAAACAAAAAGAAAAAGAGTTAAGAAATAGGCCCTAAGAAAAGAAAAGAGAGAGAGAAAAAAAGAAAAACAAATGTTTTTTTTTGAGCATCACGTAAATAGGACATACCAACTCTTCAACTATCATCCCCCCTTACCCGACCTCAATTTTTTATTTTTTTAAAGTACTTTTGCACCCTATGTTTGTAATAATTCTATAAATGCAGACCACGTCAGGTGGAAGTGATCTGGTTTACCTGCTAGGAGGAGTCTTATCTCTTCAAGGTGTAGTGTTTCAAACATATTTGAAATCCACATATTTATAGTTGGTATTGGAGCCTTCTTCCAAAATTTTAGAATTAGCTTTTTTCCAGTTATTAACCCATAATCCATTAATTTCTTTTGAAACACATTTAGTTCTGGATCATCTTCCGTTATTCCGAAGATAATCCATTCTGCTTTGGGTATCAGTCTTGTTTTAAATAACTTTGTAAAGATTTCAAAAATTTCATTCCAAAATTTTTGAATTTTTGTACAGAAGACGAATGAGTGCGCTATAGTTGCTTCTTGGGATTGACATTTATCACAAATAGATGATACGTTTGGGAAAATTTTATGAATTTTAGTTTTCGAATAATATAATCTATGTAAAATTTTAAATTGTATTAAAGTGTGTCTTACATTAATCGAACATTTATGTACTTTTAATAAGTATTCATTCCAACTTTCCTTTGAAATTTTAATAGCTAACTCTTGTTCCCAGTCTCTTCTGATACCCTCCGTAGATGGTATTTGTACATTTAAGATAATATTGTACAAATATGATATTAAGTTTGTTGATTCCGCTTTTGTCTGCATTGCCTCGTCCAGTACATCTGCTGGGTTATTATGATGATCTTTTATATATTTTTTCAAATAGTCGCATATTTGAAAGTATTTAAAATATTGATTATTTCCGAGTTTATATTTTATTTGTAATTGTTGAAATGAAAGTAATTTTCCAGTTTCATACAAGTCACCAAGCGTTTTAATTCCTAGTCTATCCCATTGTGTATAAGCTTTATCTATAATAGAAGGACTAAACGAAGGGTTATTGACTATAGGTAATAAGAGTGATAAGTTTCTTAATTTTAAATTTTGTTTTATTTGTTTCCAAATACGGATTGTACTATGAATAATTGGGTTCTTATTATAGTTTATGTTATTCAATTTCATTGGAGAGAGGAGGATCGCTCCAATGTTTCTAGAGGAGCAATCCTCTTTCTCCATTACAATCCAGTCTACTTGCTGGGCGGAGTTATCCATCAGTTGAATCATGTTTTTAATATTTACTGACCAATAATAATACATAAAATTGGGTAGTGCTAGACCCCCCAATACTTTAGATTTATTCAGATGGGTTTTTTGTATTCTATGTGATTTATAGTCCCATATAAAATTAGTGATATCTGAGTCGAGTTTTTTAAAAAACTTCTTAGGTAAGTATATAGGAATTGATTGAAATAGGTATAAAATTTGTGGTAAAAAGATCATTTTTATTGCGTTTATTCGGCCTATTAAAGACATCGGAAGCGTTTTCCAGAATTTAATTAATGTATTCAGTTTATTAAGTAGGGGGTCAAAATTTGCCCTGAGCATACCTTGATATGCTCTGGTAATTTCGATTCCCAAATATTTAAATTTTTCTGTAGCTATTTTAAAAGGGAATTTTAAAAGATGTGTTGAATCTTTCGGTTTTATTGACATAATTTCACTTTTATTCCAATTTATTCTATATCCAGAAAAAGATCCGAAGTCTTCAATTAAATTTAATATATTTGGTATAGTGATTTGAGGTTTTGTAATATACAATAATATATCATCCGCGTATAAAGATATTTTATTATATGAGTCTTTAGTATTATATCCATGAATATCAGGGTGTATTCTAATTTTTTCTGCTAGCGGTTCAATAATGAGAGCAAACAGCTGTGGTGATAATGAGCATCCTTGTCTATTTCCCCTTGATAGTTGAAATTTCGAGGATAATATGTTATTAGTAAGTATTCTAGCTGTAGGTTTGTTATATAGTAACTTAATCCATAAAATAAAATTCTCTCCCAGTTGAAATTTTTGTAATACTTTATCCATATAATTCCATTCTACTTGATCAAATGCTTTTTCAGCATCCAGCGAAATAATTGATAATTCTTGATCTTCAGATTTGTGTGAGTGCATTATGTTGAGTAGACGTCTCATATTATTAGAAGAGTATCTCTTAGGGATAAACCCTGTCTGATCTGGGTTTATTAATTTACTAATGTATTTACTTAATCTTCTGGCTAATGTTTTCGCTAATATTTTTTGATCTGTGTTTAACAATGCTATAGCTCTATATGAGCCAGGTTCTTCTAAATCCTTATTTTTCTTAGGTATTAATGTAATCGTTGATTCCGCTAATGTATCAGGTAGTATTCGTTTTTTAAAAGCGTATTGGTACATTTTTTGTAATCTTGGTATTATTTTATCATAAAAGTTTTTATAAAATTCATTAGTAAATCCATCAGGGCCTGGTGTTTTTCCATTTTTTAGTGAGTTTATTGTATCTTCTAATTCCTTAATTGAGATTTGTGCACCCAGTTCCTCTTGTTCCTTCAGCTCTAACTTTGGAAGATTACAGGTATCCAAGAACTTTGTGATATTATTGGAATCAATTATCATTTTAGATGTATACAAATTCTCGTAAAATTGCGCAAATCTTTTATTAATATCCTTCGGTGTTGTTAATAATTCCCCTTTATCTGATTTGATCTTTGGTATAGTATGTTCCTTTTCTCGTTTTTTTAGCTGGCGAGCCAAAAGTTTATGCGGTTTATCCCCAAATTCAAAGTGCTCTTGTTTTGTAATTTGAAAAAGTCTTATAAGTTTGGCAGATAATAATTTATTTAATTTAAATTTTAAAATTATTATTTTATTATGTTTATCTATTGTTGGATCTTTAGCATTATCTATATCCATTTGTCTAATAAGTTCTTCTAACTGTCTTTGTTCATTCTTATTCTTTTTATTTTGAAAAGCTTGATATGAAATTATAATACCCCTAATGTATGCTTTAAAAGATTCCCAAAGTAAAGTAGGCGATATATCTGAAGTATCATTTGTTTGAAAAAAGACCTCCATTTGTTCTTTTAAATATATACTCGCTTGTGGATCTTTTAAAATTTGAGAGTTAAATCTCCAGAATGAATTATTCTTAGACAATCCTTCCAGTTTTAAAAAGAAAGTTAGTGGAGAATGGTCTGAAATTGAATTTGTATGATATATTGCATTAGATGTTTGGGGGATTAATTTTGTATCCAGCAGAAAGTAGTCTATACGTGAGTATGTCTTATGTACCATTGAGTAAAACGAATATTCCCTGCCAGTTGGATTCACAATTCTCCAAACATCTGCTATATTAGTGTTGTTTATGTAGGTATTGAGGAGTTCCCCAGTTTTCGATTTCATATTCCCTCTCTGTTTTTGACTTGATTTATCTAAGTACGGGTCTAAAACACAATTAAAGTCTCCGCCTATTATAACATTTTGATAGTTTGACTCTGCAATTATATTGAAGATTTTATTGAAAAAGTGGGGGTTATCAAAGTTAGGGGCATATATATTTACCAAAGTAAGTGGAGTGTCATGGATTTCTCCATTAACTATTAGGTATCTCCCTTCTATATCTGTTATAATATTCTTTGCTTTAAATGGTATACCTTTTCTTATGATAATTGACGTGCCTCTAGATTTTGAAGTGAATGAAGAGTGGTATGTTTGACCTATCCATTTCGCCCTCAGCCTAACTTGGTCCTGAGGTTTTAGGTGTGTTTCTTGTAGGAAGGTAATGTCAGAATTATACATTTTTAGCTGAGCTAATATCTTACCCCTTTTGATAGGTTCATTAATACCTCTTATATTCCAACTACAAAATGAGACTCCTCCTAGGTTCTTTTGTGTGGTGTCATGCATTTTGAATAATTATAGTACCTTTGAATCTTGTGGTGCGTCCATATCCCAGGTCTTTAGGTATTGGGGGAGTTTTTGAATTATTAACTTTTGTTGGTATGTCCATATTATTCTTATCACTAAACACAAAACACAAACAAGTGATTTTATGTAATAAAAAAAAAACTAAAAAAGTGAGGCTACAGTGTCTATAGTCGGCACTGTAGCAAGTGACCCACCTGTAGGTGGGAAAAAACCTTATTTTGACTTCCATTGCGTTGTTGCTCAACTCGCTCCGCTCTCTTAGTTAATCATAACATATTAAAATATTAAAACGAGGCCTCACATTCATATATATAATACAATTTTACCCTGATATTTCCTTATAACATATATATATATCAGAGTTTAATTATTAAACCAATATTTTTGATTTCAATAAGAATCAGCTGTTGGTTGAAGGGGTTAACGAGACGTGCTCCTGGACATAAGCCAGGAGCTCGTTTCTCATCCCCTCCTCCCGCTTATAGACAAGGTTACAATTTATTAAAAATTCATATTAGTATGTTAGTTCATTATTTTTTTGTTTTTTTTGTTAGTATTCTAATCTAACCTGCATAACTTTTAAAGTTGTTAATAGGATAAGTTCTTACAATTGGTTATAACATTTTAATCAATCTATTTTTAAAGGATAACATCGAACCTGCCTCCACCACTTCCACTGGAAGCTCATTCCACACAGCTACCACTCTCTGAGTAAAGAAGTTCCCCCTAATGTTCCCCCTAAACTTCTGTCCCTTAATTCTCAAGTCATGTCCCCTTGTTTGAATCTTCCCTACTCTCAATGGGAAAAGCTTATCCACGTCCACTCTGTCTAACCCGCTCATAATTTTAAAGACCTCTATCAAGTCCCCTCTTAACCTTCTGCGCTCCAACAGTGTGTGAAGTTTCATTTAATTTCAAGCTTATATGCAAAACTCGAGCAGTAAAAAATAAATAAGAATGGGAAGGACCAGAAGAGGTCCACATCAGTTTGAAAAGGTTGCCAATCGCTGGCATCAAAAGGCTTGAGAAACGTTGATCTATAATATTCATGCACTGTGCCATCCGTTTTACACAGCTGATAAAGAGGAAAACCATTCATTCCCGTAACTGCAGATTAAGGAAAGTGGTAAAGAAAGGTAAGTTGTGGGTGTTGTACGCAGTTCATGGGATGAAGAATGGTGATGGATGAAGAAGAAAAAACACAATGAGAGCAGTGTAGGAAATGGAGCATTGTGCCGGTCGTTGTGTTGGGGGATGGAGAAAATTCGGACTTTGAGGGTATAGTCATCCAATTTGTGGAGGACATGGGAATATCATGCCTCATTCTTCTAAATTTAAGACAATATGGGTGCAGCCTGATTAGTATCTCCCCATAGTGGAAAACCTTCATCTTAGACTGGAGTACCTTTGCTGGACTACCTCAAATTGGCGAGGATACCAGACCTGTACATAATACTCCACGTGTGGTCTCTCCAAGACCTTATGTAGTTGCACTCTTATACTCTGATCCACTTACAATTAAGGCCAACATACCATTTGTCTTAGACACAAAATGCTGGAGTAACTCAGATGATTTGGGTCAAGACCTTGTATTTCAGCAACACATATTTCACTTGGGCAGCTTACACCCCAGCAGTATGAATATTGACTTCTCTAACTTCAAGTAACCCTTTCTTGCCCACTCTCTCCACCCACCCCCTTCCTAGTTCTCTGACCAGACTGACTGTCCACGATTAAATGTTATCTTTGTATGCTTCGTTGTCGTCTTCTCCTGGTTAACAATGATCTATTCTACATTTTCCTGACCCTCATCCCCTTTGATGTCTCGTTTTCACACCTTACACTTCCTTATCTCTGCATCTACCTCTCTCCTGACTCTCAGTCTCAAGAAGGGTCTCGTTCCGAAACGTCACCCATTCCTTCTATCCAGAGATGCTGCCTGTCCCGCTGAGTTACTCCAGTATTTTGTGTCTATCTCCAGTGTAAACCAGCATCTGCAGTTCCTTCCTAAACATACCATTTGTCTTCCTAATTGCTTGCTGCATCGATATGTTAACATTCAATGATTCTTGTATCAGGACATTCAAGTGCATCAAAATCTTTCAATGTCACTACTTAAGGAAAAAACATCACCTTCCTGATTTTTTAAAATAAAATTATGACTCCACAAAAATAGTGGTTAATGCAGAACATTATGGCCAAATCAATCTGCCTTGATTGTGAGAATAATTCATAACAGGTAATTAGGGAAGACTTAGAAAGGCACAGGCTGTTCATATCAGTAAGAAGTCTGTAACGAACAAGTCTGAATAATTGAAAATATTATTTGAAGCAGATGACAAAGACTCCAAAAGAGATGGAAAGGAATGCTGAATATATGGATTTTCAGATGATATTTGATATAAAAATACAATATATGATACCATGCTACAAAAAATAATGCACCCGCATTGAAAGGAATGCAAGTGCTTTGAATGATTAACAAAAAAGCTAAATGTATGTTTTCACAATGGTGGGATGCATGTGCAGCCAACAATTAGGATACTGGGACTTCAATTGGTTTCCATACAGATAAAAAACAATTGATATAGAAATCTGCGAGGAAACCAAAGCTATAGAACTAGCAAATTATTATCAGGATGCAAGTAACTTTAATAAGTGAAAAATAGGATGGTGAAGTGAGGAGGTGTGAAGTGCAAAAGGAAACACGTTAAAATAACCGCTATTTATGAGCTTGCTTTGTATTGTGAAAAACAGCATGGAGATCATGTCACCAAGGTAAGTTTGCAGTTCTGTCAAGGCAAAGAAGCTACGGCTTCTGGATTACACGCGATAAAGATCTGCTTCTATGTACAATTGTTAAATTACTGCAAGAGTATGCAATATTCGAGGATGCAAAATATGCTTTCTTTGAATTCCCCAGTTCTTGTCTCCACTGCAATAATCCCACACATTTGCTAAATCCTTTAGAGCTATCCAGAATCTTGATGTGACATAAAGTGACTTAAATTTGCCTGTGTTCCAGATGTGTTTATACGTCCACCCTGATTCTGTAACGCACTTGCTCCACTTCCAAATCCTGTCTCCTAACAATGCGTTAAGTATTACCTCAGCCATATCTAACACTGTGGGAGAATCGATAAGTCTTTTCTGTGTGGGATCTTTAATACTGAAGTCACGCATATTTTACCCTCAACAATAAATCTGGAGGAGTTCCTATATCAAGAAAACCAACGTTTTAATCATCTACTTTTCAGTCAGAGGTCCTTTTTATGCAAGTGCAAGACCGTTGGAAAGAAGTTGCTATCAACCAAATCAATATATAGTGCTATCGTTGTGATGTATTACAATCAGTGACACTGCTGATTGATGGACTAATGTCAGGGCAAAGATCAGTATGCTGGGTCACAGCAGAATGTAGCTAGGATAATGATCAGAGAGCTGTGAGAAAACTAAGACAGAAATCAAAGAACAAGGAAACATATATTTTAAAAGAATCACAGCTGCAAGAAGGAGATCAGAGAGCTGGATAGAATGAGATATAGTCGAGGCAATAATTGGGCAGTCACTTCAGATTGAAATAACAAACAGTGGTAGCAAAATAAAAAGTACAATACTACTAAATTTATATTTAAAAGTATTAACAGAATGGATGTTATGTCATGGTGGGAGTATTAGGAGTTGCCACCCAAACATTGATTGAAATTACAAATTTTAACCATGTTTCTAGAAGCCGAGAAAAGAGTGAAGTGGCATAAGGTTTTGCCAGAAGAACTGAACTTTGTGTAAAACCACCCGAGCATCTTCTGCCAGTGTTACACAAACAAAGGCGGAGATGCAATGAAGTATTAAGGTCGCTAGGGAGGATTGCAGGCACAAGAAAGCTTCTTGGAGAATTGCAACCACTCCAGGTTATCCTTCATTTGCTCTTATATTTGCTGTTTCCGCTGTGAAACAGCACAGAAACAGGCCCTTCGGCCCACCGAGTCCATGCCAACCACTATCCTGCACATGCTTGGGACAAGTTTACAATTTTACCAAGCCGATTAACCTACAAACCTGTGTGTCTATGGAGTGTGGCAGGAAACCAGAGTTCCCAGAGAATACCCATAAAGGTCATGGGGAGAACGTACAAACTCCATACAGACAGCACCTGTCGTCAAGATTGAACCCGATCTCTGGCACCGTAAGGCAGCAGATCTACTGCTGCGCCACCATGCTGTTCCATTTGAATTTATTGCAATAGTATGAGGTCCAAAAGTGTCAAAAATAACATGTACCCCACTGAAATTACCAGTGCTGTGGAGATCCAAGGGAGATGGATCTCAGTAAATGTTCAGAAATGTACGGCGGATATATCTTTGATTTACACTCAGAAAGTCAGGAACAGTCTGCATGAATGTCTTTATTTCTACATTTAATTCTCTGATCAAAGCTTTTGACAAGAGATTCCACACAAGTAATGGTAATTGGCCCCTTTATCTGAAGGGGGAGTTCTGCATTGAATCCTGTGGGAAATGTTTACAAACCTGCCAACGTTACATACCTTTGCAGGAGGAGAAACAATAATCTGAACTAAAATTCCTCTGGATCTGGAGAAACAAAAGACAACTGATAGGATCCATTGCTTATAAACAAGTAAAACTATTTCCATGGAGAAGAGTTCTAACCTAAAACTTTGCCTATTAATTTCCTTCCACAGATGCTGCCTGACCCATTGAGTTCCTCCAGCACTTTGTGTTTTGCTCATGATTCAAGCATCTACAGTTTATTTTGTCTCCAAAACTAATTCCATTGTGCATGCATTGTATGCATTTTATAGATCTTTCAGGACATATTGCCACTCTAACACAATCAAATTTAGAACAGTTTCTAGCTTGTGGGGGGAAAAAAGAACAGTGAGTAAAAAATCCCTCGTAGCTGCAGATTGACCTTTTGCTGGGAGGTGAGATTATGAAATAACATCCCTATTATATCACCATGTATCACTTGTACAACGTAGTGGTAAAATCCAACTAAAATTTCTTCTGGAAATATTTAGACCAATTTGTCTGATGTTTGCAACCTCCTTGACTGGGCATTTCTTTAATGCTTTTTTGGCAGATACATTTTTACATCATATTAAAGTTACTTTTTTGCACAATTGTACATACAAGATTAGTTGTGGAATGTATGAGTACGATCTTGCTTGATCCAGCCTGGTGCCCACACCATGTGGTTCTGTTTATTTGTTTGGTCCTGTGCTTCAAAGTGAGTAGGGGCATCCCCAAGCGACATCTAGGTTACAGGAGACTGAGGTTCAGACCCTGCTCATCCTCATGGCTGAATGACAATGACAGCTCACTGCTGTGAGAAGCCACTTTGTTGCTTCTAATGATCACTGTTTAAAAAAAAAAACAGCGTGGAAACAGGCCCTTTGGCCCACCGAGTCCGCACTGACCATCGATCCCCGCACATTAACACAATCCTATACTAGGGATAATTTGTATATGTAGACAAAGCCAAATAACCTAAAAAACCTGTACGTCTTTGGAGTGTGGGAGGAAATCGAAGTTCTCGGAGAAAACCCACGTAGGTCACAGGGAGAACATACAAACTCTGTACAGACAGCACTGTAATGATTGATTATTAATCAGTGATGATTAGAGACACTTTATAGAAGTTCAAAAGTTAGTAAGTAAAATGATAATTTTACTTTAAAATATGTTTGGGTGGTAAAAAATCAATTAAACCATTTATAGGACAAAGGACATTTATTGTCACATACACCAATTGGTGCAGTGAAATTTGAGTTACCATGCAGCACACATATAAGATAAACACAACACTATAGAATTTAACATAAAGCATAATAACATCCCCCCACAGCGGAATCAACGTTTCCCACTGTGAGGGAAGGCAACAAAGTTCAGTCATCTTCCTCTTGTTCACCCGTGGTCAGGGCCTATTGAGGCCTCCGCAGTCGCCGCAACGGCGGCCCGATGATTCAGGCCCTCTCGCCAGGAAGATCGGATGAGCGCAGCTCCTGCATCGGAATGGAAGAACACGCTCAGCGGCTTGGAGTTTCCGAATCGGCCGCTTGTTACCGGAGACCGCGGCTTCCGAAGTCCATAGTCCGAGCTGGGCGGAGCTCCAATACTGGCGATCCTCAGCGAAAGATCCCAGGCCTCCGCGATGTTAAAGCCAGTGCCGCCCGCAGCTGGAAGCTCCGCAGATCACAGCTCCACGGTGTTAAAGTCGGGAGGGAGGCCCAACACTCCGAAGCTCCAACACGGCGATCCCGGTAAGGCATCGCTCGCTCCGCGATGGAATCCAGTGCTGCGCCGCTGCTGAAGCTCTGGCCGTTCTCCGGTAGGAAAGGCCACGCCAATCCAGATGGTAGGCCGCGCGCGAGGGGGGGGCGAAAATGCGGCTCAGAGAAAAGACACACCCTTGACCAGGTAGTGGCTGAGAAGACGGTTTCCCCCTCCCCCCCCCACCCCCACATAAAAATGACTAAAAGACTTAAGTAAAATAAAGACAAATAAAGTATTTAGAGTCATAGAGTCGTACAGCATGAAAACAGGCTCTTCGGACCAAATTACCCATGCTGACCAACATGTCCAATCTACAACAATCCCACCTGCTTGCATTTGGCCCATGTCCCTCCGAACCTATCCTATCCATGTACCAGTCCAAATATTTATTAAACATAGTGGTGGTACCTGTCTCAACTACCTCCTCTGGCAGCTCATTCCATTTATCTACCACCCTTTTTTATAAAAATGGTTGCACCTCGTGTTCCTATTAAATCTTTCCCCCCTCACCTTCAACCCATGTCCTCTGATTCTTGATTCTCCTACTCTGAGCAAAAGACTCTTGTGCATTTACCCCATGTATTCATCTCATGATCTTATATACTTCTACAAGAACACCCCTTATCCTCCTGCAATCTGGTGCCTTTTCAACAAAGTTCACAACTCATTCATATGAAATGCCATCCCAGAGTAAAGTTGGGGGCTAGTTGTGAAGTGCATCCAGGTCAACCTATTGTTCTCCTGGCCGAGTCCAGCAGCGGAGCAGTGAAGCTGAAGCTTTGGCATCTGACGATCAACTTAGTTCTGCTTTGAGTCAAAATTAGGAATGAAGAACCCACATGGTGGCCAGCTGACAGGTCTCTATGGAATCATCAGCTGAAGAACAACACAATCTGACTCCATTGATTCTTTTGTGTGAGTAAATTCAACAAATTCTAATGAGCTTTGTCTGAAGAGAGGTCTCGACCCGAAATGTCACCCATTCCTTCTAACCAGAGATGCTGCCTGACCCGCTGAGTTACTCCAGCATTTTGTGTCTATCGTTGTTTACTGGTTAGTTGCCCTGATCTATTTCCCTCATTCTTTAAACGGTTCACCATGTCACAAAAGAATCATCAGTAAAGCAGGCTTTCCTCCACCCCACTCCTACTATTATCCCTTCATTGAGGGGGGGTGGAGGGGGAGAACAATGGACAATGGGGAGGGAGGGAGAACAAAAGGAGGTGTTACGTGCTTTGTAACCTTGTCTGCACTGTATGTGGCCGCTATTTGTATACAATGGGCATGCAAGCAAACAAAGTATTCTTAAAGGATTCCATTCCATACCTTCTTTTCCAAATGTCAGCTGTACTGATGTACTGAATGTTATTTATTGCAATTATTTATCATAGGGAAACTAATGGGTAGTTTCCCATTAATTATGTCATAAATATAATGGGTATATTATTACCATAATATGCTTTTTTCCCTCTGGCAGTATTGTCATACATGTCGAACTTTCTAATTTCTTTTCTTCACCTGGAAAAACCTGACTATCAGCACACATGTTAACAAAAGGACAATCATTGCACATTTTCAAAACTCTTTTAAATCAGCGGTGAGAATATGCAGAGGACATGTGTATGCTTTTCTGCTAATAGCTTCCACTGGGTAAAGCACCTCAGCAGGAGTACAAAATTAGAAGAAAATACTCGTTATCGATAAATGTGCTTCTGAAAATTTACAGGGAACTTGAGCTGCCACCCATGAAGGCAAGCAATATACAAACTAAAAAAAAATGCATTCATTACACAAAGATAGGGGAGAGAGGTCTCTTAATCAGTGATTTGATCAGTAAATTAAAAGAGCACCAAAACCATCAATCATTATTGGATTCACCTCAGTTATATTTTAGATGGCTCGTCTTGTGAAGGAGCAAATTAAATTGACCTCGAAATGAAACAATAACAAAAGCTTAAAATATGAATTACAGTTTTGAACAATATGATAGCTGAATTTTATTTTATTTAGTTCATAAATGCATTAACATATGAGTGCTTGACAGCACTGGGCCTGTACTCGCTGGAGTTTAGAATAATGAGGGGGGACCTCATTGAAACATACAGAAAGTGAAAGGCTTGGATAGAGTGGATGTGGAGAGGATGTTTCCATTAGTGTTAGAGTCTAGGGCTAGAGGTCATAGCCTCAGAATTAAAGGACGTTCATTTAGGAAGGAGATGAGGAGGCATTTCTTTATACAGAGGGTGGTGAATCTGTGGAATTCATTGCCAGGGAAGGCTATGAGCAATTAGATTTAATTTGCGATTCCTAATCATTGTGTAAATTAGAGACTATAAATAACAGGCAAAGCTGGTTTCTTGAGTGAAATACAAACAGAAAATGCTGGAAATTACAAATTATGCAGCATTTTGTGATGAGAAAGGTAAAGAAACTGTTTCTCCCTCCTCAGATGTTTCATTTTCCATATGCAAATGTCAGTTAAAGAATTCAGGCTGGTTTTGCTGTCTTCTCTACTTTGCCCATGAACGGGGCATTCTCAAAGGAGTGGAGCAGAGTCTCCACCGACAATAGCCCAGGTTCAATGTACTAATCTTAGTGAAGCTGCATCGTATTTCAGTTTCCCAGCATTAAATGCAGATGGCATTCAATGAAGTTGTCAATATATTCACAGCAGGGTCACTCTGTAACTCAACAATGAATAGACTGACAGTAAGCTGATGCAAAACCTTAGAGGACAAAACCATTTTCCCAACAGAGCTTCCGCATCCCCCTAGAGTCAGAGTCATAGTGATACAATGTGGAAACAGGCCCTTCAGCCCAAAGTGCCCACACCAACCAACATGTCCCAGCAACACTAGTCCCACTTCCCTGCATTTGGCCCATATCCCTCTAAACCTGTCTTATTCATACACCTGTCCAAATGCTTCTTAAATGTTGTGATAGCCTCAACTACCTCCTCCAGCAGCTCATTCCATGCACCCACCACTCTTTGTGCAAAAAATGTTTCCGTCAGGTTTCTATTAAATGTTTCTCTCTTCATATTAAACCTATGCGATCTGGTTCTCTATTTCCCTACACTGGGCAAGAGACTCTGTGCATCTACCCAATCTAGTCCTCTCGTGATTTTATACACCTTATGAGATCACTCCTCATCCTCTTGTGCTCCAGGGAATAGAGTCTCAGCCAACTCAAACTCTCCCTTTAGCTCAGACCCTTGAGTCCTGATGACATCATTATAAATCTCCTCATCCTTTCCAACTTACCATCTTTCCTATAACATGGTGCCCAAAACTGAACACTATACCTTAAATGCGCTCTCACCAACATCTTATATAACTGCACCAAGACCTCCCAATTTCCACACTCAATACTCTGACTGATGTAGGCCAATGTGCCAAAAGCCTTTTAGGCCACCCTATCTACCTGTGACACCACCTTCAAGTAACTACAGTATTGTACCTGCACTCCTAGATCCCTCTGTTCTACAATATCTCCCAGAGGCCTACCTCACATTGTTCTGTATTAAATTTCATCAACCATTTCTCAGCACGCCTGGACGACCGATAAAGTTCCTGCTGCAATTTTTGACAACAATCTTCACTATCTGCAACACCCCCCACTTTTATATCATCTGCAAACTTGCTAATCTGGCCATGTACATTCTCATCCAAATCATTGATATAGATGACAAACAATAATGGGCCCAGCACCAAACTCTGAGGCACACCACCAATCACAGGTCTCCAGTTCGAGAAGCAACCTTCCACCATCACCCTCTGCTTCCTTCCATGAAGCCACTTTTCTATCCATTCAGTTATCTCTCCTTGGATCCCATGCAATCTAACCTTCCAAGGCAGCCTACCATGTGGAAGCTTGTCGAATGCTAACATCTACAGCTCTGCCCTCATCAACCTTTTTGGTCACATCTTCAAAAAACTCAATCAGATTCGCGAGACACGAACTCCCACGTACAAACCCATGCTGACTATCCCTAATCAGCCCTTGTCCATCTAAATGCCTGTATATCCTATCCCTCAGAATACTCTCTAGTAACTTTCCAACTACAGATGTTAAGCTCACTGGCCTCTAGTTCCAAGCCCTTTCCCTACAGCCCTTTCTTAATAGAGGTACAACATTTGCCCCCATCCTCTAAATTCTGACATCTTTTAAATTCTAACTAAATCAAAATCGTTACTCTGGAGCAATTTAAAATAGTTCTAAAATCTTTACAGTTTTTGAAGTTCGCGTAAAAGAACAGCATGGCGAAAAATGAAATATTTGCCAATAGAAACCAGTGTTTCCAGCGACAGCAGATTACTGCATAAGGAGACACAAAGTAGACTGGGCTTTCATTCTTTCAAAGAATTAGGGAGAATCACATTGAAACTCGCAAATATCTGAGAGCTCAACAGGCTCTCAAATGTCGCAGTCTCAGAATAAATGTCTCAGAATAAGAAGCCAAATGTCCCAGTCTCAGAATACGGAAGGTTGTTTTGGACGGAGGTGAAGACTTTCTTCATTCTTTGAACCCCAGGTGGCTGCTCTTCTTCCTATCGAGTCCACACACAAGATTAGAAGTTGTTCAGCCAGAGCTGAACACATTTCTCGGCATCTGCATACAATGGTGTCTGTCTTGTCGCTTCTTGTGCGTGGTGGTGGAAAGATTGGTGGAAATAGGGCCATGACGTGAATGCTCTTTCCTTGACCTTGGTGCCTGCTAAGGCTCAGTCATTGGATTCATTGAAAACACAGATGGATACAGTAGTTTTCTAGATATTAAGGGTTTTGAGTGGAATGGGAGGAGTCATTGGGTGGTGTTGAATGATTATTTCTGTATTTACCATGGAGCAGTCATGGAAGTTGAGGAATTGAGGGAAATGAGTTGTGATGTATTAGAGTAGATCCACATTACAGAGGAGTATCTGAATCTTAAATATATTAAGGTGAATTAATCCTTAGAACCTGATCAAGTGTATCCTAAGACATTGTGGGAAGGTAATTCACCCCATTGCCACAACCCTACCCTTCATCTCTTGGTCTTCCAATGACTGACCATCCTAACCCCATTCCCCACTCCAGTCCACCCTGCAGCATGACTGATGAACCAGCCCAATGCTGACAAACAGCGTCCGTTAAGAGATCCTCCACAAATATTTATCCCATGTGGCAGCAATGAGAGACCTTCCATGTAAGAGAATTTCATAGCAACAGGCCCATGGAAAAATAATCTGAAGAGCCTGAAGAAAGATCCCTACCTGAAATGTCGCCAGTCCACTCCCTCCCCAAACGCTGCTTGACCCCATTAATTTCCTTCAGCACTTTGTGTTTTGTACACCGGATAATTGTTGGATCACATATGGCTCTCTAGGTTCCAAATAATTTCTAGTTCAACATTTCTTTCATGGCGACAAATCATTACACAATGTCCGTGAAAGAAATGCATAGATTTATGTTTTGTCTCTCCATCATATCCTGGAAACCACTTGTTAGGCTTAGTTGAGACCATATTTTGTCAAATTCATCTTGAACTGAGGTGAACTGCACTTCACCAGAGATTTCAAAAGCCACTTAATCTTTATGGAAAATCTAATATCTTCACACAAACATCTGGGGTTCTACTTGTTATATTAATCTAAGCAAACAGTGAATACACAATTTTCTTTATTTATTATGTGAATCTGTGCCAGCCATATGGAGAGTGAGCGTGAACAATTGAAAGCCTTGCTGTTTTCCAAAGAGATTGCAATTACAAGTGGAAACAATATTGCTTATTAATACACAGCAAATCTCAATTAATTATTAAATTATTGTTTTCTGCAGAAAAGCTGACTTTATGTCCAACTCAGGATATACATAAAACAGAAAAGTACAGCACTGGTGCAGGCCCTTCGGCCCACATTTGTGTCAAACATGATGCCTTGGAAAATTAATCTTATCTGCCCGCACATACTCCATATCTCTCCATTCCCTGCATGGGCAGATGCTGCTTTGGGTCAAAACCCTTCCTCAGGCTGAAGAAGCGTCCAAACCTAAATGTGGTCTGTTCAATCCCCCTGCAGATGGTGCCTGATAGATAGTTCCTCCGCCAGTTTGTTTTTTTGTTTGAGCATTCCAGCATCTACAGTATAGTCTCTTGTGTCTTCAAGTTATAGCAGGATCGAAAAAACAAACCATAAAACTCTTTACATCAGAAAAATTAATAAGATAATAAATATTTACTTGGGAGAAGTTGATCTCAAGGCAACATGGCCTAGAAATTCATTTGCTTGAAGATTGAAGGAAAGATCCTGAGTGATCTAAGACATTGGGAGCGACAACCTGGGAACAATCATCGCAAGGAGAAGGACCCTGATTTAGAAGCTCAGAGATGTCTAGCCCCGACCAGCAGAGTGAATGTCGTCAATTCATTCTCATGGGTAGTGTCTGAGACCAAGCCTAGTGTCCAGTGATAAGAAGTGATAAGCTGGAACAGAAAAAGGCCTGTCTCACGAGTCTGCGGTCCTTGGCGGCGAAACAGGAAGAATCTACCGCTCCTGGGACGCCATAGACTGCGCACTCGGTCAAACGCACAATTCCGGGGCCGTGCGGCGTTGTTCCCAACACCGCACGGTGCTAAAATAAAACCAACACTGTTCAAAAAACTTTTCCTACCGCACAGCCTCCGCCAGTGAGGCACGAGTGCGGCACGGCCGCCGCCACAGCCGCCGCCAGTGTGGCACGAGCACCGTGCGTCGAACTTGCACCGCCACAGCCTCCGCCAGTGAGGCACGACCGCCGCCACAGCCTCCGCCAGTGAGGCACGTGTGCGGCACGGCCGCCGCCACAGCGCCGCGATCATGACGGCCGCCGCCACAGCCCCGCAGATCCAAAATGACGTCATCGCAGTCGGCACGCCCTTTGTTTTTACTTACCGCAAGCTCGTGGGACCAGCCGTATTTAAATCACTCGGCCCCCGTGCAGCACCCATGCGGTGCTCCCGTGGCATAGGCTCGGCGCTCTCGCCGTTGCCGTGCGGTCCCCTCTACCGGCGACGCCACGCTTCACCGCCGATGACCGCAACACCGTGAGACAGAGCCTTAAACCTAATGTGAATTCATTAGAAGTCAGTGGTTTGCATGCATGTTTGAGTAACTTGAACGCTAATAAAGATTAAGTTGTGCTAAACCACTTTACCATCCTTTGTTTGAAACATCAGTTAATACCCTATAGAAGTAATCGGGACAACAATTCCCTGGATTCTTCAGCCACCATATGCTTTCAAGCAACGCCCTTGTCTGTGTCCTAATTTTAGCTTTCCCAGTCTGCAGCCAAACTTGGTGGCATTCAGCAGTCCTTTGACACTCTTTGCAAGCTAAAAGCTCATTGTAACTATCCAGCATGGGAATCTACTTTCAGCAAAAATGGAAAGAAAGGGTTCCAAAAGCCACTGACAGTAAAGGGAGGAGATTTGTATACTTATGATGCAAATGTGGAAAGGAAGGAAAAAGCTCCTGGATTTATAAAAACAGATCATAAATAGAGCAGCAAGTTCCAGTTAACATTGTCCTCAAATAAAGGTCTTTTACATATTCGGATTTAAGTAACACTCATTTAGTTTTCTGCGGAATAAAACACTTCCATTAAAATTTTAATTTCCATACTAAATGAGGAAATTGGGCAGAATATTTCCCAGTGGAGATGAATCAATGCATTGAATAGTATGGTCTTATTGGAGTCAGAAGTCAGACATTCACAATATGGAGATAAATTACATGTTAAACTCAGGTTGTGAAGTAATTTGACTTAATCTTAATAAAAGGGAAAGTTTTGATCAGAGCATTTTGGTTGTTCTGAGCTCATTGATGGGACAGGCATTTGTGTCTTCCATCACACAATAGTGCAGAAGGTCAAATACAAGCTTTTATACATAGTCCTTAGCTTTGGACGATGCACAAATTTCCATTAGGTACTGAGTTTGGACAATACAAACTCATAGGTTGGGTATGTTAAAGCATCTTTGGGCATCATTATTGTAGAAGTAAAAGTTATCTAAAGCTTAACCCTGATATTGAGAGTCCATGCCAAGTCCTGTTGACTTAGATCTACTCATCAGATCTACTCATCAGGACAATATGGCGTTGACCCAATACATAAAACACAGAACTGTACAGCACAGGAACAGTGGCCCACAATGTCAATGCTAAACATGATGCCAAGACCATCACTTATCTACCAATTGATGCAATTCTGTCATTTGGGCCTTCACCTTAGAGCGCGCCTGTGGTCAGACACTTAGATGTCACAACCAGCAATGTCTCCACCCTCGAGGGACCATTTTAAAATGTGGCCTTGATGAGCACCAGATTTAACTCTGCAATTCATTTACCTTTTTTCTGTGGTTACCTCTCAGGCGCAAGCATGCAATGCTGGAGAGCCAATGATATAACGCTAGGTGGCAGTGTGGTCTGTGTGGAGAATGCAGAGGAGCTCCATGGGTACATAGACCAGTAGAAAAAGTTTTGATAGAAGCATTTTGGTTGTTCTGGGCTCTTAGATGGGACATTCATGACTGTCTCCCATTGCACAATAGTGCAGAAGGTCAAATTTAAGCTTTTATACATATGCTTTACCTTTGGATGATACACAAATTTCCATTAGGTACTGTTGTGGAGAAGAGAAAAAAAAGAAAAGGGACATTTTTTTAAAATGGTGGAAACTGAACAGTGTTTGTGTCAAAATGTACTTGGATGCTCTTGTATATGAATGACTGAAAGTTAACATGCAGGAACAACAAACAATTAGGAGGGCAAATAGTAGGGACTGCAGATGTTGGTTAACAAAAAAAGACACAAAGTGCTGGAATAACTCAGCGGGTCAGGCAGCATCTCTGGCGAACATAGATAGATGACATTTTGGGTTGGGACTCTTCTTCAGACCAGAGGTGACATTTGTGTCAGGGGCCTTCTTCAAATCCTGAACGTCACCTATCCATGCTCTCCAGAGATGCTCCCTCACCTGCTGAGATACTCCAGCATTTTGTGTCTTTTTTTAAAGGTAGGTAGTATGCTGGCTTTCATTACAAGAGGATATCAGTACAAGTGCAGTGCTTTACTATAAGGATATCTGGCATATTCCCCATGTCTTTTTTTTTCAAATCTAAGGTAGGATTATAATTGCAATAGTGGGATTGTTAGAAAGGGGCGGCACAGTAGAGTAGAGTAGCTGCCTTACAGCACCAGAGACCTGGGTTCAATATTGAGTATGGCTGCTTTCTGTACAGAGTTTGCACATTCTCTCTGAGACCGTGTGTGTTTTCTCCGGGTGCTCCTGTTTCTTCCCACATTCCAAAGACATGCAGGTTTGTAAGTTAATTGGCTTCTGTGAATTGTCCCTTGTGTGTAGTGTGATCGCTGGTCGGCGAGGACTTGGTGGGCCGAAGGGCCTGTTTCCATTCTGTATCTCTAATTAAACTGAACTAAACTTACCAGATTGGTTCCTAGGATGAGGGTAATTGTCGTATGAATAGATGTTCATCAGATTTAGAAGAATACTGTATGTGGTGAATTTAAAATTACAACCAGGCTTATCATGTTGTTGCCGTTTTCATGAAGCATTGGAAAACTTGAACTAGGGATTATGGTTTCAAAATAACAGGTTGTCCACTCAGGCCAGACATAAGATGAAACGTCTTCACCCAAAGACTGGCGAATCTTTGGAATTACCTATTCAAGAGGGTTGTGGAAGACCAGTTGTTACATTTATTCTAAATCTAAACAAGGAGTTGTAAATGTTGATATTAAAGGAATCAAGTGGTTTAGGTTTTGGCAGGAAAGTGACAATGAAGTAAAATATCAGTCATGTTTTTGTTTAAGGACAAAGCAGGCATGAGGGGCTGAATGACCAAATGACTCTTGTTCTCGTGTATAAATCATAATTCTGAAACGGAATACAATATTTTAAAATGTCTCAGTACCTTGCCCCTACATTTAAACTTTACTATGCTGTAGTTGGGTTTTTTTTATTCTATAACTGAATATTAATATTAGCCTTTGCCCAATATTCTTCAGCATGGCATTCAATCGTGAAGAGATCAGAAAATACTAATAGGTTGAAAATTATTAGCTGCCACTCTCCCTGCGAAAAATTGCAGAGTACAAAGATGCATTAGTGCAGGAAACACATCACCACACATGCAATTCACACTGGGAAGCATCTGGTTGTATTTTCAGATGATGCAAGAAGATCCAGGAGTGGCTATAATTACAGTATGTTACACTCAGGTAAAAATCCATTTTGTAATCAGATAATTTTGAAAGAAACAGCAACAGTGAATTTTTGGACCCAAACGTAATAAGTGTGAAGGTCACTTACGGAGTGACAGACATTATGAGGAGCTAAAAATTTCTGAAGGTCAGGGATAGCTCCTTATCTTAAATAGAACCCTGCACATACTGCATATGTGTATGAACAACAGGGATCAAGCGAAAGCTTTGTAACAAGCTAGTGAGATGAATAAAACCAAGCTTTGCTTACTTAAACTGCATTTTCAATCATTTGATACGTAGAGAAATAACTAAAATTATGGGTTGGGTCCTGTTGTGTTTTGTCAGAAACTCCACAGTGAGCTGATGTTACCTTACAAAGTATATGTCAGGAAGTTCAAAACCTTAACAGGTGTCATTCGCTCCTCATGTGGGCTTTGTTGGAGCTCATCCTGGCACCATCAAGCCTTGCTAATCGGATAGAGGAGACCTTCATCTATCTGAAGTAAATTTATGTCAAAAGATCTCATGCAGCAAGTCCAGGCAGTGCACATCTTCTCATCTCATCAAACTCTTCAATGTTTTCTGCAAATTATCAACAATAATTAAAAGTAAAGATAAGACCAAATTAGTTTTGATTCAATTTTCCGATTTATCCATAATTGGTGTACACCATCCATTTGCAACATATTTAACTCAACACTTGACTATCTGTTGGTTTAAACGGCAATACTAAAATGGCAAATATAAATATAGTATTTTGACAATAAGATGGGCTTCTTGAAAGAAACACATTTTTTTCTGTCCCCCTTGGCTGATGGCGGACATTCAGCTAATCGTGAAACAAGCTGTCCACAGTGTCAAATGTTCAGATTGCTTGCCTCTGCGGATGTATGTTTTTTAATGCACAAGAGGACCTTTCTATCAGCATTTATGACTCATCTATTTTCCACTGTATTTCATCCAACTACATTCAACTGACATTTCTGCAAAGTGCCTAGAGGAAATTGAGCAATTATTCCAACAACTGAGGTTCAATCTTCTATTTATTCATAAAACACTATAAGATAAAAACAATAACATTTTACAGGTATTGTGGCAGCTATATGTGCTTGATTTTGACATGGGAAATCCTAGGGGATTGCATCATATACAGGTAGAGGAAGCGTTTCTACATTAATACTGCATTGCCTGCTTCCTCAGCTAACCTAAGCTTTGCAATCTGTATTGTGTCCCATTTCTAAGCTAAGGAGAAAAGGCTTTCAACTTATCCGTGAGGCCCGTGGGGTGGATCTCGGATGGAATGGAACTTTCTTGTAACAATTGCTGACGTTATTGATCCAATCTGTAATACTCTCTTTGGGGTGATTTAATTGCTAAAAATTGAGCTCTTGTACCATTTCTGGCACACCTGGGATCTGAGAGTCTAGGATGAAAGGAGGTCTGAGGTAACGCTTGATAATGTGTTGATATTCACAAGGGTTCTCGGATAAAGAGCAAAAGGAATGGGAAAAAAGATGAAAGATATTTGATACAAAATGTAGACAATTTTTATTTCCACAGGTGCTGTCTGACATTCCAACATTTTTCTGTTTTTCATAATTTAAAAAAAGTTTTGATCTGCTTTTTTTAAATAATCAGACTAGTGAAGCCATTCAGCAGATTGTTTTTGTAATTGGGATATTATTCCATGCAATATAGCTTTGGATGTAAATACGTAAAGTACAGATGATCATATTAATGCAGGATTCTATGATTACATCTCAGTGCATTTCTTACAAATAACAAAGGTGAACAGAAGTTCTCCAATCGTGCATGGCATCTATTACTGCTGTGGTTTGAAAGGGAATAAAGACTCTGGGCCCAAGAACAAAAGTAACAACCATTTGATTAGATGATGGCATTATGTATTGAAGTGATGAGGCAACAAGCATTTAGTGATTGCAGCTGCACTTCTGTGACTGGCACACAAAGAGTTGCCTGCGTTGGGCATCATCTTAGTGTTGCTTGGTGTAGACTAAATGGAGATACTTCAACTTAAGAAATACCAAACTTGGATGTCATTTAACATTTTCAGGAATATTTTGGATGGGTACTCAACATCCGAGCGAAGATCAAATAGCAGTCGACACCAAGAGATATGGAGGTCAAGGTGATCAGTGGGATTAAAGAGTAATGGTAGTGGAAATCAGCCATATACAATAGGGGTCAAAATTGATTGAAAGATACAGCTTGGAAACAGGTCATTCGGCCCATCGAGTCCACACTGCTCAATCACCTGTTCCCACCAATTCTATGCCATCCCACGTACGCATCCACCCCTACACACAATGTGTAAGGATTTCCACCATCCGATTCATGCCCTCTTCTCACTACTATCATCAGGCAGGAGATACAGAAGCCGGAGGTCTCATACCACCAGGTTCAGGGCCAGCTACTTTCCTGCAATGATCAGGTTCCTGGACAGACCTGCACAATCCTTAGATAGACAGGATAGACTGGAGTAACTCAGCGGGACAGGCAGCATCTCTGGAGAGAAGGAATGGGTGATGTTTCGGGTCGAGACCCTTCTTCAGACCTTATCGGCACAATCCTTATCCTACCTTGGCAGCAGAACATTATGTACCACTTCTCATGCTACCATGAATTTGTACTTCCCATTGTGCATTTTTGCACCAATGTAATGTTCTTTGCACTATCTTTTTGTTTTCACCATCTTGCAGTATTTAAGTGAAATTTCTGGACAAATGTATGTTTTTGGTGTGATGTCAGTCATTGTATGTTTTCTGATGTCGCAGACAAGAGTTACTTGTATCTCTACCTCACATATTGTGTGGGAGACTATGAAACCCATTCTGTGTATCCATGAGCTGCTATTTATAGCCCAGCTAGCAGTGCTACAATGAACTTTTTTGTGAAGGTGTTTAAAGATGTAAATTTGCCAGGCTTGTTGCAAGTTACAACTTGAAGATGTGCCCTGGTAGAGTATGGTTATGCATAATAAGCAATGAAAGTGCTCCAAGGCTCTATGAGAATTTGGCATGGTCTAGCAGTAAATGGATATCAGGCTGAGAGGTCATAAATCCTGCTATACATATTATGTCCATCTGCTTGGGAGAACAATACTAATGGGTAGTCTTTTCTAGCTAGTATCCTGATCAATGTTTCCTCTAATTTTTAGTAGTTCCTGTGTGCAGAAATCTTGTATTGTGCAATTTTTTATGCTGTTACAAATGTGTGTGCGCGCTGAATTCTTGTGCAAATATATGATCTCATGAGCTTTTGCTGCAGCAGTTTATACTATTTTGTTAAGCCATTCAACTTTAAACCAGCTAGCAGTTTGTTTGTACTTCACACCCTTTGCATCCTTTGAATTTCACATGGTGAATCAAAATTCCTTTCAATAAAAACTCAATAAGCCAGCTACAGAATTTGAAATGGATCTTCGTAAACTGTACAATAAAGTCAATATGATTATGAGATTTTTACAAATAAGAATGAATGATATACTGTATAATACTGTACAGTTATTGATCACTACATTTTAGGTAACATTGTAGTGTCTATGACATACAGACTTGAATGCTTTCATTTTTCAAATGAAACAGTTCTTTATTCTAACTGTAACAAGTTCTCCCTCTCCCCCTCTCTCCTTCCTGTCTCTCCTCCACCTCTCCCCCTTTCTCCTCTCCCCCTCTCTCCTCCCCTTCTCTCTTCCCCCCTCTCCTCCCCCTCTCTCCTCCCCCTCTCCCCCTCTCCCCTCCCCCTCTCTCCTCCACCTCTCCCCTTCCCCTCTATCCTCCACCTCTCTCCTCCACCTCTACCCCCTCTCCTCCCCCCCCATCTCTCCTCCCCATTCTCTCCACCTCTCCCCATCTCTCCTCCTCCCTCTCCCATCTCCCTCCCCCTCTACCCCTCTCCCCCCCTCAGCCCCCCTCTCCCCTCTCCCCCTCTCTCCTTCCCTTTCCCCATTCCCTCCACCCCTCTCTCCCTTTCCTCCATCCCCTCCCTTCCCACCTCTCTCTCCCTCCTCTCCAATCCCATCCATTTACCACTGGGTTTCTGCCAGCAGCGCCGCCATCTTTGAGGAGGGCGGCCCTGGCCCACCCCCGGGTGAAGTGCGGGGACGGATGCGGCGCCTGTGGACCGGATGCAGCGCCCGCGGACCCTATGCCAGAACGGGCTGCAGCTGTCCCCGGTGCTGGATCAGGCCGCGGATTTTGAAATTCGGAAAAAAAAGTCTCCGCTGTATAATTTCTCTGCTGTCATTTATAGTGGAAAGATTTTATAGCAGAGACTTCTTTTCCCGAATTTCAAAATCCTTTGTGCGCACATAAATATTCTTTGCGCGCTGGTTTCAAAACTTGTATGCGCTCACACACGCGCACAGCTTAGAGGGAACATTGATCCAGATATTTATTGTACCTCCACTTAACAGTACTTGCACAAATGACATTAGATTTTATTTGATTTGACTTGATTCCGATTGACTTGACCTTGCACTCAGTTTTAGTTTTTGAAATGCAACGTGGAAACAAGCCCTTCAACCCACCAAGTCGATGCTGACCAGTACACTAGTTCTATCCTACACACTTGCATCAATTTACAAACACCAATTAATCTACATACACATCTTTGGAATGTGGGGGGAAATCGGAGCACCCAGAGAAAACCTATGTGGTCAAAGGGAGAACATACAAACTCCATACAGACAACACCCATAGTCAGGATGTAACCCAGGCCTCTGGCGCTGTAGGGCAGCTACTCTACCACTGCGCCACTGTGCCATTCCACTTGTCAGGATTAAATTCCACCTGCCACTACTCTGCCCAATGTTATATCGGATTTTATATCCTGCTGTAACCTTAGAAAACCTTCCTTACTTTATACAATACCGCCAATGTACGTGTCTTTTTTGTGGAGATTTTTGCCATTAGCCTTATGCCAATTTTCACATCTCAGGCTGTCATCTGTATTTAATGGCAGATTGGTTCCGCTTGTTAGTTTAGATCCTAGCTCCTCATCCCCTCTGCAGAATCTCTTTCTTGGTTTTAACCATGCCATTGATTCCTAAATGGAGCACAACAGCTAGATTCACCTATTCCAATTCCACAGTTTCTCTGCAGCTCCAAGGGCTGGTATAAAGTCTGTTGAAACATTTATAAACCTAGAATATTAAAATTGTCTTCCTTTCACCACAGATGCTGCTTGACTTGATGAGCATTTTCTATTTTCATATCAGATTTTGTGGCACCCACAGATTTTTTGGCTTTCACTTAAACGGATTCATCAGGTTAATTCCCAATACATTCAAAGGGCCTTTTAATTTAAGGATGACAGAAAAAAAGCAGCAGATGCTGTTCAAATTTGCAATATAAATTGTCATTTAGAGAATTAATTGCAGCTAATCACCCCTTAAATCACCTGCAAGTGTTGGCAAGGAAACTTCATGGCATTTTGATGGTTAACACAAGTACTCTGGACAAATGAACCTTTCTTATCAGCAATCACCTAACATTGTTCACTTACCACATTTATATCGCTTCTACTTGATTTGAGGATGAAGACTTTGAATCACATTGGAAGATCTTCTTGAATTCGATCAATACCAACATATTGAAAGACTGTGAGAGAGGTTTCATCCACAAAATCTTTCTTCCACCAAGACCAACATTACCTCTTCAAATAACTATTTCCCTCTACACGCTCTTGCTAGGTCCTTAAAACAGTCTCTACTTCCGCTTATTTCCAGCATATCGTTCAACAAAAGCAGCTTCTAGCCAGAGCTTGACAGCTCAAAGTAGTTGCAAATTTCAGAACCTGTAGTCATGTATAAATCATCGTGTTTTCTGCTCGTTAAATCCACAGTTTCAAACAGAGTTTTCTTCTGGTTACCTTCTTTCACCCATTTAGCTAAGAAAATATTCTTTAGGATTTTATTTTATTTTTATAAAGTATGTGACTTATTTTGTCTTCTAGGGAAGGGCATTAATGAAGTGGTAGACTGTAAAATACCATGGAATCCCTTGAATTAACGTAGCAGATATTTTCTGTAGTCAGGTGTTTAAAATCCTTCAGATACTGTAAATGTCCTAATGTTGGCCTCAACTCCTTTCCTAAGGTGGTAAAGCTGATAACTTGATTTAAGCACAGACAAACTAACACTGCAACTTAAAATCCCATCCCACTTACCCGAGGGGTTTTAAATTACCTAATGTATTTGGCAGAAATTGCTCAGTATCTTTCCACCAGTTGTGGGGGAAAAAATAGAACCACCCAGAAAAGTTTATTTCAATAATTTAACGAGTAGTTTTATTTTCTCTTATTTCTGGTTATTTATACGTCATTTCGCCTATGTGATTTTTAAAGTTTGAAATACTTTGTCATCATAAAATTTTCCCAAACGTATCATCTATTTGTGATAAATGTCAATCCCAAGAAGCTACTATAGCGCACTCATTCGTCTTCTGTACAAAAATTCAAAAATTTTGGAATGAAATTTTTGAAATCTTTACAAAGTTATTTAAAACAAGACTGATACCCAAAGCAGAATGGATTATCTTCGGAATAACGGAAGATGATCCAGAACTAAATGTGTTTCAAAAGAAATTAATGGACTATGGGTTAATAACTGGAAAAAAGCTAATTCTAAAATTTTGGAAGAAGGCTCCAATACCAACTATAAATATGTGGATTTCAAATATGTTTGAAACATTACACCTAGAAGAGATAAGACTCCTCCTAGCAGGTAAACCAGATCACTTCCACCTGACGTGGTCTGCATTTATAGAATTATTACAAACATAGGGTGCAAAAGTACTTAAAAAAAAAAAAAAATTGAGGTCAGGTAAGGGGGGATGATAGTTGAAGAGTTGGTATGTCCTATTTACGTAATACTCAAAATTTTTCCTCTCTTTCTCTTTTTTTTCCTAGGGCCTATCTCTTAACTCTTTTTTTTTTTTTTTTAATTTCGCTCTTATAGGGTCTTCGTCCTTTTTTGTTGTTACATTTTCTACACTTTTCTACACTTTCACTTTTTCCTTCACTTTCTTCTTTCTTTCAATCTTTTCCTTTTCTAGTGTAAAAAAAATAAAAATAAAGGGAGTACATTAATTGTAAGAAGATACAAATGACGAGTATTAATGTATGTGGTTGTAATGTAATGTACTTCTAATAAATAAAAATAAAAAAAAATAATAAAAAAAAAATAAAATAAAAAAAAATACTTTGTCATTCATTATGGAAACACCTGTACATCATCTCTCGTTCCAATTAAAACCTGATAAAATACATATATTTTAATAATTTCTTGCTATGTTTATAGGCTCAATATATAAGAATCCAAGTGAACTAATTGGCTTCCTATCCACCTATTCTCAATTGTCAGCACATAAATCGAAGGAGTAGGAAAAAGTGTTATCCCTTTGAGTTTTTCCCGAGCAATTTGGCTCAAAGCCTACTGCAGGCTTGATCCAAACACGGGCAAATAATCAAAATTTCAGAGATGATTAAACATGTGTCAACGAAGTCATTAGGGATCAGTAGGGAGATAATGGTGTTACAGCTAGCAAAGAAAAATGTTTCTAGTTGTTGAGACTAATCATTTCAAACCTACTTGATGACTGCAGAGAATGGTAATGGAGCACACTAAACAAGATCCGATCAGCATCTAGTCTTTTTACTCATAGGGTGGTGGGTATACGGAACAAGCTGCCAGAGTGGGCAGTTCTGCAGGTACTATCATAACATTTAAAGGACATTTGGCCAGGTACATTGATAGGATAGGTTTAGAGGGTTATGGGCAAGAGCAGCAGGTGGGCCTAACGTAGAGGGAGCATGTTGTTTGGCATTGGCAAATTGGGCTGAAGGGCCTGTTTCCACATTGTATGTCTCTATATGTCACATTCATTCACCATCTCTGATCACATTCCCAGAATCCTTTTCTAACAACAGTTGAGAAAGATATAAGTAATCGAAGGAGTAGACCACACCTCACTTCGAGCCTGACTATTCTGTAAGATGAAGATCCACTTGATAGTTAGACTCCATTATCCCGCTTGAACCTTATAATCCTCAACTCCCTGATAGCCCACATGTCTCAGTCCTGAATGTACTTAATACCTCACATCCGCAGAGGTACAGCACTTCATAATTTCACAACCTTTTGACATAAGAAATGTCTCCTCACATAAGTCATAAATGGTTGAAGCTTTATTCTGATTCCAAGCCCTCAGGTTCTCTTCTTTCCCAACAGGGGATATCTTCACTGAGCATTCATCCAGTCAAGTCCTCTCAGACTCATATATGGTTCAGAGATCAACTATCATTCTTCAACCCCAGACAGGATGACCTCTCTCAGAAATCAAAATATTTTAAAAGAAACTAGACTAAGTGGGACCCGTTGGGTCCCATGTTCACACGGGAGGGCTGGTCCCCCAATGCAATATTTCACCTCTCCACCAATTCCAATATTGGTGGCCAGTGGGGTGGGGGGAGGCTTCCTGGAGTGCTAGTATGGGTGATGTGGGCCAAAGGGACTGATTTCCAGAGGGCTAGTAAGGACATTGTGGGCCGAATGGATTCTTGGGCTTGCAGCTCAGTCACTCAGGCCTGGTGGGCTGGCAGATCAGTCACTCAGGCCTGGTGGGCTGGCAGCTCAGTCACTCAGGCCCGGTGGGTGGCAGCTCAGTCACTCAGGCCTGGTGGGCTGGCAGCTCAGTCACTCAGGCCTGGTGGGCTGGCAGCTCGGTCACTCAGGCCTGGTGGGCTGGCAGCTCAGTCACTCAGGCCTGGTGGGCTGGCAGCTCATTCACTCAGGCCTGGTGGGCTGGCAGCTCAGTCACTCAGGCCTGGTGGGCAGGCAGCTCAGAAACTGCCAGAAATTCTACCCAAAACAGGTGAGATACTCTGTGAGAGAGAAGGGGAGAGGGTGGACAATCAATTTAAAACATTTTTCATCTTTTTCTGCAGATCACAGCAATGAAGGAGGAAAGTCTATCCTGGCCTGGATCTCACGGGGAGTCAATGAAGGGAGGGAGAAAAATACTGGGGTGAGGTTTAATACTTGCAGGGGGAATACTTGCTGATGGGCTGAAGGGACTACCCCTGGGCTAGTACAGGCCTGATGGACCGAAGAGGCTCTTGTTCTGGAGTTTTCCTGGCCTGGCTCCTCCTGGGCTAATACCGGCATTTTGGGCAAAAGGGACTGGTTTCTTGGCTAATAGGGGCCTTGTGGGCTGAAATTAGTGGTTTCAGGCAGACCAAACAACTCATTTCATTACATTTCCATTTCAATTTCAAGCACAGAGTAGGCCAACCATCTCATTTCATTTTCATTTCATTTCATTTCCATTTCCATTGCAGTTTCAAGCACAGGGCAGGGCAAACAGCTCATTGCATTTTCATTTCATTTCCATTTCCATTGCAGTTTCAAGCACAGGGCAGGCCAATCAGCTCATTGCATTTTCATTTCATTTCAATTTCCATTGCAGTTTCAAGCACAAGACAGGCCAAACAGCTCATTGCATTTTCATTTTATTTCCATTTCCATTGTAGATTCAAGCACAGGGCAGGCCAAACAGCTCATTGCATTTCCATTTCATTTCCATTTCCATTGCAGTTTCAAGCACAGGGTAGGCCAAACAGCTCATTGCATTGCCAAAATGTCCCTGCCCCCTGATCTCCTTGCCCGTGTCCTCGTCCTCTACTCTCGGGGTCCCAAGTGTCCCGGTACCTTCTTGGAATCCACTGGTTTCTGAAACCCCGTGGCCCTCTTCTTTGACCCCTTCCTTCTCAGTAGTACTTCCACACAGGACACGACCGACTCCAATGTCCCAATTCCCCACAGTTGTAGCACTGGTCTGGTCAGACAACTCTATATCCACTCCAGCCAAACCGAGGAAAAATTGGCTCTCGGAATGGTAATCTATCCAAGCTTTGAGATCTTCCTCCTCCTTGTCTTCCTACCTAGTTATTTCTCTTTTTTGAATCTTTAATATAGATCTCTGAGCTGCCGTTGGACCAGGCTGCATTAAAGTATGAACGTCTGTGGCCCAGGGGTCATTTACACCTAATGCGGGACTTAATACCAAAAGTGGAGTAGGCAGCTTTCTACGAACGAACTGCCTATGGGGAATCTGTTCTATACCCACATCGTCAGGGAATTGCTCCGACATAATAATACTATCAATGTCAGGATCAATTCCTCTGTATCCTCCTGCTGTCTCACCCTCAGAAAAGCTATTTGTTCTGTCTCTGTACTTCAGGAAGGATTCCTTCACTTTCCCACTACTGGAGTTTCTAATTAATTTTGTTTTCCATTTTGGCAGAACCTTTCTTCTAGCTCCTTGATCTCCCATACTATCCCCCACTGGTGGAGCAATCATAGGAGCTAGAGGATCCTTCCCCGATTTTTCCACTTCAGATTTGAATTTAGTGGGAGGAGCCGAAGATAACGCTAACTCCCGTGTGCCCTGCTCGCAAGCTTCGCATGGTGTCTCCAAATTGAAATGAGAGTGCTGTGAGGAATGCTGTGGCTCCATTCCGAAAAATTCTACCTACCCTGGCATATTGTGAGCCTCTCTCCCTTTGAGGTCTACAGATACTGCTGTGCTCTTATCAAATTTAATAAGTTTAATTTTAGTCGGCACCTCCCCATTAAGAGCCATCTCAGTAGTTTCCCTTTTAGAAGATGGTATTCTCTACTGCTCCTGCTCCTGCTGTTGGCTTCCACTATCTTCCTTTCCGTCCTGGAATGTCTCGAGAAGGACCAGTTCTCTCGTGTTTCCCTCTAATCCCTAATTTACATGCTGCCATTCTTAGAGTGGACAGCAAAACAATCTCTTTATTTATTTTCCTTCTTGTGAAGAACATTCTCTATATTCCAATTAGCTCATTCCCTTCTTCATTGTTTCCATATCGCTTAACAATTGTTTCTACGTTATTTATTCCTATTACAGATTTCAGTACACCCAGCGGCCAGTTCGCTTCTCAAAACTCTGTTTAATTCTCCTGATAATCCTTTTAATCTATCTGCTTCATGTGGAAGCTTCTCGCAAATTATTCTTATCGGGCTTCCGGGTCTATTCGATAAGTCCTTCTCTGAGACATTCCCCATTTTACTGCACAATAGTTATAATACAAAATAAAATTCCAGACACTAACACCTATTCAAACTCACTCCTTCCTTTCATACTCCAAGGTCAATGGAGTCTCTCCCACACAATGACTAATCGTCTCTCAGATTCACACCTACTCACACAATTGTTCCCTTCCAACCGTTACTCAATCACTCACTCAATCGCTCCTATTCAATTATTCAAACCACTCGCTCGTATTCAATTGCTCTCCCAACTCTCTTATCAGTTAGATCACAATCACTTCATTCAACTCTAAACTTTCAAACAAAGGATCTCCAGTTTCTCAATCAAAGACTTCAACTCTCAATCACACTCTTCCAAGCAGTAAGCTTTCCCACTCAATCCACTTTAAATTCGCACACAGACAAATCCGAACCACGCTAACAAAACTATAATCAGAAAAGAAAGTATTCCCCAGATTACAAGTAACCCCAAACACACCCTAATATAAACTACAAGCATCCAATAAATCACACTCTAATAAATCCTCCTCGTGGCGCAATCGGTCAGTGGAATGACTCCTCTCCTGATACAGTAATCGAAAGAATACAAACCCTGATCGAACCAACATGACTCAGATTCTCACAATACTACGATCTAAACAATTACAAATATTTAATTCATTTTTTTTAATAAATATTTATTTTTTAGAAGTAAGTACAATAATGTGGTACCAAAGTACCTAATACTTATTGACATATTACATTTCATATACAACTTCTTATTTTTAATTTAATAATGAAGCAAAATAAGAAATTAAAGATTACAAAAGGAAAGATTGAGATGAAGTGTTGCGTGAGAGCAAAATAGCCCTAGAAAAAAAATGAGGTGAAAAAAAGTAGAGAAGAAAGAAAGAAAAAAGAAACAAAAGAGAAGAGGAAAGGAGATTGAAAGCGATATATCTATTTGATAATCCTACCCCCAGTCACCTGTTTCTGAACCATTATATTTCTATGATTATGTTGCACCATATGCTTGTAGAAAGTCGATAAAGGGAGACCATATCAATAAGAAGAGGTCTACCTTACCTACTAGAAGGAGTCGTATTTCTTCAAGATATGCCGTTTCTGACATATTTGAAATCCACATTTTCACCGTTGGTGTTGGCCAATTTTTCCAAAATTTAAAAGTATGTTTTTTTGCCATTATTAAACCGTAATTAAGTAAGGATTTTTGATACGTATTTAGCGTATTCCCATCTTTCATTGATCCAAAGATAATCAATTCTGTATTCGGTTCCAGTCTTCTATTAAATAATTTTGTAAAAATCTCAAAATTTTCATTCCAGAATTTATGAAGTTTTATACAGGAGACAAAAGAGTGTGTTATAGTGGCATTCTCAGCTAAGCATTTATCACATATTGGTGAGATATTTGGATACAATTTATTCAATCTAGTTTTCGAGTAATATAGTCTATGTAAAATTTTGAATTGGATTAAATTCAATCCAATTCAAAATTGGATTGAATTTCGTCTATTTAAAAATACACTTTTACCTTTCCTTATAAAACCATGTACCTGTTTCTAGTATTAGAGTCTTCGAGCTCCTTTATCTAGCTTGCTCTGAGTGTGATCATTTGGCATAACTATTGTATATGCATGGCCATTACACTTATGTATTATTGTATTGCATAGTGTAACAAGGTCTTATATTGTATTATGTCACAATATCATGAAATAATATATTATGTAATAATGTTGATAGTATGTATTAACGTATGATGTATGATAGGTGGTATATGGTATTATGCACTAACATTATGCTGTAACACATAACTTTTGTTATTATTGGATTTGTAAAGTTAATTAACAATTGTTATAAACTATAACAAGTGTGGATGGAGGGGTTTTGGGATTGGTGTGTGGGTAGGTGGGTCAATGAGAGCCTCTATGTATGTTATGTCTTGTGCTGTATGTTCTATGTTGGACCCCCTCGAAAATGAGATGACTGTCCATCTCAAGGGGTTATCCATGAATAAACTTGTTTCAAATTATGTTTTACATTAATCGAACATTTATGTATATATATCAGGTATTTTTCCCATGCTTCTTTCGCAATTTTTATCTGTAATTCTTGTTCCCAATTTTCTCTAATTGCCTCTGTCGATGGAGGTTCTATATTTAAAATAATATTATATAAGTATGATATTAAATTGCTTGAATCTGCTTTAATATTCATCGCTTCCTCTAGTGAATCTAAAGTTATATTTTGATATCCTTGTATCTCTGATCTGAAGATATTTAAGGTATTGATTATTTTTCAGGTTGTATTTTAATTGTAGTTGTTGAAATGATAAAAAGATTCCCATTTCATACAAATCTCCAAAGCTTTTAATTCCTAATCTTTCCCAAAAGGTATACGCTTTATCAATAAGAGATGGCTTGAATGAGGGGTTATTTACTATTGGAGTTAAAAGCGATAAATTTCTTACTTTCAAAGTTAGTTTTATTTGTTTCCAAATTCGAATTGTGTTGTGAATAATTGGGTTCTTCTTATATATTGTATTGTTTAATTTTATCGGGGAGAAGAGGATCGCTCCTATATTAAAAGGAGAACAATCCTCTTTCTCCATTCTTATCCATTCTACCTGTTGGGGAGAGCTGTCCAACCAATTAATTATGTTTTTAATATGTACTGCCCAGTATTAGTATAAAAAGTTTGGGAGTGTCAGTCCCCCAAGTTCTTTAGGTTTATACAGATGATTTCTTTGGATTCTATGCGCTCAATAGTCCCATGTGAAGTTAGTAATACTATAATCTAATTTTTTTAAGAAGTTTTTTGGTAAGTATATTGGAATAGATCGAAATAGGTATAATATTTGTGGTATAAAAAACATTTTTATAGCATTTATTCTACCTATTAAAGACAATGGCAAGGTTTTCCAGAATTTAATCAACCCATTCAGTTTAGTTAGTAAAGGCATAAAATTTGCATTAAATAATGATTTATATTTTCTAGTAATTTGGATACCCAAATACTTAAATTTTTCAGTTGCAATTTTAAAGGGAAATTTTAACAGATGTGTCGAGTCTTGTGGTTTTAACGTCATAATTTCGCTTTTCTTCCAATTTATTCTATATCCTGAAAAGGAGCCAAATTCCTCTATTAAATTTAGTATGTTTGGAATACTAATTTGCAAATTTGTGATGTATAATAATACGTCGTCTGCGTATAGTGAGATTTTATTATTTGAATCTTTGGTATTATATCCCCGAATATTCGGATGGCTTCTTATTCTTTCTGCTAAAGGCTCTATCACAAGTGCAAATAGTAGGGGTGATAGTGCACACCCCTGTCTATTGCCCCTTGTTAAATGAAATTTTAAAGATAACATATTATTAGTCAGTATTCTAGCTGTCGGCTTATCATATAATAATTTAATAATAATAATAATAATAATGGATTTTATTTACGGGCGCCTTATACCGAGGTCTCAAGGACACCATACAGAGATTTATAGGAAACATATAATCAGAATTAAAAAAAAAAAAAAAGGTTATAAAGACCAATACATAAATCACGGACAGAATTCCTTCCAAAAACACAAAAAAGAAAATCAGAAGCACAATTTAACCCATGAAACGAAATTCTCTCCCATGTTAAATGTTTGCAATACTTTATAAAGATATGGCCATTTAACTTGATCAAATGCTTTTTCTGCATCTAGTGAAATAATTGATACATCTTCTTCTTCAATTTTTAGTGAGTACATTATATTAAACAAGCGTCTTAGATTATTGGTTGAGTATCTTTTAGGTATAAACCCCGTTTGATCCGAGTTTGTTAACGTATTTACTCAGTCTTCTCGCTAAAGTCTTTGCTAGTATTTTCTGATCTGTATTTAAGAGTGCTATAGCTCTGTATGAGCCAGATTCTTCTAGATCTTTATCTTTTTTTGGTATGAGTATAATGGTTGATTCAGCTAGTGTTTCTGGTAATGTGTTTTCCTTAAAGGCATGAGTATATAATTTTTGTAAACGGGGAGAAATTATCTCATGGAATCTTTTGTAAAATTCGTTGCTAAAATCATCTGGTCCTGGAGTTCTGCCATTTTTCAACGAGTTTATTGTTTCTTCTATTTCTTTAAGTGTAATCTGAGCTCCCAACTCCTCTTGTTCCAACAAAGTAAGTTTAGGAAGGTTGCAGTTATCTAAGAAATTTGTAATTTTAATGTTATCTGCTGTAGCTTTAGATGTATATAAATCTTGATAAAATTGGGCAAATCTTTTATTAATATCTTTTGGTAATGTTAGTAATTCACCCTTATCTGATTTAATTTTTGTAATTGTATTTACCTTTTCGCGTTTTTTCAGCTGACGTGCTAAAATCTGTGGTTTATCCCCAAATTCAAAAAGTTCCTGTTTTGTGATTTGAAATAATCTTATTACTCTTGCCGATAACATTTTATTTAATTTAAATTTCAATAAGGTTATCTTATTGTGTTTATCTGTGGTTGGCTCTTTGGCATTATCTAGGTCTAATTGTATGATTTCTTGTTCTAACTGGCATTGTTCTGTGTTATTCCTTTTATTTTGGAAGGCTTGATATGAAACTATAACTCCTCTCATGAATGCCTTAAAAGTTTCCCATAACAATGAAGGTGAAATACCTGTTGTATCATTGGTCTCAAAAAAGAGGTTAATCTGTTGTTTTAAATATGTACTACCCTGTGGGTTATTTAGAATTTGGGGATTAATCCTCCAGAATGCTTTTCTATCCATCATTCCTTCTATTTTTAATGAAAAAGTTAACAGAGAGTGATCAGAAATACTGCAATTATGATATTTAGGGCTAATTGTATACATGATCAATTTCGTCTCTACTAAAAAGTAGTCAATTCGTGAATAAGTGTTATGTACAGTCGAATAAAATGAGTATTCCCTCCCAACTGGATTGGCAATTCTCCATACGTCTGTTATATTTGTATGTTTTATATATGTATTCAGGAGTTCACTCGTTTTAGATTTTATATTATTCCTTTTATGTTTTGCTGATTTATCCAAATATGGATCTAAGACACAGTTGAAATCCTCCCCTATTATCAAATTTTGATAATTAAACTCTGAAATCAAATCCAGAATTTTCTTAAAGAATTGAGGGTTATCAAAATTAGGTGCATAGATGTTTATCATAGTAATTGTAGTTGAGTGAATTTCTCCCGTAACTATAACATACCTTCCCTCCTTATCTAATATGGTGTTTTTGCATTTAAATGGTATACCTTTACGAATGATAATAGCCGTCCCTCTAGATTTAGAAATGAGGAATAATATGTTTGCCCGATCCAATTTGCCTTCAATCTTATCTGTGTTTGTTGTTTCAGGTGTGTTTCCTGCAAAATCATTATGTCACAATTCAGTCATTTTAATTGAACAAGTATCTTGCCCCTTTTAATTGGTTCATTACCACCCCTTATATTCCAACTACAGAACGTGACTCCTCCTGACTTCTTTTGTTTATCGTCTTGCATTGTGAATCATTCTATTACCCTATAGTCATATGGTGCAACCCAGTACCTCAGAGCTCTAGGTGTTGGGTGGACATCTCGAACTGCTGAGTTTATGTAACATCTCCTTTCCAGAGTAGACCTTAAAACCAACAAGAAAGCGTGAAGTAATGAAAGAGTAATAATTATAATTAAAAACATTAATTCAAACACACCTTTACTTCAATTATCTAAATCCTTAAACACTCACACACGCAGCAATACAAATAGCGGTTAGCGAACTTAGCACACTATAAATCTTAACTTTCAAAATCTTAATACACTCTAAATCTATTTACATACACAAAATATTTACACAATTCGGATCCGATAACAATACAAAAAGCTAGATTTTTACAACTTACAAAAATGATTTAAAGCGCTAGCACACAGTTTACAAACACTCGATGTCAACGCCGCGTCACGCTGTTATCAATCAGTGAACCTCTCCCTCCGATACTGAATATTTTCCCCTTCCTAGGTTACTCTCTGCTGAGGGGTACTACTCCTTAAATGACTACTTTTCCTCCCGAATGTTACTATCCTCACGCTAAGACTGGACTTCTATAGGGGGACCTATATCCCTCCTCTTTAAGTTCTACAGAATTGGGGGTACCGTTCGCATTCGGAAAACTTTTCACCAAGTTAATCAGGTTCCCGTCTCTCAGGTACTCTTCGCTATCAGGTACTAATCGATCAGAGGGTTACTATTCACTGTTGATCAGCCGCTAGTTGGAATCAATCTCAAACATGCATAAACTCCAAAGTTCTATCTACACAGAATTCAAATTCTACCGTATGGGCAGAACTTCAATGTGAAATTCTGTATTTGGAAATTTGATTCTGCAAATCTAGACTCGTTTTCGAACTCCTAGTTTTGGTGCGTACCACTCCACTTACGCGGGCTCGCTAATTAAACTAAATTTCCCAATGAAAAAATCTCGAATGGACTAGAGTACTCTCAGCCAATCTATACTCTATCCACTGAGCCCAGTACCTTTACGAGGTTCCTCGTCCGTCACTTCAGGGAGGGACTTAGACACCTGCATGCAGACACCCTCTCTGCTGGGCACTAAGGGTTCAGCGCTGAGCCTCTTCGCGCTGGCAGTCGATGCCGATTTTCATAACACACCTTTCCAATCAGCGCTCCTGGCAATGATATATCAATATGTAGGTCAGACCTGTGTTTCAATAACCCACCAATTGGATACCAAATCTGAACCTTGGGCCACCCCTCGCCCAACGAAGAGCATCAGGCTCTCATTAAAGCAACTGCAGTCTGCCAACTACGACCAAGTTTTGTGCCACTCCACGCCCTGTTTTATGGGCCCCCAACCCAAAGGAGAGCTAACCACCCCCCTGTGCTTGCTAGGCTCTATTCTAATGATCTCGATTAAACTCTTTCCCAAGCCCGCGAATGATCGATCCGCCCCGACTAGCGAAGTGCCGAAATTCAATGCAAAAAACTCACAGTGGGCCCAATTTCTTCACTCACGATCGAAACAGCTCAACCCTCAATCGCAAACGTGTTTGGGGGTCTGTTGAGATACTGGATGAGCCCCCAATGTAAATAGCTCATTCTAAGCTTCCCCCCAGTTTCAGTCAAAAATCACTGAATCAAGCACTTGCGCATCTACACTTTATTTTGACAAAACACAACTACAGTTCCAACTACTGTCCATATCCCACCGTGGGTTCCATCCTCGTATCTGCCTGATCAAGCCCTCTAGGCCTCGCTCAAAGAGAGACACTCCAGAAGGTCACACAGTCCCAAGCTCTCTCCCAGAAGGTCGACTCAGGACCTCGTGGTAACTGACTTTTATATGTCCCCGGACCTTGAGGGGCCGAACCACACGGGGGTGGTCTTTTTACAATCCAATTACAGATATCGATTAACCCCTTACATGACAGACATTTCCCTAACCCAATAATACAGTGGCTAATACATTGTATTCAAACAGTGTTTCTCAGAGGAAACAAACATCGCAACATGTGCCATGACATGCAAGAAAACCAGATAAGGCTCAATAATTAATCCAATCAACATCCATCAAAGTAAAGCTTTGTAACATTATTTACAATGCGTATGTCTGGTTTGCATTCATCCAATCTATTCTCTGCATTTTGCACCTAATTGTCAGGGTCTGCAGATGTTCCCATTCTCTTCCTGCAGCTCTGATCTAGGCTCTAGACAAACTGCCACCATTCTGCAGCTTGTCCCATTTCTATAGAAAGCACTTTTAAATTGACCAATTGGCCTAGCAGCCCTGAAGCCTTTATTTAATTTTTGGGTCCTAGCCTCTCCAATTTGGCCAGGATTAACAACTACAGGCACTGTCTGTACATGGTTTGTAAGCTCTCCCCGTGACTGCATGGGTTTTCTGCAGGTGCTCGGTTTCTTGCAACACTCCAAAGATGTGTAGGTTTGTAGGTAAATTGGTTTGGTATAATTGTAAATTATCCCCATTGCGTGTAGGATAGTGTAAGTGTGTGGGAATCGCATTTGCATCCATATTTCGTTTTCTTGGTGCCTATTTGTTGTTATTCCTTCATTCACATGTAAATTATTTCAAAATGATTTGGAAAGAAAAAAAACGTTTAACTATGCTTCTTTGTACTGCTGACTTTTTAACATGAGTAAAGATAAGAGGAAAAGACGATGAAAGGTTTAAAGTGTCAGTGAGAAAAGAGGAAAAAAGACAAAGAGGAAAATGAGAACTAATTGGAATTAAACAAGGTGGTGTCATGGAGAGAAAAAGCAGGAAGCTGAGAAAAATAAAATAGGAAGCAGAGAAAAATAAAACACAAAGGTAGGAAGATAACGGGAGAAGGTGAGAAAAATATAGAAGTGGGAGGGAGATGACATTGGAAGGGAAAAAAAGAAAGGGGAAGTGAATGGATCGATTTTCAATTGCTTGTTCTGATGCTAATGAGCCTCTGGTGGTCAAAATAGGATCTTTAGTTTTAACACCCTTTAGCCTGCATTTAGTGCAAAACATCTCCTTGGCTATGATGAAGCTTGTGGAAGGAACAGCTACCTGTGGAATTGTTAAGGCACTGAATTTCACATAAATCACTTGCTAGTTCTCATTACTGAGCCTGGACAGTATTTTGGTGAACAGCACTTGACCTAAGGCCCTCCCTTAACAGCGGGTAATAAACACGTTCTTGCCGAGGATTTCAAGTACTGCTTGAGGATATATCTGCTTAGAAATAAACACACTGTACAGGGCGTCATTGCATTATATTATATTGTAGAAATTCAGTTCCAAGGATGAATTTCTTCCAGGCAATCATCTTTCACTGTTGTCTTGCTGTTGGGGGTGAAAAGGACTTTGAAACACATGGAGAGACTTCCTGTGACATTTTGTTAGGATTTCATCAAAACTCAAGTACCTGATCTCCATGGGTAAAACAACCAAGGCACACAAAATAACTTTGATTTGAGGTCATAGATGGTTACAGATTACCACGAGGATGAAGAATGTAATTGGAGTCTTGCTCCTTTAAATAACAAACCAGGTTAATAAACTGAATGTTCTTCAAGCAGTTAATAACCTTTTTTTTCTGTAATAGAAAACCCCACTGCAGGCAAATCTTGGACTGAAGAACAAAAATGTTGCTGAAAAATTAGAAGATTAATTTCCTACCCGATACAAAAGCACCCAGTCATGTTTACTAAGGTTGTCCAACTCCAGACTTTCAATCGTGCAACAGCGTTTTTGTGTGGAGTTGCATGAACACATTTCTAGCACCTTGTCGCAGAGTCTAAGAGGAGAGAAGGAAGATCTTTGAAAAACAAAGGCTGCATATTGCATATGGCTAAAATCTGTCACCGAAGGAAATACTGGGGAATATTTTCATTTTTTAAATGTAAGAATGCATAAAATCTGTGAAAAATCACTAAAATAAAATCTGGACTGACTGTGAAATATTGCATCCTTATGCACAATGTGACAATAGTCACGTGGAACAGAAATCGTTTGAAATGGTAACAGTTTAAAATGCTGCAGTGTAGACTGCTTCCTGTTAATATTAAAAGAAAGGATGCTGTGAAATGTTTTCTTTCTATTTTGTGTATATGAAATCTGTCACTAATCAGTTTAAACTATGCCCTTTTATGTTCTTTCATTCTCTTTTTGATTTTTATACCATTCTTTGATGTAACAAGGGCAGGTTTGACCAGACTTCACTAAAACTGCAAAATACTTTAAAGAACTGAAGCCAATTCTGTATATTTAAAATTTATATGCTTATGTATGCCTTTCTTCTGCATTTGAACATTTTACAATATCCCTTACTGCTGTCTACACCAACACACATCAAGACCATTTGTCGAAAGGTTCCTTGCTCATAAATATACAGACGTGCCTTAAGCTTGCCACTCCATAGTGCAGCCATATGCAGAGTTGTGGCATCACTTTTTGATCACTGCAATTTATAAATGATTGACTGATAAAATAAATTTTACTATTCTACCACTGTATTCCAATTATTTTCTACAAACTACCATTGAACTTTCCAAAGGTGCACCTTCATTAAAGAGTCATGTTTATTTTCAAAAAACTATGTACAAGCAATGGCTTTACAAGTAACGTCTTTATTGAACTGTCAAACATAAACCTCTCGTTTGGTAAAATAATTTGTTTAATTTTATTCAAAAAGAAAATATATCCCTCAAAATGATTAAAAGTCACACCATTTGCAATGCTCAATAACTTTTCTGCAATTTATATTAGCCTACCGAAACCTGAATTATGCTGACAATACTTTTAAAAGCAGTAAATGACACTATTATAGTTGAACGCTCATTAACATAAAATGGAATGGGATGCAATTATTTAAAGCTCCCAGTTTGCTCACATTTATATCGGCTCATTTATTAATCATTTTGTTATGGATTGTGAAAAAGGTAAGGTAAGTGATTTTCTTTATAGAGTATGTTACATCTCCCAGTGCTAATTTAACTCCCCCTAAACACACATATTCAGCCATATGGCATATGCCTTTTTCATACCATTTTACGTGTTAATCTGTATTACTATATTTTCAGTTCATTAACTGGAAGGATGCATGAACTAAAACCTATTTAGTCAATGAGTTGTTGCAGCTTAAACTACCAAATAGGTCACACAAAGGGTACTTCAATGCTGAAAGATACACAATTACAGTGGGTACTAAAAGGAAAAAACGGTATATTTTGACAGAACAATATCAGTTAAAGATCTCTATGATTTACATTAAGAATTTCACTAGTCGCTGTAAGTTAATTTTCAATGTTTAATTTCAGAATCATTTGTGCTTACAGATGGGAATTCCAAGAATGAAAATCAAATCTTCCTATGAATATATATATATACTTCAATAACTAGGCATAAATATATATATACATATATACTTCAATAACTAGGTGTATGTATATATATATATATATATATATATATATATATATATATATATATATATATATATATATATATATGCCTAGTTATCGAAGTACACCATTTTAAGGCTACAAATGATGAAGACCCACTATAGCAATAGTGTGCAGTCCTCAACAACTCATGAACTCAGTGTGGTACAAAAGGCAAAACTTGCTCCTGCTATTTATATTGCACTCTATTGCTATAATGTGCCCCTGCTGTGAGCATCTGGGAATGTCAGGTTTCTCATAATCAGTCAATGCCTATCAACATCAGTGGCAAGGTAATTAGCCAGCACACGAGGCGACAGGTTGGAGTATTGGTGGGGACCAAATGCTGAGTGGAGGCTCAGGATGATGTCAAAGGAATGTGAGGTGAGGGGTTCTGTGATGATTGTGGGCTAATGATGGTGGACTGAGATGGTGGGAGAGAGGGTTGCTTGATTAGAGCCTCGTGTTTGTGGCCTAGGGTGGAGAAGGGGATGGCTGATCATAGCGCTGCCAACTCTCACGCATTGAGCGTGAGACTCACGCATTTCACGCAATTCTCACGCTGATCACAGAATTTGACGTCTTCAGTTGTCGCCGACAGGGTCGTAGCATGTCGTATCTTGTCGCGGGTGGACGTAAGTTGATTTTGGTTGTTGTAGATTGTCGCCTGTGTGGTCGTAGGTTGTCGTAGGTGTGGTCTTAGGTGGACATCCCAATTCGCGAGGAATTGTGTCGCCAGTCGACATAGCTTGCCGTAGCTTGACGTCGACTAGATGGTAGCTTGTCATAGACATTGTCGTAGGGTGGGGCCAGATTTCTCATTCTCAACTCTCACCCAATGTTGGCAGACCTGTGATCAGGGGTTGGGGTGGAGATCAGATCTCAGGGGCTTGGAGAAGGGTGTGACTCAGAGTCTGGCCTAGTGTTCAGGGGTTGGTGTTATTGGGAGTCAAGATTAGTGCTCTTGAGTTGGGTATCAGATCTGTGAGGGGTCATGCATGGAAATAGAATAGCGGGACATATGTTTGGTTTAGTTTAGTTTAGAGATACAGCGTGGAAACAGGCCAACCATTGATTATCCATAAACTAGTTCTTTGTCCTACACACTAAGGGAAATTTACAGAAGCCAATAAACCTACAGACCTGCACGTCTTTGGTATGTGGGAGTACCCAGAGAAAACCCACGCTGTCACAGGAAGAATGCACAAACTCCACACGGACATCACCAGTAGTCAGGATTGAACCTGTTCTCTATGTTATGAGGCAGTAGCTCCACCGCTGCGCCATTGTGCCACTCAATGGGCATCCCTTCCAGTAAGACATTAACAAAACATTGTTTTATTGGGAATGATCACTGACCATTGATTAATAGTTGTTCATGGAATAACATGACTAACTTTCCTGCTGATATTCTGAAAGCAATTGGATACATAAAGTTATGTCATTGAAGTACATGAATGATATGATGGACACAAGAGTCCACTTTCCAGGGAGGGATGGGCTGGGTGGAGAAGGGTCATTTAAGGTATACTTACCAGGAGATTACCACCAATATAAAGGGCCTGTCCCACTTGGGTGACCTAATCCGCGAGTTCTGCCGAGTTTGCCCTTGACTCATACTCGCAGCATGGTCGACACGAGGTCGTAGGAGGTCTTCATAACTATCCTTCATGCTCGTGAGTGGTCTCCGCGTACTCGAGGCCTCAGTTAGGTCGCGGCGTTTTTTTTCAATATGTTAAGAAATGCCCGCGAGTAAAAAAAGGTCGCCATTGGAAAAAATCAATACTTTTTTTACTCGTACGTTTAATCGTAGTAGGTCGTAGTATGTTGTAGTAGGTCGCCATGTTAGTCATGGGTAATCGAGGGTAGTCGAAGGTAGTCGAAGGTAGATAGTCTTCATCATAGTCAAAGGGAGGTCGAAGGTGATCGAAGGAGGTCGTCTTCACTCTCCACTCTTCGGTGTCCAATTTTCCCAAAGTTAGTCCGTAGCTAGTCGTAGCTAGATGAAGCTAGTCTTCAACATAGTCGAAGGAGGTCTTCTGCATAGTCGAAGGAGGTCTTCAACATGTCATTTTTATAAAACTCTTCTAAACTCACCAATTAGGTCGCCCAAGTGGGGCAGCCGCTTTAGACTGACTAATGTTATCACGGTATCATTCTCATCTTATGAAGGTGAATATTTAAAGCAAAGAAGTTACCTGGGAATTACATGGGCAAAGAAAGTGATTTAAAATAGAACTTAAAACATAGAACGGTACAGCACAGGAATGGCCTGTTGACTATGAATGAAAAAAAGATGAAAGCAGAAGTGGATTTTGATCAGGAGTCACAAGCACAGGCTTTCATCAGGCTCAGAGGAAAATAATTTACATCATTCACGTTTTCAAAACAATCCACAGCACTTCCTTAATAATGACGTACTTTTGAAGTGTGGTCACTGTTGTAACCTAAGCAAATATTACAGCCTGTTAGCACAGGCAAAAATCTTACAAACAGCAAGGAAATAGGCCATAAGCTGATATAATTTAAGGTTGATGGTTAAAAGATTAATGGCTAAAATCTGAAATTCCACTTTCCTTTATCCAATGGTGAAAACAAATCTTTGGTGTCGATCTGCAAAGGCAGACTAATCGTCAATAAAACATTGCATCTGAAGAGCCAGCACTTTCAGTGTGGCAGCACTGACTCACTACTGCATTGAAATGTCAGCTTCGTTCACATTCTCAAAACAACTTGATCGTGTCTTGAACCAACAACTTCCTAGCACTCAGGCGAGAATGCTATTCTTGAGTCAGGAAGCAAAGTAGAGGAGGCTAGTTACGAGACATATTGTTTACATCCAACAAGGGGAGCAGTAATCTGCATTACTGATTAAATTAAATTGCTGGAACCTTAATTCTTTTGTTTCTGCATGTTCACTTTATGTGAACTAAAATAGCTGACACTTTTTTTTATTTTTAGCTTGTTATCCAAGTCTGCCTTGCAAAGTTTGGGGATAATATTTAAAGCAGCTTTTAAAACTTATAGTATGGCTGAAGGGCTAATAGATGTACTTTGTGCATCACATCAGTATTCTTTTTATATAACATCTCCCAATGGTCATTGCATTTTTCTTAATGATATTTATTCTGTACACTATATTTAATTTCTAATTGATTGGCCATGTTTACAGGAACAAGTAAAATTTAAGGCATCCAGTGATACAGCACAGGAACAGGAACAGGCCCTTCAACTCACTGAGTCCACACTGACGCCAACCACCCAATTACACTAATCCATTTTATTTTCCACCACATTCTCACCAACCCCCATTCCCCCCCCCACCCCTCCCCAATTACCGAGAGGGTGCAGCAGTACAGATTGCTCACATCTCCAACAGCAACATCAGAAGTAAAGGCCTGTCCCACTAACGGGACTTTTCAGCGACTGTCTTCGACCTTCAAGCTCGAGGGCACTCGCCTGAAAAACCTCGAGCTGGATCAACCATCAGCGATGAAAACCATGAGCTGGATCGACCGTCAACACACACACACACACACACACACACACACACACACAAACACATCGCAAAGGCGGGGGCCAGGGAAAGCGGGGGAGCAATGTCTGAAATTCACACCCGCGATGAACAGGAAGGTAAAAGATGGCTGGCACAATGCACAGTAATTCCTTTATAGAGTGCGGGGGGGGGGGGGGGGGGGGGGGGGGGGGGGGGGGGGGGTGGGGGGGGGGGAGATGCAGTGGAGACACTTTTAATAAATTTATGATAAAGTTTAGCGGGCATTTAACTTTACTGGTCGGTTTTCCTTGGTTCTGAAAACTCCAATGAGGCAATTAAAATGCCCGGTCGGCAAAGGAGATTGCCTACAGCTACCTCGACTGCCTAGCGACCCCGCCTCCACTGCACTACGAGTTCAAAAGAAACCATGCCGACCAATTTTTACTCTAGGAAAACGTTTCAACATGCTGAAAATTTTTCCTCGACCAAACTGAGGCCGCAAGTATGCGGGAACTTCCCTCGAGCATGAAGGAGAGTTCCAGTGACCTCATGGGACCTCCTAGGGCCTCGTGTCGACCATGCTGCGAGTTTGAGTTGAGTGCAAAACTCTTCTAAACTCGCAGATTAGGTTGCCGCAGTGGGACAGGCCATTAATTCACGTCGTTGTTCTTTGTTTTACAAATTACAAATCGTATATAAACAATTGCAAAGAATCAAAGAGTAAGATCCTCTACATAACAAAATTAGCACAAATGGAATAATTATGTAATGTACCTTCAGTTTAATTGCCTCTCAATACCTTTTGATATTGGTTTTCGTAATACTAATGTGAGGTATTTTACCTAGCTGTGTCATACATAACTACCAGCATCTCCAATCAATTCCATCTGATTTGCAGTAATGAATGAAGCAGCTGGCTGCTCCAGTAGTAAAATAATTTCTTGGCCATCAGCTCATGTCTGCCAAATACTAGGACACGCCAGCATTTGGCTGCATTTCTCAAGTATAATACATCCTTTTGGCCATATGATTAGATATCAGAGGGGACAAGCTGAAACGTATGCAAGTAATTTTCTGAGCATATTAAATTATCAGGCACCGAGGTTGGAAGGGATAAGGTGACTGATGTAAGTGGCTCTGAAGCCAGCACTTTAGATCAACTGGGAATCATATAAGTTTCATGGTGCCAAATGTTACAAAGAATAGTAGTGAGAAAAGCAGAATACAATGATAACTGTACCTCATTTAGCATGTGCCCTATCCCACCATCTCCTGCACCATCTCAAAGGCAAAGTTGAGATGACCTGTTTCTCATACAAGGATTGGTTTGGGGGTTATTAATATAGGCACGATGGCAGGTGTTTTGTACATAGCAAAGTACCACAGACATTAGATAGACACAAAATGCTGGAGTAACTAAGTGGGTCAGGCAGCATCTCTGGAGAAAAGGAATAGGTGACGTTTTGGTCGAGACCCTTCTTCAGAATGAGAGTAAGGTGAAAGAGAAACTACAGGTATGAAAAGGTAGAGAACAAATCAGAGCCCACAATGGTCCATTATTGGCTGTGGAGGAGGTGATAATGAAAGGATACGAACAAAAACTAGCAGGATGATTAAGGTGGTGGAGGAACAGAGAGAGTGGGAATACAAGGGTTCTTGAAATTAGAGAAATTAATATTCATACCACAAGGCTGTAAGCTGCCCAAGCGAAATATGCAATGTTTAAATATCCATTTCAGAATTTCCTTCTTTTTCTTTCGATTGTGATATGGGATTTTTACATTTATCTGGATTGCACTTTCATCCAGCCCAGATAGGGGAACTTTTCTCCTGTCTTAAGAATACCCAACTGACCTAGGCATTTCCCACTTGCCTCTAATGGGCCTGTCCCACTTAGGCGACTTTTTAGGCGACTGCAGGAGACTATGCAGTCGTCACATGGTCGCCACATCTTCGCGGGTGGTTGCCAGGGAATCGCCTTCATGGTCGTGAGGAGTTCCCGCATTCTGGAACTAGTCACGGCCTCATTATGGTCGTCGCGAAATTTTCGACATGTTGAAATATTAGCAGCGACTAGAATGAAGCCGCCATGGAGAGTAGCGAGAATTCTCGTGCCGTAGGTGGGTTGCCAAGAGGTCGAAGGTTCTCATAGGTTCTCGTAGGTTGTAGCCGGTGCTGAACGGTGAATTCCATTGGCTCATTGGGAAATAAAAACGTAAGCAGTAGTTTTCAGAACCAAGGATAACCGATCGGTAATGATAATGTCCGCCGAACTTCACAGCCGTGTATCTCTGGCTTCGTAAAAGTTGTCTCCACTCCTTCTCCCCCCTTCCCCCCTCTTTTAAAGGACTTACCGTACACTGTGCTTTAGCCATCTTAATTACAGCGCCAACCTTCCTGTTCATCGCTGTATCACCTTGGCTTTACACCGTGTGAATTTCACTCAGACAGCATTCCCCCACTTGCCCTGTCCCCGCCTGCATAATGGTCTGGTGAAGGGAGGGAGGGGGGGGGGGTGGGGGTGTGTGTGTGTGTGTGTGTGTGTGTGTGTGTGTGTGCGTGCGTGCGTGCGTGCGTGCGTGCGTGCGTGCGCGCGCGCGTGTGTGTGCGCGTGTGTGTGTGTGCGTGCGCTGTGCGCGTGCGCGCGTGTGTGTGCACGTGCGCGTGTGCGCGTGTGCGTGCGTGCGTGCCATTCTGACAGTCGCCGTTCCAGTTGCCGGTTTTTCAGGTGAAACCCGGCAACTTGACAGTCGCCTGTAAAATTGCTCGTAGGAGAGGCCATAACTCTCTCTGGGTCTAATAATTGCACACTGCCTTTGCAACATTTTCTCTCACAATTCTCCCATTCCAGTGTAACTCACATTATTTTAGAACTTGCAGCACTCTGCTCACTCAGGACCAACGTCAACACTGTTATTAAATCTGTTGAAAAGAGCACTGGGATTGTTGTTTGGGAAAGTGACCTCTACTATGCAGAGGCTGGACTCCTGCTCTTGACATCTCCTCATGACTCATCCTGGACTATGACCCTACCATAAAACATCAGCCCATTGTGCCCAGCTAGTCACTGATTTCATTTTCTCTGGAGGTCTTCCCTTCACTGCCTCTAACATCATTGGCTCCCATATACAGTCTGCATCGAAATCTATCTTAAGATAGGCGGCACAGTGGCGCAGCGGTGGAGTTGCTGCCTTACAGCACCAGAGACCCAGGTTAAATCCTAACCGCAGGTGCTGTCTGTATGGAGTTTGTACATTCTCCCAGTGACCTTTTGGGTTTTCTATGGGTGCTCCGGTTTCCTCCCAGATACATGTTTGTAGGTTAATTGACTTTGGTAAAATAGTTATTTGTCCCTAGTATGTAGGATAATGTTAGTGTAAGGGATGATCGGTGGTTGGTGCGGACTCGGTGGGACGAAGTGCCGGTTTCTGCGCTATTTCTCCAAAGTCTAAAGTATCCACAAGTAGAAGTATCCTGATACACTTATCATTTCAGGCTGCCATTCTCCCACAAAATTCATTTAATTTAATTTTATCTTTCTTCCTCCCCTAATACATTTTTTTCACACCTAGATCCACAAGATGCCTGAAGCTCTGCACCACATTAATAGTTTCCAATTTCCTGATCCCAACTGTCTCATTTCATTTTGGATATTCAAACCTTTCTACATTTCTTTCTATCACCAACATGGCCTAAGCATGTTCTGTTCAGTCTGCAAGGGTGATCCTGATATTCTAATTTTCAATCATTTTGATTCTCCTTCACACTCGCACACTGATCTTTGCCTTTGTTCCAACAAAGCCCAATGTTAGCTTCAGGAGCAGACCTCGATTTGATTCAACAATGAGTTCAGCAATTTCAGAAAATCAGTTTGGTATCTCACATTTCCAGTTTTCAGCTTTTCTTTTTATCTCTCTCCTCTTCTGAGATTTCACTCCATTCATTTCATCCTTTTACTATTTCATAGAAGCATAGAAAATAGGTGCAGGAGTAGGCGATTCAGCCCTTCGAGCCAGCACTGCCATTCAATATGATCATGGCTGATCATCCAAAATCAGTACCCTGTTCCTGCTTTCTCCCCATATCCCTTGATTCCGTTAGCCTTAAAAGCTATATCTAACTCTCTCTGGATAACATCCAGTGAAACGGCCTCCATTGCCTTCTGTGTAAGAGAATTCCACAGATTCACAACTCTGGGTGAAAAAGTTTTTCCTCCTATCAGTCCTAAATGCCTACCCCTTATTCTTCATTCCATAGCTTTATTGCCCTCTTTCAACTAGTTTAATCAATTCCCTTTTATCTCATGAACCTTCCATTTTGCTATCACTGTACCTTCTCCTTTCTTTGCTCCTTAAAACTTACTTGTTTTCCCAGCTCTGATTATATAATTGACCTGAGATGTTACTTCACAGATGCTGCCTGACTGTTTCCAATACTTTGTTATTTCACACTTCCAACATCTCCAACATTTTGCTATCAAAGACTGAGTTATTTTGCATGAGTGAATGTGCAACCTACTGTAACTGATGTGCAACGGTCTCGGAAAGAGGACAAAACCTTCAACTGCAAGACTCAGCGTCAAGAATACTAATATTGAGCAACAGGCCACATTCAAACATAGCAGCATTTCATACAGCCATATTTTGTCAAAGGTTGGTCGATTTCTGTTTAAAGGAGCAAGATGAGAGAGTGGAAAGGCTTAATGTATCGCCACAAACAAATAGCTCGCAACATCTAAACATCCAGCCGCCATTGCAAATAAATGCTGCACAGCATCCAATCACAACATCCAATCGTGCAGCCTGAGGTGAGTGTGAGAGTTCAAGGACAGCACGTTAGTGAAGCATGAGGAAGTTAGGAAGAATAAGTGGACCAGCGTGCTCCTGTAGCTGTTGAGCTCGGAGATTAGTCTTTGACAGTTGCTTACTAATTTCCTTCAAAGATCAACATCAGCATTCATGGAGTAATTGAAAATATGTTAAGTAGCCAGCCGGGGAGAAATCAATGGAAGTGTCCACAACCAGGCAATGTGCATTGCTGCAGGATCACCTAATCTATGCAATCATTTATGCAGAATGTGGCTACTCCTTGATTCCTGTGGCTACAGCCTTGAAGGAAGAGTACAAGGGCTGCAATGGTTCAAGAGACATCGCTGCCTTCACATCTGAGTATAAATTCAGGTCGCCCACTGTCTCAAGCCTAATCTACCATTTAGTAAGATCACAGACGGTCACCCACTTCACCCACTTTCCAGTCTTACCCCCATATACGTTGATCCATTTGAGCTGAAAAATATTGTCAGTATCAGTCTTGAATGTGTTTATTCACTCCGCATCCACTGTACTATGGGGTAGGTAATTTCAGGGATGTCTCAGTGATCTGCATAATGCTCCTCCTCTTCTGATGGGGTGATCCCACAAACCTGCTGTGGGACCATTGTTACAGGTTACTAGACTCAAGTGCCAGTGATCTCAATGACTAAAGGTTATGATCTGTGCAGTCACTGACACAGTTACCTCTGCTCTGAAAGACAATCCAAAGATGCACTTACTTCAGGTAAGTGTATCTTTCTCAGCAACTTCAGGATTTCTGTTCTTTATGCTTCCTGCAGTAGCAGCGTCTTGATGCTAAGGAAAGTTTCTTGAGAAGATTAATTTCTACACATTTAATTCCATTGATGTCAATGGACAGAAAATGACAAGAGTATTCAAGACCTCTTTAAGTGAAGGGAGCGAAGGGTGATCCTGGTACATTTCATCCCTGATCTCCACAATCAGTTGGTGAACCTGGCTCTGAGTAGATGGCTGGTGAAGAGCCTGAAGATGCCAACAATTTGCATGGCATAACACTTTATTCTACTAATTCCTGTTTAATAACATGCAAACAGAGCAGCTTAGCCATCAGGGTGCCTTACCCACTCACAAATCTATACGTTATAAAATATCTGAGATACATAGCTACTTCAGAAGTATTTTGTCCAGCCTCAATAACATGCCTGTGAATTAATGATCTGAACACAGAAACACCAAAATGGTGGTATATTAAACCATGTACTTACACTGGGACCATGGTCTCTAATGACCTGTAACAATGGTCCCTCAGCAGGTTTCTTGGATCACCTTATCAGCGGAGGAAGTGTAGGCACCCGTATCAACCATAAACACATCTCTGCTGCATATGTGCCTTGAGATGTCATCAAATATTACCAGATCAATAAGAGCTTAGGGGCAACAGATTACTTTAATCCCCTGAAATTTTTTCTGCTAAATTGTTTTTCCCTATTGAGATCTTATCGATCCAAAACACTTCTGGGCTTTGCCCCTCAAAATCCTTCCACCTATAATGGAAAATCCTCTGCTCCGTTTATGCACTGGCTTTCGTAGAGGTACCCGTTTCATTCTGACCTGAGATAGTGGTAATGAAGGGCAATTTGTAGCTAGCAGCAGTTTTTTTGTTGTGATAGGGAAAAATGTACAGTGGCACTAGCACCACATATATTACTGACTTTAGTTTAGTTAAGTTTAGAGATACAGCACGGAAACAGGCCCTTCGGCCCACCGGATCTGCACCGACCAGCGATCTCCACACATTAACACTAGGGACAATTTTTACATTTCATCTGAAAATTTGATAATTTTTCCCTGTGCGCCTGTCCAAGTAGGGCAGTACAAGTAGTCCTACACACACTAGGGACAATTTTTACATTTACCAAGCCAATTAACCTACAAACCTGTACGTCTTTGGAGTGTGGGAGGAAACAGAAGATCTCGGAGAAAACCCACACAGGTCGCGGGGAGAACGTACAAACTCCGTACAGACAGTACCCATAATCGGACCTGTGTTTCCGGCGCTGCATTCGCTGTAAGGCAGCAACCCTACCACTGTGCCACCGTGACTGCCCTACTTGGACAGACGTACAGGGAAAAACTATCAAATTTTCAGATGAAAAAAAACATGGAAGCATCGTGAATGTGAGGGAGATAGTTATGAACTGCATGGAAAGTCGAGTCAATATGCTGAAATAGAGTCATGGTGTCATACAGCACAGAAACAAACCGCCAACTTTCCCACGCTGATCAATGTGCCCCATCTACACTAGTCCCACCTGCCTGAGTTTGGACCTTGTCTCTCTAAACTTTTCCTATCCATGTCTCAGTCTAAATGTCTTTTAAATGTTGTTATAGTACCTGCCTCAACTACCTCCTCTGGCAGCTCGTTACACACACACACCACCCTATGTGTGAAAAAGTTGTCCCTCAGGTTCCTATTAAATCTATCCTCTCCCCTATCTTTAAACACCTGTATAAGATCACCCCTCATCCTTCTGTACCTCAAGGAATAAAGTCCTAGCCTGTCCAACCTATCCCTCTAGCTAATACCCTCAAGTTTTGGCAACATACACATACTGTGAGTCTTTGTACCTTTTCCAGCTTTATAGCATCCTTCCTATAGCAGGGTGACAAAAACAGAGCACAATATTCCAAATGCAGCCTCACCAACGTTTTGTACAACTGTAATATAACATCCCATCTTCTACACTCATTATCCTGATTGAAGCCAAGGTACCGAAAGCCTTCTTGATCCCCATATCTATCTGCGGTGTCACTTTTAAAGAACTACTAGACTAAGTGGGACCCGTTGGTCACATGTTCACATGGGAGGGCTGGTCCCCCAACGCAATATTCCACCTCTCCACCAATTCCAATATTGGTGGCCAGTGGGGGTGGAGGGGGGGGGGCTATCTGAAGCATTAGTATGGGTGTTGTGGGCCAAAAGGACTGGTTTCCAGAGGGCTAGTGTGGACATTGTGGGCCAAATGGATTCTTGGGGTGGCAGCTCAGTCACTCAGGCCTGGTGCGCTGGCAGCTTTGTCACTCAGGCCTGGTGGGCTGGCCGCTCAGTTACTCAGGCCTGGTGGGCTGGCAGCTCAGTCATTCAGGCCTGGTGGGCTGGCAGCTCAGTCACTCAGGGTTGGTGGACTGGCAGCTCAGAAACTGCCAGAAATTCAGCCCAAAACAGGTGAGAGACTCTGTGAGAGAGAAGGGGGAGAGGGTAGGGAATCAATTTTAGACATTTTTCATCTATTTCCGCAGATCACAGCAATGAAGGAGGAAAGTCTACCCTGGCCTGGATCTCACAGGGTGTCAATGAAGGGAGGGAGAAAAATGCCGGGGTGAGGTTTAATACTTGCAGGGGGAATACTTACTGATGGGCCAAAAGGACTCCTCCTGTGCTAGTACAGGCCTGATGGGCTGAAAGGACACTAAAAAAATCTGACTGTAATCTCAGTGAAAGGCACTTTTTCTGGACTTTTCCTGGCCTGGCACGGGCCTTTAGGGCCAAAATGCTCTTTCTGGGCTAATATGGGCATTTTGGGCAAAAGGGTCTGGTTTCTTGGCTAATAACAGCCTTGTGGGCCGAAATGAGTGGTTTCAGGCAGGCTAAACCAACTCATTTCATTTCATTTCCATTGCCATTTCAGTTTCAAGCACAGTGCAGGCTAAACAACTCATCTCATTTTCATTTCATTTTCATTTCCAATGCAATTTCAGTTTCAAGTACAGGGCAGGCCAAAAAACTCATCTCATTTTCATTTCCATTGCCATTTCAGTTTCAAACACAGGGCAGGCCAAAAAACTCATCTCATTTTCATTTCCATTGCCATTTCAGTTTCAAGCACAGGGCAGGCCAAACAACTCATCTCATTTTCATTTCATTTCATTTCCATTGCCATTTCAGTTTCAAGCACAAGGCAGGCCAAACAACTCATCTCATTTTCATTTCATTTCATTTCTATTGCCATATCAGTTTCAAGCACAGGGCAAGCCAAACAACTCATTTTATTTTCATTAAGGGCTAACAAATCATTTATTGCAAGTACATTGCAGACTCACAGTTCAGTAGACTCAAAGTTTAGTTGACTCACAGCAGAAGCACAGTTGTGGCCTCTCCCACACGATCTTCCAGAGTGACTGACTCACATCCAGGCATCCGGGGTTTTATAGTCCTGCCCCCCGGAAGGGGCATTACCTTCATCATGGTGATTGACAGGTGAGAGGACCAATCAGCTGATCTCAAGATTTTTTAAACATTCATAACTTTTTTATTTTTCATCAATTGGAAAAATCCTCGGGGCTGCCTCAGCGGAGGAGGACTGTGAGTAAGATGGCCAAAAATCATAGCGATATGGGATAGCGTTTTTTCTAAAATCAATATATACCGCAGACAGGAAGTGGTCAAGATGAGACATAGTTATATAGATGTACCTGCACTCATAGATCCCTATGCTCGACAACACACCCCAGGGCTTTGCCATTCACCTTGAAGGTCCAACTCTGGTTTGACCAAAATGCAACACCTCGCGCTTGTCTGCATTAAACTGCATTAACCATTTCTCGACCCATTTGCCCAACTGATCAAGATCCTGCTATAATTTTGATAACCATTTTGTTTTGTTATCAACTGAACAACCCACTTTGGTGTTATTTACAAAACTTACTAATCATGCCTTCTATATTCTCATCCAATTCTTGATTATAAGCCACATGCAGCAAAGGGCCCAAAGCACACAACTAGTCACAGGCCTCCAGAACAAAAAAAAACTTCCACCATCACTCCCTGCGCCCTTCAATGAAGCCAATTCTCTATCCAGTTGGCTAGATCTTCTGGAGCAACCTACAACGTGGAGCCTTATCAAATTTCTTGCTGAGGTCCATATAGATATCTATGGCTTTACCCTCATCAACTTTTTTTGGTTATTTCTTCAAATAACTCAAATAGATTTGTAAGACACAATCTCTCACATACAAAAGCATGCTGTCTATACCCAGTCGGCCCATATCTATCCAAATGCACATATCTTATCCCTCAGAATGTTCTCCTATTTTTCCTTGCAGCCCTTCTTAGGAGGCACAACATAAACCACCCTCCTGTCTTCTGGTCATCCTGGTCTAATGCATGGGTACATGGCAGGTGAAGTTAGAGCATAAAAGTATGATGTTCCATTGGGGTAGGGAAGGAGAAGTAACACAATATAAACTAAAGGGTAACAATTTAAAAAAAATTACAGGAGCATAGAATCCTGGAGGTATACATACATCATTTTTGAAAGTGGTAGAGTAGGTTAATATGGCAGTTATAAAGATGCATTGGATCCAACACTGACAAACAGAGGAATAAACAGTGCTCCCGTAGGCGCCCAAGTCGGGGCGGCCCGGCCCGAGGGAGGTTCGGCGCCCAAGTCGGGGCGGCCCGGCCCGAGGGAGAAGCGACGCCCATGTCGGGGCGGCCCGGCCCGGGGAAGAAGCGACGCCCATGTCGGGACAGCCTGGCCCGAGGAAGAAGCGACGCCCATGCCGGGTGGCCCGGCCCAGGGAAGAAGCGACGCCCATGTCGGGGCGGCCCAGCCCGAGGCTGAAGATGGCACGGTACTCACGTGAGGGTGGCTGGGACGGTGTTCTGACGGTGGTGGCCTGAGTCCGGGGTTCGGCCGCGGGCCAGCGGCTGCGTCTGCAGGACTGGTGGGCGGCAGCTTCGACCACCCCGGGCCGCGGTGTTTGAGCCGCGGGAAACATCAGCGAAGAGGAGGGAAGAGACTGCAGACCTAAGACTTTTGCCTCCATCACAGTGAGGAGATGTTGGGTGGACTCACTGTGGTGGATGTTAATATGTGTTTATTGTTGTTTTATGTATGACTGTTGCAATTTCGTTCAGACTTCGGTCTGAATGACAATAAAGGGCTATCTAATCTAATCTAATCTATCTAATAAGACAAAATAAATCTTGGTGAGCCTTTATAAAGTACTGGTTCAGCCACAACTGTAAATTTATTGATTCATAGATTTATAAAGCAAGAAAGCAAGCTCATCCCATTTGCTTGCATTTGGCCCATGTCCCTCTGAAACATATGTAGTTGGTCAAATGTTTAAAAAAAATGTAATTATATCTGCCTCTACCATTTCTTCTGGCAGTTCATTTCACATTCCCACCACCCTCTGTGTGATACCCTTTAAATATTTCTCCTCTCTTCTTAAACCTATGCCTTCCAGTTTTACATCCTCTTACCCTGGGGAAGAAATACCTGTGATTTTCTACCTTATCTATGCCCCTCATAATTTTATAAACCTCTATAAGATCATCTCTCAGTCTCCCTCGCCCCATGGAAAGCCCCATTCTATCCAACCTCTCCTTATAACTCAACCACTTCAGTCCAGGCAATACTCTTGTGAATCTTTTTGCACCCTCTCCAACTTAATCAAATCTTTCATATTGCATGGTGACCAAAACTGCGCACAATACTCCAACTGCAGTCTCACCAACATCTTGTACCATTGAGAGTATTGTGTCCTGTTCTGGTTTTAAGGCATCCCTTCCTGATACTTCCAACATGTACAGTCAGCTAGGACAGTGGAGAAATTATCTTGCTAGTTAATTTTAAAGTTTAGATCCATTCATAAGGAAAGGATCTGCCCTGCTGCTTATGTTTAACCGCACATTATTTATGCACATTAGGGCCTTTTTATTTGGATGGAAGCACATGTGTCTCATGTGTCTCTGAAACAGCAGGTGCATGAGGATAACTGCATGCATCAGCTTCTCCCTTGGCTCAGATATCCATGAAGATGTGAACTAATGCCCTGTCCTTGTGACACTGAAGACAGCATTAATGGTACATTTGACCATAGTGTAGTTAAGATGGAGTATCACTTCTTGATTAACCCGTAGCAAATATTTTCTAGTAACTTAACAGGGGTAGGAGGTGGAATTCTAATCCTAAATTAACATGTTAAACATGCCCAGCTGCTTTTTTGATTAAACTGAAATATTTGACATTGTTTAAATATCATTTGATCTTGTTTTGGAAAATATATCTTTAGAAGACTGAAAGCAGCTCATGCATAGATAACGAGTTAATAAAACCATATGGGAATATGAACTAATTACTTGCTCATTTGTTGAAGTCAATTGATTGAATTAATGGATAAATACAGTACGCAAACAAGCCCTTTGGTTCACCAAGTCCATGCTGTCCGTCGATCACCATTCAAACTGATTCTATGTTATCCCACTTTCTCATCCACTCCCTACACATTAAGGGAAATTTACAGAGGGCAATTAATCTACAAACCTGCACGTCTTTGGGATGTGGGAGGAAGTAAGCACCTACAGGAAACCCACGCGATCATAGTTAAGTCAAGTCAATTTTATTTCTATAGCACATTTAAAAACAACTCTCGTTGACCAAAGTGCTTTACATCAGTGCAGGTACTAACGTGCTAAATACAATGGTACATAGATCTAACAATACATACATAAATACATACATACAGCGCTCCCTCAGAGGACCTCAAGAAATGCTTGTGAGTAGAAATAGGTTTTAAATCTAGACTTAAAGGAGTCGATGGAGTGGGGCAGTTCTGATGAGAAGAGGGATGCTGTTCCACTGTCTAGGTGCTGCAACCGCAAAAACGCGGTCGCCCCTGAGCTTAAACCTGGACCGCGGACCATCATAGGGAGACTGTGCAAACTCCACACAGACATCACCTGATATCAAGATCAAACCTGGGTCCCTGGCCATGTGAGAAAGCAGTTCTACCAGCTGCCCCACTGTGCCACCTGGACTTGGTTAATGAAAGTGAGAAAGATCATAACTCTCATTGCACTCACACCCTACTGATTCACTCACACATAGACTTAAGCCTCTGCCAAATTGAAACCATGTCTGAAGTTTTCTAGTTAAGTGGACAATGGAAGTTTCTGAAATCTAATTTTGCCAAAAGAGTATGAAACCATTTTGAGGTAATCCCATGCCTAGATCTGGTGCAAAGCGAAGCTTAACGGGCCTCTGATAGTACAACTTTTAAAACTCATTATAATCCTTTTAATGTTAGCAACAATTGAAGGGCCTAGAGCGGAACAGTAACAGATATGACAATAAATTTAAGACAGCAAGCAGGGCAAAAGAAATTACACAATGGATCGTGCGATCTCAGAATATACTGGCACAATAAGTCAGTGAAGCAAAAATGTCAACTTTAAAAGAGGATTAAGGTAATTGAAGGAACAGTTACAGAGGCAAACAGGAATAAAATATTTAATTGAATATGAAATGTGTGTGGATGATAACATCTAGCATTGCATGTGGGGCCAAATGGCCTGATTCTAACCTGTAATTTGTAATTAATATTGGCAAATGATGGCAGTCAGATGGAATTTACAAGTGATTGTTGAGGAACTAATCAGAAAGGAAATTGTTGAAAGCTTCAGTGTGGAGCTGGTGCTTGAAACCATAGTAAAAAAACTAGACTGATTAGGTCACTTGCACTCTTATTGATTTCAACTTGGAAAAGCTGACCCAGGGAACAATCAAAGCATGTTATAAAGCTGATTTATATGAATGCAATAAATAGTTTTGTTCCATGTAATGAACTGGTATAGTTTAACCCCTGCATTAACAACACTATTGTTATCTTATTTGCTTTCATGGAATGCTGGAAGAGGCCAGAATAATTCATGCAAAACAAAGTCCATGTTGTCAAACGTTATTGCACTGCAAAATACAATGTTTCAACACAAATGAATCTGTAAACCTACTGGAATAAGTTATTTGACATGTGAATATATTCCAGGGCTTTTATTGCTGGAGGTGTATGTGTTATTTCAAATGATGGCAATGAAAAGTGTTGTGTGGAATCACTCAATATAAAAACAGCCCAAATTCGTTAATGGCCATTCTCTGAGTGCATAAAGGCTCATGCAAAAATAAAAGGACTGAATCAGAAATAATTAATGACAATGTTTGTATGATGTTTTCACGGTGTACTTTTAACGCACACAGTATATATAAATAAAAAGAACAATCATTCGGTCATGGTGTAGAGAGTAAACTGTTAACAATAACATCAAGGCATTTGCAATCCCAATGTTTTAAATGAAAACAAAATGCTTTATTTGTTTCCACTTTAAGATAAATGAATGGTTTTCCATGCTGAAGAATATATAATGGTTAAAAAGTCACTTTTTTCCTCAAGCTCTACATAAATCACAGAAGTAGTCAATATTTAATAATGCTTGCCTTGGTCTGGAGTCCCTTGATCACCCCTGTCATGTGTAATAGCTCCCTCTCCGATATCTTTGACATAAAAGCCCAGCTTTACTGCAATACTAACATGTAGAGGGTCATTACAGATCGACATTTACCTTAATCTGTGACTGCCAACCATGAACCGATAAATTCCAGCCGATTCCACTGGGAGAAATCAGTAAACTTCTCAGTGGAAAGAACTGAAAGAAAATTCTGTTGAGAACAGAATCCATTTTCTACACGCAGTGCTCTATAAATGGGTTCTGACTTCTGGAAGTTCTCTTGCTGCTCAGCTTATAACATTTAATACTATTTTGATGATGTGAGGGACATTCTGACAACTGAAGATGACATGAATTACAGGCAAGCAAAATTTTGCTGTGCAAAAATAATGCAAGATTAAACACAAGGGTACATGGCTGTTGCATTATTCACTTTGCTACCCTAGCTACCCTAGCTGAATTTGCTCTTCTGTCATGGACTTGACCAAAATGTTGCTACTTTTTAAATTGATCATCACTCTCACACCTCATAATCATAGGAGTGCTTCAGAGCAGAATATTTCAAAGTGCATAGTGCTGGTAAAATGGAAACTCTCGCCTTTGTAAGCAGTCAATCCAGAAGCCGGATTGCTTACGTTACCTCAAAATAGGAACTGGGCATTTGAAGAAACATTTTGTAGATTATTTTTTTTTATAGTAGAACTGTTGGCATAGAAATCCTGCAAAAAAAAAACCATCAGAAAATAAACTACTTAATATTTGTGAACACTATATACTAAAAATATTAATAATTACACTGCGAAATTCAGAATATTGAGCTTGATACTGCAGAAGGGCAAGCATTACAGTGGTGTGCTAAAATACAAAGTGTTGGAGTAATTTGGCGGGTCAGATAGCATCTGTGGAGGGACTAGAAAGCAGACATTTCAGCCTGGGATCTTTCTTCAGACTGGTTGGGACGTACAGTACTATGTCTGTTTGGCAAGCCATGTTTTCCAGACTCTTTTCCTGAGTTTAGTTTAGTTTAGTTTAGAGATACAGTGCAGAAACAGGCCCATCGGCCCACCGAGTCTGCACCGACCAGCGATCCCCACACATTAACGCTATCACTCAGGACAATTTACACATACATCAAGCCAATTAACTTACTTACCTGTACCTCTTTGGAGTGTGGGAGGAAACCGATGACCTCGGAGAAAACCCATGTGGTCAAGGGGAGAACGTACAAACTCCGTACAGACAGCACCCATAGTTGGGATCGAACCAGGGCCTCCGGCACTGTAAGCGCTGTAAGGCAACAACTCTACCGCTGCGCCACTGTGGCCGATGTGATAAAAGTAGTACATTGTCGTGCAGGAAGTACTATGTTCAGCATATGATTCTTGCAAATCTTGCCCCCAAAATAGCCAATGGAAACCATGGAAGAGCAACTGATGTTGATGTATTCTTGCAAGGAGCTGCCCATTATTCATAGAGGCAAAGAGTCACAGAGTCATACTGCACCGGTCCTTCATCCCAACTTGCCCATGGCAACCAAGATGCCCCATCTACACTGGTCTCACCTCCCCCTGTTTTGCACATATTCCTCTAAACCTCTCCACGTACCTGTCTATATGTCTTTTAAATGTTGTTATAGTAGCTGCCACAACAACCGCATCTGGCAACTCATTCTCTACACCCAACACCCTCTTGCCGCCAGGTTCCTATTGAATATTTCCCCTCTCACCTTGGACTTATGTCCTCTGTTTCTTAATTTATTTTTTATCTGTCTAATGGAATGTCAAATTGTCAGTATGATTTTAATTTGCATTCTTCCATTGCCTATCTGAGCAATACCTTTGCCCCAATTTCAAATCCCTTCCTTTCTCAGTAACCTCTCTCGGGTACCTGTAGTTCCCCATTTCTGGCTTCTTGAACCATCATTCTTTCAGTCACCAAGGCCTTCTACTCTGAAGAGACACTACAAACAATGCATTTAGCAAAGGCAGCTTGGTCATTTGATTATTAAACACCAATATTTCTCTTCAAAGCCAAATACAATGATCCAATGTGCCATTGGTTAAGCTTTGAAATTCTTTTGCTAAATCTCTCCACTTGCTTTAAAGCTTCTTCTTTGAATAAAATAGATCACCCACCCTATCATATCCTCCTGTGCCTCAGTGTCAATATTTTATTTATTGATCAAAAATCAAATTGTCGGAGGAATCCAGCGGTCAGGTAGCACCTTTGGAGGGAAACGGACAGACATGTTTCAGGCTGAGATCCTTCATCTGGACTGAAGTGTCCCAAAACATTGACTGTCCATTTCCCTCCACAGATTCATAAGTTTGTCAGTCATAGGAGGTAGGCCATTCGGCCCATCGAGTCTACTCCACCATTCGATCATGGCTGATCTAATTTTCGCACTCAACCCCACTCTCCCACCTTTTCCCCATGACCCTTGACACCCGTACTAATCAAGAATCTGTCAATCTCCCCTTTAAAAATACTCAATGACTTGGCCTCCACAGCAGTCTATGGCAATGATTTCTACAGATTCACCACACGATGACTAAAGAAATTCCACCTCATCTCCTTCCTAAAGCAGTGTCTTTTTATTCTACAGCTATGACCTCAGACCCTAGACTCTCCCACCAGTGGAAACATCCTCTCTGCATCCACTCCGTCCAGATTCCCTCCAATGAGTCCCCAGCAATTTTTTTTTGCTCCAGATTCCAGTATCTGCAGTCACTTATTTCTCCTTTTGTTTGTTGATACTCATTCTAGGTGACACGGTGTTTTGTTTCAAGATTCAAGACACCAAATATACTGAGTCACTGTTTTTCTTGTTTAAACTTTCAAGACGTATAGGCAGGATAAACATGTGCATGATAACGTTATTTAAATACATAATATTTCCTATTGATACAAGGCCTTTAAAATTGTCACAAAATGTTGAGCAATTAATAATGTTAAAAAAACCCAGATGTAAACAGAACTAGAATCAATTTTCCATGAAGTTGATTAACCCTTATTATGATGCAGTGTGGTGCCTTTTATGTAACCTAAAGAGGAATGGTGCAGTAGGTTAGAATACTATTGTTTGACTTCTAAGATCTGGAAAAATAGGAAGGAATTCTCCTTTCTGAAGACTTTTAAATGTGCTAATTGAAATGAGTTTCTGGCACATCAATCTGGCTCCCAATGGACATAAATCCACAGCACAAAACTACCTATGATTTGGTGCTAATTAGACAATGTCATTCAGAGAGCTTATAAAGAGGATAGTGTGGGAAACTGAAATGTCACACTGGTACAGAAGAATACATCAAATTACCTACTACAATTAAAGAGATGCACCAGCTTTTTGTAAAGGTCAGTTCTCAGAAAGATTCTCCTCAATTACAGTCAAGGCACAATTTTACTCCTTTTTTTGCTGAAGCATTGTACTGGATATGGCCCATAAGGGCCACAAAAGTGTATACCATCAGTTTGACACCTTCGGTAGTGTCTTTACTGTTGAGTTGCAAGGTTATAGGTTCAATCTAAATTATGGCTTGTGTGCAAAGGCTGAAGGAGTAATATAATATTAGATCTGCTGTCCTTCATGAAAAAATGTTAAGCCAAGGTCTGGATTATCTCATTTAATTGTTCAGGCATTGTTAAGGACCTGATGGCACCATTTGCATTGGTTGTCGATAACTGTGCTTTTTAGCTAGGGGGCTAAAGCTGGTCAGAAGAATAAAAGAAGGGAAGATAAAGAGACATAATCATCAGATGTTACACTCTGTCACCATTCAGGTGAAATCTGCAGGTGAGACATTTGACACACCATGAAGAGACTGTGAGAGGACAGTATATTGTCTCCTGGTGACTCGACTCGCATATATCCCAGGTATGCCAAAGAGGTGGTGTGTAGAACAGAAATGCAGATGCTGGTTTATATCAAAGACCGATGCAAAGTGCTGGAGTCACTCAGCGGGCCAGTCAGCATCTCTGGAGAAAAAGGATGGGTGACATTTTGGGTTAGGACACCTGAGTCTGAAGAATTGTCCCGACCTGAAAAGTCACTCATCCTTTTTCTCCAGAGATGTTGCCTGACCCACTGAGTTACTCCAGCACTGTGTGTATCTAAGCCATAGAGGATCCTTAAACATAGATGCTAGGGCAATGGTTACCTTCACAGATGCTGGTAAAGGATCCATTTGGTCAACAAGTAAGATTCTTTGTTCCAAAATAATGTAAGGGTCTGATATGTTACCCTGAATGTCCTCTCATTTGTACATTATATGTCCATGAAACACAGCCTCTGACTGTAAACCTTGTGAGCTTCTGCAAATTCCTGAAACCTTGGTCTCTCATTTGATCTCCTTCCTCCTGTGCAGTTAGGTAAAGAGCAGCAGGTGCATTTTCTGAGTCAAAACAGAAATTGCTGGAAATATTCAGCAATTCAGGCAGTTTCTGTGGGAAGAGAAACAGAGTTAATCTAAATTAACAAGGCGGACACAGCGTTAGAGTTGCTGTTTTACAGCGCCGGAGACCCGGGTTTGAGCTTGACTAGGGGTGCCGTCTGTATGGAGTTTGTTCTTTCTCCCTGTGACCATGTGGGTATTCTCCAGGTGCTCCGGTTTCCTACCCGCACTCCAAACTCGTACAGGTTTGTAGGTTATTTGGCTTCTGTAAATTGTAAATTATCCCTAGTGGGTAGGACAGTGCAAGTGTACGGGGTGATCACTGGATCAAGGGGCCGAAGAGCCTGCTTCCGCACTGCATCTCTAAAATGCTAAACTAAAATAAATGCTGGAGGACCTCAGTATTTCAGGCAGCATCTTTGGAAGGAAGCTGACAGATGACGCTTTAGGATGGGACCCTTTTTTCATCATGAATGTGCAGTCTCCTGCATCTCCAAATCTTTCAGATGTCAAATGTTTTAACAGAATGGCTCTGCTTGTCTTCCCTGAAAAGGGAACAAAAAGACACAAAGTGCTGGATTAGCTCAGCATGTCAGGCAGCATGTCTGGAGAACATGATGACATTTTGTGTCTGAGGAATGGTCCCAACCCGAAACATCACCGTTTCATGTTATAAGGTCAGAAAGTCATAAGAAATAGGCCATTTAGCCCATCAAGTCTACTCCACCATTCAATCATGGCTGATCTATCTCTCCCTTCTAACCCCAGTTCTCCAGAGACACTGCTGAGTTACTCCAGCACTTTGTTAATGGCTACATCACAGAAAGAAAAGTGACAGCAGGAGAAAGTGAGGGAGCTTTAGAGTGACACATAGGTCTGGATGGAAAGAGTAGAAAGAAAGATTGTTCTTGAAACCTACATGTCCAGACTGACAGAATTTGAAGACAATAAAGCAATAATGATGGACATTGTGCTTCTTACATTGAGGCACAATAACATTCTGTAGAGTGGCGCAGAAGAGATTTCAGACAATAGTTAATCTTACATTACCTGTGGCATTTAACACAGCCCTGAATTTCTAACCGTCAAACTCCATGTGGAGATGTATGTGACAACAACCAGTTTGCAGTGCTTTCTGCCTTATGGCATACCACAATGCATGCTTTGACATGGTTTATTATTTCAATGCATCCACCATAGATCTCACAAAATTGTAGAAAGGGACTGCAGGATTTGCAACCATCGCAGAACTCTCAGAGCACTGGCTATAAATATTAATGCCAAGAGCCTTCATGTTCATAAACCAAAAAGGATTACGCTCCCTAATGGTAAGAAAATATCTGATCATTGACAATAATGGTTCATTCCAATTAGAAAGTAATGGGCTCTCCAAATCAGTTCCGAATAAATGTGCAAGGAATTGATGATCCCTTAAAAAAAATACAAATAAAGAATTTGTCCCTGCTGTTAAGACATGCCGTACATGAGGAATTTACCTTGGGTAAATTGGCACGGGAGGTTCATTGCTTCATTGGTAGATGCTTCAAACACAGCGAATACAGCGCCGGAGACCCGGGTTCGATCCCGACTATGGGTGCTGGCTTTACGGAGTTTGTATGTTCTCCCCGTGACCTGCGTGGGTTTTCTCTGAGATCTTCGGTTTCCTCCCACACTCCAAAGACGTACATGTTTGTAGGTAAATTGGCTTGGTAAAGTTAAAAATTGTCCCTAGTGTGTAGGGGCAATGTTAATGTGCGGGGATCGCTGGTCGGCACGGACCTGGTGGGCTGAAGGGCCTGTTTCCGCACTGTATCTCTAAACTAAATTAAAACTAAACATGGAATCATTGGATCAAGAGTCATTTTAGGTTCTATAAATGCCATAAGGTGGTAATCACATTTAGCGATTGATTTTACACGAGAAATCAATCACTCAGTGCATAATAAAAATATATGAGAGCTTCACAGCCCATTTGTTCCATACTTTTGCTTTTGATTATTGAGCATTTCATACTTGTCTATTAAACTTAATTTTTGTAGTTTAGCGCATTCATACATTTTATCAAACTGATTGCTTTATTTCAGAATCGGTTGTCCTTTTTTAAAATCTTGAAATGGTGCTCAAGCCTTCCAAACTTAATGGTACAATCTCAAAGCTTGTTTTCATGAAATGTCAATCCATGAGACTAGTGTAGCTGGGACATGTTGGGCAAGTTGGGTTGAAGGGCCCGTTTCCACACTGTATCACTCTATGACTATTGAAATCACGATAGCTTTCTATATCTGACTGACCTTTAAGTTACTCCAGCATTTTGTGTCTATCTTCAGTATAAATCAGCATCTGCGGTTTCTTCTTACACATCACGATTGTCAGTAGTCTCCATTCAGAAGAAGTGGTTGCACAATCATATATCTTCACCACCCCATCTGATTTGTTACCATAGTCTCTGTTTGTGTGCCACCTTGCCCTGAAGATGGGGTGGTGGTAACTATGCAAGTGTAGTGGTGCATCTATGGACAGATGGGATATCACGCTATTTTGATTGCCCTGGACCTAAATGTGTGAGGTCATGGATTTTCTTGCAATGTGAGATTCAGATCATCTTGCGATTATTTCTGGTTTTATTCTCTGTGGCAACAACTTCCCACTTGCACTGTTTTGCACAGTGGATTCCTGTTACAGGAATGTACAGGAACTTCTTGTGTGTGCAATCTATATTACCATCTTGAGGTCTTCACATTATGGAACAGAACTACTTCTATGTCTGTGTGCTCCTCAATCAGTCTCTATGACTTTCTTCTAGTGGTCAGTTCCCTTTAAAGAGGTGAGCACATGACATTGTCCAATTTGAGCAGATGCACAAGATTTTTGAAATTACCTGCACTCTATACTCAATAATTTGGGGCAAAGATTTTTAATAGCTCCTTCAAAATGCACAAGTGCTTGTACAAAGTAGTGCATTAAAATAATAAAACAATTTTAGCATGTGTTTTGATACATACAGTGGTGCATTTCTAGCTTATGCATTACAGTAATGGTATTGAAATGACCAAGAGTGAATTTGAACAATATTCAGGAGTCTTAGATGCAATCAATATATAAACATGCATGATAAGGAAGTACAGCAGAAATCAGAGTTAATTAAATACTGGACTTTTAGTTTAGTTTAGTTTAGATCAGAGATGCAACCCACCAAGTTGATGTTGACCATCAATCACTCATTCACACTAGTTCTGTCATCCAACTTTTGCATCCTATACACTAGGGCCGATTTACAGAAGCCAATTAACCTACAAACCTTTATGTATATGGAATGTGGGAGGAAACCAGAGCATCCGGAAGAAACCCTCGTGGTCACAGAGAAAATGTCCAAACGCCGCACAGCCACCACCTGGGATCAGGCTCGAACCTGGGTCTGTGGCACTGTGAGGCAGCAGCTCTACCACTGCTGTCACTGTGCAGCCAGTAACTGTGTGTACAGTTGTGTAATTTACCCACAGCCTGAACACTTGAGCCTCTACTGATAACTAAAGTTCAAAAGTGACATTCAAGTATTGGAGTTAGACACAAAAAGCTGGAGTAACTCAGCGGAACAGGCAGGATCTCTGGAGAGAAGGAATGGGTGATGTTTTGGGTCGAGACCCTTCTTCAGACTGGTTAGGGATAAGGGAAATGAGAGATATAGATGGTGATGTGGAGAGATAAAGAAGAATGATTGAAAGATATACAAAAAAGTAACGATGATAAAGGAAACAGGCCATTGTTAGCTGCTTGTAAGGTTAAAATGAGAAGCTAGTGCGACTTGGGAGGGGGAGGGATAGAGAGAGAGGGGCTGCCGGGGCTACCTGAAAAATCAATATTCATACCACAGCTCTCCAAGAGAAATATGAGATGTTGTTCCTCCAATTTGCATTTAGCCTCACTGACAATGGCGGAAACCGAGGACAGAAAGGTCTGTGTAGGAATAAGACGGATAATTAAAGTGTCCAGCAACCAGTAGATCAGGTAGGTTCACACGGGCTGAATGAAGGTGTTTCGCGAAACTTTTGAGATTTAAAAAATAAAGTCTGTAATTTATCCCATCAGATAAAGCATAAAAAGAAGTTTAATTTGACACCTAATTCACTTTCATATCTTTAGTATTAAAAAGGTTATGGCCATTTTCATACTCGGAAATTAACATCTTGTTCCCTATTGCTTTTCCATTGACTTAACACAAAAGCTGTGATCGAGGACAGTCAAAAGCCCATAACTTTCTTAAAAATTAAGAGAACTGAAAGAAATTGTCAGTTATTATAGATTGAAGCATTCTGAAACAAATATGAAACAATCTTACTTAGATGACATGCAATTAAAGCATATAATTAGTAAGTTACCTAATTGTAGCTAATTACAAAATTCAATTACTAGATCTAATAATAATAATAATAATACATTTTATTTATATAGCGCTTTTCAGGACTCAAAGTCGCTTTACATTGAGAGTCAAGAATAAACAAAACAAAATAGAGCAGTAAGACAGAGATGCAAAGGGGAGGAGAACATGGGACTAAGGGTATGCAGAGGTGAAGAGATGGGTCTTGAGGCGGGACTGGAAGATGGTGAGGGACTCAGAATTTCGGATCAGTTGTGGGAGGGAATTCCAGAGCCTTGGAGCTGCCCTGGAGAAGGCTCTGCCTCCAAAAGTGCAGAGGTTTGATTTCGGAGTGGAGAGGAGACCAGCTGATGTGGATCTGAGGGACCGTGAGGGTTGGTAGGGGGAGAGGAGGTCAGTGAGATAAGGGGGGGCCAAGTGGTTGAGGGCTTTGTAGGTGAGGACCAGGATTTTGTAGATGATCCGGTGGGAAATGGGAAGCCAGTGGAGTTCTTTGAGAACTGTGGTGATGTGGTGCCAGGATTTGGTGTGGGTAATGAGTCGGGCTGCTGCATTCTGGACCAGTTGGAGTCGGTTGATGTTGCTGGAATTGATGCCAAAGAGAAGAGAGTTACAGTAGTCCAGTCAGGAGGAGATGAAGGCATGGATGAGTCTTTCAGCAGCGGGGGGTGTGAGAGAGGATCTGATTTTGGCAATGTTGCGGAGGTGAAAAAATGATGTTTTGACAACATGGCGGATGTGAGGCTCAAGGGAGAGGGTTGAGTCAAAGATTACGCCAAGTTTGCGTGCCTGAGGAGATGGGGAGACAGTGGTGCCGTCAATAGTGAGAGTGGGGTTGTTAATCTAAACATCTATTAATTTCTTAAGAATACATTAACATTTTTAAATAGCCTAAGTGTCCAAATAACATTCACACAAGAATTCACAATATAACATAATTTTTAAATCTCATTGTCATGGATTTACAGGCCAAATGGAAGGAATTTAATGTTTAATACCTGTAAATTAATGGCCATTTAAATAATCTTGCGAATGGGGTTTTCTGGAACGCGATCAATTGGAACGTTGATTTGCGGTGAATTTAACCCCGTATCGGCATGAAAAATTCTGCCGTTAGTTCGGGGAAAAGAATTACCGTTTCGCATTAAAAAATGTGAATTAAAGGCTTCTTAAGAAGCACTTTTATACATTAAAATAAACTACTTTCGTTTACCTGTCCCTTGTGTGAAATCCGTCCCCGTTGTCGGCGTTGACGGCTTCAGAAGCTAATTTTAAAATGACTCCAGCGCTGACATTGTCGATCGAATAAAAATACACAAAACGCCCGTCGGAACGATTTTTCAGCAAACGCTTGCACTCCAACAAAATATTAACCAGGACAAGGTAGGAGAAACCCGCGTTTTAACCCCGCCCCCCCCCCCTTAAAGGCGACAAAATCTCGCACACAGCCAGTAGCAGAAATGCAGCGCCGCTGAAGGTAAGTATTGTAACATACCTACAGTCTGCGTTTGGTCTCGCCGATGTACAAGAGTCTACATCTTGAACAAAGGATACAGTAGATGAGGTTGGAGGAGGTGCAAATGAACCTCTGCCTAATCTGAAAGGACTGTTGGGGTCCCTGGACAGAGTCGAGGGAGGAGGTATAGCGACAGGTGTTGCATCTTCTGCTGTTGCAGGGAAAGGTACCTGGGGAGGGGGTGATTTGGGTGGGATGGGATGAGTTTACCAGTTTTGAAGGAAACATTCATCTGCTCTCTTGTCTAAGAGTCTTGAGAAATAAAGAAAAACTGAAGAAACGTGGGTTATTCATCCTTTCAAGGAAACATGGGGGAAGTGTTAAACAAAATATTTCACATGGGAAATACTTTAACTTTAAAAATGACTTTAAGCTACATCAGTAAAAAATATAATCAAATATCAAATATCTAAACTTCACTAGACATCAGAATGTTCTTAAAATAGGGTGTGACCAACACATGGAATTAGCAGATGAAATAGAAGCAGGAATCTTGTAACATTAGAATAGATTTGTCATTGCACTTTGGACAAGTCATGGCACTGAGGTGGATACACCAAGATGGACTAGATAATGTGCTTTCTTTTCTTTATGTGTCTTGAGATGTTATGTGACTGGCGAATATATATTTAAAATAGTCAATTATTTTTAGATAGATAGAAAGTTCAACTTTGTTCAAAGAGAATAAAATATGTTTGAAACAAACTGCCAGGTAGGGAAATGGAAGTAAAAATCCGAGAGAATTTAAAAGAAAGCCTGCATGCAGTACATAAAGGATTCAGGAACTGGTGACTGAAGCAAAAAGCTTTTTTTTAATTCTTTGATTTTACTTCTTAATGTTTTAAGTCTGTAATTACAATTGCGGAGACACCCTGTGGATTTCATTGTGACTAGAGTAAACGTATTATATAAAAATCCCTGCTGTGCATCTTACTTGGACTAAAAGATAAATCAAGCTACACAAAATTAAAATATAATATCCAGAAACTGTTGTTTTTGCATTGATGAAGAATTCAGTGAGAGCTGGGAGTTTGGATGAATACAAATGCAATGGTTTACATGATTTCAATGAATGTACTAAGGACTGGGACAGTCCAGGAAGAGTACATGGTATCCTCGAGTAACATGTGCAATTAAAAATCAAATTGGATTATCCCCTTTATCGAGGGAGATATGGAAGTAAATTAAGAAGCCTTTGGTGGGGTTGGCAATGGGAGGTATTAACCCTACTTAACTTTTGGGATTATTCCCAGCTGGCAATTATGGATCATTTTCATTTCACCAGCATGCAACTGTCCACAAGATTTTAATCTAACAGAAGACAAAAGGAAAAGCATTAAGGTTGTTAAGAAACCCTAACCCTCCTCATATTCTCTATCTGTGACAGAATCCTTGACCACTCTTATTGACTAATGTACAGCAACAGCAAAATACCAACATTATTGCCTGCATCTGTGTTTTCCAGTCAAATCACAAATAGATGTGTTGATACTTTAAATGTTGTATTGATTGTATTGTTCACCCAAGCGTAACTTCAAAAATAAAGGTTATCATCCAGCAAGCTAACCTACAGAATTCTCTGAAGCAATTTTGAGTTTATAACCATCACTTTTTCCTTTGTGTCAGAACTGAAGATGATACTGCCGTCATTTTGATCTTTATCAGATTATGGTCTCAACTTCAAAAGAAAAGAAACCTCTCATCTTAAGAACTTGTCCATAAAGCTAGACAAAATCTTTCTCTGCATTATGGAATTAGGTACGGCTGTATTTTTTTAAATGTTCTAATTTAAAATAATATGATCATTCTCAATTTTATCAAATAGAATCTGATCCTGAGTTGGTCTGGAATTTCCAAAATAGTGCACTGTGACTAATTCCACATTTACTAATTTGATATGTTGGTTATATTCTTACCCAATGCTGCCTAATAAAGTAACTTAAATATGCCAAATAGAGCATAATCAGAAACTAGGTCCATTGTGACAGAACCATCAGGAGCATTTCCCAGCAATGAACGCAGCCCAGACCATCACACAAACCAACATCCCTTCTTTCCATTGACTCCATTTACACCTCATGCTGCCTCGGCAAGACCACCAGCATAATCAAGGACAGGCGCACCCCGACCACTCCCTCTTCTCCCCTGTAAAAATGCACACATGCAGATTCAGGGACAGTTTCTTCCCAACTGTAATCAGGCAACTACCATCCTACTGTCTACCTCAATGAAGACCCTCGGACTATCTTTGATTGGACTTTCTGGACTTTACCTTGCACTAAACATTATTCATGTTATTCCCTTTATCGTGCATTTGTACACTGTGGATCACACAATTTTAATCATGTATTGTCTTTCTGCTGACTGGTTAGCATGCACCAAACGTTTTTCACTGTACCCCGGTACATGTGACTATAAACTAAACTCAAACTCAAACTCAACTAGGCCGATCAACATTGACAAGACCAAATTTGTAGAGTTCAATTTTTTTTTTTAACTCTTGAATTTAATTATTTGCAAAAAATAACGCACATGTCTGCTGTATTACATTTAAAGAACACTATAAAGAAGTGTTTTGATTGTTTATTTAGAAGATGGTATTGGCAATTAAAAAAATCTGAAAATCACAATTTGTGAAAATAGGGAACAAAATTTGGGTTTGTTTTGTTGATATTCTGGGTTCAAAATAGGACCAAAAGTTCCAAATCACTGAACCATCCTGATCCCAAATATGTTCTCATCTAGCCAATGCCATATTAGCTCAGATAATATTCAGGCAACCCTGGCACCAATCTTTAACAAAGAAAGCCATTTTTTTAATGTGTTGGAAGGACCTGCAGATGCTAGTTTAAACTGAAGAAAGACACAAAAGACCCGTCTTCGGGTCTTGACCCGAAACATCACCCATTCCTCTTCAGAGAAGCCAGCCTGTCCTGCTGAGTTACTCCAGCATTTTGTGTCTATCTTCGCCTTTTTTTTTAACGTGTTGGTGAGAGCCTAATGTCAGGAGAAGTAGTCTTCTGAAAGTGATCAGAATCTAAATGCTGCAGGGATCCTCTGCTGATTCTTTTCACTTTCTTTTGAATCAGTAAGCGGATAGTAAAGGCAGCCAACATAAAGGAAAGATTTTGTTTTAAATATGTTTTCTTAACATGGACCCCTGCAGATTCTGACTACAGCATTACGGGAGACAGCTGTTGATCTGTATTACTGCCGATCTCAATCATAATGCCTCCCCAGATTTGCTTGAAGGCCACTGTTGCATGTCCCGAAGTTATAGTTGTACTTGTGTTAAAGAAGGAACTGCAGATGCTGGAAAATCGAGGTACACAAAAATGCTGGAGAAACTCAGCGGGTGCAGCAGCATCTATGGAGCGAAGGAAATAGGTAACGTTTCGGGCCGAAACCCTTCTTCAGACTGATGATGGGTTTCGGCCCGAAACGTTACCTATTTCCTTCGCTCCATAGATGCTGCTGCACCCGCTGAGTTTCTCCAGCATTTTTGTGTACCTTCTAGTTGTACTTGTTCCTTCTCATTTATTTTCCACTGCTGTGAAGCCAGTGACCTCCCTCGTTCCTGTGGTGTATATGTTTGTGAAGGTGCATACAACTATAGGCAAGAAGGTCATTGAAAGCTATGAGGTACTTAGTTGAAGCTGTGTATTGTGCTTCCTTTAACCAGCCAGGGGATGAGGAGAATTTTTTTTCTCTCCAAAATCCTTGATGAAAAACATCCTTAGAAACACACTGACAAATGGCATTTGATTGCAGTGTTATAAAATGCAATCTTTCTTCAGCAAGGAATTCATGAATAAAGAGAGACTTGTGGAAATCAGATGCATTGACAATCAATACACTCTATACGTGAAACTGGATGAGATAACATTCACATTCCTTTAAGACACAAAAAGCTGTAGTAACTCAGGCAGCATCTCTGGAGAGAATGAATGGGTGATGTTTTGGGTTGAGATGCTTCTTCCGACCTTACCTTCCACATTCCTTTTGTTGGAAATTAACTTAATGTTGGTCTGGAGGATGAACAGCAATACTAGACAGTGCTGAAATAACCAGATTTGGTTTACAATTTCCAGATAAATCAATATAGTGTTTTATTCATTTGATTACCATATCATCAAAATGTGCAGCTAACAGTGCTCAGAACTCCAGGATTCCATTTCTACATGTAGGAAAATGAACAACAAAATCCAAAGCATTCTTCTTCTTCTTCTGTAATGGTGCACTAAATATAGAATGGAATATAATTATAGTTAACATAATAAAATTAAAGCATATGTAACCACATTTGCTTTGTTTCCCATGTGTGACCAAGCAAAATTTGTCCTTGTTTGCTTCTGCCTTCAAGTCACAAGTGAAACAGCACTCAGTCTCTTTATCACCTCCATTTATTCTCCATTAATGCACTGGAAACTTTGGACTGGCAGAATACATTGTGGGAGATAAATGATCTAGTTATATATTTTTTACCTTTTTATCACTTAATATTATACACATTAACTATTCAATTACTGCATTTATATATTGGAAAAACGCCCTTCCTGAATGATACATTTAAGATAGAACAAATTGGTCTTCCCCAATGGCTGAGCAAGTTAAACTGGTAAGGGAATAAGCCTTGCAGTTCAAGAAAATTGAAAGTTTGATTGTTAATCTGTTTTAAATTATCTGATCTCAGCTAAGGCAGCTTTCGAGGCTATTAATTACCTTAGTTCCCTGGGATTAGGCATGAGAAGATTAGTAAAGATGCCTGGTCCTGCTTTTTATTCACCAAACCTTATTGAAAGGGCACACAGGTTGATTGGGCTTAGTCATTTATCTTCAAAATCCTCCAATGGAGCCTTCTCTTGCTCAATGAATGAACTCATGTATGCTACTTCAGTTTATGCCCTTCGGCCCAACTTGCCACACTAGCTAACATATCCCATCCACTCAAATCCCACCTGCCTGCTTGCTTTTGGCCCATATCCCTCTAAACCTGGCCTATCCATGTACTTTTCTAAATGTTTCTTAAATATTGTGAAAGTACCTGCCTCAACTACCACCTCTGGCTGCTCGTTCTATACACCCACCACTCTTTGTGTACAAAAGTTATGCATCAGGTTCCTACTAAATCTCCCCCCACTCACCTTAAACCCATGTCCTCTGATTCTCAATTCCCCAACTCTGGGCAAGAGACTGTGCGTCTACCCGATCTATTCCTTCCATAATTTTGTACACCTTTATAAGATCCCCCCTCATCCTCCTGTGCTCCAAGGAATAAACTCTTGGCCTGCCAACCTCTCTCTGTTGTTCAGGCCCTTGATGTAAAGACTTTTCAGACATGTGAAGTCTTCACTACTAGTTTATTGCAGACATTGTAATCATACACACACATAGTGCCCTAGCTGTTCGTGGTCCGTCACTGGAGCTAGAGAGAGAGCTGGGGGTGGGGAGGCTACAATTATACTGAAGATAATGGGGAGTGGTTAGTAGTGGTGAGGTCACTATGTTAAAGGAGCATGCACTGATCTACATCCTTCCCCTTGGAAAACAAAACATTACAATGATGACAGTGTGACCACGACTCATACGCTAGAAACAAACCCGCACGTACCCTGGCAGGAAAAATTTGAAACATTCAAGCAATCTCCCCGTAACACATAGGCGGCTTGACCAACTGCCCGGAGCGGGTACGCAGCCCGCCCTCCCCCCCCTCCCCCCCCTCCGCAGGAAGAGCAGGGACAGGAGCAGGAGCGGTGATAGGGGAACGGGCAGGAGAATGAGCAGGAGAGGGAGGACGAGGAGACCGGGGAGGAGAAACGGGCACCGCAGCGGGCACGCGAGCGGGAGAGGTAGGAGCAGTGGGAGAACGGGGCACCAAGGGTTGAGAGGGCAGAGTCCTGGGCATGTGAGGAGCGGTAGGTAGAGAGGTAGCAACCGGAGGTGCAAAAGGGGCTGCAGGAGGCGGAGCGGGCTCGTTGACCGGCAGCAAATGCTGGCGGGACCGGCGGTAGGTGGTACCCTCGTAGTCAACCAGGTAAGACCGCGGAGAGTCTGCAGAGCCGACGACAACAGCCAGCCGGTAGTGTCCTGAGGGGGACTGCATCCGGACGACCTGGCCCTGGAAGAGACGCGGAAGGGCCAGATAAGGGATAAGGATCAGAACTGTGCAGATAAGGGTTGCCTTCCCGACTGATCTACACTTGAGTCCTGGCAACATCCTCATAAATCTTCTCTGTACCTTTTCCAGCTTGACAACATTTCCTATAACACGGTGCCCAGAACTGAACATAATACTCTAAATGCAGTCTCGCCATGACCATGCAACATGACGTCCCAACTTCTATACTCAATACTCTGACTGCCGAAGGGCAATATGCCCTATCTACCTGTAATGCCACTTTCAATGAACCATGTACTAATACTCACAGATCCCTCTGCTCTAGAACACTTCCCAGAGCCCTACCATTCACTCTGTGGGTTCTGCCCATGTTAGTCTTCCCAAAATGCAACACCTCACATTTCTCTGTATTAAATTCCATCAACCATTCCTCAGCCCACCTGCCCAACTGATCAAGATCCTGCTGCAATTTTTGACAACCATCTTCGCTAACTACAATACCACCCACTTTTGTGTCATCTGCAAATTTGCTAATCTGCCATGTACATTCTTATCCAAATCATCGATATAGATAACAAACAATGGGCCCAGCACTGAATACCTAGTCACACCTCTAGTTACAGGCCTCCAGTCCAAAAAACAACCTCCCACCATCACCCTCTGCTTCTATGAAGCCAATTCTTGAATCTCATGGGATCTAACCTTCCAGAACAGCCTACCATGTGGAATCTTGCCGAATGCCTTACTGAAATCCATGTATACAATGTCTACAACTTTACCTTCATTGACCTTTATGGTCACATCCTCAAAAACTCAATCAGATTTGTGAGACACCAGATCCCATGTACAAAACCATGCTGACTATGCCTAATCAGCCCTTGTCCTTCTAAATGCATGTACCTGTATATCCTATCCCTCAGAATATTCTCTAGTAACTTTCCAACCACAGATGTTAAGCTCACTGGCCTGTAGTTCCCAGCCTTTTCCCTGCAGTCTTTCTTGAATAGATGGACAGCATTTGTCACCCTTCAGTCTTCTAGTACCTCACCTGTATTTAATTATTATTGTCACATTTACCGAGGTAGAGTGAAAAGCTTGTTCTGCATGTTATCTAGTCAAATTATAAAATGCATGAGTAGAATAGATCCTCTTCTGTAACAGCATGCAGAGAGTTGCTATGATCCTGCGCCATCATACACCACAGTAACCAGTTCCTGCAATTAAGAGTAAAAGCTCACATAAGTAAAGAGAAGGGTGAATGGAGAAGGACAAATCTAATGTTAATCAGAAAAAGGTTTGTCATACATGTATCATGAGGTCTAATCTTTTGCATAAATTAATCCAGTGTAATTTTGGGAAGCCCTGGTAAATGAGATGCCATTGCTGTATAAGCAGTAGCCACCCAACCTCTCAGTGCTGCAGCGAAAGTACGAACTTCTGCCATAGAGACTCCATCTGTGTCACTGAATCTATGCTTGACCCATGCAATCTCAGTCTGCTGCCCCAAGGGCGAAATTCCATTGAGACTTGAGGTAGTGTGGCACTCCTGCAATCCGTTTTCCAAAATATCGCAAAGGTCATAGCTACACTTCCTCGCAGCAACCAGGAACTGCTGAAATCTGCAAATGTGCACCAGAACTAATTGGCAAACAACAATCCAATGAATCAATCAGCAACAATTTTGCAAGGAATTGACAAAGCCTTTAAAGAGTGTAAATGAAGAGAGCAGTTGAGTGGGAATTGGTTCCACTTTTTGCTGAGCAGGTCGTACATAACAGTAGTAGCTGCATCAACTGTTGGCCCCAAATCCTTGTGATGAATGTAATTACCTATTTGCTTTGCATACTTGTGACACATGAAAATATCGCACCTGTTTTTGACGTGTGCGCTTGTTTGAACTGTGAAAAAAAATTCAAAACATATGGGTAACCTTAGAATCCAACCAAGTGCTGAAGAACAAAAATCCACAGCTTTTAGAAACATAGAAACATAGAAAATAGATGCAGGAGTAGGCCATTCGGCCCATCGAGCCTGCACCGCCATTCAATATGATCATGGCTGATCATCCAACTCAGTATCCTGTACCTGCTTTCTCTCGATACCCCCTAAACCCTTTAGCCACAAAGGCGACACCATAACTCCCTCTTAAATATAGCCAATGAACTGGCCTCAACTACATTCTGTGGCAGAGAATTCCAGAGATTCACCACTCTCTGTGTGAAAAATGTTTTTCTCATCTCAGTCCAAAACGATTTCCCCTTTATCCTTAAACTGTGACCCCTTGTTCTGGACTTCCCCAACATCGGGAACAATCTTCCTGCATCTAGCCTGTCCAACCCCAAAGTCTGCCTCATAAATTGTAGAAAGGGAGTGATATTTTACTGTCATAAAAATTAACTTTCTGTTAATAAAAGAACAAAAAAAAAATCACTTGACCATTCAAGATCACTCCTTCATTCGTTTTATGTCATATTATGGATTACATTTAGCATCCTCAGACAAACATTTTGCAAACATTTTTCCCAATGCCCAAAGACAGAGCAATTTCCTTAATCTCAGCTACAAAATTATGATGTTACATTTTGATTATTTTGTTTTGAGGTTCCTGTGAGCAAACTACATTAATGACAGTGTTTCAAATGTTTCAACCAACAGGTATCAAGTGCTATATGAATAGCATGATCTCTTTCCTGATGCAGACCTTTAAGGGCCTGTCCCACTTTCCCGAGTTATTCACGAATTCTCCTGAGTTATTCACGAATTCTCCCGAGTTTTTTAACTCGCAGAATGTTTGTAACGAGTCCGTAGGATACCGTAGGAGTCCGTGGATTTATTGTAGCGGCTCGTTATGCCAGCCGTAGGCACTCGGGGCTTTTTTAAAAACTCGTGGACATTTTTTCATCAGGCCAAAAAAACGTCCCGACTTACCTGATGCCCCGAGTACCTATGGCTGGCATAACGAGCCGCTACGATATATCCACGGCCTCCTACAGACTCGTTACGAACATTCTGCGAGTTTGAAAACTCGGGAGAATTCGTGAATAACTCAGGACAATTCGTGAATAACTCGGGAAAGTGGGACAGGCCCTTTAGTCTTTTAGCTTATAACTACATCTTATTCATGGTCAGATAAGCAGATGACGCAAGTAGCTATACAGCTGGTTGAACATTACAACTATTTAGAAAACCTGACCATAATTACATCAATGACATCTTCAATGTCCTTAAAGTTTATATCTCCCCAAAGGCAAGAGTATTGTAGCTCTGAAATAGTATCTCATGGTGAAATCCATATTGACATTCTGTACTCCTGGAATTTAAAACCATGATGGCAACGAATTTGTTGAGAAAAATGTATCCCACCCTTGAGTAGAGCCTCAAAAACAACAGAAAGATGTGATACACTGTGGCTTAAAATATGACAAAAATAATGCATGTGGGATTAAATTGTTGGAGGAACTGTAGATGCCGGTTTAATAAGATAGGCAGAAAATGCTGGAGTAACTCAGCGGGACAGGCAGCATCTCTGGATAGAAGGAATGGGTGACGTTTCAGGTCGAGACCATTTTTCAGACTAATTTGTGTTTGGTTCTATCCTTTTATGTTCAAGTTAGGAACAGAAAAGTTACTGCAAGTTCACAACGCAGCGGACCTATTCAAAAATTCTCTCACAGAATATAAATGAAGAAGCAACCAAATAGGTTTTTCCTATCTGTAGCACTGGGTCCTGCATGGCCAAGATTGTGAGCAATTAATCATTTAATTTCTCAAACAAAACTATAACGATCAAATTGTGAGGGGGACAAAATAATTTCCTGCATATAATAAATTAGATGAGCTTTAGTTTAGTTTAGTTTTTAGTTTTGTGATACAGCACGAAAATAGGCCCTTCGACCCACCGAGTCCACACCGACCAGCAATCCCCACACACGAATGCTACACACACTTGGGACAATTTACATTTATACCAAACCAATTAATCTACTAACCTGTATGTCTTTGGAGTGTGGGAGGAAATCAAAGATATCGGAGAAAACCCACACAGGTCATGGGGAGAACATACAAACTCGGCACAGATAGCACCCACAATCCGGATCTCCAGTGCTGCAAACACTGTAAGGCAGCAACTTTACCGCTGCACCCTGAGTTATTTGGGAGTGCATTGGAAAAAATAAGCAGAGAACCAAATAGATAATTTTCTGTCCTATCTCTAAAATCCCTCAGTTTGTTATTAGGATCGCGGATATTTTATTTTCTAGTTTCTTCTAAATAGTTTGAATAGTCTATCATGTTTCATTTCTGGGTAAATCATATCAAAACATGGTTTTAAATTAAAATATATTTTCCTTTGTTTATTACTCAACAAACAAATTAGCAACTGCCAGGAATTTTAACTCTGGTGAGGGTAAGCCAAACATGTTTTTGGTCAGATTTTGCTGGGAAATTCAGACATCTCCGTGTGAAGCTAACACTATATATCTGCATAGATGCAATCTAATTGGGATTCCTGACCTAACATAGAACTCCCGAACTTGTTGCCATTCATTCTTTACTAGCAATTTCCCAACTGTAGTGATATTAGAATCCTAGGGGAGTCATAAGCATCTGTTGGAGTTTGAAAAAATGTCATGTTGAAGACCTCCTTCAACTATGTTGAAGACTAACTTCGACGAGCTACGACTAACTTCGGGAAAATTGGACACCGAATAGTGGAGAGTGAAGACGACCTGCTTCGATCTCCTTCGACCTCCCTTCGACGTTTCTTCGACTTTGATGAAGACTATCTATGACTACCTTCGATTACCTTTGACTACCCTCGATTACTTACGACTAACATGCCGACCTACTACGACTAAACCTACAAGTAAAAAAAGTATCGATTTTTTCCATTGCGACCTTTTTTTACTCGCGGGCATTTATCAACATGTTGAAAAATACGCCGCGACCTAGCTGAGGCCTCGAGTACACGGGGACTACTCGCGAGCATGAAGGAGAGTTACAAAAACCTCCTAGGACTTCGTGTCGACCATGCTGCGAGTATGAGTCAAGGGCAAACTCGTCAGAACTTGCGGATTAGGTCGCCCAAGTGGGACAGCCCCTTTAACATTTTATTGCTCTTGGAGGATCTGTTTTAATGCTTACAATATACACATAAGAAAATCCACTATAACTTAAATTAGATGGATACTTAGTAAATTACCACCCCCTTTCAGCCATCACTATCACTACTTCTGCTGTTCAATCAATCCTGGTCTCCATCCATTCATAGATCTTCTTCTTTCCTTCAACTCCCTCCTCTGTAACTACAGAGGTTTTTACCCATTCCTAACTTCTCCTATTGTAATGAAATTAATTGTCTGCTTGAAACACTATTGCCCCTGTCCCACTTAAGGGCGTGTCCCCATGTGTCGTGACGCGTAAATGATGTCGCGTAAATGACGCGCAAATAACGCCCAAGTGGGACAGGTCCTTTAGGCAATATTTTAGGTGACTACAGGCGAATAGGCTGTCGCCAAATGGTCGCCAGGGTGTCGCCTACATGGTCGTGAGTAGTCTCCTCAGTCGCCCAAAGAATCATAGCGTTTTTCTGGTTGCCGCTGGATTTTGAAATGTTCAAAACTTTTCGGCGACAGTCGGCGACAGGTGGGTTGACGCCAATGAGTGCAGCTTGACTTCTCCTGACGTAGGCGCTGTCGTAGGTTGTCGCCAGGATGACGTAGTTTGTCGCTGGTGCTGACTTCAGTGAATTCCATTGGCGACTACCTATATCAACCTACATCAACCTACGTCAACCGGCGACAGGTACCGGCGACTTAATTGTCTTACCTTGTCGTAGCTTGTCGCGGGTGGACGTAGGTTTTCGTAGGTGTGGTCGTAAGTGGACGTCCTAATGGGTCGGCGGTTGTCGGTAGCTTGCCATAGCTTTACGTCGACTATGAGGTAGGTTGTTGTAGACATTGTCGTAGACATTGTTGTAGTGGGGTCCAGTCGCCGTTTTTTCGGCGACTTGTTACGACTATGACAGTCGCCGAAAAAAATCGCCTATGTGGGACTGGCCCATTACTCTGCCTTTTCTCCATAGGTTCTACCTGACCTGTGTACTTACAGCATTTTCTGTTTATGTTTCATGTTACGCACAGGTGCATTAGAAGCTATGCTTGTAGAGTGTAGGAATTTAGCAGGACCACCTTGCAGCCACCCCAGCATAGGATTAACGTGGTTATTGAAGCTTCTCATGGAAGAAATGTGTCCAGGTTTCTAATATAGGAGAGTAGGAAATGTTTACCTTCTAAGACGGGGATGAATTAAGATATATTCTGAAATAAGATATTTTTCTTTCTCCTGAACCATTACCTTTAAAGTTTACCTGAACATCACACATTTTGAGGAGTGGAGAGCTTCGAAAAATGGCTAGATTTCAGAAGAGCAACAAGTATCTTTGGAGAGAAGGAATGGGTGACGTTTTGGATCGAGACCCTTCTTCAGACTAAAGAAGGATCTCACCCGAAACGTCACCCATTCCTTCTCTCCAGAGATGCTGACTGCTCCACTGAGTTACTCCAGCACTTTGCGTCTATCTTTGGTGTAAACCAGCATTTGCAGTTCCTTCCTACACAAACAAGTATATTTTATTTATTCCCTGCTCTTCCACATTGAATTTATACAATGTCCACGTGACAGTTTGACCCAATAAGCTCGGCTGCTCATGGAATCTCCTCTCATATGGTGAAGCTTGACTTTTTCCCTGTGTTCCTGGGTTTGCAAAGGAGATACCAGGAGGGTTTATTGCTTCCTGGGTGCCAGAACAAGGATCTCTCTAAATGGTTGCAGAAAATTCTCAAGGGGAATGGTGAGCAGCCCTATGTCATTCAACATATGGGTTGCAACCACATAGGTAGGAAAAGCAGGACCTCAATGGTGCCCGTGAGAGTAGGAAGTACGCGCAGATGATTGTGTGGCTGAGGAACTGGTACAGGGGCTAGGAGCTCAGGTTTTTGGATCATTGGGATCTTGTTTGGCACAAAATGACCTGTACAAAATGGATGAATTGCACCTGAAGTGGAGGCAGAGCATATTTTCTGGCGGGGAAATTTGCTAAAGCTAATAGGGAGAGTTTAAACTTGTATTCCAGGGGGTGGGGGGTGCATTGGGATCCAAAGCAGTGGTGAGGCAGATGACGAAGTTGTTAACAAAGCACCTACAAAACTATATACAAGACCCAAAAACTAAACAGGGTTCTTATAAATATACATATGTATGTCAGTGAGGAGCTGTTTATTTCCTTATGTTTCAGGGTAAGAAAAGGTAAGCAGTTTGTCAAGTTTGTTGAGCTTTACTCACGCTACATGAAAGACCCCAATTGAAATAACTTAATATGTCAGAAGTTCTGGTGGTGTGATGCGGTATGGAAACAGGCTCTTCGGCCCAACTTGTCAACACCAGTCAACATGTCCCAGCTACACTAGTCCCACTTGCCTGCGCTTGGTCCACATCCCTCTAAACCTGTCCTGTCCATAGTGTACTTGAAACTGTCCATTTAACGTGGATTGAATCAGGGCCTTTACAATCACAGCAAGTGAAGCACTCTCATGGGTATAGATTCCATGGGTTAACCTGCGTACTTATTTATGGTATAGTAAATAGGAGATAAAAGAGACTGCGGATATTGGAAGTTTGAGCAGAGAACAAAATGCTGGAAGATCTCAATGGGTCAAGTAGCATCTGCGGAAGTAAATTATGCAAGTTGATGTTTTGGATTTAGGCCCTGTGTCGGGACAGAAAGGGAAGGGGGGAAATAGCCAGTACATATTAGTGTGAGATGTATTTCTGTGTGTGAATCAGGATAGAGGTTGGTAGATTATAGATGGAACCAGATGCTGAGGGAATGATGGGGAGATGGAACCAGGTGGCAGGAAGGGATGGGGGAAAGTGATCAAAGGGACAAGATGGATAGATACATAAGTGTTTGGAAGGACACAGGGGATGTGGGTTGTCTGAAAATAGAAAATGCAATGTTCATGCCATCTGTTGTATGGTACCCAAGCACAATATGAGATATTGTTCTTCCAATTTCTGTTTGGCCTCTTCATAGCATGGGAGATAGCATGGGGAAGGCAGAGGGCAGACAGGTAGATGTGAGAGTGGAAGGTGGGTTAAAATTACATTCAACCAGAAACTCCAAATGGTTTTGTGGTCAGAGAGCAGCTGCTCCATAAAATGGTCTCTGTGTCTACATTTGGTTTCACTAATGTAGAGAAGATCATATTGTGAGCACCAAATGCAATAGACAAGGTTGGAAGATGTGCTGGTGAATCTCTGCATCACCTGGAAAGGCTGGATAGCGGTGAGGTAGGTGTTAACATGTAGGAAGGAACTGCAGGTGCTGGTTTAAACTGAAGATAGACACAAAATGCTGGAGTAACTCAGCAGGGCAGGCAGCACCTCTGGAGAGAAGGAATGGGTGACGTTTCAGTTCAAAGCCCTTCTTCAGACAAAGAAGATGGGTGTTAACGACAGGTGTTATTCCTTGGAGATACGAGGAACTGTAGTTGCTGGTTTACAAAAAAATACACAAAGTGCTGATTAGTTTGAAGAAGGGTCCCAATCCAAAATGTCACCCAGCCATGTTCTCCAGAGATGCTGCATCACCCACTGAATTACTCTAGCACTATGTGTTTTTTTTAAGGTGTTACACCTCTAACGCTTACAGGGTGAAGTGCAAGGGGAAGGGGTAAGGTGGATGGGGAGTGATTAAAAGGGAGGATTAAGAGAATGTCAAAGGGAGTGGTCCCTGTGGAAAGCAGAAAGATGGGAATAGGAACAGAATAGAGGGTGCCTATCATCCCGTCCATCTGCTCCAGTTTTCACTGACTAACCCTACCTCACACCACCTCTCAATCAGCCATACACTGGCAATGCTTCCTCTTTGCTCTCAGTACCAATGCAGGGTCTCAACCCGAAATGTTAACATATAGATTTTACCTCCACAAATACTGTTTGTCCTGCTGAGTTCTTCCAGTGTTTTGTTGTTTGTTATTTTAAATAGTTGGATGTAACTATTTTAATTTATCAGCAGTTGTAGAGAGAGTTATGGTGGCTGCATTAAACTTAATTTAAATGAGACATATATCACCTTTCAGTACCTCAAGACATCCTAAAGTACCACAACTAATGAATCACATTTTACATGCAGTCACTGACTGTAACCAAGATAATGCATGAGTCAGTTTATGCACAGGATGATCCCACATATACTAATTTTGCGGGGATCAATAACATATTTTAATGATAGCGGTTCAGCAATAAATTTCAGCGAGAAGAAATTGCACAGTCTTTTACACCTACCTGGGGCAGGCAAGTTTTTAATTAATAGTCATAATGAAATAAGGCACCTCCGACTTTATAACTATCCTGTACGTGGACACTGGAACGCAAGGCTATATTTTATGGGTCCCCCTCAGCAGGGACCAATCACAATTTAGTGATTCAATGTGTGGGGTGTTATCATTCTGCAATGGAAGATAGGAGCTGAGCTCATACATTCATATGTGATAGGAGCAGAATTAGGCCATTGGGCCCATCAAGTGTACTCCACCATTCAATCATGACTGACCTATCTATCTCTCCTAAACCCATTCTCTTGCCTTCTCCCCATAACCCCTGAAACCCGTCCTAGGATTTGAACATGCTAGAGGCAGGAAACATGTTCCCAATGTTGGGGGAGTCCAGAACCAGGGGCCATAGTTTAAGAATAAGTGGTAAGCCATTTAGAATGAAGATGAGGTAAAACTTTTTCACACAGAGAGTTGTGAGTCTGTGGAATTCTCTGCCTCAGAGGGCGGTGAGGGTGGTTTTCTGGATGCTTTCAAGAGAGAGTTAAATAGAGCTCTTAGGAATAGCGGAGTTATGGGATATGGAGAGAAGACAGGAACGGGGTACTGATTGTGAATGATCAGCCATGATCACATTGAATGGCGGTGCTGGCTCGAAGGACCGAATGGCCTACTCCTGCACCTATTGTCTATTGTCTAATCAAGAATTTATCTTCCTCTGCCTTAAAAATATCCATTGACTTGGCCTTCACAGCCTTCTGTGGCAATGAATTCCACAGATTCACCACCCTCTGACTAAAGAAATTCCTCCTCATCTCCTTCCCAAAGGAACATCCTTTAATTCTGAGGCTATGACATCTGGTCCTAGACTCCCATGAGTGGAAACATCCTCTCCACATTCATTCTACCCAGGCCTTTCACTATTCGGTAAGTTTCAATGAGGTCCCCCTCATCCTTCTAAACTCCAGTGTGTAGAGGCCCAGTGCTGTCAAGCTCATCATATGTCAACCCACTCATTCCTGGGATCATTCTGGTAAACCTCCTCTGGACCCTCTCCAAAGCCAGCACATCCTTCCTCAGATATGGGGCCCAAAGTTGCTCACGTTACTCGGCCTGCCCAGCACCTTACGGTGCGTCAGCATTACATCACTTTGTATGGTGTGTTATTTATTATACGTCACCTATCTATGTTCTCCTGCCTGACCCGCCAAGTTACTCTAGCACTTTGTGGGGGGGTTTTGTTAGCCAGAATCTGCAGTTCCTTCTATCTTTATTATACTCTGGGATGTGAGGCTTCGAGACGGAGAGAAATATTATGTAACAATATGATTACCATTCCAAATCCATTTATTACCCACTCCAGGACCTCGACCCTAAACGTCACCCATTCCTTCTCTCCAGAGATGCTGCCTGTCCCGCTGAGTTACTCCAGCATTTTGTGTCTGTAGGTAGGTTTGGAATATATTACTGCCACTAGCTGGTTCATTCCCAGCTCCCAGCAGACTCCATCCCCTACACAACGAGAAAGAAGGGAAAATTCTGGTGCCATCGATATTAAAAGGACTACATGCGCAAGTAATTAAATAGGCTAACAGAATGTTATCATTTATTGAGAGAGAGTTGAATACAAAAGTAGGGAGGTTATTAAATGGCACATTAGTTTGCTGCAACTATTTTAATTAATCAGCGTTTGTAGAGGGTTAGCATGGCTACATTAAGCTTCATTTAAATTAGGTATATATCACTTTCCAGAACCTCAGGACATTCCAAATTAGTTCATAACCAATGGATCATTCTATAAATGCAGTCACTGATGTACTGTAGATAACACTTTGACAGATCTATGCCCAGGACATTTCCACATACAGGCAATCACCAGATTATGTTAGGCTTTTGTTCCTGAGAATTATCATTAGGCGATTTCTCTGTAAAGGGCCTGTCCCACTTAGGCTATTTTTAGGCGACTGCCAGCGACTGTCATAGTCGTAGCAGGTCGCCGAAAAACTGCCGACTGGACCCCCCTTCGACATAAAATTTGAAATAGAACCATTACTTCAACAACAACAAAACAAAGTCAGCACCAGCGACAACCTACGTCACCTGGCAACAACCTACGTTAACCTGGCGACAACTACGACAGCACCTACGTCAGGAGAAGTCAAGCTACGCTCATTGGCGTCAAACCCACTGTCGCCGCCTGTCTCGGAAAAATTTTGAACATCTTGAAAATCCAGCGGCAACTAGAAAGACGCAACGACTCTTTGGGCGACTGAGGAAACTACTCACGACCATACAGGCGACAACCCGGCGACCATGTGGCGACAGCCTAGTCACCTAAAAAATAGGCTGTGGGACAGGCCCAAGTCAAAAAGGTCCGTTTTCTATAGTAACCCATATTGTATCGCTCTGCAAAGCTTTAATTTTATTGAATAATCATCATAGTACTGCCCATAATTAAAGTTATGGAAGATACATTGTATCCGGTCATTAATGAATATCACAAAACATTTTATTATTGTTATTACTTAAAAATGGGAGAATATGCAGGGTCTGTTTTCTGCAAGTCAGGTCATTCATAAGCTGAGGAGCCTCTGTTCAGCAAAGTTAAGTGATCATTGCTGTGCAAAGTACTCCAGAGATTGTTTCATTAATAGAGTTAGTATTAGTGAAACCACGTCTGGAGTGCAGTGTACAGTTGTTCACTCCTTATTTCATTATAAACTTTAATACATTGGAAGCAGTTCCAGGTGATACTTGGAGTAAGAGTAGGTAAGGAAGGATTAGTCAGGCTAAACGTGTCCACTGAAGTTTAGAAGAGTTAGATGCATAAAATCCTGAGGGGACTTGATGGTGACAGATGGTGGTAGCGGTTATTTCACATGTCGGAGAATCAGGAACTAGAAATCACTGTTTATAAGTAAGAGATCACCCTTTCAAGACAGAGGCAACGGGGTGTTTTTTCTCCCAGTTCATGAATCTTTGAAACTCTTTTCCTCTAATGGCAGTGGATCTTCATAATGAAAGGACTGGAGAGAAGGATCAGGGATGTCTTACTGCAATTGCACAGGGCCTTGGTGAGACCAGACCTCTAGAATTGTGTTCAGTTTTGTTCCCCCGATGAGACGAAGGATGTTCTTGCTATGGATGGAGTGTAGCAAAGACTGATTCCTGGCATGGCAGGAAGATGTGTTTAGAGAGATTGGGATGACTGGGATGAGATGTGCCCAAATTAAAGAGAATGGGAGGGGCTTAATTGAAATGTATAAAATCCTCCAGAGGCAAATTGAACCAAACGCATGAAAGATATCCCTAATGGTGGGGTTATCCAGAACCAGATGTCACAGCCTAAGGATATGGGATAAGCCAGGAGAATGTTTTATCTTCAAAGAATAGCAAAGCTATTCGGCTCTGACCTCCCTTCCATCGAGGGGATCTACCACAGTCGCTGCCTCAAAAAGGCTGGCAGCATCATCAAGGACCCACACCATCCTGGCCACACACTCATCTCCCTACTACCTTCAGGTAGAAGGTACAGGAGCCTGAAGACTGCAACGACCAGGTTCAGGAACAGCTACTTCCCCACAGCCATCAGGCTATTAAACCTGGCTCGGACATAACACTGAACTTTACTAGCCAATACTGTTATTTGCACTTTATCAGTATATTGACCATTGTGTATATATTTATAGAATGCCTTGTAGTAAATGCCTACTATGTTCTGTTGTGCTCAAGCAAAGCAAGAATTCCATTGTCCTACCAGGGACACATGACAATAAACTCACTTGACTTGACTTAAGCTCTGTAGTTCTCTACCAAGAAAGACATTTAAGGCTAGATCATTATGGCGATTAGAGGAGATAGATATAGTTGTCATAGATAATGTAGAACATAGAACAGTACACCAAAGGACTAGCCCTTTAGACCACTATGTCCGTGCCTAACATAATGCCAAGTTAAACTAATCTCTTCTGCCTGTATGTGATCCATAATCCCTCCATTCCCAGCATATCTATGTGCTATACAAAAGTTTCTTAAATCCCACTATCATATCTATCACCACCCCTGGCAGCACCTTCCAGGCATCTACTATTCTTTGTTTAGCACCAACCACTCTGTGTAGAAATGGATTGGTTGCTATCTCAACTTCATTTACCTACCCTTGTTCAATATCCCTTGACACCCTTTTGAAAACAAAATCTATCAGTCTCAGTCTTGACCATTTCAACATCTCAGCATTTACAGCATTTCGAGAGGACAAGTTACAGATTTCCACTCTCCAATGTGTGAAAGTATGCATCATGATTTCACCACTAATGGCCAACTCTAATTTTAAAATGATGCCCTTTTTTTATGGATTCTCCCAGAGGAAATAATTTCTCTAGCAAATTATTTTAAATACAAATATTTTAGCACCCTCAACTTTCTAAGCTCAAGGTGACACATGGAGCGTTTATGCAATCTCTTTTTTTTTAAACAATTTAACCCATTAAGTCCTGATACAATTTTGGAGAAACTATGATGCACTCTCCAAAAATCTACAGCTTGGAAATATTTTGCTGCTTGTGCAGGAACATTAATCAGACATCGTGCTATGTGTCAATGATCATTTTATTCCTGACCCTGTAATTTAGAAATTTAGTGGTTTTCAAGACCCATTTGGATATTGATGAGGACAGGGCAGTATATGTTTACATTACTTTTAGACTTTAGACTTAGATATAGCGTGGAAACAGGCCCTTCAGCCCACCGAGTCTGCATTGACCAGCAATCACCCCATACACTAGCACTATCCTACGCATTAGGGATATATTTCCAAGTGTTTATACCGAACTCAATTAACCTACGTCTTTAGGTGGTGTGAAGAAACCGGAGGACCCGGAGAAAAACCATGAGGTCACAGGGAGAATGTACATTGGACAGACAGCACCCTTAGACAGGATCGAACCTGGGTCTCTGGCGCTATAAGGCAGCAACTCTACCACTGCGGCACTTCGCCGCCCTAAAGTTCTCTACATGGAATTTAGTAAGGCCTTTTATGATTAGGTTTACAGGGAGATGGGCCAAACGCAGGCACAGTGTAGATGGTTCATGTTGGTCAGCATGGGCAGGTTGGGCCGAAGGTCCTGTTTCCAGGTTGTATGAATATGACTGTAAAGGTCATGACTGGTAAGCTGGTCTGGAAGGTTAGATCATTTGGGATCTAAGGTGAGCTCGCCAATCGGATACACAATTGGCTTGATTGGAGTCAAAGTGTGGAGGGGGGAGTTTTCTTTAGATTAAAAGCCTCAGTGTGCTACAGGGATCGGTGCTGGGTTATCTGGTTTGCCTTCTATATTAACAATTTGGAGGAGAATGCAGTTGGAGTAGCTGGTAAGTTTGCAGCTGACATCAAAATTGGTGGTCGAGTGAACAGTGAAGAAGGGTCTCGACCCGAAACATCACAACAGGATCCCAATCAACTGGAAATGGCAGATGGAACTTGGACAAGTGCAAAATGTTGCATTTTGGTAAGTTAAACGAGGGAAAAATTCCCACAGTAAATGGCAGAGCCCTGAAGAGAGTTAGAGAAGAGAACGACTTAGAGAAATAATGGCCCTGTCCCACGGGCAGGCGGTTACTGGCGGTGAAGCGCGGCGTCGCCGGAAGCGGGGACCGCGCGGCTACCGCGAGAGCGCCGCGCATATGCCGTGGGAGCGCCGCACGGATGCCGCGCGGGGGCCGAGTGATCTCCATACAGCCGGTCCCACGAGCTTGCGGTAAGTAAAAAAAAATTAAACCTTACCGGAAGCTGTTGCCATGCGTATGCCGGGTGATCACCGCACGGCCTGTCCCACGAGAGCGGCGTCGGGTGATGACGACATCGCGCAACGCAACGTGCTACGCGATGACGTCAATTCGGCTCGCGGTGCTATGGTGGTGCTAGCGGTGCTCGCGGTGCACTGGCGGCGGCTGTGCGGTAGGACAATATTTTTGAACGTTGTCGACTTTTTGTGAGCACCGTGCGGTGTTGGGACCAACACCGCACGGTCCCAGCGGTGTGCGTGGGACCGACCCCGCCGGCCATGCATGGTCTCTGGTGGTCCACGAGCGGTCCCAACTTCCTGCTTCACCGCCAGTAACCGCCAGTAACCACTTACCCATGAGACAGGCCTTTAAGTACATTGCTCTCTGGAAGTGGTGAAACAGGGTGGTGAAGACGGCATTTGGCATACTTGGCTCCATCAGTCAGGGAACTGAGCACAAATGGCGCACAATGGCGCAGCTGGTAGGGATCCTGCCTCACGGTACCAGAGACCTGGGTTTGATCCTAACCTTGGGTGCTGTCCATGTGGAGTTTACACATTCTTCCTGTGACCGTGTGGGTTTAATCCTGGTACTCTAGTTTCCTCCCACCTTCCACCATCCAAAGATATGCAGGTTTGTAGATTAATTGATCGATGGTTGGCGTAAAGTCAAGGAAGTTTGTCAAGGAGAACTCTCTCTAACTTCTACAGGTGCACAGTAGAGAGCATGCTGACCGGTTGTATCGTGGCTTGGTTCAGCAACTTGAGCGCCCTGGAGAGGAAAAGACTACAAAAAGTAGTAAACACTGCCCAGTCCATCATCGGCTCTGACCTTCCTTCCATCGAGGGGATTTATTTCAGTCGCTGCCTCAAAAAGGCTGGCAGTATCATCAAAGACCCACACATTCATCTCCCTGCTACATTCAGGTAGAAGGTACAGGAGCCTGAAGACTGCAACGACCAGGTTCAGGAATAGCTACTTTCCCACAGCCGTCAGGCTATTAAACATAACTCTGAACATTAATAACCCATTATCTGTTATTTGCACTTTATCAATTTATTTATTCATGTGTGTATATATTTATATAATGGTATATGGACACCCTGATCTGTTTTGTAGTCAATGCCTACTATGTTCTGTGTGCTGAAGCAAAGCAAGAATTTCATTGTCCTATCAGGGGCACATGACAATAAATCACTTGAACTTGAACAAATTCAGCAGGCCAATGGGCCTGTTTACATGCTGTTTCTTTCATTCAATTAATCAATCAATCAATCAATCAAAATCAATCAATCAATCAATCAATCAATCGATTGATCGATCAATCAATCATTCAGTGTTGGGATGTCATATTCAACTAAAAGATATTGGTGAGAACATGTTTAGAATTTAGTATACAGTTCTGGTCACCTCGCCACAGGATGGATGTCATTAAACTGGAAAAGATTCAGAAAAGATGCACAAGCATGTTACTGAGGCAGGAGGGCCTAAGAAATATGGAGGGGCTGAACAAGATAGGTTTTACTTTGGGATGTAGGAGTCTGAGGGATGTACTTTTTCACTGGCTCTGTGATTTGTGGATACGCATTAGGTTGGAGGCTGAGCTGAGTGAATAGGTAGGGGTCGGGGAGATGTGAGGCATGAGTGGGGATGTGAAAATATAAGCATTGAGTTAGACATCTGCAAGGGTCAGTCAGGAGCAAGAAGTCATGAGTCAAAGAGGGAAACACTGAAATACAAATTTGCAATTAGTGGTCAGAGGGCATTTGGTGAACCAAAGAATTCTGATAAGCAGGCCAAATATCTATTCTTCTTTTCACCTATAATGCTGAACTCCCTTCTTTAATTTCTTTGTTACTTCCCTTCACACCCTCTTCAAGCTTATGTTATACGTACACCTCCATCTCCCTTGACTGTACTCCTTCTAAGATGAGATTTGTTCCGTAAATAGTTATTGCTGACGATTTTCCCCTCATTGTTGACTGTTTTCCCCTCATGAATCAGTCCATCGCCTCAGGACATCATTTGCTGCAACCTTCATCCATGCCTCAGTTATCTTTGCACTTGATTATTCCATGGTATACTTGGCTGGCTTCCCTTGTCCACTCTCTGAAAATTAGAGGTCATTCAAAATTCAGCTGTCATTTTTGTTACTTACACCAGGTTCCATTCATCCTCGACCTTTGTGTTTGCTTACTTACAATAGTTCCTGGCTTCATTTCAAGTTTTGTCACTGTTTTCAAATAACTTAAGTTCTCATGGGTCTGTCCCAGTTAGGCGTCATTTGCGCATCATTTACGCGACATAATTTACAGGTCACGACGCCCAAGTGGGACAGGCCCTTCACTCCTTCCTTTCTCTCTAATGTTCTCCAAATTTCAAACCCTCTAAGGTATTTTGTTTAATAATCTCTGCTGTCACCACATCAAAATAATTCCGAAAATCCAAATCAACCATTTCACCTTTTCTATTTTGTTACTTGAACCTTAAAAAGCTCCAATAAATTTGTGATGTATAATTTCCCTTTCATAAATGCGTTGTCTCTGTCCAATTCTATGTGACTTGCACTTCCATATTTTCCAAGTGCCTTGCTACCACTTCCATATTAATAAATTCCAACATATTCCTTATTACCAATGTGAGGCTAACTGGTCCACAGTTTGTTGTTATCTCTTTCCTCCTTTCTTAAATATTTTTTCCTATTGTCAAATCTTAGGAATGATTTTAAATTCCATGGAATTTAATGACCGTAAACAGTGGATCTACTATTCCCAGAGCCAGCTTTCTCAAAACGCTAGTATGCAAGTCGCCAGGAAATTGAAGATTTATCAATTTTCAATTCCGTTAATTTGTCTAATATCATCTTTTAACCAGCACTAAATTCTACGAGCTCCTCATTTTCTTAAGACTTGTAGTCTCTGCTATCTTTGGAGGTTTTCTGTTTCTTCTTCCGTGAAGCAGAAATAATAATCATTTAATTTCTCTTCCATTTCCTTATTCCCCAATACAACTGCTGAATAGCCTATAATCAACTTGCAGAGACTGGCTGGTCACAAAACCAATGTGGCTATAAGAGCAGATCATTAGCCACGTTGTGTAGGAAGAAACTGCAGATGTTGGTTTAAACCAAAGATAGACACAAAGTGCTGGAGTAACTCAGCGGGACAGCCAGCATCTCTGGAGAGAAGGAATGGGTGAGGTTTTGGTCAATACAATACAATACAATACAATACAATACGGTTTTATTCGTCACATTGCACATAAAGTGCAAGTGAAATGAATTTGCCAGCAGCGGTACAATGAGAAAGAACACACAAAAGCACAATAAAAATTTAACACAAACATCCACCACAGCATTCATCACTGTGACCCTCGAGACCCTTCTTCATGTTCCTCTCCAAGAAATACATTACTGTCCTTTCATCATTGCTGTAGCTTCTTACCTAACTGCAGGAGGCAAGCATCTCCATCTAAGCTCAGCAAATGATTCAGGCAAAGGGGCAAGCTAACATTTTCTCAAAAGAAATCAGGATGGGCATGAAAGTCCAACCTAGCCAGCTTTGCCCATTTTTCATGCAAAGCTGCTGATCACAAGTGCCACTTTTTTTCCTTCTTCATTATTTTCACCTTCACGTAGAACACATACGGACTAATGACCTAGCTGGAATCTCCACATTCATTATGTTTTTACTTCTGTCATGAAAATGTTTACTTAAAATGTAAAATGATGGTAGTTGCTTACAAGGGAGGGAAAAATCAGATGGTCAAAAACAGCTAAACATCATTCCGTTCTGACATGCTGAGAACATGCATCATACAAGAAGCATAAAGGAGGGGGAACGGAATGTTTATTTATATATTTCCATTGCTTTATAACTATTATATGGTAACATTTTAGATTAAAAATACATATACATAGAAATAGAGGTTTAAAACTAGCAAGAGTAATTATGTCAAATTACCTTTTTCCACCAGATTATATTCATAAACGATTGTAGATTTCAGTGGAATTGCTGATAAAGTACTTTTGGAATGGTGGCCAAGTACTAAGTACGATCTAACCACTGTTTAACGAGCAGTGAATGGCATTTGATAAAATGTCATGCACTGCCAGATGGTTTGTATTGACCAATATGAATCATTATATTTCAGATATCCACTGCCATCTGACATTCTGTGTGCTTGGTGAATTTAAATTGAGGTACTCACCAGGGGATCTGATGCACAGCCTTTTGCAGTACAAGCTTGAACTCAAAAGTTATGGAGACTCCATGGTGTTAGCGTTAGAATTTAAACTAAGTAAGATAGACGAGTCTTGCAGTAGCAATCCATTCACAGGCGATAGGTTTTGACAGTATATTTGGTCAATAAGCTCCAAAAAGAACTATTATAAACAGTAAACATAATATCATGTAACATTATGTAATGCATGTCATATAATACAGTGCATGTTGTAGAAATATTTTCTGGTAGGAAACTATATTTTTTCCTTTTGTGAAAAATATAATGCATCAACTAAATGAAGCATATTCTCCAGTAATATGTAGAATGAAAATTAAGATGAAGGTAGATTAATAAAACTAAAGCATCATGTTAGTCATTAGAATAAAGTACCTGACTTTGGAGGGAGACAAGTGAGAGGCACATTTCATTTCCAATTGATAGAAACGTCTCTATTTGAAACGGGGTTTAATTACTGTTCCAACTGAACTTCTCGTGGTTATTGTGTGGTTATTCATGTTGAGTACATGCCCAGCTCAGAATTTCTAGCCAGCTGTAAGTCACCCATGACTTAACACCATCTTCCACAGTTAGACCGAAATTATCTTTCACATTCACTCGGTATGAACCTGCTGGGAAGTCCTGGTAAGATCCTTAATGTTAAGTCAATGCGTAATTGCCAGTATTTGCTGGTCATGAGAAATTCTATCCACAAAATATCCAGAAAAAAATGCCTTGATCACACTTGGGCTTAAACTCAAACTATTAAAATGTCATTGATAATTTTTTTTTTAATTACGTTTTGAGCACATAGAAATAATAGAATTACAATAAACGCATTAATTTTTAAAAAGCACTATTGAATCCTTGTCTTTGCTCTTAAAATCCATTCAAGTGAAGATAGCTGCAGATCTTGTCCCAGACTGGAGTGTATTTATGTAGAAGCAAAGAACTGCAGATGCTGGTTTACAGAAAGATAGACATGAAGTGCTGGATTAACTCAGCGGGTCAGGTCGTCTCTCTGGAGGGAAAGGATAGGTGATGTTTCTGGACCCGGACTTTGAAGCTGCTAACTCTGTCCATTAATGAGCACTGATACATGGTCTCTCAACTTTTATTTTCTGAAGTCAACAATTAGTTCCTTGTTTTTGTTGACTTAGAGAATGATGTTGTTCCAACACCCTTCAATCGGGTGTTCCATATCTTCCCTGTACACAGGCTCGCCAACATCCATGATTTGGCCAACAGGATTGGTGCCGTGGGCAAATTTATAGATGACATTGGAACTGTGCTTAGCAGCACAGTCATGGTGTAAAGAGAGTAGAGCAAGGGCCTAAGCATACATATAGCCTTGAGATGTACCTGTGCTGATGGTCAATGAGGAGACAATGTTGTTACCGATCCACAATGATTGTGGCTCGAGTAAACTCTTGTTCATCTCATATTTGTGCATCTGGAGTTCTCATACAATTGGCAGAAATTTCTAAGGATATTAAGCAATTTCTCAATTTATTTTCAAAAACATAAATTTGAAATTGGCAAGTTTGGTTCCAAAGTAATTTTGTTTTATTCAGCAGTGCTAATGCATCTACATATCCTCAGCCTTCAACTTATTTTCCTTTGGAGCTGAGGGGAGATGATTAAAGTGTATAAAAGTAAAACTGGCCTTGGTGCATAGAAAAGACATGCATCATTCAGCAAAATGTCAACAACCAGAAACAATAGATTTGATGTAATAGATAGAAAGGTTAGAGGAAAAATGAGGACATTTTTTTTCACAAACAGGATGATCCTGTAGAGGTAGCAACTTTTTAAAATCATATTTAAACAATTTTTGAATTCATACTCGAAGAGCTGTGACGCTACTGATCTAATGCTAGAAGGTAGAAGTAGATTGAGTAGGCCTTTGGGTAACAAAGTGGGCTGTGTGACTTCTTTCTGCACGATATGTATGATTTTATGATTCATGTAATCCTGGGTTCAGGGCCCAAAAATCCAGTCACATTGTATATGATTTTTATAATGTAGCTTGCATTGAATTATATGTTATGATAAAATTATGATAAAATCCTGTCAATTATAACAGTAACTTGCACAGTACAGCAAAATCACTGTCATATTGTTCCAGATGGAATTAGTTCAGATGTACTCCACGTAGAATCATCTTAATACCTATAGCTGTATTCTGTCCCATTTCAATGACCAATTATCATGCTGGCAAATCTATTTGCACTCTTTTTCAAGCGAATAGATCCTTTCCAAGGTGTGGCCCCAGAATTATTCATGTCAGTCATTATCTACCCAGGGCTTAGCTGAAGGATAACTTTTGTTTGCTCAAATTCTAGTCCTTGAGACAAAAGTTAATATGCAAATTTGATTATCTCTTGTATCTGTCCCTGATCTTCTAATGTCTTCTACTCAGCCCGTTATGTCATTGGTTTTCCACTGTTTCTAACTTATCTCCATTTACAAAAATATTCATTCATATTGCTTCTACACTCATCCCCGTGATATCTGGATAACAAGGACACCTATGTCAGACTCCAGTTTATTGACTGCAGCTCTGCCTTCAACACTAAAATTCCAAAGAAACTCAGCTCCAAACTTCTGGACTTAGGAGACAGCAACCCGCTCTGCAACTGGATTCTCAGCTTCCTGACCCATGGACCCCACTCAGTAAGGATAGGTGACAAAACATTGCCCACAATAATTCTTAACATCAGTGCCCTGCAAGGCAGCGTTCACAGTCCTTTACCATACTGACAAAAGTATGGCCAAATTCTGCTTTAACTTCATTTACAAGTTTTCAGATGACACCATTGGATCTCAAACAAAGAGGAGATGGAGTACAAGAAGATAATAGATAGTTTAGCCGCTTAACCTCTCCCAGTCTATCACACAAACCAACCTTCTCCACCTCATCCCACCCCGATCGACTCCATCATAACTTCACACTGCCTCAGGAAAGCAGCCAAAGTAATCCCTGTCATTTTTTGCTTCTCCCCTCTCCTGTCGGGCAGAAGATACAAATACTTGAAAGCATGGACCACCAGATTCAGGAACTGCTTCTTTCCTGCAGCTTCTTTCCTGCTGTTTCTAGACTCTTACTATAAATAATCCTTTCATAAGTTAGTAATAAATCCTTGATCTAATTGCCACTAATTTTTTCATCTGCACTTTCTTTGTAGCTGTGACAATATATTCCGTGACAACATATAATCCTCCAACATTTTCACCACCTCCAACGGGATCCCACCACTGGCCACATCTTCCTATTTCCTCCCCTTTCTGCTTTCCACAGAGACTCCTCCGTAACTCCCTGGTCAATTTGTCCCTTCCCACCCAAACCACCCCCTCCGCACGTACTTTCCATTGCAACCGTAGGAAATGCTACACTTGTCGCTTTACCTCCCCTCTCGACTCCATCTAAGGACCCAAGCAGTCTTTCCAGGTGAGGCAGAGGTTCACCTGCACCTCCTCCAACCTCATCTACTGCATCCGCTGTTCCAGGAGTCTACTTCTCTACATCGGCGAGACCAAGTACAGTCTTGGCGATCGCTTCGGCCAACACCTCCGCTCAGTTCACACTAACCAACCTGATCTCCTGGTGGCTCAGCACTTCAACTTCCCCTCCCATTCCCAATCTGACCTTTCTGTCCTGGGCCTCCTCCATTGCCAGAGTGAGGCCCAGCGCAAATTGGGGGAACAGCACCTCATATTTCTCTTGGATAGTTTACACCCCAGCGGTATAAACATTGACTTCTCTAATTTCAGATAGTCCTTGCTTTCTCCCTCCTTCCCCTCCCCCTTCCCAGCTCTCCCACAAGCCTACTGTCTCCGCCTATTCTTTTTTTCCCGCCCCCCCCAACATCTGAAGAAGGGTCTCGACCTGAAACGTCGCCTATTCCATCTCTCCATAGATGCTGCCTCACCCGCTGAGTTTCTCCAGCATTTTTGTCTACCTTCGATTTTTTCAGCATCTGCAGTTCTTTCTTAAACATATTCCACACTGTTTGTTTTCACTCTTCCTTTGCGTAATGTACACATGTATGGTATAATTTGCCTGGATAGCACTCAAAACCAAGTATTTCACTGTATCTTGCTCCACGTGGCAAAATTAAACCAATATGTACCAAGCCAGTTGTGAACTATGAAATTAAACACGTTTTTTACTTTGCTGTTCTGCTTTTCATGTGTTTTGCAAAATAATACATAATTATTAAAGTGTATATATTTTTGTTCTTGTAAGAAAATTGGAATCTAAAACCATTTATTGATTAAGTACAAATAAACTCATATATTCAAGTGTTATTTTATATACAAATAATCTCTCTTCTATGGGAACTTTCTTTGACACAAACTTCAAAGTACATTTTAATGCAGTTGGAACTAACAATCATCCATTTCAAAATATATTGCATATTCTGTACAATTATTTTATATACTCCTGAGTTTTATTGAAGTGAACATACTGAATGTGACTGTAAGTATAATATGAAAGGCTGCTTCACCAGCAATCTTCTTTGCTTGCTTTGTGCATATATATGGTCCTCAATGTGTACAGTGTACACAATCTTCCCTTCAAGGTACAATTCAATGATCCAGTTAATTCATTTCACACCAGTGAAATTCAAATGATTTTAGGTGTTGAAAGTACTGTATGTTCCATTTTCACATTTGTACTGCTATTGCAGGCAGTTGAGGATAGGTCCATTATAAAGCTACTTACGATTTTCTCCAGAGATGTAAAATTTGGACTATTTTACCAGAGAATTTCATGATATGTTTGATATATAAGAGAAAAGTATTAGATACAGTATGTGTTAGTGGGGTACAGTATGTGGGGTGAGTCAGTGTAGCAGTTTATGTGGAATGTAAATACAAACACAGAATATAGACCCAGCAAATTGGAATGACCCGTTTCAGTACAATTCATTCTACGGTTAAAAAGTAGGTCCTCAAGATAGTAAACTCCAGAATACCTCCAGTGCCACGTCCTTGTGGGGGTTGGAACAGGAAGATAGGACAGATGAATGTGTAGCTGAGGAATTGGCACACGGCGAAGGGATTCAGATTGTTGGACCATTGGGGTCTCTTATGGACAAGAGGTGATCTGTAACAGAGTTCCATCTGAACTGGAGGGGGATAAATACCCTGGTGAGCAGGTTTGCTAGTTCAATTTGGGAGGGTTTAAATTAGTTTGGCAGGGGGCAGGATCCAATGTAATGGTGAGCAAGGTGGGAATTGGTATAGAAGTCAATTACAGCTAGTTCAATAAACAGGATAGGCAGGAGCATGGCAAGGAGTGAGGAAAGATGATTGGATTAAATTGCATTTATTTAAATGCTAGAGGCCTGAAAGATAAGGCGGATGAACTCGGGGCGTGGATAGGTATATGCAACTGGTACATTATAGACATTATGAAAACATAGTTAAGGGAGGAACAGGACCAGCAGCTTAATATTCCAGGCTACAGGTGTCACAGGTGAGTTAGAGGTGGGTTGCTTTATTGATTAGGGAGAATATCGCTGCAGTCGTTTGAGATTACATTACTGAAGGTTTGGGAAGAGAAATTAAAGGGGGATGATCGCCTTGTTGGAATTGTACTGTAGGCCCCCAAATACACAACTGGAATTAGAGGAGCGAATATGGCGGGAGATTGCAGGCAACTGCAGGACTAATGGTTTTGCTATAGTGGGGGGGTTTAACTTTACCAATAGAGATTGGGGCTGCCATAGTGCCAAGGGCTCAGATGGGGCAGAATTTGTCAAATGAATCTGAAAAGTGGGATGCTTTTAAAAGAGTGATGACAAGAGTTCAGGGCATGCATGTTCCTGTTAGAGTGAAGAGTAAGGCAGGTGGGAGCAAGAAACCCTGGATGACTAGAGAAATCTGGTTAAGATAAAGGAGATATGGCTCAGGTATAGGCAGCTGGGATCAACTATAAACCTGGAGGAGTTTAGGGAATTGAGAAGCATACTTGAGAAGGAAATCAGGAGAGCAAAAAGGGGTCATGAGATAGCTCTGGGATGTTAGATTAAGGAGAATCCAAAGAAATTTCATATACAGAGAAAATGGTAAATGGAGAGAGAGTAGGGCCCATAAGAAATAAAAGTGGTTGTCTACATGTGGAGCCATAGAGATGGGTAATGTCCACTATTATTATTTCTACCTTGTTTTAATATGAAGAAAGACTTGAAAACGAAGGAATTTGGGAATGTTAATGGAGATGTCTTCTAGACTGCATAAGATGTATCAAGGTAGATACCTCTCCTGGGCCTGATCACGACATGTATCCAAGGGTAGAAGGAGCTCGACCCGAAATATAGTCTGTATAGTCCACTAGGGGTGCCACATTGATGGCAGCCTCTGCCTACAGTCTGTCTGTGTTTCTATCTTTTTTTAATTTTTAGTCTGCTTTAAAAGTGTGTTTTGGAGGTTTCTTTAGTTTTTCTGTGGGGGAGGGGGGGAGGGTAATAGGGAAACCGTTTCCCAGTCACTTCCTGGCGAGGATGCGACTACTCTCGCTCCCCTCCCCCCCCTCGCGGCCTACCAACTGGATTGGCGCGGCCTTTCCTGCCGGGGACTGGACCAAAACTTCAGCGGCGGCGGCGCAGCACTGGATTCACCGCGGAGCGGGCGATGCCTACCTGGATCGCCGTTTGAAGCTCCGGAGTGCTGGGCCTGCTGCTTCAACATCTCGGAGCTGGGGTCTAGAGAGCTCCCAGCACGGGCGGCGCTGACCAACATCGAGGAGTCCTGGGACCCTTTGCCGGGGGCCGCCAGCGTGAATCTCTGACCAGCGCGGCCTGTGGACTTTGGGACTTAGGAAGTGGCCGATTCGGATGTCCAAGCCGTTGAGGTGGTTCTCCCGTTCCGACGTCGGAGTTTCATCATCCCGGCGAGAGGGCCTGAACATCGGGCCGCCCGTGGCGGCAACTGCGAGGGGTTCAGGAGCCCCCCTGACCACGGGTGAACAACGGAGGAGGATGACTGTATTTTAGAGCCTTCCCTCACAGTGAGAAATTTTGATTCCGCTGTGTGGGGATGTCTGTGTTAAAGTCTATCATGTTCTGTGATCTTTATTATTCGTATGGCTGTATGGTGACAACACCATTCACTGTACCAATTGGTACGTGTGACAAATAAATGTATCTTGTATCTTGTAATCTCACCCATCCCTTCTCTCCAGAGATGCTGCCTGTCCCACTGAGTTACCCCAGCTTTTTGTGTCTATCTTTGGTTCAAACCAGCATCTGCAGTTCCTTCTTACACATGTATCCAAGGGCGCTGCTGGAACCTAGAGCAGAAATTTCAGGAATCACAAAATTGATGGAAGAAGTAACCAAAAAGGTTAACAAAGGGAGGGCCAGCGACTTAGTCTTTTTGGAAGATAGACACAAAAGGATTTGAGTATAGGAGCAGGGAGGTTCTACTGCAGTTGTACAGGGTCTTGGGGAGACCACACCTGGAGTATTGCGTACAGTTTTGGTCTCCAAATCTGAGGAAAGACATTCTTGCCATAGAGGGAGTACAGAGAAGGTTCACCAGACTGATTCCTGGGATGTCAGGACTTTCATATGAAGAAAGACTGGATAGACTCGGCTTGTACTCGCTAGAATTTAGAAGATTGAGGGGGGATCTTATAGAAACTTACAAAATTCTTAAGGGGTTAGACAGGCTAGATGCAGGAAAATTGTTCCCGATGTTGGGGAAGTCCAGGACAAGGGGTCACAGTTTAAGAATTAAGGGGAAATCCTTTAGGACCGAGATGAGAAAAACATTTTTCACACAGAGAGTGGTGAATCTCTGGAACTCTCTGCCACAGAAGGTAGTCAAGGCCAGTTCATTGGCTATATTTAAGAGGGAGTTAGATGTGGCCCTTGTGGCTAAAGGGATCAGGGGGTATGGAGAGAAGGCAGGTACAGATACTGAGTTGGATGATCAGCCATGATCATATTGAATGGCGGTGCAGGCTCGAAGGGCCGAATGGCCTACTCCTGCACCTATTTTCTATGTTTCTATGTTTCTAAAATGCTGGAGTAACTCATCAGGACAGGCAGCGTCTCTGGAGAGAAGGAATGGGTGACGTTTCGGGTCAAGACCCTTCATCAGACTGAGTCTATTCAGTCTATATGGACGTCAGCAAGGCCTTTGATAAGGTTCCTAGTGGTTGGTCTGGAACGTTTTATCGTGTGGGATCCAGGGAAACTTTTAATAGGTAACTGGATAAAGACATGGCTTCATGGAAGGAAGCAAAGGATGGTGTTGGATGCCTGTGACTAGTATTATGGCTCAGGGCCTGATACTAGGCCCACTGCTATTTATCATCTATATTAACGATTTGCATGAGCTAAGCATGATTAGTCAATTTTCAGGTGGTATTATTGACAGTAAAGTTATCACGAATTACGGCAGGATCTTGACCAGCTGGGGAAATGGACTGAGGAATGGCAAATGGAGTTTAATTTAGATAAGTGTGAGGTGTTACATTTTGAAAAGTCAAATCAGGGCAGGACCTTCCCAGTGAACAGCAGGGGCCTGGACAGTGTTGAAGAGTAGAGGATCTAGGACAGTGGTTCTTAACCTGGGGGTCGTGAACCCCTATGGGGGTCATTTGGGTCTTAGCCGGGGGTCGTGAAGGGGACACAAATAACATATCAATTTGTTGAGCCCATGTTTAGGAACCTAACAAAGGTACATACCACATACAGTATTTTGTTCGTGTATGCGCGTACTGGTGCCAAAAAGGTTAAGAACCACTGATCTAGGAGTACAAGTACGTATGTTGTTCCTTGAAAGTGGCATTGCAGGTAGATAGAGTGATGAAGAAGGCTTTTGGCATTTTTACTTCATCATTCAGCAAATTGCGTAAAGAGGTTGCGATGTTGTGTTAAAATTGGAAACGATGTTGGTTCGGCCGCACTTGAGATTTGTATTCAGTTTTGGTCACCCTGCCGAAGAAAAGATGTAATAGAGCTGCAAAGAAATAAAGAGAAGGTTTACAAGGATGTTGCCAGCATTTAAGGGAGAGAGCTGTAAGGAGAAGTTGGGCAGGCTAGGACTATATTCCTGGGAGTGCAAGAGGCGGAGGGATGATCTTATAGAGGTGAAATATCATGAGGGGAATAGCTGGGGAATGCTCAGAGTCATTTTTCTCAGGGTAATGTAAGCAATAACTCAAAGGTATAAGTTTAGGGTGAGAGGGGAAACATTTACTAGGTACCCGAAGGACAACTTTTTTACACAGAAGGTGGTGGGCATATGGAACAAGCTGCCAGAAGAAGTACTCGAAGCAGGTACAATTACAACATTTAAATAACATTTGGACAAATACTTGGATAGGAAAGATTTGGTGGGATTTTGTCCAAATGTGGGTAATTGGGACTAGCTTGGATGGGATATCTTGGTTGGCATGGAGGAGTTGGGCTGAAGGGTCTTTATCCAAAATCTATGATTCTATAAATATTTGGATTGAACTCTAAATATGTGTTAGCGGCAAGTAATCCATTTTAACAGTAGTGAGAGAATATTATTTTAACAGTATTTTTACATTTTAACAGTAGCGAGAGATGTACCATTTTACATTCTAAAGCAGTGGTTCTTAACCTGGGGGTCGTGACCCCCTATGGGGATCGTTTGGGGCTTTGCTGGGGATCATGAAGGGGACACAAATAACATATCAATTTATTGAGCCCATGTTCAGGAACCTAACAAAGGTACATATCACATACAGTATTTTGTTTGAATATGTGCGTACTGGTGCCAAAAAGGTTAAGAACCACTGTTCTAAAGGAACAGAGAACTGTCCAGAAAGTGAGATTAAAAGAAAAAACTTGCTAGATGGGATCAGAAGAAGCAGGATTGTTCTGAGCCATGAAAGGAAAGTTAAAGCTTTCTCGACATTAAGCTCTCTCTCTCTCAATGTACAGCTTATTTGAGAAATCAGAACCATTTCTGTTATCTGATAGTGTTTCTTTCCACTGTACAGCTGAGACTTCTTGGTAGTTTTAGATAGATGATAGATTTCTTGATAATTCAGGCTGGTGCTTACAGGTAAGGCATATGCATCATACACCTCATGGTATGCTGCCAAGATAACTGAAATATGCTAGCAACCTCAACTGCAGTCAACATGATTCAAAGCTTGAGATCAAATCTGTGCTCCTACTTTTATTTAGCAAAAACTGCAAGAAATAAGTGCTGGACAACACAAAACATAACTTTAAAGGAATGCATCTATGGTAACCATTTACCTCTTGATGAGAATAGATAGGGTGAATCCACAGTCTTTATCTAGGGTAGAGAAAATAAAAACATAGGTTTAAGGTGAGAGGGGGATATGGACCTGCGAGTGATGGGTATATGGAATGGGCTGCAGAGTTGAGGCATACCATAGCAGCATTTAAAAGAAACTCAGGTAGGTACATGGGTAAGGGAATGTTTAGAGGGTTATGGGCTAAACACAGGCAAATGGGTATAGCTCAGATGGAGCAGCGTGGATGGAGTTGGGCTGAAGGGCCTGTTTCCATGCTGTAACTATAACTCTCAGTCTGAAAATCCACGCTAACCCACTAACGGCCTCGCTCCAGTATCCAACATAAGTTGGCAGAGGTTCATAAGGTCATAAGAGCAGAATTGGGCTATTCGGCCCATCAAGTCAACTCTGCCATTCAATCATGGCTGATCTATCTCTCTCTCCTAACCCCATTCTCGTGCCTTATCCCCATGACTCCTGACACCTGTACTAATCAAGAATCTATCTATCTCCGCCTTTAAAAAATCCATTGACGGCCTCCACAGACTTCTGTGGCAAAGAATTCCACAAATTCACCATCCTCTGATTAAAGAAATTCCTCCCTATCTCCTTCCTAAAGTAACATCCATTAATTCTGAGGGTATGACCTCTAGTTATAGACTCTCCCACTAGCGGAAACATCCTCTCCACATCCACTCTACCCAAGCCTTTCATAGGTTGATACAGGTTAAATCTCTTAGTACACACGTTTTCAAGGGAATTAAATGAGAAACTAAGTTTTGCATTCTGGGTCAGCAACAAATCCCATGGAAGATCAGTAATGGTGGTGCAGAAGATTCATAAGGAACCGCCAATTATCTTCCATTTTCTTTTCAGCTCATCTCCAACTTACCCAGTTGAAATAGAATTCAGAGACAAGCTGGAAATCTGATCCACTGTGTCCTCACTAAAGAATCCTACAGTGGAATGCAAAGATAGAGCAGAGGGCCAGATGCACTTCACATCAGGCCCCTCAGTTCTACCCCAGGGATGGCTGGTGTGAGAAGCACGGCCTTTTCATTTGAATGGTTTTGCTGAAATTGAGTTATAAGGTGAGTGCATGTAGGTAATTTACTTACATGCACATATCAATACCTTTAATTGATTTCTAGTACTAAGGTATTTAATTTTTTTTTAATGTTTTTAAAATTGTTTGATCTGCTTGAATAGATTTTAAACATCTCATTTAAAAATAGTTCAAAGTTCTTTAATAGCAAAAGGCTGTCAAGGCTCTGTGAAGGCAGGCCTTAGATCAAGCCACACGAGGCTTAGTTACCAATTCTTGCCTGGTCTGCCTCATCAGATGACCCACAGGCATGAAGGTTTGGTGGCCTCCGCAAGCTGAAAAGGAACTGTGGACAGTCAGGTTGATTAGCAGGCTGAACCTAGGATGGTCTGGCTCATTAGATTTAAGAAAACATGCATCAAGCCTGATGGACAGTGATAGCAACAACAGTGTCTGAAAAGATTACCTTTTCACTCAACATATCTATCTCTGCTTCGTTCCGAACTGGCACACAGATCATCAGCAGTAACAATCAAAATGAAATCAAAGAGTTCTAGAGAAGAGGTTGATGCATAGGTCAACGCAGCAATACATTTCATCTCCTCTCCCTGTGACAATATGGCACCATTCCTCCAAGATAAGAAGTTGTTTTTCTTAATGGTAGGAAAGTGACCAGCCTGCAACCCACTCTGCTTAACCATGAGCAACCGTTTATTGTCCGGCCCAGACCGTGGTCCAATAAATGTGATTGTGAAGGTGCTAAAAGATGTAAGTTTGCCAAGCTTGTTGCAAGTTGCAACTTGAATCTGTGCCTTTGTAAAGTATGGTTACGCATAATAAGCGATGAAAGTGCTGTAACGTTATGTAAAGAATTTGCATGGTCTGGCAGTAAATGGATGACATGCTAAGAGGCCACGCACCATGCACTTCATATTTTGACCATCTATTTGTAAAACAAACTAATGGACTGTCTTTACTAGTCTATGGATTTCCATAGTACCTGTACCTCACCATACTTGTGCATATGACAATGAATATGACCTGACTTGAATGTGTGGAATTCCTATTGGCATCTAAACCCTGGCAATGCAAATATTTTACATTGCCCTTGGCATTGCAGCCTGGTAGGCACACCTGTGGCTTGAGCTTTGATGTCTCAAATCGACTAAGCTTCAGAAGATAGACACAAAATGCTGGAGTAACTCAGCAGGACAAACAGCATCTCTGGAGAGATGTAATGGGTGATGTTTCGGGTCGACACCCTTCTTCAGACTGATGTCAGGGGAGAGGGAGACACATTGATAGTTTCCATGAGACAGATCATCAGCCTAACACCATCAGCTGATGTGTGTATCATTTGGCCAAAACACCTGTTCCTGGCTTCATATTTTCTGCTCTTTTCCTTGGATTGGGCCACCATTTCTTTTAACTCACACCGCTTTTGAAGATATTGAAATGATGAATTAAATGTGGTTCAAAGGGTAAATATGGTTTGAATTATTTTGGTAATCTGTGTACCTATCTGTTTCTCCATCCCTGCTTGAAATTGGGTGCCTATAGTCCAATCCCATTAGAGTGCTTGCTTCTTTCTTATTTCTAAGCTTCGCCCATACCACCTCAGCAGGGGAAGCCTCCAATAAGTTATCTCTGAGTGGTGCTATGACAGTCTCCCTGATGTGTAGCGTAATCTCTCTACCTCTTTTTCCTCCCCCTCGATCACGTCTGAAACATTGAAACCCCGGAACATTGAGCTGCCAGTCATATCCCTCCCAGAACCATGTTTCCACAATGGCCACAACATCATGGTCTCATGCACCAAGTCTATGCTCCAGGTTCATCTGTTTACTCCACAATAATCCTTGCATCGAAATAAACATACTTCAGCCCATCTGCGTCACAATATTCCTTCACCACTCCTTGCCTGTCCTTCCTCAGCCCTAAACTTTACCCTCCTTTCACCTTTCAATTTCTGGCCTACTATTCTGGTCCCTACCCCCTTGCCTCTCAAGTTTAAACCCTCCCAAGTAACACTAGCAAAACTCCCTGCAAGGATACTGGTCTCCCTCCAGATCAGAAGCAAACCGTTTCTCTTGTAAAGGTCACATCTACCACAAAAGAGATAGGTAGCTTCTCGTGATTGAATACTTAGGGCTGATCTCATAAAATCCAGTAAGGTCAGCCTAACAAGTTACTAGCAAGTACTAAGCTCATGCTTTTGCTTCTTTGCTGTTCTTACAACCATATTGAAAACAAACTCATGACTAGAGAAAAAGAAAACAAAACCCTTTGAATTAAACCCACAGCTTGGATTTTATCACATAAGTGTCACTTTTAGTGCATAGAATAAACACCATGATCATTCATTGAGAGTTTTACACTATTTTTTATAAAGCAGAAGCATCCTGTCTGGGGTTCTACGGGCATGCAAAGCGAATATCACTGCATTATTAAGTTCCTGATGCACACATCTTCTAAGTGCAGTACCTGACAATTGTCAGAAGGGAGCACTTTTGAGCCATTTAAATACTACATGTTAAATGACTGCAATGTCTGAGCTATATAAAATGATGCTATCTCAGGAGTTTTTTAGGTGTTAAAATGGTCATTAAAAATTAAGTGCCACATGCAAGTTGTCATCCAGAATATTAATTTACCTTTGCTAATCATGTTTTCAACTTTGGGCAAAAACAAAATCACCTACCATTTGGTGAGTCTGGCTTTAACCATGAGGTGTTAAAGGAATCAGATGTCTAAGACCGGACAAGAGGAGAAGGAACATCTTCAGGTCGAGCAGTACTAGCCTGACTTATTGTGCATCCTCCTCCCGTGCACATCTGATAAGAAAAAGCATTAAAAAAAATTAAGTTTTCTTCTTTACTGTTACATAAAATAACAGTTCTCTTGGTTTGCTATCACACAATACTCATTGAATAATTACAAAGGTTATTCAGAGTATTTATTTTATTTAATTAGGCACAAATTTAAAATAACCAAGCAGAAAGAGCAAAGTGTTGGAAATCTGAACAGTGAAGATTGATTTGATACTTGAATGGAAGGGGAATAAAATGAGACAAAGGAAATAAAACTAAGCTGACGACTTGAGCAGCCATGATTCAGATGGACGTTATGCAGCCGAACACAAACATTACAAGAAACATAAGAAATTCCAAATTAGACTGGTGAAAGGTTTCAAACATATTTTTTTCTTTTTCAGACACTGACTGCCATTTGTTTTGTACATCAGTATTTTCTCTTTTTTTTTTCCACTTAAGATGTCTGACAAAATCATTTAATCACCAGAAATATAAATTATTGTTTAATTTCTACAAAAGGATGCATTGCAATGTACAACTGTAAAAATAATTTTTAGTATTCTGCTTTCAAATGAAAGTTGCATTTCCATGGGCATCCCTTCAAAATTAAATAGACATATATTGTCTCCTTTCAAGGAATAATGCCATTTATAACTTCTATTCATTCCAACACACCATATACCACAACTTCCCTTACTCCATCTTTCACCCAAATACATCCCTTCAACTTGTCTGATGGGTCTTATTTATTCATTCCAATGTAATCAAAGCAAAACTACTACATGAATGGTGTATAGAATCATATAAGGGTTTCCTGATTTGCTGCTTAACCCATGGTACAGAAATATTTGTGGAAATTTCTAACACATGGGCAGTGCTAGATTGGTCTCTGACTGATCAGACACTTCAACATTTAGAAGCACGTGACAACCAAAGATTGCTGCATCTTTCTGAAGTCTAAAATATACCACTTGGATTGGGGCTGGCACTGGTTTTTAAGGGCAGAGAGTTGTTGGGTAAAAGGTATCATGGTCATGGGATAAAGACCAAGCATTCAGGGCTTGTTGGGAAGCAAGGTAAGTGGTGGGAGGGTGGTGTGATGGGAGATTAAGGCTGGAAAAGACTTGGGAGAGGATTTTGGGCATGGGATCATTTGAAGAAATTTGCGTAATCAGGTAATTGGGAGGGCTTGAGCATCTGGGGATTGGAGGGACAGAAGATATCAGAAGATCAGTGTAGGGGTTTGGCTAAAACTTTGTGGGTATGGAAGGATCCTGGTATTGAAGGGTTATAAGAATATATAAGAGCAGCAGTTGTTGATCATCAATGCATGTTCTGCCTTTTTAATAACATCATGACAGGCTTTTTTACCAGAACCACACTCAAAGAGTCATTGAATCACAGATAAATACAATTTAAAAACAGGGCCTTCGGCCAACCAACTCCATGCTGACCTTCTTACACCCAGTTTTATACTAATCCTATCAAAGCCCACTTAATCCATTCTAAATTCACATCAATTTCCTCAGATTCTACACTCATCTACACACTTGGGTGAATTTGCAGCAGCTGATTACGTAACAACCAACATATTTTTGAGGTGTGGGAGGAAACAAGAGTAACTGGGGGAAATACATGCCATCACAGGTAAACATAGAAACATAGAAAATAGGTACAGGAGTAGGCCGTTCAGCTCTTCGAGCCAGCACCGCCATTCAATATGATAATAATAATAATAATAATAGATTTATTTTATATAGCGCTTTTCAGGACTCAAAGTCGCTTGTATATATGATCATGGCTGATCATCTAAAATTCCTGCTATCTCCCCATATCCCTTGATCCCTTTAGCCCTAAGACATATATCTAACTCTCTTGAATAGAATGTGCAGACTCCACACAGACAGCACCAGAGATCAGGATTGAACTTGAATCACTGGAGCTGTGCGCCAACAACTCTCTTAAATGAGCCACTCATTCCTCTTTCCTACATGAACACCATAGCCCTTGATCACCTTAATATCTAAGGTTGCTGGGGTCAGGACAAGCGAAGTAAGGGATTCAGCATCTATACCTCAGTTGGTTAGGAGTAAGATCAGAGATGCAAGAGTAGAGTCAGCATCATGTGACATGCAAGATTACAGATAGATTAAAGGTATCATTGTGTGTAACTTGTAAAACTTAATTGTCTTGAGATTTCCCAACAATGGCCACTCTAGGAGATAACATGGTCTAATATGTATGTCATGCAGAATAATGGCATCTGGTTCGACTGGCTCGAGAGTCACCTCATACACACACTGAGATGAATCGCTGAAAGAAGTAGTGGTCAAATTTCCAGTGACCCAAAACAACCCAGGGAGGGTTTTTTTTATTGCAAAACGCTATGGAAAATGGATGTTATGGAAATTTAATTTTTTTTTTGTAAATGTATTTTTCAGCTTTTCTATGCGCTGCTATGTTTGGTTTAACGTTAAAATATTTAGCAGCAAAGAATCTGCAGAAGCTTTCCAAATCATTCAATGTTGTATTAATCAATCAAGGCTAAAAGTAGGCTGGATGAAAGAAGAGGAAAAGGTATACCATAACCACAGCACATCTATAAATAATGCAGAAAAATCCAATCATATAGATATCATTGACGGCTTTGGGAACACCATGAGTGGTCAGAAATGAACAAATAAGCTTTTATTAAAATGTATCTGCTTAATTAAATACATTAAAACATTATTTGTAAAGATAAATAATACATTTAAAATTTCACTGATGCTTTCTATTCACTCATTATGCTATTTCATCATCCAGTTTCTAAACCAAGCATAAATTATGCTTCTTCAATTAATGTGTATAAAATAGAGCTGCAATGTGATGGTTAGCGGAAATTGGATAATCAAATGTACCCACATTTTGGTATGAAGATTAAATGGGAAAGTAAAATTAGGTTTTTAGATGATGTATGAATGTTTGCTCACTGTGGCAGTTAGAAATTTGCTCGGATAATTCCAAATCAAGGCATTTTCTTGGAAGAAACATTACATTATACTAGTGAAAGTCCTGTGAATGAATAATTGAGTCATTTTGTAGATATTTCTGGTTGTATTAACATCCATTGGTAACATCATCATCATATTTCTCGGCAAGATTTTTCTATTTGCTTGCATTTTATTGTCCACAACGAATCTTCCTAGAGCACAGAGTGATACTGTAAAGAACCAGGAACTTTTTCCCAACTTGTCCATGCAGACCATGAAGCCCTATTCCCCTGTGTTTGGTCCATATTTGGCTCATATCCCTCTAAACCTGTCCTATCCATGTACTCGAATTAATGCAAACTGTAGTACAATCACCTTGGTCTGAAAAATGATAGTTATTCACTCGTAGACCAACCTGTGTTTATCGAAGAAGGGTCCTGACCTGAAACCTATCCATGTTCTCCTGAGATGCTGCTTAATCTGTCAAACTACACCAGCACTCTAAGCCTTCTTTTGTAAATTAGCATTTGCAGTTCCTTGCTTCTGCAGAGTTTACGGATGTCAGTTGCTTAGAGACATTGTTGTTTAGATGGCTATTCACACTTAAGCTATGTTCATAGTGAGATGGTTGCACAGCACACTCCAGGCTGACAGCGTTTCCACAAGCTGAGCTTTTTTTTTGTATCTTCAAACACTGTTCTACAGAAATATCCAACAGAGTGGGGATGTGCCCCCATAGCACCAGAGTCACTCCTGGAGATCAAATCAGTGCAGGTGTGAAAGGGTTCATCATTGAAAGATCGCTTTTGCTAGGGTTCAGAAGTACCTACCCTTCTGACTACATTATTCTGAAAACCAATACCTGCACAAGCTATGATTCCATTGCCGAGATGTGGAACCTCACAAAACCTCTGCCTGGCTTGCTCTTGCAGTCAGTCAAGGTCACCATCCTTCTCAGCTCCCTATTCCTGGTCACGTCTGCTGCCATATGCCACATGCCACGGCCTTCTGTTTGAACCATAAAACCATAAGACAGAGGAGCACAATTAGGCCATTCAGCCCATGGAGTCTGCTCCACCATTCCATCAGGGCAGATCTATTTTTATCTGTCGACCCCATTCTCCCTCGAAACTTTGACGCCCTTACTAATCAAGAAGTACTTACCACTGCATTAGGCAGTAAGACACCCTCTTTTCCCGAAAAGAAGACTTCATTTATGTCACATTCTGTTGACAGGAACAGGCAGATGATGCATAAAATTAACAATAACTACACACTTCCCAAAGTGCAGGCCCTCATAAGCTGCACACATGTAGCCATTTGTGCAAGAATTGTGGGTTGTGCTTGAACAAAAGATTGGTTAATATTCTTGTTCTGTGAGATCCATTGAAGAGCAACTATAAATGAAAGGATTCTTAATTGAGATGCAAAGTGAAGTCATTCATTCTGAAACTTAGATACTATTTCTTATCAAAGGAAACTATGAAAGTGTGAAGAGTGAAATAACTATGATAGATTGGTGAACTTCATTAAAAATGCATGATTGTAGCTGGCAATTCAAGAAATGAATACAGGAAATACAAAAGATAGCATAAATTTGGTAGATAGTCTGAACTTTTATCCCAGGATGCAAATATCAAATTCTAGAGGGAATAACTTTAAGGTAAGAGTGGCTAATTTTACTGAAGATGTGCAGGGGAGTCTTTTTTACACAAATGGTGGTGAATGCCTGGAATGCACTGCTGGGGATTTTCAGAGATTTTTGAATGGCATAAGGAAATGCAACAAATGGAGGGATATAGATTATGTGTCGGCACATATGACTTGCTCTTGACATAATGTTTGCCAGAGATGTTGTGGTCCGAAGGACTGTTCCTGTGCTGAAGTGTTCTATAGACTGGCGTTCCTGATACAGCATCCTGCACATCAGCGAGACGAAACAAAACAAAAGCTTTTCGCTGTACTTCAGTACACGTGACAATAAACTGAACTGAACTGAACAGGACCAAGCGTAGACTCGGAGACCGTTTTGCTGAACACTTGCACTCAGACTGCCATGGCCTACTGGATCTCCTGGTTGCTGGCAGTTTTAACTCCCCTTCCCATTCCCATACTGACCTTTCTGTCCTGGGACTCCACCATTGCTAGAGCGAGGCCACATGCAAACTGGTCAATGGTTTCTTTATTTCCACGTGTGCCAGGTACAATGAAATACATTTTTTGCATACATCTCAGCAAGCTTATCCCCGTACACAAATACCATAACCCCGGTCAGTATAGAATGTACTGAACAGCCCACTGAGTCCATATGCAAGAGGTGCCATTTTGGCATCATTTTACAGTCCCAGCTGGCCACAAAGGTTCGTTGCAGCCATCACCTCTATTTCAGTCGTCCCGCGAATCGATGTCCCTCTCCACGTCTGGAGGAACATCTCATATTCCACTGGGGAAATGGTATGAATATTGAATTCTCCAATTTTAGGTAACCTCTAACCCCCCCACCCCACCATAACCCCCGCCCTTATCTCACTCCCCCTTTCCCTCCCCTTAGCCCGACTTGACTCCCACCTACTTTAACCATTCCTCCGGCTACTTTCCTCCTTCTGGCTTCACCATTCACGACTCTTCAGTTGTGTCACACCTTCTGCTCTTAATTCTGGAATTTGTTCCACCATCTGCCTATCAAACACCTCCCTCGCCTATGTCCACCCATTACCTGCCATGATATGTTGTGCCTCTCCCCATTACAGCTTCCTTCCCTCCTGCAATCAGTCTGAGACTGACAATCAACCTGAAACGCTTATCCATGTTCTCCAGAGATGCTGCCCGACGGTCTGAGTTACACCAGCATTTTGTGTACTTTTCTGTTCTGTTCTATGTTCTATGTTCTAAAAGTGAGACATTTGTGTCAAAAGAAAACACAAGCATTGATTCCCTGTAGTCAGAAACAAGAGAATTCATATTAGAACACAAATCAGAAGAACAGAACCTCATATTCCCCTTGGGTAGTCTACATCCAATGTCCTGCAAAACAGCAATTTGCCTTCTCTGGGAATCAGCCTGGTACTAGTTCAGAGTTTACGTGGGGTGGAAGATTGCAACCTTCACGTGGTCCGCCCTGTTTTGACTAATGCAATCAACTCGACGTGCACAAACGGAAGATCAAATAGAACAAGTTGTCCAACAACTTTAGGCTGTGCACGCCACACGAAAGAAGAAGAAGAAGAAGAAGAAGAAGAAGAAGAAGAAGAAGAAGAAGAAGAAAAAGAAGAAGAAGAAGAAGAAGAAGAAGAAGAAGAAGAGTTTAGGTCTTGGTACCGATTAGTATTACTTGGCATTGGTATTCGTTTACTATTTTCATGTGTACTGAGATATAATGTAAATCTTTGGGCATTATCCAGTCAAAGTATACTATACATAAGTACAATCAAGCCACACACAAGTGCAACAGGTAGTGCAAATAGAAAAAAACAACTGGTGCAGAATATCATGTTACAGCATTATAGTGTCACAGTTACTGAGACAAAGAGCAAGGTTTGCCAATGACATAGGTTGGAAAATCAAGACCACACCCTAGCTTGCTAGAGTATCATTCAGTAGACTGACAGCAGCAGAGAAGAAACTGGCCCTGAATCTGGTGGTACATGCTTTCAAGCTTTTGATTCTTCTGCCTGAAGGACGAGTGGAGAAGAGGGAATGGCTGGGTGAAAGAGGTCCTTGATTACGATGGCTGCGTTCCTCAGTCAATGTGGTGTTACAGAGTCGGTGGGTAGGAGGCTGGCCCAAATGGAGGACTGGGCCACAACACAATTCTATAATTTCTTGCAGTCTTGCCAAAGCCATTGCCAAAACAAATCTGTGATACCTCGCAATAGGATGCTTTCAACAGTGTATGTAGAAGTTGGTATGAGTTATTGAGAACTTCCCTTGATTTCTGAGGAAATATAATAAACAAATTATAATAAACACATACCAATACCAATCAATACCCAAATCAAAACTCTGAACTAGTAACAGGCTGATTTTCAGGGAAGGTAAATTGCTGCTCGGCATGACATTGGTTCTATTCTCAGGAAGTGGTCAGCTATTTTCTACTGTATTTTTGTTATATTTGGCAGGGTTTTGGAGTGCTTTCTTGGGTGTAGATTCAATGTGGTTGGTCCATGTTAAATTGTTGATGATATTTACATCCAGGAACCTAAAGTTCTTGACATCTCAAGAACATCTTGAACATCTAAAGTTCTTGACATCTACTTTGGCACCATTGATACTGACTGGGGCATGGACTCCACCTCACTTCCTAAAGTGAAAAACTAGATCCTTCATCTTGTCAATATTGAGGTAGAGGTTGTTGTCTTGACATTATGTTATTATGATTTATATGTCCCTCCTGTCTTTGTCGACCAAATCCTCGGCGACTATCACCTCTTCACACAAGTTCTATGTTATCCTGCTTTCTTATCCACTCCACACACACTAGGCGTAATTTACAGAGGCCAATTAACTAACAAACCTGCACATCTTTGAAACGTGGGAGGCAACCAGAGCACCCAGAGAAAACCAACGCGATCACAGGGAACATAAGCAAACTCCATACAAACAGCACTTGAGGTTGGGATCAAACCCAGGTCTCTAATGCTGTGAGAGAGCCACTCTACCAGCTGTCCCGATATATGCAACAAAACACATTTTACACCCATATGTGCCATTTCCACAGTAAATGGGATAACATTGGTTTGCTAGATCTATTTGAAAAATCAATTTAGTTTCAACCCCTGCTTCCAAATAGCAAAGATCAATCAAGTCCGTATTTTAAAATGTACTAGGGTCCTATTGATATAGATTGGCCTCAAATTACTTAAATTGCAAGGCTTTGGGTCTCATCTACCTACAGTACTCTGCTGGCTAATATCACAAAAGGTCAGAATTTGAGTTGGTAAATAACTTGCCTGTTTTAATTTGGACCTACTCAGCTGGTATAATTAATATCAATCCCACAGTTGCTGAACCAACCAAGGGATT
>CM075978.1:136604920-136746188 GCA_038087875.1 Malacoraja senta
TGTGATTTCCAGCACAAATAACCAACCCATGGACAATCCAGGAAAAATAACAAGAACTGTGCTGGCTCAAAGTGGAGGTGAAACTGTGATCCCTAGGGCTCAGCTTAGTGCTTCCATGGGCGATGTGTGTGCTGATCAACACCTGGTAGTCTGCCAGATGCCTGCATTCATTGTCAGGGAGCAGAGTGGAGTTGAAAATGGTCATGGTATCAAGTCTTGTGCACTGTTGGTAAGGTGTGGTCAAAAAAAATTTGAAGGAAGCAATGTGGTATAAACAAGAAATATATTAGCTAAAACAAGGTGCATAATTACAAGAGAAAACTTGAAAGGCAAGATCAAAAGAAGGGATGAGGGAAACACAAATACGCGCGTAGGTAAAATAGAGCAATGTGTTTACATGCACACAGACTCACACACATACATACATACGCCCACATGCAGATGTGTGCACACAGACACTCACACGCACACTCACACACAGATCCAGGCAAACACAGACACGCGCACACACCCACACAAGCACAGACACGCGCGCACACACACACACACACACACAGATGCATGCGCAAACGCACAAGCACAGACATGCAGAGACGCGCACACACAGACGCTTACACACATAGATGCAGGCACACACACACCTGTACGTGCACACATACTTGCACACACCCACACAAGCACAGACACGCGCACACACAGACGCGTGTACACAGTCATGCGCGCACACACACCACTGATGCATGCACACACACACAAGCACTAGTTCGCTGCTGATGGTTCGTGTCTTTTATAAACTATTTACAGAATGAACCTGACAATTGACATAGGCACCGGTGGCCTTGGGTGTTTGCAGGTTAGCTGTCCCAACCGTTCAGCTACATTAAGAAACAGTTATTGTATAGAACTAAATAGACTGATACATAATGTTGCCCTTGCCTCTATTTTCCTTTGACATTCTGTCTTTAAAGATCTCCTCATAATGTGTGATGTCATCAAATAATAAACTGCTGGAAAAGGTCAGCGAGTCAGCAGCATCTGTGGAGCAAATGGACAGTTGGGCTTTCAGGTTGAGACCGCTCCAGTGCTGAGAAAGGGTCTTGACCCAAACCATTGACTGTCCATTTGGATGCAGATGTGATAGAATCATTTTAGAGACTTTGGGTTAGGCACATGGATATCCAGGGAATGGAGGAATATGGATCACCTGCGGGCAGAGGGGATTAGTTTAACAGCATCGGTGTTCGGCAGATATTGTGGGTCAAAGGGCATGTTCCTGTGCTGTACTGTTGTTTGATGTTCTAAATTCCCTCCACATTGCGCTCCTCCAGCAGTTTATTTTTTTGCTCTGGATTCCAGCATCTGCTGACTTTTGTGTCCCCAGTTTATATTATCTAATCTTGTTAACAGAAACACACCCAAATCATTGATTTAACTTTCATTATCTGTACCGAGTATTCAAGCAAACCTTTTACTGATAATAAATGCACAAATTCTTTGAAACTGCTCCAAACACTCAGAAGACTATTTAGCAGTGAGCCCGTTAATGCCTCATCAATAATGCTTAAAGCAATTCAGTCTTGTTCATTGCATATTGGTGAAGACTTTCAATAATTCACTACATTTAATTGGTACTTCCCCAATTCCTTCAGTCGGCAAGATCCTGATCAGTGTAGAACTGAGACATATGAAACAAGTGGGTCAGAGTCAAACAATCTTGTCTCTCTGTCAGAAGGAATGTTATAATTTGCTACAAGACTACCCTGATATCTTTTGCCTTACAGACACACAAGGAGAATTGGCAGTGCTACAAAAGAAAGCAAGCAGTGAATCTGAAGGCACACTATCTCTCTATTTCACATTCCCAGTCATCGACTGCATATTTGGGAAGATGAGATCTGCATATGGTGTGATTTCCAGCACAAATGACCCATGGACAATCCAGGGAAAAATAACAAGAACTGTGCTGGCTTAGAGTGGAGGTGAAACTGTGAACCAGAGGGCTCAGCTTCGTGCTTCCATGGGCGAAGTGTGTGCGAACAACACCTGGTAGTCTGCCTGACACCTGCATTCATTGTCAGGGAGCACAGTGGAGTTCAAAATGGTCATGGTATCAAGCCTTGTGCACTGTTTCAAGCTCATCTTACTGTAAGGAAGTAGTTGGAAACTTTGTGCACTGTGAAGAAACAAGAAACGGCAGATGCTGGTTTCCACAAAAGGACACAAAGTGTTGGAGTGGGTAACTCAGCATCTCTGGAAATCTCTGAAAGACAAGAGTTCACTGCCCAACTCACATTGATAGTCCCATGAAATGAAGCGCATGTCCTCTTGTGAGGTCTCAATTGTGGCTGCAGTATGGAAACCATTAAAAAAACCTCCTCAACAAAGCTTACATGTTGTAATGCATTCATGTTGGTGACTTGTTCCTCAGACTCCCTCTGTGAAAAAGATGTGTGCACATCTTTCCCTTCCCTCTCTTGCTCTTGCCTCTTCCTGGAGCTAGACCTGATCTGCGTGCCCTTCATTCATTCTCCTTGTCATGCGGCAATGCGTGGGGATTATTTACTAATGTACTCATACCTCTGAGCAACTCATTTGTACAAAAGGCTCGAAGTCAGCAAAGTCATTCAGTGCCGCATTGCTCCCTGTAGACTTTGCAACTTGAAATAATGAAAGACAGCACCAAATGCTTGCGGAATCAAATCAGCTACCAGAAGAAATAAACTAGCAACTGACCCATAAGTAGCTTATCATCTTTTTTTTTTTTAATGGCATGGTACGGTGGGGTCACTGTGGGGTTGAGAGTCCTTCCTTCTGTTTACTGTACATTAAGCAGGGCACCATTATGAGATGGTATTAGCTGGAGCACTGTGTTTCAAAATGGCTGCACTATAAATCAGCATTTGACATTGTAATATTCCTTTGCTGCAAAGTTCCAATGAGCATTTTAGTTTAGCTTAGTACTTTAGTTTAGTTTAGAGATATAGCATGGAAACAAGTCCTTGGTCTACCAAGTCCATGCCGACTGTCAATCAACCGTTCACACTAGTTCCATGTCAGCCCACTTTCCCACCCACTACACACTAGGGACCATTTACAGAGACAAATTAACATACAAACCCACATATATTTGGGATTTGGGAGGACAAGGGTGCACCTGTAGGAAGGCCACACAGTCCAAGGGAGAACATGCAAACTCCACACAGACAGCACCCAAGGTCAGGATCGAACCTGGGTCTCTGGCACTGGTAGGCAGCAGGTCTACCAGCCGCACCAAGGACTATTCATGAATTCTATAATAATACGTCAAAAATACCGTGTTCTGATCCTCAATTAGCATGCAAATGGTGCACATTTTGGATGATCAAAGGTTATTAACTTGCACATAAATCGGAGGATGGAGATCTGATACAGTGATGTTTGATGCAGTTATTTAGCCACAATGAATTCAACAGGTTTCATCAGTTTTTTGTCGAGAATAAAAAGCAGATTGATCCGGGGGGGGGTTCATGCAATAACATCATAAAATCCTTTCCTTGTTAATCAAAAACTGAATGACGAAGGCAGTTGCCATGAAGTTGGCAGCAAAGAAAAGGAGTGGGCTGAAGTAGATGTTGATAAAAATGTCAATAGGAAACAACTAGTTCGGCCTAAATTTCAACAATGGTATCATTTACCATTAAGGTGGATCCCGCTGCTTTTTGTTGGTGATTAAACTCTTGATAATTGCCACATTTATGGAAGATTGCAGTAGATGTTATAATATGGAGAAAACTTCTTGAACATCAAATGTTGTAAAAAAAAGCATTAACTTAGCAGTGGATCAGCAGTATTGAAACTAATGGACTTGGGTAACTGATCCCTTTTGCTGTTAATAAACTGAAGTCTTTGGTCTAAAATTATATTTGTCCTGGAGTTTTATTGTAACAATCATAATAGTCCATTGAAGAATAGTATCAGAACAGCCAAAAACAAATGAGCAGACAGTACCGGTCTGGATCTGCACCAGCTTGCTCGATAACAAGTCAATTAATTGATTAAATTTCTGTTGATTAAAATGTTTCAATCAATTATAATCAATTAATCGCCACAGACCTGCTCAAGATAACCTATGGATCAGGAATGCATAATAAACACGAGGAATGTATATGTGCGTAAAATACAAATAAAGATATTTCAACTCATGCTCACGCACAAAGTCTAAAAGCAAATAAGATTAACTTTTTTTTTCTAAACCACAAGACAAATGGGCTTAAAGGCTACAAAAAAACACCAATGTGGGAACTACACAATACTTAATCATCTTTTGTGATTACTCAATAAGGATTAACACTAAAGAAAGGTTCAATATTACATTTCCTTCTGTTCTGCATTTTTATTTACTTTTGGTAATAACTGACATCTTTAATATCCAGAAATATTGAAGTAGTGTTTTAAAGAAAGTTAACAAGTGCAAATTCAGGCACAATAAGATGCCCCAGCACGCAAATAATACAATATCAAGTGCTTTAGATACAGTCAAAATTACTGTCTAAGATGGAAAGGCTAAATTCCTTGCAGATTTTGTTTTAACATAAAGTCCCAATAAGAAGATCAGCTCAATATACTGAAATAATGGAATATTCATCCTCCTAATCCATATGCATTTTTTTCAGGAGCTGTTGAGCAATGAATGTGAGGCATGCCTGTATTCAGGATTTAAATAAGATGTCTTTCTAAAACATACAGTTATCATTTCCGCACCATCGCATCCAATATGACAAGGTTAGCATTTTTTTTCTCCAGCTGAAATGAAGGGACCACAATGCAGTGTTGTCTTAAACAAAATAATATATTAAAACATTATGTTTGTCAGTGAATTCAAAATCTAAAATAACATTTGGTCCCCATCCGTTTTCACTTCGGGGAAAAACAACATATTGAATATCAATATCAGGTACAGATGTTTGCCAGGATATTGTCTGCTATTGAGCTAGATCATTCACTGTGCTGTTGCACCTTTAATCCTTTCTGGTTAAATCAGGACACAATCAGCTCAACTGCTGCTACAGAAAATAATGGAAAATTCTCCGATTCTTTAAAATTGAAACAGATTAACAAATAATTGCAATATTACATAAAGGGTACAGTGGCAAAATTAACTGGTCAAATTTGAATTCCTAATTCTGTTCATTTACTTACAGTTTATTAAAGTTAAATATCTAATGTATAATGTAGAAAGCCGTCTCCCAGGTGCCCTGGTAATGATTCACTTAAAATTCTTGTGGTCGGATTTCATGTTTGTTTTCACTTTTGGAAGGTTTATACCTTACATGGCAACGACTGCATTTACACAATGCACATACAGTGCGCTCCACAATGTTTGGGACAAAGACTCATCATTTATTTATTTGCCTCTGTACTCCACAATTTGAGATTTGTGATAGAAAACATCATATGTGGTTAAAGTGCACATTGTCAGATTTTAATAAAGGCCATTTTTATACATTTTGGTTTCACCATGTAGAAATTACAGCTCTGTTTATACATAGTCCCCCCCCCCCCCCATTTCAGGGTACCATAATGTTTGGGACACAGCAATTTCAGTTAAATTAAAGTAATCATGTTTAGTATTTTGTTGCATATCCTTTGCATGCAATGACTGCTTGAAGTCTGCGATTCATAGACATCACCAGTTGCTGGGAGTCTTCTCTGGTGATGCTCTGTCAGGCCTGTATTGCAACCATCTTTAGCATATGCTTGCTTTGGGGGCTAGTCCCCTTCAGTTTTCTCTTCAGCATATAAAAGGCATGCTCAATTGGGTTCAGATCGGGTGATTGCCTTGGTCACTCAAGAATTGACTATTATATAGCTTCGAAAAACTCCTTTGCTGCTTTAGCAGTATGTTTGGGTTCATTGTCTTGCTGTAGAATGAACCGCCAGCCAATGAGTTTTGAGGCATTTGTTTGAACGAACAGATAGAATGTGTCTAAACACTTCAGAATTCATTATGCTACTACCATATGAGCCAATACCTTCAGCAGCCATACATGCCCAGGCCATAACACCCCCACCACCGTGTTTCACAGATGAGGTGGTATGCTTTGGATCTTGGGCAGTTCGTTCTCTCCTCCATACTTTGCTCTTGCCATCACTCTGATATAAGTTAATCTTCGTCTCATCTGTCCACAAGACCTTTTTCCAGAACTGTGGGTTGCTCTTTTAAGTACTTCTTCGCAAACAGTAACGTGGCCATTCTCTTTTTTGCAGTTAACCAGTGGTTTGCATCTTGCAGTGTAGCATCTGTATTTCTGTTCATGAAGTCTTCAGTGGACATTGACAAATCCACGGTACACAAAAATGCTGGAGAAACTCAGCGGGTGCAGCAGCATTTATGGAGCGAAGGAAATAGGCAACGTTTCGGGCCGAAACCCTTCTTCAGACTGATAGGGGGTGGGGAGAAGCAAGGAAAAAAGGGAAAAAGGCGGAGGAGGAGCCCGAGGGCTGGGGGATGGGAGGAGGCAACCAGAGGGCTGATGAAGGGGAGGGGACAGCAAGGGCGAGCAGAATTGGGAGAATTCAATGTTCATGCCCCCAGGATGTAGACTGCCCAAGCGGAATATGAGGTGCATTTCCTCCAATTTCCGGTGTTGCTCGGTGTGGCCATGGAGGAGACCCAGGACAGAGAGGTCAGATATGGAATGGGAGGGGGAGTTGAAGTGCTGAGCCACCGGGAGGTCAGGTTGGTTTTTGGGGACCGACCGGAGGTGTTCGGCGAAACGATCGCCAAGCCTCCCGATGTAGATCAGCTGACATCTAGAGCAGCGGATGCAATAGATGAGGTTGGAGGAGATGCAGGTGAACCTCTGTCGCACCTGGAACGACTGCTTAGGTCCTTGAATGGAGTCGAGGGGGGAGGTGAAGGGACAAGTGTTGCATCTCTTGCGGTTGCAAGGGTAAGTACCCGGGGAGGGGGTGGTACGGGAGGGAAGGTAAGAATTGACAAGGGAGTTACGGAGGGAGCGGTCTTTGCGGAAGACAGACATGGGGAGAGATGGGAAGATGTGGCGAGTGGTGGGGTCACGTTGGAGGTGGCGAAACTGACGGAGGATCACTTGTTGTATGTGACGGCTGGTGGGGTGAAAGGTGAGGACTAGGGGGACTCTGCCCTTGTTGTGAGTGGGGGGAGAGCAGTGTTGCGGGGTATGTCAGAGACCCTGGTGCGAGCCTCATCTATGGTGGAGGAGGGGAACCCCCGCTCCCTGAAGAACGAGAACATTTCGTATGACAAATCCACACCCGACTCCTGAAGAGTGTTTCTGATCTGTCGGACAGGTGTTTGATGATTTTTCTTTTTTATAGAGAGAATTCTTCTGTCATCAGCTGTGGAGGTTTTCCTTGGCCTGCCAGTCCCTTTGCGATTAGTAAGCTCACCAGTCTTTCTTCTCATTGATGTTCCAAACAGTTGATTTTGGTAAGCCTACTGTTTGGTTGATGTCTCTAACAGTTTTATTCTTGTTTCTCTATCTCATAATGGCTTCTTTGACTTTCATTGGCACAACTTTCATCCTCTTGTTGATAAACAGCAATAAAAGCTTCCAAATGTGATGGAAAGACTGGAGGAAAGACTAGGTGCTGAGAGCTCTCCAATACCTGCATTAAGTAGGCAATTAAACGCACCTGAGCAATTACAAACTGTGAAGCCATGTGTCCCAAACATTATGGTGCCCTGAAATAGGGGAACTTTGTATAAACACAGCTGTAATTTCTACATGGTGAAACCAAAATGTATAAAAATGGCCTTTAATTAAATCTGACAATGTGCACTTTGACCACATGTGATTTTCTCTATTACAAATCTAAAATTGTGTAGTACAGAGGCAAATAAATAAATGATGGGTCTTTGTCCCAAACATTATGGAGGGCACTGTACATTGGAAAACAGCCATTTGTGCGGTGAAGCTCATTTAAATGCAGGGCCGTAACAACAACAAAAAATCATTTTGCTGCATACCAAATTGTGCCCAGGCCCCTCAAAGTTTTTGATCCACTGCTCAGCTGTCTCTGCATATTTCAATGAAGGCCATTTTAGCTCTGCCACAGTCAAATAAATTAATGGAACATACCAGAACTTCTTTACCTTCCCCCCACTGAAATGGCAACCACTGCTTGCATCCGAGAATTTATAAGCACCCAGTGTCAAACGTCAAAGTGGGCACATGTGACCCTAGCACCGAGTAGGTACTGCAGATCTTACTGTTTCGGAAGCACCATGTTACACAGCAACTTGATTAATAAGCAGAGCATTGGCCAATAATTTAGGTAATCCCTTCCTGTTCTACATACGTTAAGATATTTATTTTTAAAAAGTGTTTCAAACTGTACATTACAAGATAGATGCTGTCCATGAGAAATTCTGTTCTGAAAGGCTTGAGGATTATATGCCTTTTGAAAAATGGGAAATGGATTTCTATTATATAGCTGTTTCTATTGTGACAGTATGAATTCAAAAGTGGGTTTGATCAGGGAAATCTTTATCTGCTAAAGAAAAAATGCTAATTCTATAATGACTGAAACAAAAGAAAACAAGAATGCATGCCTGAGAGATATCCAAAGAAAATGCATCACTTAGACAAATGAACCATCAGCATTATCGATCCATCTGCATAGCCCTCGTCTACATGATAAAAATTACAAACTGAAAAACTACATGTGAACAAATAGATCAAGTGCGCTGGCAAGAAAATGCAAAGAATATTAGCCAAGAATAATGACTCGTACATAATAATATAGTTAATATAAATTGTTTAGAGCCCTTTGGTGCTGACAAATATAGCTGTGCTGAATTTCTGAACCATTGAAGCCGCTGAGGAACAATTTTGTAGATTTCATCAACAGCTCTAATTATGTTCCTGTCAAGTCTAGAACAAAGTAATCCATAACTGGGGAGCCCATTCAGAGACAGTAACGCACAGAGGTAATTTATGCCCAAGACACAAGGCACTTTTGTATTTAGTGTACACAACACTTTGCTAACAAGAGGATGTACAGAATTTATGAGGAGAACCACAAACAGCCAGCTCTTGATGATTTTAACAAATTAAAGACAGTGGGAAAGCTCTAGAGTGAAAAACAACTGTTCAACAACTGCTTTAGTCAGCCCTTGAACCACAACAACTGCAATAAATGTGGCTGGTAGCTAGGGCATTAATCTGAATTAATTTAACCCTATCATGTACTGAATTTCCTTTCCATAGTTCTCACTCAAAATAATAAGAAAATTGAATTAGCGGGAGAGGATAAGGTCTTTACAAGTATACAGTAAAGCACACACTCTTGCCATCAGCGTATGCGTTATTTACACAGCATCTTCAACACAGTTAAATGTCCCAAAGTGCTCTATAGGAAAATTATGACAAAATTGAACATCAAGCCATAAAATTGATGTTAGGACCGATGAACAAAAGCTTGGTTAATAAGGTTGTACTTTTAAAAGGCAGAAACACCGATTCTCTGGGAGGGAATTCCTAAATTAGGGTCTTGAAGCAAATAGCTCTGCTGTCCACAGTGGAGCAATTAAACACAAATACATAAGAAAGCAAAATTTAAGGAGAAGAGATTTGTCGGACTGGAAGATGCCACAGAGATGGATGCCAGTAACATCTAAAATGTTTATGATTATTACACTGGATCGATGCTATAATGACAATATACTTAAGATGATAGTATAGGACAGGTAAGTTAAAAAAGTATTGTAATATTTATTCTCAATTAGGATTCTCTAGCCAGGTGAGGAAATCTGGTGAGATTCATCAGTCTAAAGCTGTTCACTTACTTTGCCTGTGAATAAAAGTTTCTGTAATATAGTCCCTACAATGGGGGTGGCACAGTGCCGCAGCGGTAGAGTTTCTGCTTTACAGTGCCAAAGTCCTGATCCTGACTATGGGTGCTGTCTGTACGGAGTTTGTACGTTCTCTCTGTGACTGCCTGGGATTTCCCGGATGCCCCGGTTTCCTCCCACACTCCAAAGAAGTACATGCTTGTAGGTTAATTGGCTTCGATAAAATTTGTAAATTGTCCCTAGTGCATAGGATAGTGCTAGTGTGGGTGATCACTGGTCGGCGCGGACTCGGTGGGCTGAAGGACCTGTTACTGCGCTGTATTTCTGGTCTAATATTTGAGATGACCAATAATGAGGGGACTGTGTTCAACGAAGAATGTAAAACACAGAATTCTGTGCAGTGGGGTGATAACCAAACAATGCAAGCAATATTGCAGAAACAAGTCTAATTTGTTTTCAGGTGAGAAGTTGAGATGCAATGTATTCTGCGATAACTACGCAGCTGTTAGCATTGGGGAGCTTTATGGTACATAAATCTTCATAACCAGAAATAATCATTCAGTTCATAGTCAGTTTATTGATTCAGCTCATGTAGCAATTCATTCTTGTCCTCCAATTAGTTCATGTGGAAGACTATACTCTGTTACACCACTATCTTGTCTAGAAATTGGCAATTTATCTGCAACAAAAATCTATCCAGTACCTTTCTGAAAACTTCCATAAATCAATCTGAAATGAGACATTTCCTTTCACTCCCCTCTAATAAGTAATTTTGAAACCATATTTACTTAAATCTCAATCTTGATTTATTTTAAAACCATATTTACCAGCTGTAGCCTTTATCACTAATATAAAACGAGAGTTGCATTTACACCAGTCTTTGCTGTCAAATGCTTTGTTTCAAAATGAAATTTAGAAATTTGCACATGAACTCTTCCTGAGGTATTGAGTTGAATATTTTCAGTTCAAGAACTAAGCATCAGAGAGTCATGGAGGTACACAGAATGGAAATAGCCCCCACAGCTTAGCTCATCCATGTCGACCAACGTAACTCCCTGAGTGAGTCCCATCTACTTGCATTTGGCCCATATCGCTCAAAATCTGAAGAAAGGTCCCGATCCAAAATGTCACCCTACAGGGGTTCCTCTAACTCTCTCTCTCTCTAACTAACTCTCCCTCTAACTCTAACTCTCCCTCTAACTCTACCTCTAACTCTAACTCTCTCTCTCTAACTCTCTCTCTCTAACTCTCTCTCTCTAACTCTCTCTCTAACTCTCCCCACAGATGCTGCCTGACCTATTGAGTTACTCCAGCACTTTATGCCTTCTATCCATATGCCTTAAAATGTTTTTTAAACGTTGTGATCGCAACTGCTTCTCTAGCACTTCTTCTGACGAGCTTGTTCCATATACAAACTACTCTCTGCATCAAAAACTAGCCTGTAAGATTTCCTTTAAATATTTTCCCTATCACATTAAACATATGTTCTCTAGTTTTAGACTTTCTTGCCCGAGAAAGAGGACTGTGACAATCCATCTTATGATTTTATTTTATACAGCTCTATAAGGTCACCCCTCAGCCCCATGGTCTCCAGAAAAAACAGTCCAGGCCTATCTTGTCTCTCCTTATAACTCAAGCACTCACATTTTGGCAACATCTTTGTGAATCTTTTCTGCACCCTCTCTAACAGCAAAACCTATCCTCATTGTTGAGCCATTTACAGCGTGCTTCTAATTTGATAAGACCTCAAACTTCCCACAAGAACAGAACGAAATATTTTTCAAAATACCTTTTGCAAGGCAAATTGAAAAAAACATTGATGATCTCAAAGGATTGTTATGGCTTTTATGTAAACACTTCTTCTATTAAAAAATGTTATTGGACACCAACAAGTTCATAACTTCCCAAGTTATGCCTTAAAGAACAAGGGACAGCACAGGATCAGGCCCTTCAGCCAACATAGTTTGTGCCGAACATGATAAACATAGAAACATAGAAAATAGGTGCAGGAGTAGGCCATTCGGCCCTTCGAGCCTGCACCGCCATTCAATATGATCATGGCTGATCATCCAACTCAGTATCCTGTACCTGCCTTCTCTCCATACCCCCTGCTCCCCTTAGCCACAAGGGCCACATCTAACTCCCTCTTAAATATAGCCAATGAACTGGCCTCAACTACCTTCTGTGGCAGAGAATTCCAGAGATTCACCACTCTCTGTGTGAATTTTTTTTTCTCATCTCGGTCCTAAAAGACTTCCCCCTTATCCTTAAACTGTGACCCCTTGTTCTGGACTTCCCCAACATCGGGAACAATCTTCCTGCATCTAGCCTGTCCAACCCCTTAAGATGTCAGTTAAACTAATCTCCTCTGCCTGTGCATAATCCATATCCCTCCATTTCCTACACATACATGTGCCTATTTAAAAGCCTCTTGAATGTCACAATCATACAGTGCCCTCCATAATGTTTGGGACACAGACCCATCATTTATTTATTTGCCTCTGTACTTCACAATTTGAGATTTGTAATAGAGGCTACACTGCAAGATGCAAACCACTGGTTAACGGCAAAAATAGGATGGCCAGGTTAGTTTGCCAAGAAGTACTTAAAAGAGCAATCACAGTTCTGAAAATAGGTCTTGTGGAAAATGAGACGAAGATTAACATATCAGAGTGATGGCAAGAGCAAAGTATGGAGGAGAGAAGGAACTGCCCAAGATCCAAAGCATACAACATCTGTGAAACATGGTGGTGGGGGAGTTATGGCTGGGCATGTATGGTTGCTGAAGGTACTGGCTCACTTTTCGTCATTGATGATACAACTGCTGAAGGTAGTAACATAATTAATTCTGAAGTGTATAGACACATCCTATCTGCTCAAGTTCAAACAAATGCCTCAAAACTCATTGGCTGGCAGTTCTTTCTACAGCAAGACAATGATCCTAAACATACTGCTAAAGCAACAAAGGAGTTTTTCAGCTAAAAAAAAGGTCAATTCTTGAGTGGCCAAGTTAATCACCTGATCTGAACTCAATTGAGCATGTCTTTTATATGCTGAAGAGAAAACTGAAGGGGACTAGGCCCCAAAACGAACATAAGCTAAAGATGGCTGCAATACAGGCTTGGCAGAGCATCATCAGAGAAGACACCCAGCAACTGGTGATGTCCATGAATCACAGACTTCATGCAGTCATTGCATGCAAAGGATATGCAACAAAATACTAAACATGACTACTTTCATTAACATGACATTGCTGTGTCCCAAACATTATGGTGCCCTGAAATGGGGCGAGTGCATAAACACAGCTGTAATTTCTACATGACAAAACCAAAATATATAAAAATGGTCTTTATTAAAATCTGACAATGTGCACTTTAACCACAATTTTTCTATTACAAATCTCAAATTGTGGAATACAGAGGCAAATAAATGTGTCTTTGTCCCAAACATTATGGAGGGCACTGTATCTGAGTCCTCACCATCACAGGCAGTACGTTCCAGCCATTCACCACCAAATTATGTAGAAAAATTTGCCCTGCACATATCCTTTAAACTTTAGATACACGGAACTGCAGATGCTGGTTTACAAAAAAAGACTCAAAGTACTGGAATGACTCAACGAGTCAGGCAGCATCTCTGGGGAACATGGATAGGTGACGTTTCGGCCTGAAGAAGGGTTCCAACCCAAAATGTCATCTGTCCATGTTATCCAGAGATGCTGAGTTACTCAAATAGTTTGTGTATTTTTGCCTTTAAACTTTGTCCCTCTCACCTTAAAGTTATGCGCACAAGTCTTTGTCATTTCCACCCTAGGTAAAAGGTTCTGACTGTCTATCCCGTCTATGCCTCTCAAAATTTTATGTACTTCAATCAGGTCTCCCGTCATACTCCGATGCTCCAGAGAAAACAATCTAAGTTTGTCCAACCTGTCCTTATACCTAATATCCTCGCATCCAGGCAGTATTCTAGTAAACCTCCATAGCCTCCACATCCTTCCTGTAACAGGGCGACCAGAACTACACAATACTCCAAATGTGTCCTTAACAAAATCTTATAAAGCTGCATTGTGACTTCCTGACTTTTATACTCAATGTCCTGATTTTTGTGAAAAGAATGAATGATTAATTAATTAATTGACAGATAATATTAAGGAAAATTATGAGATTTTACGTACAATAAAGGAAAGAGGGTGACTAGAGAAACAAACTAAAGTGGTCACCGCTGTATGGAGCTGCAGGAGATGGACAAGGTCCTCATTATATTTCTCCTCCTACCGTAGAGAAGGACATGAAGAACGGGACAGTTAATGGAGATGTCTTAAGGATTTTATTAAAATCCAGATTATGGCTGAGAAGGTGCTGCACATCTGTAGGCAAATAAAGGTGGATAAATTTCCTGGGCCTGATCAGATATATCTGAGCATATTGTGGGAGGCTAGAGAAGAAATACTCCATCTGTGACTCTAATAGGGAAATAACTCCAGCACACATTATTCAGAGTTCCAAATACTGAATTACAATCTTTAATTGGCTGATGTCAATTATAGTTAACTGGTGTTATAGAAAAAGGCTTCAATTGTTATTTAGTGTCACACAAAGGGTGGTGAATGTACAGAATAAACTGCGAGGGGCTAGTTGAGGCAGGGACTATCCCAACATTTAAGAAACAGTTAGACAGGTACATGGATAGAACAGGTTTGGAGGGATATGGACCAAACGCAGGCAGGTGGGATGAGTGTAGCTGGGACATGTCAGCCAGTGTGGGCAAGTTGGGCCGAGGGGCCCGTTTCCACACTTTATCACTCTATGACTCTATAACCAGTTTTGGAGTTAAGAAAGACAAGTTTAAATTGGGAAATAATAATGATGTATCAAGATTAATTTTGCTAGACAATGACTGTGCTGTAAATGATGATAAGATGCATGTAGAATAAATAATTAGGTCACACTAACCATGATTGTAAAAAACTGAGAATTGTAGATGCCAAGCAAGAATTAGGAGCTACTAATTTATAGCATGCAAAATAATAACTAAGAATAGGTCATTTTGTTGTTTATTAAGAATTAATTTCAATGAAATGAGAATCTATATTACAGATTATGTAGGATGGCAGATCTAGAACTTAGATTGAGCAAGAGAGAAAAACACAAACCAACTGGCGACAGCATAAATTAATGTCGGAATCACGGGATATATGTGAATGAAAGTAAAATCAGAGGACAAGCAGTGGAGATGAAATGACTTGTCAGGATGCTCGATAATTTTCCTTCTGATAATCACCCTTTAGGAAGTAAGTGGTGCTAACACTAAACGTTTTGGAGAAATTCCAACTAATTCAAGGGCATACTAAAATGCAGTCATGGTGAACTGGTGATGTCGGTGGAAGATTACAAGTCCTGCAGGTGCAGGTTTCTAATATATTGAACGACAGCAAAGAGCACATTGCTAGTTCATCTGTGCTTCTTTTCTTGGTCAATCGAAGTTCCAGATCCACCATTCTATATGCGCTGTTACGCAGACAATTCTTAACACTAGGACGGAATCTTACTTATTCCATGCTGGAACTTTGTAGCTTGTAACACCTCACTTGGTTCCTACAATTCTAGAGCAAACGTTAAAAACAAAAACCTACTTACTATGTTCCAAGAACAACTCCCTTTGGCTGAACAGTGTTGTACTGTCAATAGCTCTAAAATGACTCTGAGCCAATTTTATCCCAAGCTCTCAAGAAAATAACTTCCTCAGTGATTAATCAAATTACCTAAAATCTGAGATAAAATTGTACATTAAAATAACTGTTCAGTTCAAAATTGAATATCAAATGAAGAAAATCTGCCTGCCAGTTTTATAACCTCTATCAAATATATTTATTGACTAAATAGTTTGGCCATTGCAGTTCAAAGGTGACACGTTTAGTTTAGTTTATTTAGTTTAGGCACGGAAACAGGCCTTTCGGCCCACCGAGTCCGTGCCGACCAGCAAACCCCGCTCATCGTACTACTAGGGACAATTTACACTTATACCAAGTATACAAACCCAAGCCAATTAATCTGCAAACCTGCATGTCTTTGGAGTGTGGGAGGAAATCGCTCGGAGAAAAACCCACTCGGTCACGGGGAGAATGTACAAACTCCGTACAGACAGCACCCGTAGTGGGGATCGAACCTGTATCTCTGGCGCTGCAAGCGTTGTAAGGCAGCAACTCTACCGCTGCACCACGGTGCCGTCCAGCGGTGTTCAAAGAGTTGAGGTGAGTCAGTGTATATAGTCAGATGACTATTGTTAACTCCATTGTAGGTTTGACTTCAAAGCATACTAGTCAAATTAATAGCTAGCCTTGAGATTGAGATTGTGTTCTGTTGTGGTTTGCTTTCCTGGCGATCCACAACAGCAGCCAAGTGAGAGGTAGGTGTAAATAAACTGGAAGCGATTCAAGAAACAATATTGAAGCTTACTAACTGCTAGGGAGACGAGTCTCTAATAAAACTGACTCGCAAACCAGGCGGCTGATTTGTCTACAAACACATATTCTTGTATCCTTGTATTGCTGGTTGAAGTATAGTTTGCCAATGAGGAAAGGAGGTCATTTTAAATAACTTACTATATACTCTTAATACAAAACAAATGTTGCTGAGATGAACTGCAGATAAATTATTGGCTAGTGGCTTTCTGAAAAACCAAATTTCAAATAAATCTGCCAAATAAAATCAACATTCTGCTGACTATTATCTTTCTTTGGCTTTGGCTACTGAAGTTTGTCCAATTGTATAAGTGACCGATATAGTGCATATTTATGAATTATATTGATCAGTGCATTGTAGACTTTTGCATTTATTGTCAGCAAGATTTTTTTTTTTAAATGACCACCTTTGATTGCAATGAATTTTCCTATACTTAACATAAAAACAATTTTACATCTTTTCCAATAAAATGTGCATTTTCCCCACCAGTTTAAAAATCACAATAATAGCCTTGATAAATGTTCTGTCTCCTGAAAACAGTGGTGCAAGTATTGAAATTAGTGGCACGTTTGTAAAAGCCATTTGAATCCAAATTGAAAGGAACTACCCACCACAGCCAAGCTGTAATCACATGGCAGGAAGCTGGCAGCAACACAATAAGACAAGCAGTAAGGCAACAAAAAAGGAAAGGAATTTTCCTTGTTTTTAGCTGGGCGAACCTGAATGAATAAAGGTGTCAGCCGTTAGCAATTTCTTATTCTTTCAGTGTAATCATCAATTTGTACGTCGAGTGGTTCAACAGATCTACAGCTATCTGTGGCAGCACAGGAACCCTGCATGGTAACATCCCAGCTAATTTAAAGCTCTTGTGTTGCTGAATCAAACTTGACAAGGCACCAGCAAAACAGAAACTATTATGCCACGTGAGAATTGGCATAGGGTTGGAATACTTTGAGTGGTAGAGAGACAAAGGAGATTGTCAATGGTGAAAGTGATTTTGCAAATCTAAGAGAAAAGAGTTATAAAATTATTTTTTGAGTTATCTTCTTGCAGTAACTTTAATCTATGAGGCCTAAAACAACTCCAGAGAAGCAACATTCTTCCCAGAGTATGTTTAACCAAAGGATTTGGACTTGCATTCCTTTGATAACTATGCTCAGTACTCAGTTCCTTGCTTTTTACCATATCTGTTAATGATTTGGACCTAAATATAGGAGCAATGATAATGAAGATTGCAGAAGATACAGAAATTGTCTCTAAGATTGACAATGATAATGAAAGATGGCAAAAATGTAGAGTCATTTGGATAGAAAAATGGCAAATATAATTTAACTCAGAGTAGTGTAAGGTAGTATAAGTGTGGAGATGTGAAAGAATAAATAAGGAGGATATTGAGTGATCTAGAAAAGTGTTCATCCAAAGATCTTTAAAAATGAAAGTGATAAGGTCAAGAAGGTGATTAGAAAGCAAATGAAATTGTGAGGAATAGAATTTTTGAGCAGGGTGATCATGCCAGTGTGGCACATAATTCTAGTCAGAGCGCAACTTGAGTAATATGTATGGGTCTGATCCCTACACTACAGGACATATATGATTACATTGGAGAGAATGCTGATGAGATTTATAAGGATGTTGCCAGCACCGAAAAAAATGAGCTCTGAGGAAAGTTTTGATAAGCTAAGGCTGCTTATATGGAACAGAGAAGGCTAATTTGGGGTGGTTACAATTAAAGCAGCACTGGATAGAATTAATGAGGAGGAAATATTTATCTTAGCAGGGTGGTCAAAAAGGGGGCATAGATTACAATAAAGCGATGAAAGAATGAGAAAGGAGATGAGGGAAAATATTTCCACTCAGGTAGCAATGGAGATTGGAATCTGGAACTCACTGACTGAAATAGAGATAGACAGAAACCTCCAACTACATGCTGGAGTAACTCAGTGGGTGAGACAGCATCTATGGAGAGAAGGAATGGGCGATGTTTCGGGTCGACACCCTTCTTCAGACTAATATCAGGGGAGGGGGCAGGACAAAGATAGACTGTAGGCGGAGACAGTAAGACTAATGGGAGAACCGTGGAGGGGAAGGAAAGAGAAAGCAAGGGCTATCTGAAGTTAGAGAAGTCAATGTTCATACCGCTGGGGTGTAAACTACCCAAGCGAAATACGAGGTGCTGTTCCTCCAATTTGTGCTGGGCCTCACTCTGACAGTGGAGGAGGCCCAGGACAGAAAGGTCAGATTGGGAATGGGAGGGTTAGTCGAAGTGCTGGGCCACGGGATATGTTAAGACGGACTGAACGGAGGTGTGAGCTGAGATCTGCTTTGTTATTGCTGGATGGTGGGATTAGTCAGTGTAATTATTTTTAGAGGAGCATGGAGATGGATCAAATGGCCTTCCTCTTTACTTTAAATTTTCTAAGATTATAAAATGCCAGTCAGTATTTTGTTTTAATAGATTGATGTCTGCAACAGAATACTTTATATTTGCAATTTCCAAAGAAAACATTGGGCATAAAATATATTATAGTTTCATCCATCTAAAAAAAGCTGCAATCATTACATCTCTAAATGTTATATAAATTTATTTACATTCTTAACTCAAACAAATTACTGTGCTGAAATAATTAAATAAACCAATAATGGCAAATGCCATTGCTTGATTCATCCCAAATTAATTTGAAAATAAAAACAGAAAACCAAATTTAAAAAATGAAAATGTATTACATGCTATTACATATTTAAGGAAAAAAATCCTCTCTGAATTATCTGGTTAATAGTTTATTAGTGCAATTTAAACTACTTAGCACAATCATTTTAGTAGAATCATTTTTCTACATAAATTTAGTTGGTGAGATCAGTCATGTTCCTCATATCATAGTATAAGTTAATAAGTTCAAAGATTTATTTCTGTAGCAGACCATGACAAGGAAATTTGCATATTTTTCATCTAGAATGACCATAAAATAATTATGTAATTATTTAGTGCGATTTATAATGTTTCAAAGAAATCAGGGATTCTCCTCCCGCAGGAAAATGGCGACCCTGCCTTGTGTTAGCAATAGCTTCATTCACGTTCTGAAGCTTCTACTCTGCAGGCCTAATGGTAAAGAAAAACAACTCACTTTTATTTCCACACCTTTAACACTTTACCTCATTAAAAATGTTTATATATAATCTAGAAAGGAGTTAAAGCTTGCTACTGGATTCAGATCAAAGCACAAACTGCTGGGGTGACTCAGCAAGTCAGGCAGTATCTCTGGAGGATAGACACAAAATGCTGGAGTAACTCAGCGGGCCAGGCAACATCTCTGGAGAAAAGGAATGGGTGACGTTTTGGGTTGAGACCCTTCTTCAGACTGATCGCTGGAGGACATGGATAGGTGATGCTTCGGGTCATGGCCCTTCTTCAGACGGATTGTAGAAGGGAGGGAGAAAACTGGAAAAGAGACGGTGTGGGACAAAGCCCATTTTCAGATGGTACAGGGATATATGAGATTTGTCCCACGTGTGGCAAATCTGACATATCCAATGGATTATTGATCATTTAGTTGTTAACATTACAGGTGAATGAATGATACCTTACTCACCTGGGAATAAAGTCGCATTTAATTGATAACAAACTGATTTAGACCTAATATGATCTGCATTTTATCAAAATGTGATTGCCCTTTCTGTTAAAAAAAGTATTTGAACACCTGTACCTAGTGACTACCTGTTAGTTTGATGACAGGCAAATTAATTGATTTAGCATTAATTAATTGATAGAATAACTACATTTATATTAATTAACTCTAATTAATCTGCAAAAAAACAATGAAACTGCTTTAGAGTGAAAACATGGAAAAATTGTAAGAAATGACAAGAAAAAATAGACCGGGAATATTAGTAAAATCCTCATATGAACCAAAAAAGAAAAGGAGAACTTTTATTGTTTAAGTAATGGATAAGTTACAAGACTTAAAACCACAAAACTATATATTTACTGCAAGAAGAAACAGGTGATTACTCTCTGTAACACAATCAAGAGCTTGCACATCCTTCTAAATAAAAAAAAGTGAGGTGATTCGTAAACCCAAGGGCAACCCATTCATCCTGTCCTGTTATCACATTTGCCATAAGGGGACCCATTAAGAAGGGTGGTCTAAAATCTTAAAGATAAGGCCTTCAGACACCAAGTTACATATGGATCACACCAGGAATATCCATTTTACCGAGTATGTTGATGGACTAAAATACCTCACAACAAAACTCAACTATCCAAGTTATTTGCTGATACAAATCAGCAGCTGAGCTTCACACAGCTTCTACAGTATTAGCTGGATTTATTTTCTAATGTTTGGGCAGAATTGGTCTCCTCTTTCTTCAGCTATATTTCAAATAACATTAAATTATACCATCCTTTGAATATCTGATAACAAGTTGCCTTTTTCTTCTGTTTCTACCTTTTGACCATTCTGCACTTATGCTTTTAATATTGCAAAGTCTTTGCTAGACCTGGGGCAGGATAAAGGGAAGGTAGTAAATGAGGTCCACGTCCATCATTTGGACACTATCAAAGGCATTCTTAGCACACCTTTTGCAACCTCATGTGATTCAATGTGCATTGCCCTTGATGTTGGTGCACTGTATATACAACAGGCTGGCGTTGAAAAAGTTCAGTCAACTATCACCACCTGGCTCCCCAGATTATTTTATCACGTTTTTATAACAGTGCCTAATTTCAAGGGTAAGGAGTCAAATCATATCAATATTTTTAATGGAATACATTTTATAAGGGATTGGAACCTGATAACAATTATGCATCTTAGATTAAGTCTACAGTTAAATTGATTGTTGCAGTGTGTCCAATGTGCCGTCTATTAATTTTAAAGTGGCCTTAAAATAATAAAGTACCTGGTACTCTTATGTGGACCTGTTGCCAAAGACAGCTTGAATGGAAAAGACAAAAAAAAACATTCCTTTCAGTTTTGAGTACAATCTCATTGCTACTTCTTCTCTTCAAAGTTTTTCAGATTTGTGCGACACTAAATTATATTTTTGAATAATTTTTATTCACAGAAATATAGGATTGTTAAGGCAGAGAGAAGGGCAATTTAGTCCATCGGGGCTATGCCAGCTCTTAAGGAGTAAACCTATCCGTTCTATTCATCTTCTCTGACCCATGGCTGTAAATAGTTCAAATAAGCATGACACATGCATATTCATTCTTGGTTATTTCATAAAGAAACTCGCTGTTAAATGAACTTTTCCACATTTACAATTCCAGCAGTGATGTTTTCTCCTTAGTTCTTCAAAATTCTATTAACAAGCAGTGAGTTTTGTTTCAGACATTGGAACATTGCTCTGTTCAAACATGATAATAGGCAAGGTTAATATCCGGCCCTAACAAAACTGCATATGACATGAGAAACAAATCTAACTCTGACACCGATCGTATACTTCATGACTAGTTATGCTGTGGGGGTGATATTAATAATAGCTGGACATATGTTGTCCTTTTGGGCCTGATGATGTAAGAAAATCAATATAGCTTATAAACTAAACCAAATACCACATACGATACCATAAAAATGTCATTGCTATAAATCCACTTTCAGTACAATTTAAAAATGGATTAATAAACAATTCATCTCGGAATCTGTTGGGCTGATCGATGGCAGTTCTGCGTAGCAATGGTATTAAATTAAAGAAATGAAAATTAAGTTAAAGGTCCTACATAAGATGGACACTGTCTTTTTTAAGCAGTTTTTCCAAGAATCTATGTGGACAGATTTGCAAATACCACTTATCTACATTAAGGGTCAGAATATCCATCAATTCAGCAGCTGTTTTAGGCTGTCACAACAAAGTCACAGTCTTACATAATCTTAAAACCAAAATACAGATCACATTCCAGTGATCCAATTAAGATAGAAATGCTTGCAATCAGCCAGGAAGCAAGTCCGGCAACAGATTGTAGGCTGTAACATCAATTTCCTAAGTGCATTTAAAGGATTACAATTGTTTCTTCTGGCATGCTGCAGAAACACCTATCTACAGTACATACTGCATACCACATTACTGTAATTGGGTACCTGAATAAATGCCTCTATTGCAGTAGGAGGTATTGCAAAAACGAGTTGCCAATATTTTTGCATTTGAACTCCATGCCCTGCTATTTGAGTTGCTTCTGCAATTTCTGCTGTTTATTTCTTCTCTGGCAGTGGCATGCTGTGTAGCTGTAACGTGCACATTGGTGGACAATAATTTCAGCTAATAAAGAACAGCTTGGGAAATAAGCCTCTTAAGTTGCGTTGACATAGGACTCGCATTCAGTTCAAATCATATCATCCTAAATAACTTAACAGTTGCAGGGCATAATACTGGGCTCCGCAACGTCCGTTGTCCGGTTATCACAGATGCTGCTTTGGATCAAATTTAAACACAACGTGCACATTTTGCTGCTTCCCGTCCCGACCACATTTATTGATGTGAGCAGTAACTGATGTGCAATATAGGCAGGAATGTGATCAGATTGGATCTAATTAAACAGCTAAAGCCTGGTGTTCATTTGGTTGCAGAAAGGCACCCCCACTTGTTCTAGTTAAATGAATCCCCAATTATTGGAGTGTGGTAAAGATAGACACAGAGTGCTGGAGTAGCTCAACAGGTCAGGCAGCATCTCTGGTGAAAAAGGATGGGTGATGTTTCGAGTTGGGACCCTTCTTCAGACTTGCTGACAGACCCGAAGGAGGGTTTGTGGCAGGGAAATATTATTTAATTATTGGAGGACTTATCAGAGTTGCACAGAGTAATGAAGCGGAAGTTGGGATGGTATCTCAAGCAAAGTGCAAAGTGTTCGTTAAACAAGGTGCAATTTCAATAAAATAGAAATTCAATTCTTTCTATCTTACCATTGTCTATTACCGATCATCTGAGCATCTGCTTGACATCGTTGAAAGAAAACCATTCTAAATATACATTCCAAATCATCTCTAAAAAGTCCAACTTCAACAACACTGATACAAATATCAACTAATTGCCTTAAATGGCATCATATGGAAAAGTTGGGTTGGAAAGAAATGCCTGGTAATTCATTGCAGAATCTCTCCAATAAATGCAGGTGACAGCTGGCAGCCACATAGCTTACAAAGAAAGCTAGTTTAGTTTAGTTAAGAGATACAGCATGGAAGCAGGCCCTTTGGCATACTGAGTCCACGCCAACCATCGATCACCTGTACACTAGTTCTATCCTACACACTACTGACAATTTACAGAAACCAATTAACCCACAAACCTGTGCGTATTTGGAATGTGAGAGAAAACCGGAGGACCCGGAGAAAACCCACGCGGCCATAGGGAGATCGTAAAACTCCGTACAGATAGCACCCTTGGTCAGGATCTAACCCAAGTCTCTGGCGATGTAAGGTGCCATTGTGCCTCCCTTGAAAGGATGGGTCCTGGATTCCATGCAAATCCCTGAGCATGGCGAGAGTTGTATGTTTCCCTTCCACCTTGAGAACACATACAGCGTATCTGGCAGGCCTGCTGCTGTATCAAGGAGGTCATTTAAGTATCCACCACTTTTATAGCTATCCATACTGTATTGAGGCATACACTGGTATACATTGATAATAACAGGATTATTAATTTAAACCCCTGTCGTTGTGTGAGGAAAATAATATTTTTAACAAAGGGAGAGGAGGTTGAACAAAAACATTAAACTCCCTATAAAAAAAGGAGTGGGGTCTGAAATGTTTCTTTTCTTCTTCCGGAGGAACTTTTAATCAAGCTAACTCGGAGGAGAGGAATCTCTCGCCTTTGCAGGCTTTGATGCAAAGTGAATTTAGGAAACCTAATTTATGTTCTGATCTTTTGCAAGTCCACAGCAGAAAAGTGGCCATAATCTACAGCTTCTCACTATTAAGTTGACCAAAATTGGTAATATGGAAGGTCAGAAAGATTGCTGCAAAACATGGAATAATTCATTATGCGGAAGAGAATGTTGGTAGCAAAACAGCAGGGCTGAGAAATTCAATCAAGTAAAGGACAATTTTTTGTGTTATGCAATTGCAACACAGCAACAATTGCTAAATGGTTTTGTCGTGAGCAAATGGTGTGTTTTGATCACACACAAAGATGCGCAGTCAAAAAGCACGTGTTCATCCTTGCAAACCAATCAAATGAGCAAATAACAGTGAGTGAGCACAGCTCTGGGCTTCCAGGACCCTGATTCTGACTGCACTGTCTCAATTATGAGCGGCAGCAGTCTGGGCAAATTGACTGTAGGACGCAGCTTTGGGAGCATGTGTGCCATTACTCTGAGAGGAGAGAGCCAGGTTGCATTCCACTGGTGCTCTTTGGCATTCTCCAAGGCTTTCAGGTGGATGGTTCAGTGCCCCAAACATCTCTATTTGAAGGCTCATCAATCTGCATCTGTAGGTTGCCCCAAAGTGGGACTCATCTGATTCTTAAAGATCAGAACTGGAATGTGACCTTATCCCTGTGGGAACCACCATACAAGCTACCTTCTGCTTTGCCTGCCATCCACTCATGCATGGTGATATATTCATTTCGGGCGATTTACCACATGCAGCCTCTGCCTCAACCTGTCCTCTATATTCAGTCAGTGTCAGGATCCGAGATGGTGGATGCAAATTGTGGATGCGCTGAATGCGGGATTCACTTCCTCCTCCTAATACCACAGCTCTGCTGCCAGGGTTGGATAGCTGCTACATCTTGAGTATTCAAAGTGAGAAGAAGAGTAAAAATAGATGGTGGAAGAGGCAGGCAGGAGTGCTAGATGCAGGAAAAATGGTCCCCATGTTGGGGGAATCCAGAACCAGGGATTACAGTTTAAGAATAGGCCATTTAGGACTGAGATGAGGAAAAAAAAATGTCACCCAGAGTTGTGAATCTGTGGAATTCTCTGCCACAGAAAGCAATGGAGGTCAATTCACTGGATGTTTTCAATAGAGAGTTACAGGTAGATTTAACTCATAGGGCTAACGGAATCAAGGGATATGGGGAAAAAGCAGGAATGGGTTACTGATTATGGATGATCAGCCATGGCTGAATGACCTACTCCTGCACCTATTTTCTATGTGTACTTGAATCAAGTAGATATCATAAATCCAAAATGAATTGTGTGATGAGGGGAGTGTGGGGTATGAGGGGGATTAAATAAGAGCATACTATGATCCTCAATATTATTCAAAGTGACAAATGAGCCCATGGCCACTACACTCTTTGCCAAATAAAAGGGCCTATGACCATGATAAGGTTCCCAACCCCATACATGCTGTTGCAGCCTGTGGTTGCAAGCAACCTTGCCCTGCAAGAGAGAAGGGAAAGTATTAGTGACTGTGCTACAATGTGTGCCTATGATATAACTAGCAAAAATGACTAATGGTAGGTGTGGTTAAGATGAGAGCAGTATGTAAGTTTACCAATATAGTGGCCAAGTGTCTGAGTGTTCGTTTAGTGTGAAATTCACATTTAATGGAGGAAATTTGTTGCTAATTTCATTGTTCTTAACCAAGCATAAGGTTATTTTCAAAAGCTAGTGGCACTTTGAATACTATTGAAGATCATGGTATGCTCTTACTTAAGATAGACACAAAATGCTGGAGTATGGCAGCATCTCTGGATAGAAGGAGTAGATGACGTTTTGGGTCGAGACCCTTCTTCAGACTAAGTCTTCAGACTGAGACTGTTCTTACTTAATCCTTCACACATCCGATTTCCCCCTCATCCCTGCAAGCTGCGATCTCTCTGACACGTTCTCCCACTGTAGCTTTATTTCAGTCCTCAGTGGCTTCTAGGACCATCTCATCTGCAGGACCTCCAATCTCTTCCACCAGGTTCTCGCGGATTGGCATCTGTGAGTAGGGGTCTGGTGTATGTACAGCTATCAAGTGAGAATTTCATTGTTCCCTTGAGGGACATATGACAATAAAACACTTGACTATTTTTCAAGCTACACATTAACCAAGCTGTCGTGGGATACAGTAGCTGATTTCAGTTTAAGAGGTGCAGGCAACATGTCAGCCTGTTTGGGTTAGTTTCAGCTGAATGCACAGGGCTCCTGGGCATGCTAATAGGGGAATCTTCACAATCAGTACCTTCTAAGTGCATAAGGTGCATGAAAGAGATTCACACAATAAAGGCACTAGAACAAACTGGCACATATTACTATTTTAGCACATTTGAATCTTGAGGGGACTTTTAAAAAAAAATCAGCTCATACTGATTTTGAGTGCTTGGAACGGACAATTAATGTCCTTGGTTCGCAGCTGTACCCCTTAATAGCCATAAGCATGGAATCAGAATAAAGATTAATACAAGTTTTGACTGTACATAACATAAAGGCGCAGCATTACCTGATCCCTTGGAAACGGTATCCTTAACTATTCTTTAATTAGAAATAAAGTCAAGGTTAAATTGTCTTACAAGGTACTTAATAGTTAACTAACTCATGTTTGCCAGTTTTGTTTGGAAATAAGATTATTGAAGGATATGGAGCAAGGTAGGAATCAGGGATTAAAACAATAGATCGTTTGTGGTTCATAAAGTGAAGGAAAGGGCTTAGTTGGTCAAATAGTTTTCTTTTTTACATGCGGATTTTATACGTAATTAATTTTCCTTGCCAACTTTTGTTTGTTTTTGCTGCTTGCATCCCAGTTCCAATGGATAATCAATGCACTTTCTTAGTTTGATAAAAGACTACATCTATGACAATTCAGGGTCTTGGATATGTCAAGCATTTTCTTTGTTTTCTTCTGTGGGAAGTTAGCTTTGTTTTTGATTTTATATTCCTTGATGAGTTTTTTGTGTGTAAACATTATCTTTATGACTTTTTCCATTTGAGAATATAGCTCATCTCATGAGGTGACTCAAACACACCGATCCTTCAGGAATTAATTTACCTGCAATATTTAGCAGAATACAGAATTCATGATTTTGCTTCTGTATAGTTATAATTTGAAGGGAACCTCTCTAGGAAGCATTAACAGGTTGGGGAACACAGCAGGTTTATCAAAGGGACCAAGGATTGGCGAGTCGAGAATCTGACTCAGAAAGAACCCTCTCAAAAAATCAATGTTGATGCCAGAGCAAAATGAAAAATATTTGTTATTCCTCACTGTTTTCCCATTATAAATTAAATTAGTAAGAATTCCTGTGGGTTAAATTGTTTTTTGGCAGTAGTTCATAGGTTCATAAGTTATAGGAGCAGAATTAGGCCATTTGGCCCATTAAGTCTACTACGCCATTCAATCATGGTTAATCGATATTTCCCTCTCAACTCCATTCTCTTTCCTTATCCCCATAAGCCTGACACTTTTACAAATCAAGCATCTGTCAATCTCTACCTTAAAAATATCCATCAGTGGCCTCACAGCCGTCTATAGCAACAAATTCCACAGCTTCACTACCCTCCGACTATAGAAATTCCTCTCCATATCCTTTTTGATTGCTTGTAGTACAAAGTGATCACAAATTTTACTCCCCACCTGATCTTGTACAGTATTACCGTCTATGAGTAAAGATGCAAAACAGGTAAATTAGCTTTACCCCTTCACTATAGTTACTTTGTAAAGTCTACTCCTTTTTTATACTTCTGCCCGCACTAAAAGACACGGGGCAATGAACTGGAACATGGGTAAATCACGTGTTCAATAACAATAATTTTCTAGGGCATTAAACTTTGTTTATGATTTTGAATATGGTCTTTTCTATTGCTGTTCATCATTGAGTTACAGCTACCATATTGTTTTGTTCCTGGAGTCCGCAGAGGGATCCATTTTAAACATTCGATCATCTGTTGCAGCCCCAGCCAAACTTTTGACTGTCTAGCTGTATCTCTCCACTGATGACAAAGATGGGCTCCATCTAGAAGTTAGCCAACCTCAACAAGCCCACTGGTCTATTTTCCCAGTGGTTCATCATTTATTTTAATGATATTGCTCCTCTGCCTAATGCCATCAACAAAATTCATTGACCACTCCTGATTAATAGCTTCATTAATGTTGATTAGTGCAGCTCACATTTTAAAGGCAAAATATTAAACATGCTACTGAAGTCTCAAATGATATAGACATCTGAAGAAAACTGTATCTTATGGAAAATAAAAGCCTGGCATTCATCCGTACATGTGATTACAATGGATAGAATAACCAAACGCTTTTGGATTTAGTTGGTAATGAATTGAAAAGAGAACACATTTAACCAGTAGTGTAGCGATTAAAGACATTTACAAAACATAAAATTCGAGTGAAGTATTGAATAGCAATAAAATTAAATGTTACTTTTCAGACGTACTATCACTTATTTAATGTAGTACTCAGAATTAAAATAATATAAATATGACTAAGCCTCCTTTCAGTTTTGAAAACATCAACAGGAATCAGTTACCTAAATGTCTAAATATCGTATAAAAGTACCAGTGCAGGAGAAATATCTTGACTTGACAAACGTGCATACATTATCCACATGGAGCCACTGGCTAACGGAATCAAGAGATATGGGAAAAAAGTAGGAACAGGGTACTGATTTTGGATGACCAGCCATGATCATATTGAATGGCGGTGCTGGCTCGAAGGGCTGATGGCCTACTCCTGCACCTATTTTCTCTGTTTTTATGTTTCTATGTTTCTAGAGCAATAATTGAAAATGCACCTATATATGTGTGGCATGTCACTGTTCCTTTTTTAATTTGTTGAACAAAAGCACAGACAGCAGACTCCAAGTAGTTGGCCTTATCAAAAGTGACTGGTCTTGTGCACCTAATGGCAAAACATGAATGTTGCGCAAAGGTATAGTTCAAAATATTATCGCTAAATTTGTGGAATTGCTTTCAAATGCTGATAGGAAAAGCACACTGATAGCATTCATAGCCTCGATGCAATTAACACACTTATCAAATATATAAATAAAATCTCATTTTTCCTATGCACTTATCTAAAATAAACTGTTTTACAATACATGCTTGGAACAGATCAAAAGGATGCACTTTACTACTCACTTGTTCTCGTTATCATTGGAATGTTAGTTTTAATTTAAATATCAAAAGGTTTATCCAATGCGTAAAAGAATATAAAGTTCTGATTAGGTTTATACTGCAACCCAAAGACTGGAAAAAATGTTAAAGTATAAAATTCCAAAATTTTCTGAAACAGAAAGTATAACCTCCATAAATCTGTATATATTTTATGGAATTAATTTAAAAATATATTGGCAGGCATCATTCTAAGAAAAACAGAGCTTCTTGATAAAATGCTAAGTATTACAAAAACGTACCAGCGTGCAATTACTAAAGGGCCTGTCCCACGGGCATGCGACTCCATGCGGCAAGCGCGACCTAACCGCAAGCGGGTGCCGTGCAGGGGCCACGCGGAGGTCGCGGGACCGGTCCCACTTCGATCGCGGGAGCCGCATGGAGTTGTGACTGGTCCCGTGACTGGAGCTGGTCCCGACATCGCGCGGGGCTCCGAAAAACTGACACTGTTCAAAACTTCCGTGCGGCAACGGCCTGCCGCATCGAGGCCGTGCGCGCCGCATCGACGGCCGTGCGCACCGCCTCGCCGCCGTACGCACCTTGACGGCACTCGACCTCCGCGCGGCCCCCGCTTCCGATTTGGTAGCGCTTGCCGCATGCTTGTGGGACCGGCCCTATACGGGGATCACTCGACCTCCGCGCGGCCCCCGCTTGCGGTTAGGTCGCGCTTGCCGCATGGAGTCGCATGCCCGTGGGACAGGCCCTTAAGAACATTTTTGTCATACGAATGCAACATGGAATTGGTTATATTCTGTCATGAAAGTGATTAATTCAGGAAAGTGCTTCAGTATTTTGGTAAGTTAGTTGCCAATATAGATGGCACAACGTAGACAACACAAGCCAGCAAGGTGGACAGCAGTCCATCCAATTCATGTGTAATCATTTTGTGTTTTATTTGTACATTTCTTATTCATAATTCTCTCAGAGTTAAAGAGACACACGTGAAAATGTCTTTTGTTCAACTAATTTATATATTAAAATTCTCCGAGTTTAAAATAAACCATCAGAAGAAAGTGATCAGTTGGAAAAATTCCCTGGAAAGTTAATAGTAAACAAATACATGAAAGTAAATCTCATATAGACTCTAGCTGAAAGTTTAACTGTTCTCCTTTCAAGGACAGTGCATGGAAAATGTTGAAATTTGAAAAGTTCAGTTCTTTACTTCAACTGACTATATTCTTTGGTAGTGTAATTTTAATGTTACAGATTTAGGAGCACGGATGACTTGCTGAAATTAAAAAGTCACAATCCAACATGGTCATCAGAGTCATAACATCAGTTTAAGATTATGACAAAGAAGCCTGTTTATTGTATGCGGGTCTGGTCACATCATAAGAGGGACTTGGAGACTTGTGAAGATGGTGCAGACGATCGCAGAAGCAGATACAGTAACAACGTTTAAGAAACATTTTGACAGACACATGAACAAAGAGGGAATAGAGGAATATGGAACATATGCTGGCAGATGGATTAATTAGATGAGAATTATGATTGGCACAATGTGAGCTGAAGGGACTGCTCCCGTGTTGATGTACTGTTCTACCTTCTCTGTTCTTAAGGCCTCTACTGTCTGTATCTCCCTCCCAGAACAGGGAAGAGTCAATAGACTAAAACAGGCCATAATGTTTTGTATAATTTGTTTTGGTTAGAACAAATTTTGGGCCATGATGGGAGATCTCATGCCTGATCACAAACAAGTCATCAGCTCTCTCTGCCCCAGTCTCATCTCTTCCCCATAGATAGGCACAAAACGCTGGAGTGACTCAGAGGGTCGGGCAGCTTCTATGGAGAAAAGGAATATGTGACCTTTCGGCTCGATGCCTATCTTCAATCTGAAGAAGGGTCTCGACGTGAAACATCAACCATTCCTTTTCTCCAGAGATGCTGCATGACCCGTTGAGTAACTGCAGCACTTTTTGTCTATCTTTGTGTAAACCAGCATCTGCAGTTCCTTTCTACACATCATCTCATCCTCACAGGGCCCTCCTGTCTCTGACTATAGGTGTCTCTCCCCACAGATCAATGTTTTTTTATCTACTAACATTCAAATAATTTATTTGCTTGTCTATCAGAGAGAACAGCCTGCACTGGATTCATGCATCATTCCAATTCCAAATAGGTTTGAACTGCAGCCAGTGGAAGGTTTGATTATTAGCTTTTAGGTTGTCCGGTACCTGATTCAACAGACTGTCATTGCTTTTGTTCACTCAATCATTTCTGTTTTGTAAACTTGTGGTAATTTTTACCTTCAGGCGCAGTTGTTTTCTGCAAATAAGAAATGGAGGTTGACGGGATGCAAGAAAGGGGATGAAAGACAAAGTGCAAGATTGGTAACCATTAACAAATTAGGCAAATAGTGATTAGGAAAACACCCATTTATTAAACTCAATGGTTTTTTCACTAGTTTTTCACCATAAGCCTTTCTCTGATGTGTTTAACAGTCAATTAAAGGAAGAATTTCTCTAGATGCACCAAGGAAAAGCAATTGAAAGTGACGCAGATTCCGCTCACCCTGCCGATGTGCATTTACAACCATTTTAATAATAACGCAGAGAGAACTTAGAATAAAGAAGATAGGCACAAAATGCTGGAGTAAATCAGGAGGTCAGGCAGCATCTCCAGAGAAAAGGAATAGGAAAGGAGAGGTTTCGGGTCGAGACCCTTCATCACACCCAAAATGTCACCATTTATTTTTCTCTGGAGATGCTGCCTGACTCGCTGATTACTCCAGCATTTTGTGTTTATCTTCGGTGTAAACCAGTAACTGCAGTTCCTTCCTACACACAAACTTAGAATAGCTCTCTTAGTTGAACAATTGTGCACTTCTTCCTGTTTGGAGGTTGGAAGAGATGTAGACTAATACTGGAAAATTGCACTAATACTCACAATTCCTTTACAACAATCCCAAAAAATAAATCGGGGTTAAGTGGGAAAATGACAGGTCGGTGGAAAATAACAAAGAATTCATAATTTCAATTGAAATAAAGGATATGATTAATTACCCAACTGGACATTCAATTTCTGACTTCAAATTTAAAAATGGTTGTCAATGGGTTAGGAACTACTGCCTAAGTTCTGATCTGTATTCGGCAAATGATATCACTTCAATGAAAACATTAGTAACCTCAATGTGTTTATTAATTCTGCAGTATTTAACAACGCAACTGGACTAGTTTAAACTGAACAATGTCTATCTGGCTGTAAAAAAAGAACAAGGCATGACAGGTCCTAGTTTAGAGGTGGCCATTTTCATGTGTTCAAATACTCAATTGCTGCATCAATTATTGATGGACTTTTCCACCAAAACAATAATTAGGTGCGGGCTTAAATTGTCTGGCAATGACAGCAAAATCTCTTCACCATAAATAATTTTAAAGCTCATGGAAATTATTACTTTCTCCTGAACCCATAAAATAAAAATAAAGAAGCAAATTTACTCCTTGTTAACTAATATCATGCGAATATCCACATCCTCTGGCCTAATTATCCTGCACCCAAACAAACACATATACGCAGATACCCAAACTCACTCGCAGTCTGCTAAGTGGTTATCACACAACATTGGGACCAATGGGTTTCATGGAGGAGAGAGATAACAATGGTTTTGACTATAATGTAACTGTTGACCATTAGGTCAAAATATACTTATCTCCAACAGTTCCCAAATTGATACCCTGCTCAGAGGTTACTGGAGAAGGATCCTCTGCTGGCCAGCAGTTTTTTTTTGATTGAAAGATACATCACGGAACAGACCCTTAGGCCACCGAGTCCATGCCAACCATCGATCACCTGTTCACAGACTAGTTCTATGTTATCCCAATTTCTCGTCCACTCCCTACAGTGAAGCCAATTTTACAGAGCTCAATTAACCTCCAAACCCGCCCGTCTTTGGAATGTGGAAGGAAACCAGAGCACCCCGAGGAAATCCACAGGGTCACAGGGGGAATGTACAAACTCCACATGGACAGCACCCAAGATTAGGATCAAACGCTGGTCTCTGGTGCTTTGAGGCAACAGCTCTACCAGCTGTGCCATTGTGCAGCCCTGTAGGTGACGGGGAGAAAAGATCATGGTTGTACTTGTAGCTGTTGGGGATGTAGGTGGGGTTGCAGGCGTTGGTGCTTGGGGATGTAGGTGGGGTTGTAGGCGTTGGTGCTTGGGGGTGTAGGTTTGTAAACACGCCGTAGTACATCTGTACAGTCTGCAGAAACTCAAAAAATGGAATGAAGATATACGGGCATCTTTGAAAAGTGCAGCTTGGGACAAATGCATGGAGTGTTACAACAAAGATTAAAAAGTACTCAATTTCCACACAAAAAGATCTTATCACTACTTATTAACAATCAGGCATTCACTGTAAGGCCACATCATGTCTATAGCACGAGTTGCAAAATAAACAGGGGAATAAACCAACACTATTTTAGGATCATTATCACCTTGAACACACTGGCTATATCACCTGAATGTTTGGTACAGTCGATGTACCTTATACATTGCAAGTATCGCTACATACCATGCAACATTGATCATCCACTTGATTACGGGAAACAGTAGTAGCACTGCCTCAGCTAAATAGAAATCTTTTTTTATTTTCTGGGAGTGGTAGGAATTTTTGTGTCCCGTGGAGAAGTCTTCCCAATTTCCTGACCCTGAGATCAGTGCCTTGTGTGCTGTCTGCAGCATAGGGATTGATCAATCTGATCCCACAGCACTGCTGATGTTGCTTGGGAGTGATCGTCCCAAGGGTAGGGCAGGGGGCAAGTGCTCGGAGGTGCCTCACTCCAGGGGTTTCTCCCTTCCTGTTGGCAGAGTGCCTCTGTCATCATGCTGCTCTAGGCCCACCATTCAGAGCGAGGGAATGGCAAATATCCCCCTGGATGCTTCTACCCAGACAAGAAACCATGACCAGGGGAATTCTGCCATTTATTTCTCAAGTGGGTAAGAGTCATTGTCTATATCTCTCATTTCCCTTTTCCCTAACTAGTCTGAAGGAGGGTCTCGACCCGAAGCATCGCCCATCCTTTTTCCCCCAGATATGTTGCATGACCCATTGAGTTTCTCCCGCACCTTGTATCTATCTTCAATATTTAATTTGTGGTGAGTAGTTCACCACTCTTTCATCAGGGAATTAAGTTTCATATCGCATCTGTTCATTTAAAAGTTTAAATATGGAGTTTAATTTTGTTTTTTCAATGAAGGGTTTATTTTTTTCTTGCATTATTTTAGAATTCTGTAAGCCGAAGAGAATGAGCTGTACATCTGATTCTGGATCATTGGCCACATTGTCGTGCTATCTTCTACAGGAAAACATACAACAAATACTCTCTTACTGATTTGATTTGACTCCTTCCATTGGGAAGATCCTTCTCTTGACTGGGAAGCTTCCTCTATGAAGCCATACATCCTCCTCCATACTGGCACAGCATTTTATACTCTGTTCAATTTACAGAGCATCGGAAGAGGCCTAGTGGCATCCCAGTAGAGGCACAGACCATCTTAACCCCAGAACAAAGCAAATCTACTTCCACAGCACCAAGCAGGCACCAAAGTGAAAGTGCTGGCTGGGGAGTGAACTGAAGCCTTAGTCATAGAGTGATACAGTGTGGAAACAGGCCCTTCAGCCCAACTTGCCAACACCGGCCAACATGTCCCAGCTACACTAGTCCCACCTGCCATCATTTGGTCCATATCCCTCCAAACATGTCCTATACATGTACCTGTCTAACTTTCTTAAATGTTGGGATAGTCCCTGCCTCAACTACCTCCTCTGGCAGCTTGTTCCATACAGCCACCACCCTTTGTGTGAAAAAGTTACCCCTCAGATTCCTATTAAATCTTTTCCTCTTCACCTTAAACCTATGTCCTCTGGTCCTCGATTCACCAACTCTGGGCAAGAGACTCTGTGCATCTACCCGATCTATTCCTCTCATGATCTTATACACCTCTATAAGATCAATATGGAATCTTCATATAGAAGTTAATTGGGGTCAATAGCAGGCTTCAATCTCCCAGGGTTTGCAAGAGTATAAAGCTGACGTGAAGACCAGGTACTCAGGCAAATTTATATTTCATGTGTAGTTTCCGAAAACGCTATATCTCACGGAACTTGATGGAAATCTTGTTAATTGGATGAGTATTTGTTGACCATATCATGGGATGTGCAATAATTCCAGATTGGTGCTTGGAATAACGTTATTTGGAAGAACTGGCTTTAACGGGAGAAGGGACCGCTGGCGTAGAATGTTTGGGAGGGGATGGAAGGATATGAATGATCTTGAAGATCTGCTGACATACAGCTGCAGCATGGGCAAGATTGGGGGCCTTAATCGTTCTCTGAATCCTGCCATTTACCTTGCTCTTGCACCTCAATATCTTATCCTCAACTAGCACCAGTGGCTGTCTCATTTACAAGCCAAATCATAGAACAAGAAGTGCACAACAGCAAATTCCAAGACACTCAAAAACCAGTCCATATAACATGTCCACACTGATCAAACAGTGCAACCTCAGTTCCAGGGAACTGATGGTTTACGCAAGCTGAGAAGTGAAAAGGGTGTCATCTGTTTTCCAGCATGTTTTCATCAGATAACGTAAACTACACATGGGATGCCCTCTCTTCCAGAATACCCAAATTATCAGCCAATAGCATTGGTGGTGACAGGAAGAGGTAGTAATGCAGGATGAAAGAATCAAGGCAACTGACATGAGACAGCGCACAGATTACGTGAGATGCTGTGATTAGTTGCATAGCAGCTGAAATGGGAACAAACGGAAGCCCTTCTTGTATTCTCTGGTGTCTGGTTACAAAGCCAGCATGGAAATTATGCCCTGCATCAAGGGGAAACATGCACTTGTAGTAAACCCGAGAGTCCTGTTTTCCTGCTTTTCTGCATCCAGTGGGAAGAGGAACTACTTGGCTTTGGCAATGAGGGTTACCTGCAGCCTGCAGTGAATCCAAGTTTCTCAGGGCCACCTTTTGCTTCTAAGCTGTAGGTAACAAATTGTGTGAACTAGTGCTAGACTCCAGCTAGTGACTGAAAGGTATCAGAGCACTGTCGAGGTCTGCCCTACAAGTAAACTGGGGGAGGATGTTTTTATTCTTTAACGTCAAATGATTTTCTTTAAGACTTCCTCTGACCTGCTCTCCTGCTCTCTGCTGCCAAAGGCCACTCCAATATCATTTGCTGCTTATAGTCTTTCTGCCATAAAGACAAACTGAGCAAGATTCCCACTACGTGCAAACGCTCTAGGTCATACATTGTCACTCTGTTCCAATGTAGACAAGAATGGGCAGATGAGAACAGCTATAACTGTTCCTTTAAACAACATTGGTTTAAGAGCCCGTTCCAATTGCCACCACATACGATTTGTTAACAGGTTTTACAGTGGCCAATTTCAACACTGAGAAGATGAAATTGGCACTTTAAATCTTGAAACAAATCATCGCTCCTAATTCAGGCCAGCAATCTTGAACTACTAAAATGCACCTGATTCTAAATGATGTCAGCCACTTCTGCAGAACAATAAGCAAAGCAGATCGACATGTACACCTGGAGGTGTAGCATTCCTTTTACCTGGCCTTAAATTGAGATTGACTGCAATGGGATCCCAGTATTAATGACATATGCTATCTGTTGCAATGCTCAGAGAGAGAGAGAGAGAGAGAGTGAGAGAGAGCTTGTGAGCAAAACCCATCATGTAGCCTTAAGATTATGGCCATGGCTCCATAAAACATCACAAGGTTTGCTTCCTAGCAGCAGGAAGGAGTGGTCCTGTGTGATTCATGCTTAAATAAAAAATAAAAATATTGAAATTATGGACCCGAAAATGCTTTAATATTGCTTCGGGTTTGAGGATGGTTGAAACTCAGATTTTCAAATTTAAAAATTGTAAACGCAAGATGTCAGCATGTTAAAATGGTAGTTTGCATAATGTGACTGGGTTAATAGACAGCCTGACTTATTATGACTTCAATCCCTGTAGATTAGTATTAAAACTGAAAGTAAACATGATTGTTTTATAAATAAAGCCAAAAGCACATTAGTAAAATTAATTTAGCAAAATTAGGCATGATGACAAAATTAGTTTAATCTAAAATTATGTGCCCAATATGATCAGTACCTTAAACTCTGCAGTAAAACACAAACATTAGACAGGTTCAACTGATTCCAAGATTGGCTGCTTATGAAACGGTATATTTGATTCCACTAGCATCTCTCTCAATTTCTTTACCAGCCAATGTGGGCCACAGACTATAATAATGTCCATAAATTACCTGGAGTGAGAGACATTTGTTACTGACTGCAGCCATCACCAATAGTCTTTTGCCAAGGCTTATTTTAAGATTTGTTATTGAGAGAACCCTGTGCTTTAATAAAATGAACTCTTGGTTAATATGAACTGAATCAGTCAGTCTCAATAGAGGTTCTTTGTGTAATGCCTCAAAAATGTGGGACAGTTATGAAGTGTAACTGCCAAAGCAATAACATGCTTTGCACTTCTACAGTACGGTCACATTTGTTCAGTACCTGCTTACCTTTTTAAGTTGTGGATGTCTTAATCACTTTAAATAACTTTATCCAACAACTTTGGGAATCACAGTATACAGTACATGTCTAGCAAACATGAAACATGGTGAAAGAGTTTACCGTTGCAAGATTGTGTATGTGCCTTCACACACATGCTTTCAAAAAGAGAAACAGAGAGAAACAATGCAAGGCTTCTCTTGGGGGTTTCATGTGAGAAAACATTTGTGAGGTGCAAAATAAAGCTTTCAATATTGACTGCAGAAATACACAGCTAAAACAAAATCAGAAAGGTTTACTGTGTAAATAAAATGCATATTCTGCAGGGAAGCATTTGGAATGAGAAACAAGAGGGCAACTGTTAACTGTGTCTGGCACTTTTGCTTGGTGTACTATTTTGTTCACATACTGCTGAATAGTTACCCGTTTACTATAAAGAAACTGCCTTGGCCAGAGACTGTCGTGCAGTGGTCTAGTGAAATTTGTGGACAACCTTTTAAACCCTATCAGTCTGAAGAAGGGTTTCGGCCTGAAACGTTGCCTATTTCCTTCGCTCCATAGATGCTGCTGCACCCGCTGAGTTTCTCCAGCATTTTTGTGTACCTTTTTAAAAAACTGTGCAAAAATCTAATCTGAGAAAAAAGGGCAATACTGTATACTGCAAATGAGCTCTGTGGTAAAATGTTTCTGTCACATTCAGTTGTAACAGTTTTATACAAACATGTTAGAAGTATCAGTCAGCGTCTTTGTAGAATGTTGCTACTGCTCAGTACTTATAGAGAATACGGATTTCCATCTCATTGATTTCTATGCAATGTATAAAGTATCTAAAGTATGTGCAAAGGCAACTGAGACCAGGTATTTTTTAATCTCAATATTATAGAACTGTTGGGGACGACACATTGCTTTACAGGAGAATGGCATTAATGTGTCTCCCTCACAGTTTCCCCATTGTAGTTTCAACGTATAGTTTCTATATGCCATGGCAGACACAAAGGCTTTCTGTCCAGAAGAGACCACTTTGCAGTTAAACACGGCAGATCGGCGCAAAGATGTTAATTTCATGCAACTCACAACCAGCAGTCCATTTAAAGCACAACTGATCCTTACTCTGGGTTGAATATACTGTATGAAGCAAATGCAAGTAAAACTAATTTAACCTTTGAAAACTTATCTCCAGGGGGGGAAACAGTCAAAATCCCTTTATAAGATTTTTAAGCACTGCAATTATTGATGAGTACTATATTACTTCAATTTTCTCTGATCAGAAAAGCAAAACCACCAGAGACTGGAGCAGCTGTCAAGTCATTTTCTGACTGGAATGAAGTAGTTTACAGTGGGTCTGTGTTGGTCTCCAAAGACCCAGTTAAGAAGCCTTTTTAAACTGCCTTAAAAAAGCCAACTCATACATTAATCAACTTCAGCCTCTGCCCATACTTGCTGCAATACATCAATTACTACACTTTTCTAATAAATTGCCATTGACGGTGACTGCCTTATTAAAGCCCACTAAAACGATACAATAAAAGTAAAAGGTTATTAATATTACCTTTCGATGCAGCTATCACCTTACCGAGAATTACAGCACAATCTGCTAACGGAATTCATACTGCATTGCAATTAACATCAGTAAAGCTAATTCTAACAACATCCAGCTTGCTAATTTTATACACTAATAATAAAAGACATTGCTATGCAAGATCAGCCTCTTTTATCATGCTTCCATGGCACACCAGAGATCTCCTGCCATTGTTCACATGAAAGACAATTATACCAAAGAACATCAAACCCAAAAATGACAATCTGCTAACCAGCACTGGGTATTGCTAGATTCATTTCTCCATTTTCTGAACCAATAGACAACAATTCTCTGTGGACGTGAGGGGAGGAAAGAAAGAAAAGAAATGCCCTCTGTTGATTTATGCTTCTCTCTTCTGCATTCATCAACTGACTGCTGCCATTTTCAGATCAACATTTTTGTAGCCCGAGGTTCAAATGCTGGACACGTTTGAAGAAATGCACCAATAATGATGGCCATATATTTCCATATTTAAAAACAACGCTGCATGTTTGGAAAATGAACTGCAACAAACCACAGGGGAATCGTCGCTGCAACAGGTTGCAATACTAAAAGCTCAGCCCTGGAAGCTGCAATGGCACAGCTTTCCCCCCACCTACCAAACTAAACAAACACAGCAATGGGTAAAGCAGTCAGCTCAGCAAATAGAGTTCATTTTATTTTTGTGAAGATGGATAGGACTCTAAATGTTAAATCGCACAAAATATTTACAAACATAGAGTATTTCATCACGTTACCCATCACTCACTTCTGTTTCCACAAACATACCCTACTCGAAGAAAAAGATAATTGGTCCAGAGTAGGTGTTGGCAAATAACCCTAAAGGTAGAAGTTGGTAACATACAAGCTCACTCAGTTCGAACGGTGAAATCTGCAGGACTAAAGTATTGCATTATAAACTGTACCAAACTTGCTGTTAGAATCTTTTGACAAAAATTAGAACATTACATTTTCTTGATGCAAGTGAAATTTGGGTTGCATTTCCCTTACAAGGTCATCAATCCTCATTTGCTGCAGTTTCTGTGTAATCCCATCTTTTATGTTAGATGGCTGCTCATCAGTTAACCATAATCAAAATGTGTACCATGCATTGCAATATGACATAGATAAACAGTACAGCACAGGAACAGGCCCTTTGGCCCACAATATCAGTGCTGAACATAATGCTGACAAACTCTCACCTGCCTAATCCATAACCCTCCAGTTCCTGTATATGTGTCTATCCAAAAACTGTTTAAACGCCACTATTGTTTCTGCCCCCATCACCATCCTTTGTGTAAAAAAACTTGCGGTGCAGATCTCCTTTAAACCTTGCCCCTCTTACCTTATAGCTTTGCCCTCAAGTGTTTGATATTTCCATCCTGGGTAAAAGGTTCTGTTGGTTTATCCTATAATTTAGCTTAGTTTAATTTAGAGATACAGCATGGAAACAGGCCTTTCAGCCCACCGAGTCCAAGCCGACCAGCAATTCCTGCACAGACACTATCCCACACACACTGGGGACAATTTACAATTATATCAAGACAATTAACCTACAAACCTGTATGTCTTTGGAGTGTGGGAAGAAACTGGAGCACCCAGAGAAAACCCACACAAGTCACGGAGTACAGCCTGGACCAAATCAAATAGCAACTCTACCCGCTGCACCACCATGCTGCCTCTATAATTTCTTTTGATTTTTTTTGCAAATTGGGATACTTAGAACTTTGCAAAATTAAGGAACATAACAAACCTATTTTCAGGATTTTCCATCTGCCTTATCAATACTACTTTGAGCCACACAGAAAAAAAACCCAGAAATAAATACTGGAAAAGGAGATTTAAAATAGATCCACATCGAGGCCATAACATTAATCCAGAGCAAATGTTTTTGTTGACCCAATCTATCTTCTTGTTGATGCTTTCAGCAAGACTTCATTTAATTTTCATTACAAGTGCTGGCATACTGTGTTATAATTCTGAAGTTGCAAATTAAAAGGTCAATTATTGAAACAGACCACAGAATAAAAGCCAATCATTTCCTAATTTCTTTAAGCATCGCAAGTTATAACAGTTAAACACTCTGAGAAATCTATATGGCAAAGATATTTATTAAATGTATTAAACTGATGGAAATACCCTGAAGTACAATCTTACTATGGGATATATCTGTACTGGCTTCCGGAGATGGAGAGGTGAGATATAAAGATTGCCTTTGCATATTCATTAAACGTTCCCCCACCACTCCACCCCCTCCCCCCACCCCACCCTCCACCCCACCCTCCATGTCAATTGAACATGATGCAACTCCAAAGTAGGCTATATCATGCTGTCTTTTTAAAGAATTACATTGACGCTCGATAGTTACTTGAGCAAGAGGAAAGTATGTACACAAGAATCACAACCACTGATTTCCTCTGTACCTACCACAAATTCTCAATAAGCAGAAATGCCTTACAAATGGTATAGAATGGCAGAATAACCTGTGTTGACATACAGTGTAATAATATTTCTGAACACAAAAGAGTACAAATATGGATGAAAAACCATTTTGAGCAAGTATACAAAAATTTGAAGATTAGGTGTAGTATCCATTATGTGGGTAATTTTGACAGCTTTTTCATAGAGCACTGAAATTCTAATATTCTCAACACAAAAAATCATTTTGCCTCCTATATACTAATATCTATAATAAGGCATGAAACCTAATACTGCTGCTGGAAATGTGGATGCTACATCTCATGTGCTATTACATCCTACACAAGAACCACAGAGCCCTTTATTTTGGCTCCTTTCAGTGCTGTATTAAATGTTTCTTCTTCCCTAAAGCAACTGCTTATGAACCTCTGGGGAATCTCAATTTCATTTTTCGAAATATGAACTAGCGTTATTCTAATTTCTCTTCGTGCTGCGCAGCCATGGCCTTTACTTTAATACAAAAATAACCTTTACGATAAGAAAAAAATGCAGAATTTAACATCTCCGTGGACAAAATCTGATTGGCATTAGATGCCGTTCTGCGTTTTGAACAACCAAAATCCTGAAACCGAGCTTTCAGAGACTTTCCCCTCACCCCTAATAATCCATCCGCTGAAAAAAAGGGGACTTACAATGGCTCTTGATTTATCAAACCACCTGCCATCAAATTAAATTTGTTCTGCACAAGCCTAACTGTATTAGTTTTCAAACAAGCCAAAGCAATCTTCAGGATATGTTTGTGCACAAAATTAGGTTGTGCGGATTTCAGTTAATTACAGTACCACAGAAAGGATAATGAAATCCATCACCGTTTAGTACACTGTAACGCACAGCAAAAATGGAAACTGGAATGACAGAATAAAATGATTAATCCATTCTTTTCAGTGCAATTTTTAAGAAAAGCATCTAAATGGTACTCTTTCAGGACTCCAAGAATATGTACACATAACATTTCCATTTTTCTTTTCACTGGTGTATAATGTTTGAATTTGATAGCATAGTCATGTCTCTTTTAATTTTTAATGTTATTTTTCTTCTGGTAAATTAACTGCAACCTTCCATTGCTCTGCTGTATATGATTCTGGTACTGAGCGGTGTAGGTTGCCTGTTCCCAGGCATAGTCTATGATTATTGTCGTTGGTTCTCAGATTTATAATATTATTTTGTTTTAAAGTAAGGATGAGGTACATCCTTAGGTATCCAAAAGGGCAGCAACCTGTATTCTTCTTGAATAGCTGCAGTGTGTGTGCACATTGTCCTAGCAGAATGAGGCTGGTCAAAGAATGTCAGGATATTGCAGGATAATGTCAGGATCAACAGTAACGCTAATCCAAATCACGCTGTCTAAAATTTAGATGAGAAGGTAGCATTTTCACAACATTATTGCTCCTGAAATTGGTAAGTTCTTAAGTCACAGGAGCAGAATTAGGCCATTCGGCCCATCAAGTCTACTCCTCCATTCAATCATGGCTGATCTATCTTCACCTCTCAACCCTATTCTCCGGCCTTCTCCCCATAACCCCCGACACCAGTACTAATCAAAATCTCAGAGGTTGAAGATTCTACCTAGTTCTGCCTACCTCTGCATGCATCCACACCGGCCAGGTCTACTCTTTTGCTCAGACAAATGGAACAAACACACATTTTGGTCTCGATCGTTCAGAGCAGTAGCACACTGACATTGAACGCTGTGGTTCTAAGCCAGAAAATTGCATTGTTGAGCACTTCATTAAAGAAAACCTGTAATTGAGATTTGTGCTAACTCTCCAGCTGGTGTCTGTATGTAGTTATCTTAAATTTATAGAAACAAAAAAAATGGTTGTGCCTTTCTTTCCAGCCATGTCCTATGTTCATTTAAGGGCACTTCTCATTCTGCTGCTCAGTTTACACTGCTATTCGACAGATGGCTACAGTTTTCACTTATTTGCCAGTAAATTACTTTTGCTCTTATAGTTGTTTAGATTTGTTGAGATTACGGCAAAACAAAAATTGGGTGTATTTGTTAAAGAGGAGGAGGTCGATTACCTTTGACGAAATACCAGGAAAGCAGTGAAGGAAAAATTATTCGATGTTCCCGAGAGCCATAAGCTAATAGACAAAACAATTCACCAGAAAAAAAACTACGTAGAAGGACACAACTGGTTAAATTTGATGAGAAAGAATATTGAAATGATTATGACATCCCAATGGTGCACTTTAGACATAACTTAAGCAAGAGTTACTGTAGTAGACCATAAATTTGGTCACCGCAGGGGAAAATTCAGGAAGTAGGAAATATAAAGGAAAAGATTGAGATTCAGAGGAGATTTAACTAGTAATGGTGCGCATGCTGTCTTAACATCCAGAGATATGTGGCCCAAAGAAACAAGTGAGAACAATCAAAAAGGTAATATATTGCCACCCAGGGAGAAAGACAAGGGAAAAAAGAACTTACACTGATACAGTATCGTTCATGACCTCAGGACATCCCAAACTGTTTCACAGCCAATGATGTCCTTTACAAGTCTAGACACTGTTGAACCTATTACACATTTCCAATTAATAACAATAGCAGATTGGGACTGAAATTTGAAAATACACCTTTAAACTCGAGATTCACAAAAATATTTACTTTTTTCATAAATAAAAATTGCTGCTGCTCAAAAGTTAGGACACATGCCATTTCAGTATTTTTGTTCTTCACAGTGCCAATTTTAAAGCCCCAATGTGAAAATAACAATCACTGCCATACGTAAGAATGTGCCAAATAATAAGATGTTCTCTGCTTTTGTTACAAATCGAGCAAAGTAAAAGAGAACGACAAAAGAAACACAACACATTTCGAACGTGACACTAGTCTTGTGGTTCCAATTGTATTTCACTGTTTTAGATGTCAGTTCAAATTATTTGGAATTTCCTTTACGAATTGCAATCAGACATTTTTGGTGTGGCTTGTAAACCTCGCCAAGCCGAGATGCACTGTTCCATGAAGGATGTCATTACACATGGGATAAATGTGAGGAAGCAGTTGGTGATATCAACTCCTGTGCATTTATACCTCACGCTGCCTCGGCAAGACCAGCAGCATAATCAAGGACGAGTTGCACCCTGGCCACTCCCTCTTCTCCCCTTTCCCATCAGGCAAAAGATATAGAAGTGTGAAAATGCAGACCACCAGTTTCGGGGACAGTTTCTTCCTAGCTGTTATCAGGCAACTCAATCACCCTATCACAACCAGAGAGCAGTGCTGAACTACTATCTACCTTTTTGATGACCCTCGGACTATCTTTGATCGGACTTTGCTGGCTTTACCTTGCACTGAATGTTATTCCCTTATCATGTATTTATATACTGTAAATGGATCGATTGTAATATATTGTCTTTCTGCTGACTGGTTATCACACAACAAAATGCTTTTCACTGTACCTCGGTACACATGACAATAAACTAAACTGAAACTGAGTGATAGTGATTTGATTTCAGGCGGCTAGGAGAGGAACTCACAGAAATATTCAAATTTTTGATGGGATGAGGCTGACTGGATGTGGGGAGGATGTTTCCCCAGGCTGGGGTTTGAGGAACTGGGGGATCTTAGTCTCAAGATACATCTAATACATTTAGGGCTGAGATAAAGTGAAATTGCTCACACAGAAGGTGGTAAATCTAAGACCCTGACCATGTTTAAGAAGGAGGTAAGATTTCCAGACACGAAAGGCATTGATAGTGCAGGCTGAAGATCCACCAAGTTGCAGGACAGAACGCCACAGGAGATCCTTCTTCCCTGTGGCTATCAAACTTTACAACTTTTCCCCCTTCTGTCGTGGGGTAGACTGAGACTGACCCCCGCCCCCCCCACTTCCTCAATCTTTGCACCCCTAAGCCTTACCACTCGTCACTTTATTTTCATGTTTCATGTATTTTGTGTTTTTTTTATGACTGTTGGCAAATTAATTTCCCTCCTGTGATAAATAAAGTTCTATTGTATCGTATCGTAAGAGGCCAAATGGCCGACTCCTGCTCTACGTTTCTATATTTACCACCTGCCTCACCAAATTGGGCTGTATTGAATCAAGGACAACTGTAAACCATGCACAGGGAACCTGCTGTTAGCAGCACGGAACATCATCTACACGCAATGCATGGAGGCCATCGCTGAGGTCTGCTAGGCAGAACTTAGTCTAGAGTTTCGAGATAGTCAGACCACTGAGTCTGCACCAACCAGCGATCGCCATACACTAGCACTATCCTACACACTAGGGACAATTTACAATCTTTACCTGAGCCAATTAACGGACAAACACGTTTGCCTTTGGAGTGTGGGAGGAAACCAGAGCACCAGGGGAAAACCCACACGGTCACGGGGAGAACGTACAAACTCCATACAGATAGCACCCGTTGTCAGGAACCCAAGTCTCTGGCGCTGTAAGGCAGCAACTCGACTGCTGTGTCACCCTGCCACTCCAAAGCTGTGCCGCTATGCCTATGCTGCACTCAGGCACATGCCGTGAGTAATTACTCAGGGTAGACACTAGGCAGTCAGTCGACTTTTAAAAATCGTAAAAACCGCGCATGCGCAGATTGGTCTCCTCTCCTATAGGCATGCGCAGCACATTGCGCGCAGTCCACGGTGCAAAGGCAGAATTTCAGCTGCCTTTATTGCCCAGGTTGTAAGTGAGGGCTTGAAGCGGAGTCCACAGCACGCGAGTTGAACATTGTTACGCGTATTACGTGCACTGCGGATGAAAGGCACGGGAGAATTATTCCTACCTAAGATCGATTATTAAAATAATAACCATTAATAATAAATACTGAATTTAGTAAATGAATTGGAAATCTTTACTAATTATATTTAGTAATTACCTTTTTATAATTTTAGTCAGGCTAGGCACTGCCTACCTTGCCTACCCTGACGCACGTGCCTGGCTGCACTGTTGCTGGCAGCAAATGCAACAATAACTCCTAAACTTCTTGCCTTCAGATGATTTTATGGAGACAGCAGTTGTGTTTATAATTCTGCAGTCTGCTGCTGCATTCAGGACCTGATCATTGGGCAGAGAGTAGATACATAGATACATAGAAAATAGGTGCAGGAGTAGGCCATTCGGCCCTTCGAGCCTGCACCGCCATTCAATATGATCATGGCTGATCATCCAACTCAGTATCCCGTACCTGCCTTCTCTCCATACCCCCTGATCCCCTTAGCCACAAGGGCCACATCTAACTCCCTCTTAAATATAGCCAATGAACTGGCCTCAACTACCCTCTGTGGCAGAGAGTTCCAGCGATTCACCACTCTCTGTGTGAAAACGTTTTTCCTCATCTCGGTCTTAAAGGATTTCCCCCTTATCCTTAAGCTGTGACCCCTTGTCCTGGACTTCTCCAACATCGGGAACAATCTTCCTGCATCTAGCCTGTCCAACCCCATAAGAATTTTGTACGTTTCTATAAGATCCCCTCTCAATCTCCTAAATTCTAGCGAGTATAAGCCAAGTCTATCCAGTCTTTCTTCATATGAAAGTCCTGACATCCCAGGAATCAGTCTGGTGAACCTTCTCTGCACTCCCTCTATGGCTATAATGTCCTTCCTCAGATTTGGAGACCAAAACTGTACGCAATACTCCAGGTGTGGTCTCACCAAGACCCTTTACAACTGCAGTAGAACCTCCCTGCTCCTATACTCAAATCCTTTTGCTATGAAAGCCAACATACCATTCGCTTTCTTCACTGCCTGCTGCACCTGCATGCCTACTTTCAATGACTGGTGTACCATGACACCCAGGTCTCGCTGCATCTCCCCATTTCCTAATCGGCCACCACTTTCCTGTTTTTGCCACCAAAGTGGGCACAAGAGGACATATAACACAGGTGCCAGGAGGAACAGTCAGCATTTGTGTGTAGCACAGGACTCCAAAAATCCATTGTCCCAAAACAATTAACTATTCTGAAACCAGAGGCAGATAATTATGATGGTCAAAACTAGCATAACCCCTTGCATCTCAGACTGCTACCATTTGTAAAATGAGAGAGGGACCTCATTGAAACTTACAGAAGAGTGAAAGATGAGGATAGAGTGGATGTGGAGAGGATATTTCCACTAGTGGGAGAGACTAGGACCAGAGGCCATAACCTCAGATTAAAAGGATGTATAGGAAAGAACTGCAGAAGCTGGTTTAAATCGAAGATAGACACAAAATGCTAGAGTAACTCTGCAGGACAGGCAGCGTCTCTGGAGAGAAGGAATGGGTGATGTTTCAGGTCGAGACCCTTCTTCAGACTGAAAGGATGTACCTTAGAAAGGTGATGCGGAGGAATTTATTTAGTCAGAGGGTGAAGAATCTGTGGAATTTTTGCCACAGAAGGTGGTGGAGGCCAAGTCAATTGATATTTTTAAGGCAGAGATAGATAGATTCTTGATTAGTACGGGTGTCAGGGGTAATGGGGAGAAGGCAGGAGAATGGGGTTAGGATGGCGAGATAGATCAGCCATAATTGAATGGCGGAGTAGACTTGATGGGCCAAATGGTCTAATTCTGCTTCTACCCCTTATGAATTTATTTAGTCAGAGGGTGGTGAATCTGTGGAATTCATTGCCACTGACAACTGTGGAGGCAGTCATTGGATAATTAGTAAGGGTGTCAGGAGTTTCGGGGCAAAGGCAGGAGAATGGGTTTGAGAGGGAGAGATAGATCAGCGATAATTGAATGGCGGAATAGACGATGGTCTGAATAGCCTAATTCTTCTCCTGGAACCTATGAACTTATTTTGCTCATGCCAACCTACCCCAAACCATGCTGAACCATCAGATGCCATCCACCTAATACCATCAAGATTCCATTCACTACACTCCATCTAAACTCATGGTGATTATATTCCTCACAACCCACCTAAAGTCATGCAGAAATTACAGTTGTCTGTTCACCTCAAAATAATCTAGGTCTACTGTAGTACTCTGGTCTAGTACTAGATCAGCCATGAATGTATGGCAGAGTAGACTTGATGGGCCGAATGGCCTAATTCCACTCGAACTTACGAACTGATTATATTCACGCAACCATATTGGTCCTTTGGTTTGGGCAGGTCCATTTCAAAGGTGTTTTAAATTATAAATGCAGCCCTTTGATTGCCATGCTAATCTACCAACTGAGCATTCACTTTCTACAGCAATGTCAAGTGAAGTCAAGTCGTCAAGTTTTATTCGTCACTTGCACATACAGTGCATTGAAAAAAAATTGCCAGCAGCAGTACAATAAAAAAAACCCACACAATACACAATAAAAATGTAACACAAACATCCACCACAGTATTCATCACTCCTCAGTCCTCATCAGTCCCCATCCAATGTGCACTTTGGTTGCTGTGTATACCATCCGCTTAAACACTGGGACAACTCACAAAAGCCTCATCAACTGCGCATCCTAAACCTATGATCCCCTGCACCTGAAAGAACACATGGGCAATCTGCCATTTGCGAGCTCATCGCCACATCGCAGTCTGTCCAAGCTTGGAAATATGTCTGCACATTTCCCTTGTTACTGGGTTTAAAAATTCTTCATACCCCGGCCTAAGAGCTCAGTAGTTGTAACTTCACCGCAATCACTGCAATGAGCCTGAAAGGTAACTCCTCACTGTCTTCACCGGGGCTCTAAGGGATGATCGTTAAATGCTGAGCTCCCCTTGTTGCCCACATGAGATGAATGAAAAGAGAGAAACAGAATTCCCCTTCGAAACACAACTCCTGACTTGCCTGCTCTCTGTTACTGAACATCTCATGAATGCAATCCACAATAATCATGTTCACGCACCTATTCCAGACGAGGAAGCACTACAATCTGGACTATCATGAAGTCATACAGCAGGCCCTTTGGCCCAACTTGCCCACACCTACCAACATGTCCCATTTACATTAATCCCACCTGCCTGTATTTGGCCCAAATCCCTCTAAACCTGTCCTTTCCATGTATCTGTCCAAATGTTTCTTATACGTTACGAAAGCAACTGCCTCAACTACCTCCTCCGCCAGCTCATTCCACCACCCATTGTATGAAAAAGTTACCGCTCAGGTTCCTATTAAATCTTTTCTCCCCTCACCTTAAATCGATGCCCTCTGGTTCCCAATTCCTCTACTCTTGGCAAGAGGCTCGTTCGTTTACCCAATCTATTCCTCTCATGATTTTGTACAGCTCTATAAGATCATCCTCATCCTCTTGCTTTCCAAGGAATATTGTCCTAGCCTGCTCAACCTCTCCCTATAGCTCAGGTCCTCGAGTCCTGGCAACATTCTCGTAAATCTCGCCTGCACCTTTTCCAGCTTGACAACATCTTTCCTATAACACGGTGCCCAGAACTGAACACAATACTCTAAATGTGGCCTCACCAGTGAATTCCCTGTTATCTCACACAATGGCAAGCCCAGGTGATCTGAACACGTTCAGAGTACCACCAGCACTGTTGGTTATCAGTCGGCCAGGCAAGACTGCTGCAGCGTCTGTGAGGGGGTGCAGTCAAAGCCCAGGCGCAGAATGCCGCAAGGTGGTCCTTCAAGGCTGTGAACAGCCTTCCAGCAGAGGCACTGCCTGCCAGTCCTGGGGGAACCCTGCAGGGGAGCAACTCCACAGGCAGAAGCAAATGGAAGGCTGACTCAATCGAAACACACACGTGCAGTTATATAAGACGTTGGTGAGGCCGCATTTGGAGTATTGTGTTCATTTCTGGGCACCATGTTATAGAAAAGATGTTGGCCTTCACCCAAAACGTCACCCATTCCTTTTCTCCAGAGCTGCTGCCTGATCCGCTGAGTTACTCCAGCATTTTGTGTCTATCTTCGGTGCTGAGATTATGTCCTCACTTTCATACTGGGAAATATAGATGCAATGCCCTGTGGACAGCTTTGCACAAGAAGCAACTCAAGTCCCTCTGCACATTGACAGTTCAAAGAACATTTCGGACAGGGCCATCAAGCATCTCATGGGACATACGCACCACCATTTGCTGCCTCATTGGAGCCCGGATCTGAAAACTTCAGGACTATCTCACTCTCCAGAGAGATGGCACATGGACCACTTTTACCCCAACTCAGACCGCCGGCTGCCTGAGCCAGGGGATCACAAGGTGCTGTGCATCTAAGCTCATCCACCTGGACAGTGCCAGCATCCGAGCTGGTGGCAGTGAGAGTCAGACTGAGCGACAGACTGTCTGAGGAACAGTAGCCATGACCTTTGGGAGTTCTTTGGGAGTTCTTGGCCATTGGAAAGTAAAAAAGGCACAATGATGTGGTGTCACAGTCATAGGGAGATAGAGCGGGGATGCAGGTGCTTTGGCCCATCAAATCCCAATGACCATCAATCACCCATTTTTCACAAATACCCCATTGATCCCATTTTTTATTCTTCGCACATATTCTCCAACTGCACCCAGACTCTGCCACTCACCTACACACGAGGCCACAGGGCGGCACAGCGATAGGGTTGCTGCCTTACAGCGCTTGTAGCGCCGAAGACACGGATTTGATCCCGACTACGGGTGCTGTCTGTATGGAGTTTGTACGTTATCCCCATGACCTGTGTGAGTTTTCTCCGAGTTCTTTGGTTTCCTCCCACACTCCAAAGACATACAGGTATGTAGGTAAATTGGCTTGGTGTACAAACTGTCCCTCGTGTGTGTAGGATAGTGTTAATATGCGGGGATCGCTGGTCTGCGCGGACCCAGTGGGCAGAAGGGCCTGTTTCCGTGCTGTATCTCCAAAATAAAATTATAAACTCACAGCAGCTAACTAACCCAACAACCTGCTTGCCTTTGTGATGTGGGAAGGAACCCAAATAACTGGAGGAAACAACACTGTCACGGAAAGCATGCAAACTGCATGCAGAAAGTACCTGAAGTCAAGATTGAACCGGGCGGGGTGCCTGGCACTATGTGAGCCATGGGCTGTATCACTGTGTCGCAAACAGTTACACAATCTCTTTCATCAGTTCTCTGTTCTGCAATGTTGCCATCTCCCTGCTCTTTATTTATGTTAAGCTCTGCAATGTTGGAGACTGATCAATTTGCACACACCACCCAATTTCTGCTGCCTATGATCCCCATTACCCTCATGACCCAGGAACTCATTCGTACTCATGGGAATTTTGAATAGCTTATTGCACTCGAAATGAGTAACACAGAGTGGAAAGGATGAAATAATCATACAAGGAATTTGAAAAAAAAATTGACAAAGGTAACAAATCAAAATAGATTCACATAGGGGGGAAATGGTAGCATGTAAAAATGGTTTAAATATTGCGCGAAGACAAATAAATAAGTTAAATGCATTTTGGTGCAGAGCCACGGATTTTAATTGCTTTTAAATAAAAAATAAATAATTTACTAAGAAACTGACTGCAACATTCCAATGAAACTAGTAGGTGGTTCTGTGTAAGTTAAAAAAGAATAATTTTCAACTACTAAACTGGTCACTCAAAGATGCTGGACTTTGTACTTATTAAAGATGCTTATGTTTGTGATTAACTCAAAGTTACCTCTATTAATAAAAGTGGACAAGGTTACCACTCTTAATCTAACCTAGGAATAATGTTCTGAAACATACACGGGTTCTTGGAATATTTTAAGTCTACTTAGCATGGAAATTTAATAAGTTCAATATTAAGAATTGGTGCAATTTTCAGTTCAATTTATGCGAAGATGGCTGGCCATGCACGTTAGAAATTTATCCCATCAACACCAAATGAATAAGTAAAAAAGGGTATTCCAACAATAAACTCTGGATGAATAAAATAGGGCAGGATCAAAAAGTCCTTTTCCACATTTCATTGACAAAGCCCCATTTGGGTACTTCATCTGCCAGAAGTGGCTCAAATTTTGGAATTTGAGATATAATAAATTGCTGCCGTAGCTCTATAACCATGGGAAAGGAAATCAGTGAAACATTTCATTTTTAAAGAACCTATGTATTGGAATTTCCTTAAAATTATTGCAACCCAGATCCTAAAATTCAGCAAACATTGCGATAAGACCCATTATGAGAAAGACTGGTTAAAACTTCACAATTGGCCCCTTCATCCCCATATTTTTACTGTTATTAATTTGTAAAACGTACAAATCATTTTTTTCTGTTGCAGTATACATAAAAAATACATGTAGGAAGGAATTGGAGATGCTGGGTTAAACGGAAGAACATCTATTCCAGTTGGCTCTGGGAGAAGGGAACATCCATACTGTATTTTCAAATTCATTAAAGCAGTTTTGGATATGCATCAGTCCGAAATCGGCAACATGATTAGGAAACTAGAACTTAGTAAAGAAATTGGAATTTAATCTTCCAGGAAACCATCTTACATTAATGCCGTGACTGGTAGGTAATGTAAATGCATGTTCTTTGTGAACTATGAAACCAGTTTCAACTAAAGTAGCTAATCTAAATAACAGGAATGTGATATTTTACACGTGTTTTAAGTCAGTTTTGAATCACAGCAAAATAGTTCACGATAACAAAAGGTTAAAAAGATGGTCCAGTGAGTTCATTCTGTATGGCTCTGCAAGATGAAAACTAGAAAATCGGGATGATTACCTGTATCCAACATAGACCTTTATACTTCTACTCAACCCTCTTCCAGTCGACCAAGTTAAACCTTTCTTCATCATCAGTCAAATGTGGAGATCAACCTCCTTTTGTCTCTGGTTAATCACCTTTTTTCACCTTGTCCATTTTGATCAAATTTCCCTTCCTGTCCCACATAATATTTGATACCGTGAGGAGTTCCCTCCCTTCTGCCCTCCTCACATGAAAGGAAGACCACACCACTCATTATACACTCATTAAAATAAAAAATAAAAAACTGCAACTTTGTAGAAATATATTTTAAAAGCAAGCTTTTATGCCAAACAATGAATAGGGTGATCTGATTGTTTTACCTCTAAATTTTCTGTGGGTAGGAACAGAAAATGAATTATGTTGAATTTCAGAGATGTATTGTAAACAAGCATCATCACACAATATAAGTTTTGCTTGACTTTGATATGAAATGTTTTCATTAGGATAGGTATTGTGTGTGTCATGCCACTTAATGTTGTACAATTAGTACCAATAATGCCCATAGTGCCCACAAATGTTTGCATTCTTTAATCCATATTCAGACAATAACATTATATAATGTTAATACTTTCAAAAATAAAAAAATGACATTACAGAGATTACTAGAAATTATAATTCACCAAGATGTACTTATAATTATCAGATTATGGCTGTACAAAAAATTACATTTGTCTATACAGCATTGAGACAATTACAAAGAGAGGAGGGCGTACAATAGGATATCTAGCTTTTATTTCAATCTACCCACCCCATTGAAAAAAAAACTTCTGGCAATAGCTATGACTGAATGGAAACCCAGAAATAGAGCTGATCGATACTTTTGACTGTGAAAGCAATTGTGTTCTCAGGGGTAGCGCGCATTGTATTTCTAAGTGCCTATGTGATATGATCCTTGGCCACTGTGAATGGAATGGAAACAGAATGCCATCTGAGGGAGATGCAAGTGCTAATGTGGTGAGGTAATGTGGTAAAGAATAGAATCCAACAAGGATAGCAATACTGCAGAGCTCAAAATAAGGTAACTGGTCTCTCTAAAATATTAAAATAAACTTAACATTACCTTCACCAAAATATTTTTTTATGTCTGCATCCTCAAAGAAAAATAAAACCTTATAATAGATTTGTCTTAATCATTAATTACCCCATGAACAGGAAGAACCACAAAGGCACAAGGGGAAATAGAACAAATAATTTGTAGGTTAAAACCTAGCCAACATTTATCTGTTTAAAACCTTTCAACTGTTCATTTTGCCATTGTTTATTTAATTGGCCTGGAACTATTTCTAATCATAATCTCGGCACAGACTTTGTGAAGGAGCATCCTTGTACTGGAGAGCAGTGTGGGCACTGTGGAGTGCAGGATGACTCAGTCCAATAATGAGTACCATAGGGATGGAAATGGCCATGAATGCCCAACTGCAAAGTTATCAGTTTTACCAACTTCATAGCTTCGATCTGAGTAAGGGGAACATTTTCTTTTTGATTATTCATTTAGCTACGATTTTTGGAAGCCATCGACATTGAAGAAGCCATTCAATTTAGTTGAAATGGATCAGGGGACCTCGTCTTGACCTAAATCAATGGGCAAATGCACTCGATGAATACTGAAATGTTTGATCAATTAATCACTTGGTTCTTTGTGTTAAATAATTTGTCCTCGAAAGGCCGTGACTGGTTCAAACGTGAGCACAAAAGCTTCAGGAAGGAAGTTGGATATTTATTTAAAAGGCGGGAAGCACAGTGGCAGAGCCGCTGCCTCACAGTGCCAGAGACACAGGTTCGATCCTGACCTCGGGCCTGTCTGTGTGGAGTTGCACCTTCTCCCTGTAACTGCGTGGGTTTCTTCCGGATACTCCAGTTTCTTCCCACATCCTGAAGACGTGCAGGTTTGTAGGTTAATTGGCCTCTGTAAATTGATAGCTGTGTGTAGATGGTGGATGCAAAAGTGGGATTACGTAGAACAGGTGTGAACGGGTGATATATGGTCGTGGTAGGCTGAAGGGTCTGTTTCCATGCTGTATCTCTAAATTAAGGTGGAGTTTGGAGGACAATGAGGTTCCAGTGCAGCAGCTAGAGCCAACACGTGATCATGTAATCGATTAGAAATATCTCCCATGAAAAACATGAGACTTAATATTGTTAGATGGGTAGGTAAGTAGGATGCAAGATAAAGTGGGCCACGCATGCTGGGCAGAAGTAAACAAGACCAATGGTCATCTCTAAAGGCCGAGTGACTACTACTTCATGTACTACTGCATTCTATGAAACATGCAGTATATTGAGTGTTTAAGAAGGAACTGCAGATGCTGGAAAATCAAAGGTAGACAAAAGTGCTGGAGAAACTCAGCGGGTGCAGCAGCATCTATGGAGCGAAGGAAATAGGCAACGTTTCGGGCCGAAACGTTGCCTATTTCCTTCGCTCCATAAATGCTGCTGCACCCGCTGAGTTTCTCCAGTATATTGAGTGTGTTCTGTTTCATTTCCATATTTTCAAGTCCAATGTCAATAAATTATGAAAATGGCTTCATTAAGTTAAAATACTCTTCTTCCTCTGTACTTTCAAATACGTTTTTTATATTTGAATTTTAACATTTATATGCAATTATGAACTGTTAAGGCCACAATAATACACAAATTTGAAAGCTACTTTGAAGCCAGTATGATATTTATCTTCTCTGTTCATTGATGAGACATGCTAGTCATTGGACGCAAGCATGCTCACACTCACACTCACATGCACACATGCATGCACACAGAGTCACACATGCACACACACCAACAGCGTATCCACTGCCAAAATATGAACATTTTGTTGGTGAAAATGAAGGTTTGTCAAATTTCCTTTAGGTAGCTCCATAATAGCAATGTCATAATATTCATAGTTCTGCAAAATTAGTAAGCATACTCAAAATTTCTACTCGAATCACCTCATCACTTAAGGTTAACAAGTAATGCAAGCAGATATCCTATGTTTCTATTGGAATATAGATTTTTATCCTTACAGAATGAGTTCCTCAGATCGTTTCAAAGTTCCAATAGTCAGTGTCTCGTTGGCTCATCATCACAATGACCCATCTTTTATTACATTGTTCCATACGGAGCTGTGAACATTAGGTTTGGGCAGGACCAAGGTCGCCCCTCCCCATAAATTTGTGCTCGAGAGTCATAGATTAAAAAATGGCCAAATGGACAAGATGGTGGAGCTCAGCAAGGAGTCAACACCTTCAGGTAGCCAGAGGAGTGGAGGAAATTGGAGACAGGTGGAAAGCAGATAGGTGAGCAGATTGTTCCAAACACCTTATCCCTTCAAAATGAAAATCCTAAATGACAATTTAAAAGACGATATGTGAGGTGCTTTTTAGCAATACAATTAATTTGTTTCTATGCTAATAATATTTTCTTGTACTCTGTGTTTGTTATGTGCCATTTAATAAAACCTGTCAACATCAATTTTAAACAGGTGCCCAGGATATTAACCAAAATAAAATATAGTTCATGAGCATACTTCTGCTACTCACTAATTTCAAAAGTCATCTTTAAATGTTCTGTGAATTTAGGGTTAAAAATTTCTGGTGGGTAAGTGTTATGCTTTAATTCTGTTAGGCTGCCCTTGCCATATCTAGCACATATAAATTCACACATGCTCAGAGATCTTAAAACTGGTCAACCAGTCAGAAAGGAACTGACGTTAATTAGTTATGAAGTGAGGAATGAACAGGCATTAGTACTGAGACTAATCAATGGGAAAATCAGTCCGAGCAGGCAGACTAATGAACTGCTATGCATCTGTTTATTTTTAGATGGTTCCAGCAATTTTACATTATAAATAAATACAACACAGTTCACTTACTGCTAACCATTCTAGTATTGGATCTATTTCAGTATTCCCAATGAAGGAAAATAAGCCAAATTTATATTAGAATTGTATACTGCAGTGCAGCATCTTGAAGCCTCAACCAGTTTTACAGAAATTTGAATATCAAATTAAAATCAGCATGTGGACAGACCCACCAGCCCACAGACGGCTACCTGGCTGCCAAGAGTATACACTCAAATGACCGGCATCTTATTGCAAATCTTAGTGCTTCCTGATATCAAATTATTTTACGCAATGCATTGAAGACAAAACTACAGGAAAAGGGGTGAAGTGCACACCCCAGTCTGTATCAAAGGTGCTGAAAAGGAGAAGATCGAGGGCTTCACGTTCCCAGGTGTAAATATCACTAGCAATTTGTCCGGGATCAATGCAAATGCCACTATGGCCAAGAAATGCCCACCATTGTCTCTACTTCCTCAGATGGCTAAAGAAATTCAGCACGTCTCCAATGGCCCTGAACAATTTCTGCAGATGCATCCGCTCTAGATGCATCACAGCTTGGTATGGCAACTGCTTTACCCAAGACGGTGAGAAATTGCAGAGTTGTGAACACAGCCCAAACTATCACACAAACCAATCTTTCCCACATTGACTCCATCCACACTTCATGCTGCTTCGGGAAAGCCGTTAACATAACCAGCACCACTCACACACCAGCCATTCTCCGTCACCTCCTCTCCCATTAAGCAGAGATACAAAAGCCTGAAAACACATACCACCATATTCAAGGATAGCCTCTTCCCAGCTATTATCAGACCCTTGAAAAGACCCCTCATGTGTTAAGGATAAATCCTTGATCACCCAACCTACCTGGTAGTGGCCTTTGCACTTTTCTTTTATCTGCAGTTTCTTGGTAGCCGTACCACTATATTCTGCACTGTTTCTTTACACTTTTGCGCTGCTTTTTGTACTCCTGTATAGTATGAATTGCCTTGACAGCACGGCAAACAAAGGTTTTCACTATCTCAGTACAGGTGACAATAATAAACCAATACAATAAAGATTAAAATAAATCATAGTAAAAAAAGATGTTCTTCTATTCCAGTTGATGTTGGTAGAAATGAAAAGACTGGCTTTGTTTTGCGTTGCAGGAATTTCACTGCTAAACCGCAGAAATATCCAGTGCTGCAAATGCCTTAGCGGCAAATGGGGAATCAAAATATTAAAATAGGAATTTTATTTTCAAACAAATAATTGCTCTCAATGAATAATAAAGGTATTTGAGAAAAAAGGCTATACCAGTCATAATAGTTTAACTGCGCATCCTATTAGTTAAGATTTTTTCTCGTTCTGTGCCAAGTGAAATGGAATACTTTTCACTGTAGAAATGCAATTATCATGGTTGAGGTTATAAGAAATAAAAAGCGTATATGCACGAAAGTCAAAAGTAATATTTATTTCTCTGGAAATATCCCTTGAATCCACTGAAGTAAAACATGCTTATTTTGTTGCGTTTATTTGCTCATTATAGAAATGCCACTTTGAGACTCTGATGGCCAATCCTGCCAATTTTTCCAAGTCTTACATTTTCATGGTTGCTTAGAGCTGTTAAATGTGAAAGCATATGCAATAAGAAATTTCATGGCCCTAAATTACACTAAGTTATGGGCAAATCAAAATAAAAAGATTTACAGTAATCAACCATACAATTTGGTTCTTAACAAAACTCAGTGTATATCTCAACAGCTTCTGCGTCCTTTTACTGTTTTTAAATAAACACTATCTACCTTAAACTGCACTGCATTACTCGTCATACAAGTTCTGCATAATTCCACTAATTTTCATTTGCCTCAAAAGCAGTTTATAGCTGTAGATGTTTTTTAAAATAAGCCCTCTTTGCTTCTGCAGCTCAACCCCCTCATTATAAGCCCATTCTCATCCCCTTCCCACTTCTCCTGCAAACTCCATAAATGATCTTCAAACAAATCACTTAGAATATGAAACATGGAATATAGAAAAATACGGCACAAAAACAGGCCCTTCGGCCCAGTGACTGTGCCATGACCATCTCTTATCCACCTGCACTAAATCCATATCCCTCCCACCTGCATATCCATATATCTATCCAAAAGCCTCATTAATGCCTGTATCGTATCTGCCTTAATCACTAAAACAAGCAACATGTTCCAGGCATTCACCACCCTCTGTGTAAAAATGTTGTTCACCAAATCTCCTTTAAACTTTGCCTCGTTCACCTTAAAGCTGGCTCTCTAGTATTTGATTTTTCTATCAAGGGAAAAAGGTTCCGACTGTCTACCCTATCTATGCCAAATAATTTTATACACTTCTATCTGGTCTCCTTACAACCTTCGGCGTTTCAGAGAAAACAATCCAAGTCAGTTCAATCTCTTGTTGCAGCGAATAACCCATAATTTAGGCATCACTCTGGTAAAACTCCACTGCACCCTTTCCAAAGCCTTCACATTGTTCCAGTTATGGGGTGACCAGAACTCTACGCAATACTCCAAATACAGCCTAACCAAAGTCCTATAAAGCTGCATCACGACTTCCTGACACTTATACTCAATGCCCCAACCTATGAAAGCAAGCATACCATATGCCTTCTTTACCACTCTATTTACTTGTATTGCCACTTTCAGGCAGTTATGGACAGACCCTAAGATCCCTCTGTATGTACATCAATGTTGTTCAGGGTCATGCCATTAATTGTATATTTTCTCCTTACATTTGACCTTCCACTTCTGTAGCTGATCTCTATCCCACTGTATACCTTGACAAGCTTCCTCACAGTCTGCAACCCCAGTAATCTTGGTGTTAACTGCAAACTTACTAACCAATCCATCTACGTTACAGCAGAGGTCCCAGCACAGATCCCTGCAAAACTCCACTGGTCACAGACCTCCATCCTGAATATTGTCATTTCTGTCAGCAGGCCCCGAAATGGAAAGGACTCGAATGCAGGCTCACCGAGAAGTACTGAAGAAAACCAAAAATCCAGACGCAAATGGAACCAACAGATATAGACCAGGAACAGACAGAACTCAAAACTGCCATCAAATGGACAGAATGCAGAACTGATTAGTCGGCACCCAATCGGTGATGATCTCAGGTATTTATACTAAGTGATAGATTAGGGGAGCAGATCAAATGCAGGTGTAACTGCTAATAGCTCAGGGAAGGGGTGTGTAAAGTCTCAAATGTCTGGAGGTGTGGCAAGTGTGACAGGAGCCACCCTAACACGAACGCCTCCTGGCGTTCTCTTTGGCTGGTCCGGATACTGCTGATGAAAGTCACGGATCAGGGAGGGGTCCAGGATGTCACGGGCAGGAATCCAGCTCCCCTCCTCTGGACCGTAGCCCTCCCAGTCAACCAGGTACTGGATCCCTCTGCCACACCGCCGGGATTTCAACAGTTGCTTCACCGTGTACACCGGACCATCGGCAATGATGCGGAGGTAGCAGAGGAGCGGGAGACAGGGAGCTGGAGGACAGGCTTATCCCGGGATACGTGAAATGTGGGGCGAATCCACATTGACCGGGGTAGTCCAAGGCGGACAGCAAAGCAGTTAACGATCTTGAGAATGGGCCAATAAACTGGGGTGCCAACTTACGGGACTCAACGCGGAGTGGGAGATCTCGGGTGGACAGCCATACCCTCTGACCAGGGCGATAGCGAGGGGTAGGGGTTCTGTGACGATCCGCCTGTCATCTATACATGGTAGCGTTGCGGAGCAGTGAAGAACACAAACTCCTGGGCAGAGGGAACAGAGACCTCCTCCTCTTGGTCTGGGAACAGAGGTGGCTGATAACCAAGGGAGCAGTGGAATGGAGGCAGAACTGGGCAGAGAACTGTGGGCATATTCAATCCATACCAATTTGCTAGACCAGGAGGTAGGTTGGCAGACATCAGGCAATGTAGGGTGGTCTCCAGGGCCTGGTTGTCTCTCTCCGACTGACCATTAGATTGTGGATGGAACCCAGATGAGAGGCTGGCGGAGGAGCAAACCAGGGAGCAGAAAGCCTTCCAAAATTGTGAGGTGAACTGCGGACCCCTGTCTGAGACGATGTCTCAAGGGAAACCATGGAGTCTGATGACCTGGTTTACAATGAGGTGAGCAAGTTCTACAGCAGATGGGAGCTTAGGAAGAGGAAGGAAATGAGCAGCCTTGGAGAAACGGACCACGATGGTAACAAACCGTATTACCCTTGGACGGAGGCAAGCTGGTGATGAAGTCCAGGGCGATGTGGGACCAGGGACGGCGGGGAACAAGCAGGGGATGGAGATGATCAGAGGGAGGCTGACGGGAAGTCTTACTCTGTACACAGGCAGAGCAGGCGGAGACGAAAGACCGGGTGCGGCCTCAACGGTGGGCCAGCAGAACCACTGGCGCAGCAGGTAGAGGGTGCGGCTGGTGCCAGGATAACAGGCGAGATTAGAGGAATGGGCCCACTGGAGTACTTCAGAGTGAGCGGAGGCCAGGACAAATAACTTATTGGGGGGTCCAGAACCAGGATCGGGGTGATGACACTGGGCATTGCAGACTGTGGTCTCTATCTCCCAGGTAATAGAGCCCACAAGGCAGGTGGGAGGCAGGATGGGTTTGTGGGAATGGCTATCCTGGTCGTAACTGAACTGGCAGGAGAGGGAGTCAGGCTTGACATTCTTGGACCCAGGGCTGTATGACAAGGTGACGTGAAAAACAGGGCCCACTGGGCTTGACGGGGTTAAACCACTTCACCGAACGCAGATACTCCAGGTTCTTGTGGTCCATCCAGACTTGGAATGGCTGCTCCGTGCCCTCCAACCAATTCCTCCACTCTTCCAACGCCAGTTTCACTGGCAGCAGTTCCCTGTTGCCGATGTCATAATTCCTCTCAGCCGGGGAGAGGCAGCGAGAGAAGAAGGCACAGGGATGTATCTTCTGGTCCTTGGAGGAGCGTTGGTAAAGCACTGTCTCAACTCAAACTTCAGAGACGTCAACCTCCACCACAAACTGACATGCCGGGTTAGGATGCTCCAGGATGGGGGTGGTAGTGAAGCGATGCTTAAGATGGAATGCCCCCTCAACAGCAGGGGACCAGGCAAGTAGACGTGAGAGCAGTGAGAGGAGCAGCCAGGATGCTGTAGTTGTGGATAAAGCTGCGGTAAAAATTGGTGAAGCCGAAGAAGCATTGTAGCTCCCTCAGGCCAGGCCAATATATCACCCTCAGGCCAGGCCAATAGGCTCAGGCCAATATACCACCACCCTCACCTTTCCTGGATCCATCTCGACGGCCAGCAAAGAGGATGTATCCCAGGAAAGACACCAAGGGCTGGTGAAACTCACACTTCTCTGCCTTGATGAACAGCTGGTTTTCCCCATAGCTGCTGCAGGACGAGACGGACAGGGCCCGTATGTTCCGATGCAGAGCCAGAATACACAAGGATGTCATCCAGATAAACAAAAACAAACCGGTTCAGCACATCAATGACCAAAATTGCCAGATGAGTCCACACTGGCTGACTAATCTGTCAGCAGGCCCCAAAATTGAAAGGACTCGAAAGCAGGCTCACCGAGAAGTACTGAAGAAAACCAAAAATCCAGACGTGAATGGAACCGAAAGATATAGACCAGGAACCGACAGAATTCAGAACTGCTATCGAACCGACAGAATGCAGAACTGGTTAGTCAGCACCCAATTGGTGATGATCTCAGGTATTTATACTAAGTGATAGATTAGGGGAGCAGATCAAATGCAGGTGTAACTCCAAATGCAAGTGTCTGGAGGAGTGGCAAGTTGGAAAATTTCACCACAACCGGTTGTCTGCTATCAGTAAGCCAGTATCATTGACAGAAGCCTCCTCGTGGCGATCCCCGGAAACGACAACACGATGCACTCAGTGATGCGTCGGGCGACCAATTCTGTCAACATGTTGGACGATGACGGACGCCAACAGCGAGTTATGCGTCGTCTGACACACAAGCGAACGAAGTAAGCCAGTTCTGAATCCATATAACCAAGTTACTGTTAATCCCTTTCTTCTTGATCTTCCGGATCAGCCCATTAGAGACTTTATCAAATACCAGACTAAAATCCATGTAGACAACATCCACCGCCCTAGCCTCATCAATCACCTTCATCACCTTCTCAAAAGGACACGATCAAGTTAGTAAAACATGACCTGCCATGTACAATGCCATGCTGACTATCCCCAATTAGCCCATTCTCTTCCAAATGGGAGTAAATCCTATCCAAAGAATTCTCTCTAATTACTTTCCCACCACTGATTTGAGGCTCATTGGCCTATAATTCCCTGCATGCTCTTTACTTCGTTTTAAAATAAAGAAACAACATTAGCTACACCTCAGTCCTCCTGAACCTTTGTCAAGGCTCCTGCAATCTCCTCTCTTGCTTCCCTCAATAAATTGGGATAAATCTTCGGTCCCCGGGAGCCCCAACACCTCCTCCTCCTTCTTGATCTCAAACTGCCCTTCCTTATTAATATCCCCAACACTGATCTCACTGTCCTCCATGTCCTTCTCCTTAGTGAAAACAGATAACTCGTCATCATCCCCAGATTCCTAGAACAAATTCCCTCCTTGATCCTTGAGCGGTCCTACCTTCTCCCTGATCACCCTCTTGTTTTTAAATAAAGGTATAAAAAGCTTTGGGATTTTCTTTAATCTGAATTGCCAAAAGCTATTTTGTGGCCACTTCTTGCCCTTCTAACCTCCCGCTCAAGCTCTTTCCTCTTCGCTTTATACTGTCATCCCCAAAGCCCCAGTCTGATTCCATCTTCTTAAAACTTTCATGCACTTTCTTTTTCTGTTTGACCAAATTTACCACAACTTCAGTCATTCAAGATTTCCTTACTTTGCCATCCTTATCCCTCCTCCTCACTGAACATGCCTGTTCTGAACTTCTGGTTTTGAAACAATTCCCACACGTCAGACGTAGACTTACCTGATAACAATTTCTCTCAAGAGTACCCTCCCAAGCTACAGCTGAGAGTTGTAGTTTGCCTTACTCCAATTTACTACTTTCCCCCAATGTCTACCCCTTCTCCATGTTCAAAACAATCTTAAAATGTATAGAGTTGTGATGACTGTCCCAAATTGCTCTTCCACTGAAACACTTGCCACCTGGTCAATCTCATTTCCCAACACAAGGTCTAGTGTGATCCCTTTTTAGGTTGGACTATCCACATACTGTTTCAAGAAACCCTCTTAGACACACCTCACAATTTTTGCCCCATCTAAGCCCTTGGCACGAAGCAACATGTCAACATTGGGAAATTTAAAGTCAGCCACTAAGACAACCCTGTAGCTTTGTTATCTTTCGGTAGTGTACATATCTGTTCCTCTGTCTCTTGCTTGTTATTAAGGCACCTAAAGCAAAATCCCAATAGAGTGCTTGCACTTTGTTATTTCTAAGCTTCACCCATATCGCCTCAATGGACAAACCCTCTCCAAGTGCCGCCATGACACTCTCCTTGATCAGTAGCGCAACTCCTCCACTGCTGTTGCCTTCCTCTCGATCACGTCAGAAACATTGAAACCCTGGAGCATTAAGCTGCCTGTCATGTACCTCTCTCAACTACACTTCCACAATGGCTGTAACATCATGGTCCCAAGCATTATCCTTGCATTGAAATAAACACCCTTCACCCCATCAGCATCACCTTATTCCTTCACCTCTCCCTGCTTGTCCTTCCTTTGAGACTTACTGATCCTAACCTCTACCTTCCCATCACTCTTTCCAAATGCTGAGCTACGGCTCTGATCCCCAACCCTTGCCTCTCTAGTTAAAACCCTCCTGAGTAACACCAGCAAACCCGCCTGCAAGCTCTGGGGTTTTAAAGCTGCATTAAAACTGTTGCTGAGCCCATCCTGAAGTGGACAAGTGTCTGTTATTTGATTTTACTCCCATATTTGAATCATAATCATTGAAGCAGAAGCTTTATGACATAAAATATTAAGGAATACTTTGGCAATGCCTAATGAATCTCCATGTCTGGGCATTTAAAAAGCACAAAATAAATTCTCATGTATTCCCAGGAATCTACGAAGAAATTAACTCATTACTTCAAAGAATATTAGTAATTGGTGATTGGTGGAAGGACAAGCAGGGAGAGGACATCCTTGTGATTGAGGCAGTGCAGCGTAGGTTCACGAGATTGATCCCTGGGATGGCGGGACTGTCATATGAGGAAAGATTGAAAAGACTAGACTTGTATTCACTAGAGTTTAGAAGGATGAGGGGGAACATATAAAATTATAAAAGGACTGGACAAGCTAGATGCAGGAAAAATGTTCCCAATGCTGGGCGATCCAGAACCAGGGGCCACAGTCTTAGAATAAAGGGGAGGCCATTTAAGACTGAGGTGAGAAAAAACGTTTTCACCCAGAGAGTTGTGAATTTGTGGAATTCCCTGCCACAGAGGGCAATGGAGGCCAAATCACTGGATTGATTTAAGATAGAGTTAGATAGAGCTCTAGGGGCTAGTGGAATCAAGGGATATGGGGGAAAGGCAGGCACGGGTTATTGATTGGGGACGATCAGCCATGATCACAATGAAGGGGCCGAATAGTCTCCTCCTGCACCTATTTTCTATGTTTCTATCTACTATGTATTTCCAACATATTTTTGTTTTATTTCATAATTCAAGTTCATTCAAAGGGCTTTTTACCTGAAATGGTAACTCCAGCATCTGGAGTTTGATTTTCATACTCCATTGGGTGTTCAGGCAGGTAAAATGCTCAGAAAAAAATGCACACAGTCCAAATGTGGCAGATGAAACCTAATGTGCAATGCAATTCCAGGTACAATGCAAGCAGGTACATCTAATGCACCTTTCATTCCTTCTTTCTTATTTTATCTTTGTAAGGCGGAACCTCTTCAGTTTCTCACATCTATTATTTCTTTAGCTGGTTACCATTATTTTGCACTAATCTATGCAGTCAATCAACCATGGTGGTAAACATATGAATCCTTTCTCCCAGGCTGACATTGTATCAAAAAGTGCTTTCCCCATATTGCTAAACTTCCCTACACAGAATCAAAACTGCAGTCTTTTAATTATTACAAAATAAGTAACTTCTAATCTATTTTAATTACGTTCATAATAATGAGGAAACATGACAAAACTTTGTTTTAAGGAAGTATATTCTCAAATTAATTCTATACAGTATATCTTCAAATTCCATAAGAATGCTGATGTACTAAATGTAACACTACAGACACGAACAAATTGACATTTTTCACCCAAATTATTCAAAAGCCACACAATGAAATCTTACATCTCTGTAATTATTTGTAACTATGAGTTGATAATAATGCATTAATAATATTCTGCCGAAAATGTCCATATTATATAGATATTTTTTTAAGCTTTGTACCGATTTAATCTTTTAACCTTTTGATTCCCTTTGCCTTGTCACTTGGGTCCTGTAGACTTGTTTATGTGAACATTGTATCCATCAATTCTGCATGCTTTGAGGGAAATGATGTCAGGCGACTTGTGGATAGGTCCATGCGGGTCAAGTCATCTTAAAACCAATCATACTCTAAATAGTGGCCCGGATTTTGCTGTACTAATAATGGCAAGGCTGTCAGCACTCTCTGCTATTGCAGCTGAACTGACAGTAAATACAAGCAGCTGCACATGCGCAATTAATGTCAATATCTAGTAACTGTAAACAGTGAGGCCTTGCTCCTCTGCAAAATGCATTGCTGCAATCTTTACTGGCGGAATCTGCACAGGGTTCACCGTAACATCTGAACATAGGCCAGATTTTTACTATGCCTGCTCCAAAGATAGATGAAGAGTGCGTTGGGACATTCTGGCGTAACTCGGTATTTAATACCAAGATAAGTACTTGAAAAACATTTCCAGTTGGAAAATAATTAGTTTGCAAGTATAGCCATCCATTATCTCAGAAGAAAGTAAACACTGCAATAAAAAAAATTTCATATAGCCTTTTTCTTGTTTTGACTTTTATTTCATCCCCTTAATCTTGCGTACATATCCCAATCTTTATTTTGCTTTCTAGTTAATAATTTAAGTGTGCTACATATTGGCTGATATTATTTCCTCTTTTGCTGTCAAGATGGCTCAGTGAGTATTCACCAGTCTGATTGGTTAAGGAGCCTCTGTGCTGCATTTCACTGATCACTTCTGTCACAAGTCCCCTGTAGAGGGCGCCAGATTCAAACAGACACAAGACTTCTGGAGAAGCAAGGAACCGCAGATGCTGGTTTACAAAAAAGTGTTGGAGTAACTCAGCGTGTCAGGCAGCATCAATGGTAGGTGACATTTTGGATCAGGACCCTTATTCAGCCAGAGCAAACTGGTGGAACACATAATCCGTTTGGGTAGCTTACAACCTAACAGTATGAAGAAGGGTCTCGACCCGAAACGTCACCCATTCCTTCTCTCCAGAGATGCTGCCAATCCCGCTGTTACTCCAGCTTTTTGTGTCTATCTAACTGTATGAACATTGAATTCTCCAGTCTTAGGTAACTAACCTACAATATCATCGCCTTTCCCCCCCTCCCCCCTCCCCCCCCTTTCCCATCTTCTCTGTGCCCCACCTGGATGTACAACCATTTCTCCCCCTCCATCTATATTGCTACCTCTAGCTTCACAATTCTCACCTCTTCCATCATTTCACACCTTTAGTCTTTTCATCTCTGTGCAACCATCTGCCTCCCATCAAAACCCATTGCCTGTATCCACCTATCACTCGTCAAGCATTGTCCTGCCCCTCCACTCTTCCAGCTTTCTCAACATGTCTTCTGTGGCTGGCCTTGCTCTGGGCAACTGTGTTGGATGACAATTCCTGCACTTATTGATTGAAAAGCAAAACACTGCAGATGTTGTAATCCCGATATGTAGGCAGAAAATGCTAAAAAATACTCAGCGAGTACACCAGCTACTGCTATATAGAAATGGAATTATGGTTTTATATCAGTTTCCTTCCATCAATTTTGTGTGACTTAAAACAGTAACTTGTTGAAATAAGTATGAAAACATATTTCTTTCCCCATTGGCACTGTCTCACAATTTCCAATATTTACCAGTTTTGTTTTCCCTTGCATCTTTGTTGTTTGTCCGGAGCTTGTTTTCAAGGTAATAAAATGGAACTGCGGATGCTGGTTTATACCAAAGCTAAACACAAAATGCTGGCGTAAATCAGTGGGTCAGGCAACATCTGTCGAGAACATGGATAAGTGACACTGTGATATTTTAGGCCGGGATCCTTCACCAGACTGATAGTGGGGGAGAGGAAGGGGGACTGGAATCAAGAAAAAAAAAAAGGACTATTTAGGGATGACAACAAATGACCTCGGGCAGAGGTTCCCTGATTGTAGCTAGGGGCGGTGTGATCCTAAGAGGGACACATCTTTGTGAACTGTGGATCTGGTTAACTAGTTCTTTTTTCTTGCTTCCATTTTCTATCCGTTCCCCCACCCCCCCCCCCCCCCCCCAAGTCCTGCAATCAGTCTGAACTCTAGTCTTTAAGGTGTTGCTTATCACTTTTCCTTTCTCCCAGACCCATCAGGCGTGAACACACAAAGCCCACTCCATCTCAATGGATTCTGCATTATCTGGCTACAACACCGAAGATGCTAACTTCTGTGTAAATAATAACATTACTATGCCAGTCCTCCCAGATTATGTTCACCATTCTCTAAAAAAAAGCACTAATGCTAACCCTCAAGTTCCAAAGCCTTGGAATCAGTTGTGAAGATCACCATTTGTAACCAAAATCTGTTAGACATGAGGATGTCATGTTTAATGACCACCTGAAATGATTGTCTTATGAAGGCAAGAGTGCTGAATCAGATATATGTACTGTATATACCCTCGGGATAAGATGGCTGTAAAGGTGGGCAAAGTGTTTGGTTTTTTACAGTTTATCATTGTCAATGTAGAATTTCTTAGCTGGGTCTGGTGATTGAACAGATGCAGAAGGGTCGCAAAATTGTACCTCAGCTCTTCTGTACTTTAGAGTAGTTAAGGGCTCCTTGTAAGCCTGCAACTACTCCACATTCATCTGCAACATGCTGCTTTAGTTCTAGCACACAGGCAAGAGACATTGAAGAGGTTGCTCAGTCAATTCAAGAATACAAAATAATAGGGACAGGCGTAGACCCCTGGCCATGTGGGCCTGCCCTGCCGCTCAATATGATTGTGGCTGATCCATCTCAAGGCCTCGATTTCTTCAATGTGCGAGATCTCCATAACCCAGATCTTTCAAAATCTTACCTACATCCACTTTAATTAGTCTCATGATTCATAATGCCACCCCCACCCCATAATAGAGAATTCCAGAGGTTCACTGCCCACTTTGTGAAGACATTTCTACCATCCTGATGGGAGAGGGTGAAGAGGGATTGACTGGGGTGAGACTGGTCCTTGATTATTTGTAATTAGGTAGAATCTGTTGGAAAACAAATGGAGTGAATGTTTCATTCACCTGAAACGTTAATCTTTTCCCATAGATGCAACATGATCTACTGAATATTTCCAGTTTTTTTTGTTTTTTTCCTCTAGCTAATGAGCCTCCACTGCACATCTCATCACACCGAGAGGTATAATGTCAAAGTCGTAGTTGAAGAGTTCTCCAGAGATTATTGCTTTCTGTGTTTGAACCTTTTGCCATTTGAGTTGTTTGGTTTTACATGCAAATTCCAATTGTGAGAAAAGTGTCTGTTTATGGCTTGTGATGGTATTGACTGACATGATTATCTCTTCAAGTGAGTGAGATAATCAGTTTGGGACACCATATGGGCTGCACACGATTTTTTCTCCAAAAAGCCTCCTCAGAAAGGCCTAAAAATGAAATGCAGATGCTGGTTTATACCAAAGATAGACACAAATTGCTGGAGTTACTCAGCGGGTCAGGCAGCATCTTTGGAGAAAACGAATAGGTGACATTTCGGGTCAGCATACTTTGGAACCCCTCTTTCTGGTTTAGCTCCTTTGTGTCATCCACACCTTACCTACTTACTGGCCAACTACTCTCCAATTATTCCTCGCCTTTTGTACCTATTCTTTTCCTCCGATGATATCTCTCAATTACCTGCAATGCAGTGGCTCCAAGTCTCATTCATTGATGAGCTTCACCAGCATTCCCAAGAGATGTCTGCAACTCATCAGTCTGACATAATTGAATTACAAGGCCAAATGTCAGCAGGGTTCCAAAGCACAGCCATTCAGTACGGAGATCATTCCCCAACGAAGATAGACACAAAATGCTGGAGTAACTCAGCGGGTCAGGCTGCATCTCTGGAGAGAAGGAATAGGCAATGTTTCAGGTAGGAACCTTTCTTCACACCAGAACTTCTTCAGTCTGAAGAAGGGTTCCAAGCCGAAACGTCACCTATTCCTTTTCTCCCGGGATGCTGCCTGACCCGCTGAGTTACTCCAGCATATTGTGTCTGTCTTTGGTGTAAACCAGCATCTGCAGTTCCTTCCTACTCCTGATCATTCCCTAACTCCAATTTCTTGCCCATTGAATTTATGTGAACATTTTGCTGTTACCAACATGTTTATAGCCCAGGCATCAATTCATAAATAACAGACTTTTTCCAATCTATATTACTAAAAGTCTGATCTTGACCTGTTGTTCTGTATATTGATTTTAGAAAAAACGCTGCCACTTACGGCTGTGATTTTTGACCATCTTACTCAGAGTCCCCCTCTGCTGCGCAGGACAAGAGGATTTTTCCCATCGATGAGAAATAAAAGAGTTATTAGTGTTTTAAAAATGTTGAGATTCTCTCTCCTGAAGGCCACGCCCCTTCCAGGGACTATAAAACCCGGAAGTGTTGAGTGCCTCAGTCAGTCTCTGCAGGATGGGGGAGTGAGAGGGTCACGTCTTTCAGTCTGAGCTGTGAATAACTCTGAACACATGTCTACTAAACTGTGAGTGGTTTTACTGACCTGTCAGTGCCCTTAACGTGGTTTGAAAATACAGTTTGGAAATGCTAAAGCTGTGTTGCCTTTGGTTTGGAAATGCTAAAGCTGTGCTGCCTTTGGTTTGGAAATGCTAAAGCTGCATTGCCTAATTAAAGTTGTGTTGCCTAATTAAAGTTGCCTTGCCTAATTAAAGTTGCCTTGCCTAATTAAAGTTGCCTTGCCTAATTAAAGTTGCCTTGCCTCATTAAAGTTGCCTTGCCTTCTATATAATTAAAAGTCTAATCTTGACCACTTCCTGTTTGCGCTTTCTATTGATTTTAGAAAAAACGCCACCACGTGCAGCTGTGATTTTTGGCCATCTTACTCAGAGTCCCCCTCCGCTCATCAGGTGCCGAGGATTTTTCCCATCGATGAAAAATAAGAGTTATTAGTGTTTAAAAAATGTTGAGATTCTCTCTCCTGTCAATCATGCCATTAAGGCCATGCCACTTCTGGTGGGAGTGGGGGAGGGACTATAAAACCCAGAAGTGTGGGCGTGGCTTAGTCTCTGCAAGATGGATGAGGGAGAGGTCACGACTCAGTCTTCAGTGGCCTTGCACCCTGCTTGAAATGGTATGAAACTGCACTTGAATTTGGTGGCCTTGCACCCTGCTTGAAATGGAATTTCAAGGAATAGCCATGAGACAACTGCCAGCCCACCAGCCGTGAGTGAGTGAGCTGCCAGCACAACAGGCTTGAGTGACTGAGCCGCCAGCCCAAGAATCCATTCGGGACACAATGTCCATACTAGCCCTCTGGAAACCAGTCCCTTCAGCCCACAACACCCATACTAGTGCTCCAGAAAGCCACCCCCCCCCCACTGGCCACCAATATTGGAATTGGTGGAGAGGTGGAATATTGCGCTGGGGGACCAACCCTCCCATGTGATGCTGGGAACCAACGGATCCCACTTAGTCAAGTTTATAATAAAAATAAGATGAGACGGGTCTATGTAAAAGCGAGAAATCCCTTTTATATTGTCCTTCACCATATATCTTAGAATATCCAGAGTTTTACAGAGTCATACAGCCTGGTAACCTGCAGCCCAATCCGCCTCTGTTTGGCACATCTCCCTCTAAACCTATCCTATTCATGTACCTGTCCAAATGTTTTTTTAAAGTTGTGATAGTACCTGCCTCAACTACTTCTTCCAGCAGCTTGTTCCATACACCCTCCATCCTCTGTGTAAAAAAAGTTGCCCCTCAGGTTTTCCCCCACAGTATGAGGTTTAAACCCATGACATCACGGTTGAGAAGTATGTGCTACAAACGAAGGTAAATTGAAAATTGTAAAAGGAGTAGGCTGAGAGTGCCGGAATCAACTGTGACCATTCCACTCACAAACATGCATACCGCATTGGATATTGTTGGGGCAAGAGAGAGAATGACCCAGGTCATCCACATCTCTATTTGGATCCAAGGCCCAGCGGGTAAAGGTGAAGTCAGACACAGATAGTGTGATAGGGGACTTGATAGCTAGGGGGATAGATACGGGATTGTGCAGCTGAAAATGGGACACCAGGGTGCTGTGTTTCCTCTCAGGTGCCAGGGCCAACATGGTCTCTGAATGTTCTTAGAATATCCTCAAGAGAAAGGATGAGCAGCCAGAAGTCGTGGTAGACATTGGCAGAAATGACATGGGTTTAAAAGGGAATGAGGTCCTACAGAATGAATATTGGTAGTTGGGGAAAAGGTTGGAAAGCAGGTTTATAACCTTGAGGGTTATAATCTCTGTATTACTCCAGGTGCAATGTTCCAGTGAGGGTAGTAATAGGAGGTGGGACAGGAGAATTCTTGGCTGAGAGGTTGATGCAGGGGATAAGAAGTCAGATATTCAAACCTTTGGGATATCTTCTGTGGCAGCTGTGACCTGCACACGAGGGAGGGGTTGCACCTGACACTGGTGGGCAGATTTGCTCGTGCTACTACAGAGGGTTTCAACTAGATTGGAAAGGGATGGAATCCAAAGTAGTAGTGAGGCAGATGAGGACAAAGCATGGTAAGGAGTGAGGGAAAATGGTTTGATTAAATTGCATTTATTTAATTGCAAGAGGCCTGGACAGGCAAGGTGGATGAACTCGAGGCATGGATGAGTATGTGCGACTGGGATATTATAGGCATTACAGAAACATTGCCAGACAAATGGCTGCTTAATGCTCAAAGATGCAAGATAGAAGTGGAGGAAAGAGAGGAGGGAGATTTGTAATTTTGACTATGGAGAACGTCATGGTAGTAGTCCAAGCTGTAATTACTAACGGATCATCCTGCAAAGCTTTATGGGTGGAGCAAAGAAACAGGAAGGGGGGAAGACTGCCTAGCTGGGATGGTACTGTGGGTCCCCAAATAGTCAATGGGAGATAGAGAAACAAATATGCAGGGAAATTGCAGAGAGTCGAAAGGAAAAAAGTGTTGTCATATAAGAGGATTTTAATTTTCCAAATATAGACTGAATTTGTTCAATGCGTTCAGGAAAGTTTCCTCAGACAGTATATAGAGGGCCTACCAGAGTTAGGGTAAAGATTGACCTATCTAAGGAAATAGACCAGGGCAAATGACTCAGATGAACAATGGATGAGTCTTCTGGGATCAGTGACCACAGTTGTATTTGGTTTAAAATAGTATGGAAAAAGGACAGAACTGGTCCACAAGTTAAATTTTAAATTGAGGCAAGATACATGTTGACAGTATTAGATGTTGATTAGAGTAGGTTGTTTACTGGCAAAGGAACGTACAGCATGTGGGAGTTTTTTTGGGGTGAGATAGGGAGAGTTCATGCATGCTCATAAGGTCTGCATGCTCCTGCAGAGTGAAGGGCAAGGCTGGCAAGAGTAGGGAACATTGGACAACAAGAAATATTGAGGCTCTGGTCAGAAAAAAAGGAGCATTAGTCAAGTACAGACAGCTGGAATCAACAGAACACCTGGAGCAGTAATGGGAATACAGGAAAATAAAAACTGCAATGAAAAACCTGGGAACTATAGACCAGTAAGCCGAACATCTGTGGTAGTAAAATTACTGGAGAGGATTCTGAGGGAGAAGATATACATGCATTTGGAAAGAGAAGAGTTGATTGGGAACAATCAGCATGCTTTGTGCATGGGAAATCAATCTGATTGAGTTTTTTTGATGAAGTAACCAAGAAAATCAATGAGGACAGGGTGGTGGGCATAGTCTCTAGACTTTAGCAAGGCCTTTCACATGATTCCACCTGGTACGTAACTCTGGAAGGTTAGATTGCTTGGGATCTAGGGAGAACTAGCTAATTCGACACATTATTAATGATTTAAGGAAGCAGAGGGTGATAGTGGAAGGATATTTTTCTGGCTGGAGGCCTGAGGTGTGTCTCAAGGATTGGTGCTGGGCTCAATATAATTTGGCATCTGTATCAACAATCTGGATGAGCACCAGGGTGGAGCACCAAGGGTGGAGCACCTAGGGTGGAGCACCAAGAACGAGGCGACATGGGTTTAAGTTGAAAAGGGACAATGTAATGGTGAGAGGCAACTGTTTCGTATAGAGGATGATACATATACGGAACACGCTGCCAGAGGAAGTGGTTGAAGCAGATACAATAACAATGTATAAAATACATTTGGACAGGTAAATAAATAAGAAAGGTTTGAAAGATAAGGGTTAAACACAGACCACAGGGCAAAAGAGACTATTTCTGTGCGATATTAAGCTATGGCTCTTGGTAAACCAAGAGGAAAAATGTTTGAAATGTAAGGATTGTAAGGTTAAAATTTACATTCAACTGGATTTAGGTATGTGCATAACCAGCTTCTTAATTCTGCACCATGTGTAGTTAAAACATTCCATCAGTGTAATTTTCCATTCTGTATAAAGCTTTGCTCATTCCAGCTCCCCCACTGAGCAATGCAAAAAATAAAGTAGGGATAAACACTGAAACCACAGAAATAACTGAAGAAAATAACTTTGCGAGAAAGGTAAAGATTAAATCGTCTGCAATTCATACAACAACAACCCAAATCTCCCCCTCAACCAACACACCGTTCTACACCCACGACCCACACATTTCAACCTGCACAGAAACCCTGGAATTTTTCCAAAACCCTAATTAAAAGCGACCATTATAATACTGTGGAGGCATGACAAACGACTTTTCCATTCAACATTTAAGAAATAAGAACTAGATTCTGTGGGATTTTCATTTTATATATCTTTCTATGAGCAAAATTGCATTATTATTTGTGATAATCTTTACATGCAACAGCAACAACTGAACATGTTCAGCTGCTGACTACAGTAAGCAGCTTGCGAGCAGATGCAGAAACAGATTTGCATGGGTCAATCGGTGCCGAAATGTTTATGTTACATTGACTCAACTATACAACATAGTTCCACATTTCACTAAATATTACTGCTCCAGGCAGAAATGGAATATGTGGATTTTTTGTGTGAGGCAGGGACCTACTTAAAAACTCTGCTACCGTGATCTTAATACACACAGGAAGAGTTGTCTTTCTGTGTCCTATATTATTTTTCTGCATTTACAAACTGGTGAAACTTTTTTATAATTATCAAACACTATCTGTGGTACACACATGGACCATTGAAGTGATAAAAAAAAAGTTTGAAATGGAGGATAATGAAAACCCATGAAAAAGTTACAAGGGCACAACTCAAATGAGGAGTTCAAATGACACCAATCTTGGTAGGAAACCTTGTCTGGTTTACAAGAGTCATCTGAACTTTAAACTCAGATTATAGCTTTAAACTAACTTGTTATCTGTTATAGTTCATAACATATACCATTACATTTCTACATGTGTGCACTTTTGCATTTACTTTTCAATAGAGTTATACAAAGAGCAGCTAATATCTCAAATTTCAAACAAAACAGGATAATAATAATGTGTGGAATATTGCCCAGTGAAGTCCGCAAAGATCATCAACTATTTAATCTGCTGATTATGGAAATTTACTATAATTAGCATATACTATCAACCAACTGAAAATCACGTGCAGTGCTGATGTTAAATGTATTTTGGTATGCAGGATTTTGTTTTCTCTGTCAAATTAGAATCCGTCTCCAAAATACTTCAAACAATGTTCGAGAAATAGATCGGGTGGACACACAGAGTCCCTTGCCTGGAGTAAGGGAAATGAGAAACTGAGGCTACAGGTGTACGGTGAAGGGGGAAGGATTTAATAGGAAACTGAGGAGTAACTTTTTCACATAAAGGATGGTGGGTGTATGGAACGAGGTGCCAGAGGAGGTAGTTGAGGCAGGAACTATTGCAACATTTAAGAAACCATTAGACAGGTACATGGATAGGACAGGTTTAGAGGGATATGGGCCAAACGCAGGCAGGTGGGACTAGTGTAGATGGGGCATGTTGGTTGATGTGGGCAAGTTGGGCTGAAGGGCCTGTTTCCACACTCTATGAATCTATGACTCCCCTTGATCCAGCAGTGTTTGTAATTCACAAAGACAGTTTACGAAATCAGGCTCTCTTACAAAACCAATTTATGACCAGTGTATCTAAACACAATTCTGCAAAGGATAAAGGCAATTGTATCCCTTTCCAAATAAAATTGTCCTTTTCTTTGTGAATTTAATCTTAACATGCTTTCTTTGTTTAGGTATCCCTGCAGGACTTCACAATTGTGATAGAACACGATGGGGGTTATGGTAACCTCAGAAAACTTTAAAAGGTTGTTTTAAAAAAAAATTAAGATATTTTATATTTTCTGCTAAATATGGAACTTTGGAAAATATTCCAACATTAAATATTCTAACATTATCTGATAAAAGAAGATGTGAATTTGCTTTTGAATTACTTTCAAAGTGTTTCTTGCATCTGGGCCCATTTAATCTCCAATGAAAATGTGTTCCATTAAAAGTTACCTCCTGCACACTCCTTGCAAATCTTTCTGGAGCACATCTCTACGCTTATAAAAGAGCAGCTGGATCACATTCTCCCAAATGTCTTCATTGATAAGCTACAAGGTAGAATAAAGCCAGTGAGCTCAGGCCTTCCAAGCAGCGATGAGCTACTCACTCTGTGCCCGAGAGGACCTGATGATCTCTTTTGGATTTGAACTGAGCCGAATATATATTTTTGTTCAAACATTCAGGTTTCGATTGGCCTGGGTCTTTAATTTATCGGGGATGGGATGATTGACCAGTGGTATTTTTATGAAGATAGACGCAAAATGCAGGAGTGACTCAGCAGGACAGGCAGCATCTCGGGAGAGAAGGAATGGTTGACGTTTCAGGTCGAGACTCTTCTTCAGACTTATGAAGTTCACCAATCAGCATTTTAGATGAACTAAAGCAGCCATGTTTCCTTATCTGGCAAATACAGTGACTTCCCAGACACTGGGCCATCTCATTGCTTTAGGTATATGACTGTATCTGGCCAACCTCCACTGAAAGTTCCAAGGTTTAATTTGAATTTAATCTCTCTGTCCGTCTCCTTCTCTCTCTCTTTCTCTCTCTCTCACGCACACTATCCCTCCCCTCAACCGAAAGGGGAAATTGAACTTTAAATTAAAAATGTAGAATGAATGGACAGAAAGAATGAAATAAATAAGATGACATCTAGCATGATATCAGGATGCATCAAGATGCTTTACCGTTAATTAAGTATTTTTTGATATGTAATCATTAAAGTGATATGGGAAACAGCAGCCCATTTGGGCACAGAAAGATCTGACAATCATTGGGGGATTGATCAGACAATCTCATTTTCTGTTGTTGGTGAGGGATGACCATTTGCTGGAGCTGGAGATAAACTCCCAAAAGAAGCCTAGCTCGCTCTTCTAAATCCTCGCCTACGACAATGACAGAGACCTATGGCAAGGCTTCACCGTCAGCCTCTCTTGCTGTTGGGTGATGGGGAAGGACAACGGTGACAGGCAGGAACAAGCTGGAGGGATGACGAAATAAATTAGAAAAATTAATTATCTTAAATTAGAAATATTAATTAGTGGGAGAGTCTAGGACTAGAGGTCATAGCGTCAGAATTAAAGGAGGTTCTTTCAGGAAGGAGATGAGGAAGAATATATTTAGTCAATGGGTGGTGAATCTGTGGAATTCTTTGCCACAGAAGGATGTGGAGGCAAAGTCAGTGGATATGTTTAAGGCAGAGATCGATAGATTCTTGATGAGTATGGGTGTCAGGGGTTATGGGGAGAAGGCAGGAGAATGGGGTTAGGAGGGAGAGATAAATCAGCCATGATTGAATGGCGGAGTAGACTTGATGGGCCTAATGGCCTAATTCTGCTCCTATCACATGATCTTATGAAAAATGAAGGATGGAAATGTTTGGAAGTAAGCACTATTCTATGTAGCTGCAAGGCAGTTGTCTCCTATTGTGTTTTTTTCTATGCACCATTTGCCTTTCTGTTGCAATAAAAAAGGAATGTGCAATGCGGAGCAAAGCCAATCCATTCTAGCAAATAATTAAAAGCGTCCTATTCAGAAACATGAAGGAGAATTCCACCTTGATTTGGCTCAGAGCCATGGAAAATTTCAGGCAGGCGACAACAGAAATGACAGAGTACTGAGCAAGCTCGGACCCCTTTGTCCACATTGCATTGACTATACTGACATTCTTTAAAGCAAACTATTCCAGCAACAACTGACAGAACTGAGAAGGTTTCTGTTCTCTGCCGGATGGGATTACACCAATGATAATAAAGGAAAGGAGCACCAGCTACACACCTGCTGGCAAGAAGGTGAATGCATTATAAGGTGACGGAAGATGAAACCAAAACGCACTTCAGCAAATCATTCCAGCATCTGTGATTAATATAAACACACCCATTGCCCGATGTACATTAGCTATATAATTAATAACTTCCTAAGGGATGTCAGCTTGGCAAGAGTTGAAGGCAAGCTGTGAACATGCATTATTTGAATCCTAAACTATAATCGTATATTGAACATATTTAAAAAAAAACATGCATATATATCATTTTCTGAGTTTTATTAATATTGGTGTTCCCTCCCTTTCTTTCTTGCAGTTCTCTTGTCTAAAACCACTTTACTTTCTCTTCCCCCACCATGCCATACATCATTTACCTGCCAAGAATCCAGGCAATTTAATCAAAAACCTTTCCCGTAGCAGTTTTTGTGCCGTGGCAGGAAAGGTACACAGGAGTGTTTCGAGCTTATATACTAGCAAAACAATTCCCTCCTGTGGGGAAAGCTTTTAATCTATGAACCTAAATGGACCAAGAAAAATTGAGAATTTGTCAGGTGAGGAAGCAGCAACATCACTCCCTGGCCCCAATGCATTTAGAGCCCCAATGTACTTGAGCACCAGTAGCTGTTTTGTATCCAAAACAGCACACTGAGAGAACAATCACAAAGTAAACATTAAAACATAATTTACTGCAGGGATCTCAGTACAGATTCTATTTATTTCTTAGTGTATTTCTGTAAATAGGTAAAGATTGTCAGTTTTATTACACAGCAATAGAGGAGGCACATGGCATGAGCAAACGATTGGCATGAGCAAAATAAGTTCATAGGTTCTAGGAGCAGAATGAGGCCATTGGACCCATCAAGTTTATTCCGCCATTCAATCGTGGCTGATCTATATTTCCCCCTCAACCCCATTCTCCTGCCTTCACCTCATAACCCTTGACACCCGTACTAATCAAGTATCTGTAAATCTCCACCTCAAAAATATCTATTGACTTGCCCTCCACAGCTGTCTGTGGCAATGAATTTCACAGATTCACCATCCTCTGACTAAAGAAATTCCTTCTCATCTCCTTTCTGAAGGTACGTCCCTTTATTCTGAGGTTATGGCCTCTGGTCCTAGACTCCCCCACTAGTGGAAACATCCTCTCCACATTCACTCTATCTAGACCTTTCACTTTTCGGTAAGTCTCAATGAGGTACCCCCTCACCCTCCTAAACTCCAGTGAGTACAGGCCCAGTGCTTAAAATTAAGATGGGCTGGCACAGGCGATATCAGTACACGTTATTGCTGGTGGATACGAGTAGTATCAGCATGGCATTAAGATGAACATAGAGATCTCCACGTGCATCGCCCTGACTAGCATAGGATGACAAGATCAAATTGGCATAGGAAAGGATGGGTGGCATTAGTAGCACTCACACAAATTAAGGTGGATTTTCTATAGTAGTATCAGCTGTTCAAAGTGTGTTTTGGATAGAGGAGTGTCAGCATTTGTGCAATATTAGAAAGTGGATTGGCATAAGTATAATCATCATAACTTCACTCATGCCAATCTGCTTAAAATTATACTGATTGTACTTATACCAACCATTTTAACATCTTCTGATGCTGTGCGTGCCAGTTTACCTTGGCATGCTGACAGTTATCTGTCCAAACCACCTTATAAACTGCCTATACCACTCTTGACAATCCATCTTAAGTTGTACCAATACTATTTATGCCATTCCACCTTAAAACAAGCTGATATTTCCTATGCCAATTTGACCTTGTCATATTACGCTAATCCGGCCAATCTACCTGTACACACATTGAGATCTCTCCATTAATCTTAATGTGAGGTAGATTGGCATGAGGTGTATCAGCATGAATTAAGATGGATTGGCATGCTTACAATTTACTGGCATTGGTCATTTCAGCATGTTTTAAGGCGGATTGATGTAAGAAGCTATAACATGCCTTAAGGTGGACTGGTACAGGAAATCCCAGCTTTCCAGGATGGATTGGCATGGGCAGTCACTGTATGCCTTAAGGTGGACTAGTGGGGAGATGAATCAGCATGCCTTAAGGTAGACTGGCTTAAGAAGTGTCAGCATAGCCTCGAGGTGCATTGGCATCAGTTCCTAATGACATAAGGTGGATTAGCATGACTGGTATCAGCATGACCTAAGGGGTGCTGGCACAGGAAGTATCAGCATGAATTAAGGTGCACTTGCATGAAAGGAAACTGAATGCCAAGGTGGCTTGGCATGGGTAACATTGGCTTGACTGACAATGACTTGGATGAGTATCATCAGCATGACTTAAGGTGAACTGGCAGGAGACAAATCAGTGTGTTAAGGTGTATTGACATGAACAGTAACAGCAAGTCGCGGTGAGTTGGTATGATTTGTATCAACATGACTCAAGAATAGTTGGCAAAGGAAGTATCAGCATGTGAAGGTGGATTGGCATGAATAGCACCAACATGCCTGAAGATGGATTCATATGACAAACATCAGAATGCCTGAACATAGACTGGTATTGGAAGTAATAGCATTACTAAAGGTGGATTGGCAGTAACACAATTTCAAGGTAGATTGGCATGAAGTTTATTACCCCACAAGGTGGCTATTTGAGACAACAATATCACTCACATTATCTGCAAGAAATGCAACAATGTTAAATAAAATCATAATTTCTCATTTTTGCATCCTACAATGAGAATTTTCATACATAAAAACATAAGAAATAAAAGCAGGAGCAGGCCATTGGCTCCATATGCTTCTTTCACCATTCAATAGGATCATGTCTGATCTCTGTTCCCAGCATAATTTTCCTGCACTAATCCCATATCAAATTTTTTTAATTTCTAAAAAAAAAATGTTCTCCATCTTCAATATCTCAAATATACTCAGCAATTAAGTCTGCCATAACACTCCAATGAAAAAAATGTCAAAGATTCAGTACATTTAGGATGAACATACCATACCTGTACATAATATTCCAGGTGCAATATTACTACAACTCTGTGCTGTTGCAGTAACACAACTAACTTTGAATTCAAATCCTCTTGCAATAAAGACAATTATACTAATTGCCTTCCAAATTGTCTACTGTCAGGATTTTAACATTCTGTGATTTATATACAATGACACCCAGATCTCTCTGAACACCAACGGCTAACATGTAAATAATACACTACCTTACTATTTTTGTTCTACCAGGCTTGATGACCATATTTTGTTCCACATTATATTCCATCGACCATGTCCTCTCCCATTCATTTAACTTGACTTGATCCCCTTGATATAACTCTGCATTTCCACGTAGCCCACGACTACATCCAGTAGCATGGGAAAGCATGGATTTTCCGCACAGCCTCTTACCCAAATCATTGGCACAGATTGTGAACAGCTGAGCCTTCCACATTAATCCCTGCAGTGCCTCCATACCTAGAACCTCTCAAGGTAAAAATAACCGGCATATTCCGACTCTCAATTTTCTGCCTGTTGGATTATCCTCAGTCAACAACAGTATATTTTCTTCATGCTCATCAGCACTCGTTTTACGTAATAACCTCAAATGGTACTAATCAACAAAGTTCTAAAAGTCCAAAAAATACAATATCCATCAGTTCACCCTATACTATTTTGCTAATTACAATTCAAAACACTCTTATTAGGGTTTTAAATATGATTTACCTTTCATGGATGATACTGATCCAGTCCAATTCTATAATTATTTTCGAAGCTTTCTGTTATCTCCTCCATTAGAGACACCCATATTTTCCCTATTGCTACCATGATTGTTTAATGCTGCAAGTGACTAACCATTTTATTGCCAGTAAAGTGCAAGAAAACATGGAGGAGTAAGATCTCTGACTCGTTAAACACACATTCTTTACTGACTATGTGCAATCTAACATAATTATTCTATCTTGTGGGATATTTTCTTGATCTTTGAATATAAAGGATTGGTAATAACTTCATCATGCTGACTTTTACAAAACACCACTGGTCCATCATACATCCCTTTATGCCTATTTGTAACAATTATTCACTGATCAAAATTAAATATTTCAACTCACTCATCTTTCACGTCCTTTTGGGCAAGAGGATACCGCACCGGTACTTTATTGAATTTTCTTTTGAGGTAATTCCCAATTAAGATAGCTCGAATTTCAAGAATATACATTGCTAATATCATCTTGGTACCCAAGATAGCTCTTTGTTTTGATTTAACACAACTGAATTCCTTCATCATTTTAAAGTTGCAAGTTTCGGCACTAAGGATTGGCATTTGTTATTGTAAACCTACTATCAAAGTGAAACGTAAAATACAATGAATAAATGTGCACAACTTTGGCATCCAATCTAAAGGATTAATTAATATGTCTTGTGCACAACAATAATCAGGATTTAAACAGTAGTTACGTTTATTTGAACTATTTAGAACTGGATATTAAATCATCACAGAGTTCCCTGGAAATAATTTTATTAAGGTGCCCTCAGGCACATCTAAGATCCATGCATAACAAACTCTTTGTCCCAGATTTTGATATTACTTATCGAAATCTATGGCGAGAATAATAATATTCCTTTCCACTATAATTGGGTAAAATTAATTACAATGGCATTTCTCACATTGATTTTTTTGTTTCTCTTCTCTCCTTCCCTTTTCAAAAGCTTCCTTCCATCTGTTTCATCCTCTTAAATTGAGATGGAGGGAAAGCTTCTCACTGATTCACCCCCCACAAATATCAATGATTGCTCATTCCATTAGGCAGGCCATGCAAGAAAGGTGTCCTGTGATAAGGCTTCAATTATATTTAAGCAAGAACAATATGTCAGAAGATAGGCATTATCTGAGAACTGCAAATTCACAAAAATATAATTTGCCCATAACTTCTAATGAGAACAAAGATTTTGCAGCAACTTAAGTGGTTTAATTAACTATTAAATGTTCTTGCAAAATTTATGAAATGACTGAGAGCTGATCACAGTAAGTAAATGGAGGGTAAACCAAATTAAGTAATTAGAGAAATAATTTTACCTCTCAGAGTTATAGTTGCCATCTAATATGTAGAATCTAGGTTATTTTTAAGCTGTTAAGTTAAGAGATATTATACTTGCAACACAAATTAGAATGGAATGATGATTGTTGTATCAATTGCACAGATGCTGTAATTCTTAACTAGTTATTATATTTTCAATAATACATAAAAACGATTATATCAGCAGCATGATGGCCTCTGCTTCACCACTTGTTACTGTTGGAAAGTAAAACCAGATGAACCAAAAACGACATGAATGCATGTTTAACATCAATTAAGCGTTCCTGTCACTTTCTGATTCGTTTAGTTTAGAGATACAACATAGAGACAGGCCCTTGGGCCCACCGGGTCCACAATGACCATCAGTCACCTGTTCATACTAGTTATATGTTATGCCACTGTCTCATCCACTCCCTACACACCAGGAGCTATTTTGTTAAATATAGAGAACAACTAACCTACGAATCTGCTAGTCTTTGGCATGCAGGAGGAAAGCGGAGGACCCCGGAGGAAACCCATGCAGTCACAGGAAGAACATGCAAACTCCACAGAGACAGCACCTGAGGTTCGGATCGAACTATGGTCTCTGGCGCAGTGAGGCAGCTGCTCTACTAGTTGCCCCATTGTCCCAATCTTAAAAGCAAGAGTGTGATTTTGAAACTGCAGTCATACTTTATTGGACTTTATTGGTGTTTATCTTGCACTAAATGCTGTACCTTTTATCCTGCATCTGTACGCTGTGGATGGCTTGATTATAATCATGTATACTCCTTTCACTGACTGGATAGCACACAACAAAAAGCTTTTCACCGTACCTTGGTACACGTGACAATAATAAACTAAACTAAACTAATATACACCATCTTAAATGGATATGATGACCGGTGCTCAAATTAATTCTATTGATATGAGTTTCAGTTGATACATTTTCTTTACTTTACTTTCCTTTAAAGGGGTTGTCCCACTGCGGCGACCTAATCCGCGAGTTCAGACGAGTTTGCCCTCGACTCATACTCGCAGCATGGTCGACACGAGGTCCTAGGAGGTCTTTGTAACTCTCCTTCATGCTCGAGAGTAGTCCCTGCATACTCGAGGCCTCAGCTAGGTCGCGGCGTATTTTTCAACATGTTGAAAAATGCCCGCAAGTAAAAAAAGGTCACCATGGAAAAAAATCAATACTTTTTTTAACTTGTAAGTTTAGTCGAAGTAAGTCGTAGTAGGTCGGCATGTTATTCGTAGGTAATCGAGGGTAGTCGAAGGTAATCGTAGATAGTCTTCAACATAGTCGAAGGGAGGTCGAAGGAGGTCGTCTTCACTCTCCACTATTCGGTGTCCAATTTTCCCGAAGCTAGTCGAAGCTAGTCTTCAACATAGTCGAAGGACGTTTTCAACATGACATTTTTTCAAACTCTCCTAAACTCGCCAATTAGGGCCTGCCCCACTGCGGGGACCTAATTTGCGAGGTTTACAAGAGTTTAGGAGAGTCAAGAAGAGTGTCATGGTCTTGTTGTATCGCCGAAGTAGAACACCTCCTATGACCTCCTTCAACTATGTAGAGAACCTCCTATGAATATGTAGAAGACCTCCTACGACCATGTAGAAGACCTCCTTCGATCTCCTTCGGCCTCCTTCGACTATGTTGAAGACTAGCTTCGACGATTTACTCACCGATGCTCTCTGGAAAATTGGACACCGAATAGTGGAGAGTGAAGACGACCACCTTCGACTACCTTTGACTATACTAACACTATCTACGACTACCTTCGACTACCTTTGATTACCTTTGATTACCTTCGATTACCTTCGATTACCAACAAATAACATGCCGATCTACTTCGACTAAACCTACGAGTAAAAAAATATTGTTTTTTTCCATGCCGACCAATTTTTACTAGCTGATCCACTGAGTCACTCCAACATTTTGTGTCTATCTTTGGTATAAACCAGCATCTACAGTTCCTTTTTATTTCAAAATACAGTAACTTTTTTAAAACTTTCAGTAAAGCATTTACAGTCCACAAAGCCACAATCCCATTTATCAGAAAATTAAGATTTGTAAAGTTATTCATTGGCTACTGAAGGACTGAAGGACATTGGTAAAATCTGCAGGCCAGATGGTATGTGAGTACGCTGCAGATGCCAGCAATACAGGTTTATGAATCAAACCTTTTGAAATATTCTTCACCTTAAAACCAAACTATTTTTTGAAAATGAACATGCTATTTTAAAGCATTTGAGATGGCAGTTCAGAGGTTACTCTAATTAAGCCAAGAAACCAGGTTTCACCATTTTCAAACAACATAAATTACTGTAGTTAATGGTAATTTAATATTTTATCACAACAGCAGTGGTGAAAGAAAGAGGAAAACATGAGATAGGTTAACCAATGCACGATGGTTCAATATGAGAAAGATAAATACCTCATAGACATATACAGTATTGGTTAATTTGCATGGTGTAGAGATCTATTCAACCCAATTACTATTGTTGTAGTATAAACTCAAGCTAATTTCATTTTTGTAAAAAATATAATCCCATTCACATGCTAAATTCCAGTTCTGAAATCTCATTTGGAAGTAATAAAGGGCTAAATTGGATAGGACCCAAAAGCCAGTGCAGGGATCACAGAGCATGATTAACCCAAGCCTGTTGATTGCAGCGCAGACAACAAACCAACTTCATTATGATGATCTCTGTGAGCAGCCGGCACTAACCATGCTGTTGATTGGTTGTATGTATCAGCGGGGGTTCCAGTATTGTAACTCGGAAACATCAATTAAAGCTAACCTGCGTTGCTCAACACCAGCCTGCATCACTGAAAGGGAGATGAAGTCCAAGAGGTGTAGGTTAGCGCTGTGCTGCGCTGGTAGTCAGGCAGGAAATGAATCATAGTGGGAAAATAGTAAACAGTGACACATCATAAGCTGGCCATAGGGGTAGACGCTGAGGCAATCAACTGCTGCTGGACGCTAATCATCTCAGTGAAAGATGTCCCCTGGTCTGCCCAGAATTTGCTAGTCCTCCATTACAAGCTGTTCCTTGACCGGATGTTGCAGACTGGCACGATCCATAGTTTAGAACAATGTGCTGAGGGAATGTTGAAGCCTGTTGCAGCTGCCAGAGAGATCACATGGAAAATGGCTCCAGTTTGACGCCCCCTTTACCAGCACATATCGAGGGGCTGCTGTCAGTGCGACAAAGGTCCCTCTCACGGGCAGTACGGTGGTGCAGCGGTAGAGTAGCTGCCTTACAGTGCCAGAGAACCGGGTTCAATCCTGACCTCGGGTGCTGTCTGTATGGAGTTTGTACGTTCTCCCCGTAAATGTGTGGGTTTTCTTCAGGTGCCTCCGACACTCCGAAGATATACAGATTTGTAAGTTAATTGGCTTTGGTAAAATTGCAAATTGTCCCTAGTGTGTAGGATAGTGTTAGTATACGGAGTTGCTGGTCAGCATGGACTCGATGGGTGAAGGGCCTGTTTTTGTGCTGTATCTCTAAACTAAACTGAAAACTTTGCTCAAGGAATGTACGCAGAGGAAAGCTGATGTCATGCTGACGAAATGCAAATACAATGATGTGGCTTGTGCAGAAAATAATATATAAATGTAATGCACTATATGTTTGGAAATTTTTATAAATTGAGTAACATTTGAATTTTTTAAAAAGCAATGAATCATCGCAGGAGGGACCAGAGTCGGAGTTTTTTTTTAAATGCTGCAGTGAAGGGCTTGGGGAGGAGGTACAAAGAAGGAAACAAGTCCTGTATCAACAAGGGGCCTAGCAGCCCTCCAGGAACATGGTCTTAAGGCAGTGTGAGTAAGTAGGCATGGAGATCAACGCCAGGAGCCTCACTCCAAGGGGCTAAATTCAGTGCCGTGAGACGTGCAATGATCTTGAACAAATGATCTATGACCTTGAATGCATTTTCAAATGCAATCTCCTACCAAAGTGGGCCACTAACTTTGGATATTACTCAAAACACCAAACCTTCATCAATCATCTGCCAACAATCCCGAGTAAATTAAGACTCACAACTAGCATTCTGATGGTCTGCCATGCAGCAGAAACCCGTGGCTGCAAATCTCCTCCAGAACACCACAGCCATAATGTTGTGACAGCACCCTGACAGTTTCTCTATCAGGTTTTATGTGGAAGCATGCACACCAGAGGCTCAACCTTTTAGTCATGGATAGCTTTTGTCACCCTCTAGAAACAAGGAACTGCAGATACTGGTTTACACAAAAGGACACAAAGGCAGGAGTAACTCAGCGGGTCAGGCAGCATATCTGAAGAACATGGATAGGTGACATTTGGGTCGGACCCTTCCTCACCCTTCGTCACCAAGTAGCAGATCACGGAAGAATGATTGCTGGTAAGACACCAGACTTTGTTATACAGGATCTGCAACTGCTTTTGGTCACACAACAGCTCGAACTGAAAGGAATGGAATCTATTTATTTCTGATTTAGGATAGACATGGCATGTGGCACTTGAAAAGCAACAGACATACATACGTTCAGTGACACTCCATTGCCACATGTTCCCTCCACTTGTTACCTTACAATGAAATGTGGTTATTTCTTTTTGACTAGAGCTGGACAATTTTCCTCATTCAACGATAGATGGTAAACTGGGAAATTGTCCATTTCTTCAGCTCCGGACTTTACAGTGAGGAGTATAAAAATGCATTGTCATGGTCACCCAGGCAGCCACTGGCAATGTGTCCCTCACCATGCTCTGAGGGTACAGCTACAGCTGCACTAGGTGATAGATCGCATTGAGCATGTCGCTAGTTACATGCAGATGTCTCACGTCTGATAGTGGGAGAATTGCTCCCTATAGCAGATGTAGTCATAACCTGGGAGTCTTCTTCCTCTGACCTTTACCATTTGTCAGCAGCTTTTCCGGCTCCCCAGACCCTCTGTTCAGTCTCCCAGCCAAGTTGTTTCACAAGTGGAATGCCTGACATTGGACCCATGTTAAGCAGCAAATGATTTGCCCAAATGTCTTGAAGTTAAAATGATGTCCTTCCTTATCCATCACTCTGCTCTCTATAAATTTGACCCGTAATGTTACTTTGGAGGTCTTTCTTGAAACAATTAAGTATCAAATACATATATATTTAGTAGAACAAAACCAGCAACTCACACAGTTTAGAAGCAAGAAACTGCGGATGCTGGTTTACAAAACAAGACACAAAGTGCTGGAATAACAGCGGGTAAGGCCGCATCCCTGGGAACACGGATAGGTGACGTTTTGGGTCGGGACTCTTCTTCAGACAGTTGATGGTTCATGGGTAGCCGTTCTTCCTGTTTAGTGCATGTTCAGCCTTAGATTTTCATGTTATTGGTTAATTTTTCACGATCTTCGCATCGCTGCATGGCCAGCGCTTTTGATCATTCTAACTGTCCTGGAGAAGGTGAAGGTGAGACACCGTCTTGAACCACCCTGCTCGTTTTGGTGAAGAGACAACGTCATCACCCTGGGGACAGAGCTGAATGCTTTAAATAAAACGACCATGAAGAATTGATGGAGGGCGTACGATTTGGAGGGGAATCGGCAGCTGGTGATTTTCTCAGAAAGTGTGTGAGGTGGTTAGCACACAACAAAAGCCTTTTTACTGCATCTCGGTACACGTGTCATTAAACTAAACTGAACTGAGCAGCAGAGATGTGTTTCAAAATGACAGCATTATAGTGTTGGGTGTTACATACTAACTGATAGCTTGACCCTCCAACTCAGCATACTTCCAGCGGGGTCTTCAGTGATAGGAGTAGAATTAAGCCATTCGGGGCCCATCAAGTCTACTCTGCCATTCAATCATGGCTGATCTATCTCTCCCTCCTAACCCCATTCTCCTGCCTTCTCCCCAGAACATCTGACACCTGTACTAATTAAAAATCTATCTATCTCTCTGCCTTAAAAATCTCCACTGACTTGGCCCACACAGTCTTCTGTGGCAAAGAATTCCACAGATTCGCCACCCTCTGTCTGAAGATATTTCTCCTCATCTCCTTCCTAAAAGAACATCCTTTAGTTCTAGGGCTACCACCTCTAGTCCTAGACTCTCCCACTAGTGGAAACATCCTCTCCACAGCCATTCTATCCAAGCCTTTCACTATTCTATAGGTTTCAATGAGGTCCCCCCTCATTCTTCTAAACTCCAGCGACTACAGGCCCAGTGCCTCCAAACGCTCATCATAGGTTAATCTACTCATTCCTGGGATAGTTCTTGTCAGATGCACCTGTACCTTCATCGTAAGATCATAAGGAATAGGAGTAGAATTATGCCATTTGGCCCATCAAGTCTACTCTGCCATTCAATCATGGCTGATCTATCTCTCTCCTCTCCCCATTCTTCTGCCTTCTCCCCAAAATGTTGCACTTTTCATCAGTGCAATATCCAATGTACATTGTAGCAGATGTGTCCTCTTGTGTCACACACTAGTTAGTTCCCAAGCACCAACCCATAGACTTCAGAATATGAACATTATTGAACCCAGTTTCAGCACTATGAAAATTTAAAAGCCAAGTTTCATCTCACAGGAGCAATCCGCATTAAACAGGACTGCATCATTTGCATTTTTTAAGTTTTTAAATTTAAATAAATTGTCATTTTCAGCCCATTTATATCAGAATATACAATTGTTGAGCTTCAGTGGTTTTTAGATTCAAAATCACCGGAGATAAGAGGTATCATCTGTTGTGGAGCCGTAGCACACAACACCGATATTCATTCATGCAGGACAAGACTATTGTGCCCATTAAACTATAAACAGCAAAAAGTAAACACTTCAAGATTCAGCTCAAAACCAGCATTATTTCTCAATCATACTCAGCATCAGACTCACGGTAAGATGAGTGAGGAGAGAAACAATACAGCATAGAAGATTAAGGATGCACGCTAGAGACATTTTCAAAATTATGAAAGGTCTCGAGAAGGCAAACAGTGAAGGATTGTTCCACTGGTTGCTGAATCAGTAACAAGAGGGCACAGACTGAGGATTATCACTGGAAGAATGAAAGGGGAAATTAAAAGAGATTTTGTTCACAAGAATATCATTAGGAAATAGAATACTTTTACCACAGGCAACTATTAAGGCAGTGACTGTAACATCTTTTAAATGGAATAAAATGGGTATTTGAAAAAGAATGTAAAAGGATATGGGGGAATGGGAGAGGAAATTGTATTAAAATAGATAGCTTCAGTTTAAGACCATGCACCACCGCAGGAATGATGGGTCAAATGGCCGTATTCTATTCTATAATATCGATGATTTAAAATGTTGCATATTTGCAAAACACTGCTCCAGGTATATTAGAAATATCCAGCTCAAACCTGTTGGATGTTTTCCTTTATTTTAATGTTTCGTCTGTGTACTCTTCATTCAATCCCATCATTCTTTATAACTGTAAATTAATTCACTGTTTTCAGAAAGGGGAAGGTAGCAGTCTAATCTCTCCCTTCCCTTAAAGCAATTATTATTTGTATAATAAAGACTATGAAAATGTAGCTGGTCAATAATCAAATTAGTTATTTTTATTGATGTCCCCAAACAAATTCCGAGGTAAGAATGTAATCTACCGCTCTGTCACTGCGAACTATTACGATTAGATTTGTTGCTGCACATTCATTTAGGAAGAAGCAATTACTACCCCACCCCCTCCAAAGGTATGACAGGAGCTTTGGTAAACAAATTTATAGCAAGTCCAATTATGAGTGGAGATTAACAAAATAGGGAACGTCGAACATCGCACAGCCATATATAATATACAAGCTGCAGACAAGAGAAATTTGCTTTGCAAATTAAAAAAGAAGCAAACTAATGAAGAGAGGGGAAATCTGAAACAAAGTCGTAAAACACAAGGTATGGAAGGTGAGTCAGGATCTGCGCAGGGGAAATATGTTTATCTTTCAGGCACAAACGTGCCACCAAATTCCAGTTCTAACAATCGGTTTGCATCAGGAAAATCAATTTATCTATTCTCTCCTCAAATGCTGACTGACCTGTAACTTTGTTACAACTTTTCATACTTTTTCAAATAAAATGCTCAATAAATATTTAATACATATCTTCTAATAAAATAAATATTATCTAATATTTTCTAAAATTATATTTTCTAATAAATTGTGAGCTGAAGAAAATGGCAACAGATTTGTATTGAAGAACTTCACCTGTGCAAACCATTTCCACGTAAAATATTTTTAAAGTCAGTAGCCTAGTGCCACTTTCCCTCATGGCATTCTGTCCAATCCCTTGTTGAACCCTTCCTTGTTCTTTCTTGTTTAAACTATAAGGCTACAAACCAAAAACAGGGGAATAACCTAAGGTGCAGCTCAGTAGCGCAGCGGTAGAGTTGCTGACTTACAGCGCTAGAGACCCAGGTTCAATCCTGACTATGGGTGCTGTCTCTGCGGAGTTTGTATGTTCTCCCTGTGACCACGTGGGTTTTCTTGAGCTGCTCAGGTTTCCACCCACATTCCAAAGAGGTGCAGGTTTGGAGGTTAATTGGATTCTATAAATTGTCCCTAGAGTGCAAGATACAACGCATGTTGGTCGGTACGGACTCGGTGGGCTGAAGGACCTGTTTCCACGCTGTATCTCTAAAAAAAAAAAAACTGTCTATTCAACCTGCATGAACCCATTGAATCAAATGATCTCCTTTCCTTATTGGATGTTTCTATGAGTCCCAATGTGTCTTTAATATTAAGGTACTCTTTGAAATTTGTACCTGACAGACGATTCTAGATAACATTAAATTCTCTGCACACATGTTTCTTTTAACAAAAGCTTTCCCAAGTACCTCCTTCCCACCCTCATCACCCAAACGTACACATCTCAACACTTCACTTTTCTCCATTCCTGAGGGTAGCATTTTTGTTTTGACAATCTTTCCTCATAATACATCTCTCTTAATTCAGGAATTAATCTGCCATGTACACAGAGCACCAGCTCACCAATAATAAATTATCTCCTGTGCTTTATGTAATTAACAACACTTAAAAGAGTTTCTCAATTGTAAACTTCCTAGGAACTAAAACTTCAACAATCTAATTACTCTGGCAAGGAGCAAAGATAATAATTCATCATCTTTCCAGGACAAAGACATCTCAACTGCATGATTCAGCAAGTTTTTAAACAATTTCACCGACACCTCGTTTCACCCTTTAGTTACATTATATAATATGCTTTTGTCCAATAAAATGCAAGGCCTAATCCCAGGTTTAGCTGAAGGACATCACTGTTTAAAATGTTAACGAGGTAATGTTTATACCTAATCTCAACATTCAATACTCAGTTGTTGTGAATTCCATCGGCGACCTCCATGCTCTTTGACCTTACATTGAAATGTCACACTCAGGTTAATATAATCAGCTTCTGCGCTCAATTTGGCATTACCTGAAAAATTAGGATCTTACAGATATGTCAATCCTCTGGGGCATAAATCAAATTTGGAAACATCCGTAATACAAAGCAGCAAGCCCCAATTGGCAACTAGGTGAATTTCCTCTTCAAGCTTTCCATTGTTTTCCCATGCCTTTTGCTGTTCAACTTTAGCTACTCTTTCAATCAACATCAGGGAAAAAACGAAAAGCTTAGAATTAAAAATAACATAAATCCAAGAGTTTACAGTGAGAAGGCAAGAGAATGGGGTTGAGATGGGAAAATAGATCAGCCCATGATCAAATGGCAGAGCAGACTCAATGGACTACATGGCCTAGTTCTGTTCCTCTGGTCTTATGGTGTTATGGCCTATGGTTAACAGATGATTGACTAAATGTAATCTTTAAAGCCCAAGCAGGAATTGAAAATACGATTTGCTTCCAAATTGTGAGAATGGAAATTTCCTACGCCTGGATCTTCGGTGTGAAGAGTTCTGCAATTCAATTATAGAGGTGTATTTCTGCTTATAATTCCATTACTCCAACTGGAAAGCATTAGTTAAGTACAGCTGCTTCGGTGCAAAATATTATCCATTTTGCATACTACAAATGGTTAAAACTTCTGAATGTCACCTTTGGCAAAAAATTCTGAATAATTAATAATACGGCATTACTGCATAAAGAATAAGGTTTATCTTAACTAATTATTTAGCTGATAAGGATAAATTGGAATAGATAGTCAACTTCCTTGCTGATTAAATCATTTTAATATTAAATGCAGAAACTACTAATTGCATGTCTTATTGGAAAAATACAGGCGACTACTTGGTGATACTGGATTCTATATTGTTAACTCACACACTTCCCATGGCTATAATACTCAAGGGTTGCTGTGAAAAGTGAACTACTGACTGCAAAGATTAACTAGAAGATAGAGTAGCTCAATGGGACAGGCAGCATCTCTGGAGAGGAATGGATGACGTTGCGGTCGAGACCCTTCTTCAGACTACTAAAGTCTAACTCCTAAAGATTCCTAAAGATTAACTAGCGTTGTCAGTAGGTTATGGCAAGAGTTTAAAGTCTCTTCTCTTGATATGTACAATCATTATTAAAATTAAAATTCTATGAAATAATTACATTTGACAATAGATTAATTTTGAACATCCAGAAAGCAAAAAGTTATTGTGAAAATGGGGCACCATAACATTGAACTTTTGATTTATAGTTTGTCTACCCATTTCCTTGACCTTGGCTGTTCAACCATGTGTGCCGGTTCGAAACTTGGAAGGAACCTTGCTCAAAACAAAGTCAGTCATGAATACACAAATTATATAACTTTTAATGACAAGCCAAATATGACAGAATATGAATACAAAAATATTTTTAAATGTTCCTCCTTTGAGAGGAGGAACATTAAAATGTTCTTTCAATGTATAACTAAAAGATCCTTAAAAAGATATCTATGAAAAATATCATTTGATAATCTAATATAAACCACACTGGAAAATGTGATGACCAAAATAATCCTGGATTCAATGCTGGCTTGCAGTAAGTTATTGATCTCAACTTCAGCAATAGTGTGGGATATGCAATTGGACAGTGAGACTGGTTAGATATTGGGAGGATAGTCATCTCTTTGATCACTATCCAGAGGTTAGTTAGAATTTGCACTTTGTGATTGTGATTGCAATTTGAGACAAAGACCAGCCAGGACTTCACACACTACTACTCCTTATCAATGAACTACCTACCAATCAATTTGTCCCTCCTCCAACTCATGAAGGGCAGTATTGGCAGGGAATAATAAAAAATATTATAGTTTATCCTACTTCTCTGCAGTTGCATAGACTCCAAGTGTTGAAAAGAACAATGTTTTTCTCACCACCAACTAAAACAAAATCATACTTTTATAGGTATATTAGAGCAAGTGGGACCCGTTGGGCCCCTTTCCACAACGCAATATTCCACCACTCACCCGTTCCCACAACATCACCCATTCCCCCAACACATTATTCCACCACTCACCCATAGCCCCCAACTGCGCAGGTACGGCTCATTTCCCTCCCCCTCCTCTTCACCCTCCCTCTTCTTTCCCCTCTCCTCCTCCTCTCCCCCACTCCCTCCTTCACATCTCCCTCCCTCACCTTTCCCCTACCCTCAGTCACTCCCTCCCTCCCTCCATAACCCCTCTCCCCTCCCTATCCCCCTTGATGTCATTGTGAGGTGGAAGCTGCTGTGCTTTTTTATTTTATGTAAAAAAGATCCCCTTGTGATGTCATGGTGGAACGCTGCTCTGTTTTGAAAACTGAGTTTTTTAAATGTAAATGAGATCCCATTGTGATGTCATTGTGGGGTAGAACACTGCTGACGGGCAGTTTATGTAAATGAGACCCCATTGTGATGTCATTCGCTGCTAACTGCCAGTGCAGATGGGAGATTTTTCTCAATGGTTTTTGTAAAGTTTAAAATCTGAATAACTTGTAAAATATACCATCAATCTCAACAAAGCTTATTTTTTGTACATCACAGGACAATGGTAAGGTGGTGCAAAAATTGTAGCGCTATCGTGTACCGTTTTTGTGCAATTATAGGTACAAACCGGCACACAAACAAACAAACATAGAAATAAGATGAGAGTTTTAGTAATATATAGATAGGTAGATAGATAGATATATGGATAGATGTTCTCATTTCAGACAACGATCTAATGAGATAAAGATGCAAAATAAAGTTCAGCCATCAACGTTAAGATACAGAAAGAAGGACCTTTGACTGGATATCCTAAAAGCACCTTACAGTGAGTGCATAATTGCTGTTGTCATTTAAAAAAGGCAGCAATAATATGCAAGAAAGAAGCTGTAACATGCTAATAATCAGAGAGAGTCATAGTGATACAGTGTGGAAACAGGCCCTTCGGCCCAACTTGCCCACACCGGCCAACATGTCCCAGTTACACTAGTCCCACCTGCCCACCTTTGGTCCATATCCCTCCAAACCTGTCCTATCCATGTACCTGTCTGTTTCTTAAATGTTGGGATAGTCCCTACCTCAACTACCTCCTCTGGTATCTTGTCAGATAATCTGGCAGATTAGCTATTGATTGGGGGATAGATATTGATCAAGATCCCAGATCTTATTCCCCTAATGTGAGAATGGATCCTCCATGGAATTTTATGTGTTCCCTTGAGAGAGTTTCACTTCAGCATATATCGTATTATCATGCTCCACTGGCAGTACAGCACCTCCCCAGCACTGGAACAACACTTAGGTTGTTTGAAATCCACCGGATTGAGATTTAGACCCACAGCCTCCTGGCACAATGCAAGAGGGCTATCAACTGAGCCACAGCTGACAAACTCTAAGTGAGCAATCACAGATTTCAATTGTACTGTGAACCAAGAGAGCAAAACTCAAACAATTTATATCAACAGAAGAGAGGCTGAACTCTTGCCTTAACTCACTGAACTCTAGTTAATCTTTAGAACAAGTGGTACACTGTTCACAGCAATTACAAAGGTGAAAGGATAATAAACATAACAACAGTATTCGGCCCAATGTTACAAGGGTATCATGTGACTGTCACTGCAGCATTACAAGTTTACTTTCGGGGTGGATTACTAGAAAATAAGCTATTGCATAGGTATTTGAGAATAATGGCTACCAAAAAGTGATTACAAGGCAGTAATTTAATAGACAGGTTCAGGTGATGTCATGAGCCTCAAAGTAAACCTTGAGTGGTTTCTAACTGTCATCTAAACTCTGAGATTAGATTACTGCATTGTAATCACTATAAGGTATCTGTTATTTTTAATCTACATACAGTATGGGCCTGGTTTTATTCCATTTTGGGTTTCTTTTTCTGCTGATACCAGCTTTCAATGTAGATGCCAACTGCCGGAGCACTCAGCATCATTGATCTGCGATGATGATCACACTGAAACAATAACGATTCTGCAGTCATTCTTATGAATTTTGAACAAAATCTATGGTCGGCATATATATGGAAAAGTGGTCGTGTTGAACTATTTCTGTGACAGGTACGGAAACTGCCATTATCGGCCAAACTAAAAAAAGACAAAGGTTTCTTTACTCGCACTTCTGATATTAATGACAATCTGTCAAAGTGCATCCTCTGAAATGGAGAGGTCTGCATAAAGATTCAATGACAGCAATCCCAGCCACGTATCAGGAATGCAAAAGCTACATATTTACTTAATCAGTCACTATTTTCAGATTTTCTTCTGAGCTGGCTTAGGCCAAGAGACATCAATTATTTAAAGGAAGTAACATGATGCTTCCTCTGTTAAGTCAAGTCTGCAAGCAGACCCCTACAGAGAATAAAAAATGAATTAGCTAGAATTTATTAGTGAGCTTGATGCGAAGACAGATTCAGTCATCATATCTGCACCAGGTTTTCCACACACCTTCAAAAAGCTGACTAGTTTTCCTAATAAAATAACAGTGTCCAAGTAGCATTCAGCACAGGAGTTGGGCTCTTTAGAAAGTGCTTCACGGGGGGAAAGCACATGTCCAGTGGCTGTCCTGAATCACCAGGCACACACACACACACTGTATTCAGTACACGTAACAATTATTCAACCACCTCGTTTTCACTAAAGGCATGGCAATGCAATTTTATCGTTATAATCACGACCATATGACAAAAGCAGAGGTCACTAGGGACCAATTTCAAGTGATTTTCAGATTGCACTTACATATGCTGAACAGTTAAGTTCGCTTCATTGCACCTGCGCTGATTTATGCAGCTTTCCACTGCGCTCTTCCTCCACTTGCCCCCCGCTCCCTTCCCCCCAAAAAAAATTCTGGCCAAGCGAAGAAAAGTTTCAAAGGCTGACTGAATGTTAATATATATTTTTTTCTTCTCTTCATTTAATTGAAATCTGCTTTAAATCTTGTTCAGCACTTACCCCCCTTCAACCTTCAGGTGCCAGAGGGCTTGTTACTTGTGAATTATTTAACAATCATATTTGCGGTAGGAAATTGATTTTTGAGTAAATCCATATTGATTGAGTTATGCGAGACTAATGATTTGAAGTAAAATGTTGCTGTTAACTTCTAGGGAGGGAGAAAGATAATTTTCTGCATCAAATTTTCACTTGCGAGGGACCCTGGTACCCTGCTTTCACCCTGTCACAGTCTATGGTGACTAACTGTCTGCCAACCATGACCAAGTGATTAAAGCAGACAGCATCTGTGTATCTTTGCAGTAATAGGAGCCTGATTTCTATTTCCCATTCATTGAAACTTGAGCAGTCTATTAGCTCCTGCATTTTAGTTTGATGAATTTATTACTTTACAATTTTTTTTAAATCAAATGCATTGCTTCCCCAGAGCAAAAATAAGCATTTATTTTTAGCTATTCCTTTTCCAGATTTATTACAAATCCTTTGGTCAAATCCTGCTGAATGAATACATTATGGTGTGTTAAAAACATCTGTGTCGGGAACTTATCCCTCAGCAATAATGGGCCAAATATTGTCAGGACTTTTCAATGAGCCGAGTATTTTTGTGACTTGGAAGCGGAGTTCCCCTTCTTATCGTGCTTGATTTCCCTCTTGCTGAGACAGCAGACACACAGCCTGTTGCCAGGCTTCTTCTACCACTGACACTCAAGCTGATGGGCTCTCACCCTTCGCTTCACTTGCAATGTTTCATTTTAACATAGAAACATAGAACATAGGTGCAGTAGTAGGCCATTCAGCCCTTCGAGCCAGCATCGCCATTCAGTATGATCATGGCTGATCATCCAATATCAGTACCCCATGCTTTCTCCCCATATCCCTTGATTCCGTTAGCCCTAAGAGCTATATCTACTGTAACTCTCTCTTGAAAACATCCAGTGAATTGGCCTCCACTGCCTTCTGTGGCAGAGAATTCCACAGATTCACAACTTTCTGGGTGAAAAAGTTTTTCATCATTTCAGTCCGAAATGGCCTACCCCATATTCCTACACTGTGATCCCTGGTTCTGGACTCCCCCAACATCGGGAACATTTTCCTGCATCTAGCCTGTCCAATCCCTTAAGATTTGTTTATGTTTCTTTAAGATCTCCTCTCATCATTCCAAATTCCAGTGAATATAAGCCCTTTTGTCCCTTCTTCCCAATAGTTCCATCACTCAATATGAGGGGAGTGCATCTCCAAAGTCCCACTTTAGTTCCAAAGAATGCAGCAGGGTGGATTGATTAACTTGCTATCACGGGACTGCTTGCGATAGATATCTAACATGTTTATTTCTCTATCTCTCACTGTTTCTGGTCATCTTGCATTCAAAAGCACCGACATATGGTTTTGAGTTCGGAAAACTCAAATATTAAGAGAAGATTATGTACCGCAGAAACAAAAACTTCATGATTTTGCCCAACAAGTCTAAGTTTTGATGATGTAATATTGTAATCAAATTTGACAAATCAGCTATACAAAAAAAATCAGAAGTGATCCAATTGAACTTCTTCAATTGTTTGGGATGGGGGGTTTAACGTATCATTGGATACTTCCAATAATATAGAGCTGTTCAAATACTAGATTTGACCTCTGCTTTGTTCAATGAGCATAGTTTGATGAGGGTTAGATTATTTTCCAATAAATATCTGTGTCTCCATACTGAGGAAAGCGGAAGAGGCAGGAAAGTGGCCAATCTTGCCAGCTCTGGGTTACCATGCAGTGACCACGACAGGAAAGCATAACTGCAGACATCAGGAGAGAAGAATTTCAATGCCCTACAAAGTGAAACAACCTGCCAATACTCACGGTTTAAGTTTCCACATGAAGAATGGGCTCTTGGGCGTAGTGAGGAAGGCTGTCACACCTGTGGAACTGCACCCAGCGTCTTCAATGAGGGAGAAAAGGGGGAAAAAGATCACATTTTAATTGCACACTTTCTTTCCCTACACGAATAGTTAACAGCTGCTCACCATCCATCAAAAGAAAGGATCTATACTAATAATATGCCATCCTATGCATCTTTCCTCCTTACCTTTTTTCTGTATTAAAATCAAACCCAATCACATCATCTCCTCTTTCCCAGGAGCTTAAATAATGCAAATCTATCTCTCTTTGCCTCCCCACACTTCTTTAATTTCTAAGGTTTTAAAAAGATTCCTCACCATAGGCTAACTAGTACTCTTGAATTTAAGGCATTATTCTTCCTACTCATGTTAGCTTTGGTAATTGATAGCACCAGTATCCTTGGCCGTTGAATACCAACAAAAGATCCAGCTAATCCAGTATGAAGAATGATAATAAGAAAGAGGCAGTGATCTGCACAACTCCTAGCTGCTGGTTACAGGACCATTACAACACTAGACATGGGTTTCTTGCCATCACTCCTGGGCTTGGAATAATGCATGACAGAAGGAAAAATTTAAAAAATGAAATGATTTAAGAAAAAAAGGGAAAATTAGAATAGATAAATTATGCATAATCACAAAAGACAAAAAATGGTTAGAAATGTAATTGTTTATCTAAATTTTCAATTGAATGTTGTTTTCAAATCCAACCTAGTATACCAAAAATAGCTCCCACACAAGACTTTGTGAAGCTCAAACCATTATCGCAGTACGTTCATAACAACTCTCTCAGGCAAGGCCACAGATTAAGGCTGTACAAGTGGATTCCCTGAATGATTTTGGCCAAAAATAATGCTGTGCTTCTAATTTGAAAAAATATATATTAGACCAAATTCACTGTTGGCAGATGGAATGGAATTCTGAAAAATAAAAGCATCTGCATTTTTGGAGGACAAATAAGGCTTGGGTATACACAATGAATGGTAGCACACCAGGAGTGAAGAATAGAGTGATCTTAATGTATACGTTCAAGATCCCCAAAGGCAGCAGAACAGGTAGGTTAAAGAACAAGTTGGTTAAGAAGGCATTCATTTGCTGGGAGATAGAATTTAAGATCATTAAGGAGGTTATGGTACATCTATACATTGGCTTGGCCACAGCTGTAGAACTGTGTTCACTTTTTATTGCCACACACTTTAGAAAGGATGACATTGCACCTCAGAGAACACAGAGAAGATTCACCAGGGTGTAACCTGGGATGGAGTGTTTCAAATATTAGGAGAGATGCAATGGACTGGGTTTGTTTTGGAGTGGAGAAGGCTGAAGGAGCACCAGATTGAGGCATACAAAACTTATGGGGGAAATAAATGGGATAGATGATGAGCAACATTTTCCTTTCCTTTTCGTCTATGACACGAGGGCCTACATTTAAGGTAAGGGATTAGATTTAAAGGAGATTTGAGGGGAAAAAATCACTCTAAAGGTAGATTAGATCTTGAGCAGACTGCTTGAAGAGATTGTGGTGGCATCCATTCTCAAAATATCTAGTGTGATTAGATAAATACTTCAAATGCCATGGCATGGAAGGCCATGGGCCCAGTGCTGAATGATAGGATTAGTGTAGGTAGGTAGTTGGTATAGGTGGATAGACACAAAAAGATGGTGTAACTCAGCGGGACAGGCAGCATCTCTGAAGAGAAGGAATGGGTGATGTTTTGGGACGAGACCCTTCTTCAGACACAAAATGCTGGAGTAACTCAGTGGGTCAGGCCGCATCCCTGGAGAATATAGATAGGTGATAGTTCGGGTCTGAACCTTGCTTCAGACTGATAGGTAAGTATTTGGTGGTCGAACCAAAGTATGTCACTTGGATGTCACTAAAATATTTGCCTCTTTTTATTTGTGCATCTGCAGAGGAACAGAGACAGGATGTTTCTTCCAGGCCTCCACTCACACCTCCGATCCAGCAGATGAGATGTGTGGCAATACGAATTATCTGGAAGCAGCATTTTGTTTTAATATAAAAGGATTTTGGATTTCACTCCCACTCTCGCGGCATAATAACAACTAGTGCCTCTGCACTCAACAAATCCGCTGCGCCCACCAAGCCTCAGTAAACTGTTGAAATTCAAGGAAATATTCCTCTCTGTTTAATGATATACAAAAAAAGTAATAGCTGGCAGTGGGATTAAGGTAGTAATTAAATGTGGGTGGTGGGGTTTGGTGGTGGTGGGGGTGGTGGCCTGTTCCTATTCAGAAGGCACTTTCGGCTCTCAATTTATGACATCATCAGAGGCACTCGATTGAATTACTGTCTTGTAATTCACTGCCAACCATCTATTATCCCATATTAATGCCCTTAAGGGTAATTTGAATACTCTGATGGAATATTTATCAAGACCCGGGGCTTGATTCTAATCATGGCACAAGTAAAAAGATTGGGTGCATCTCATTAAAGTCTATTCAATATAAATTAGCTGTACGTAGATTAGTAAGCAATTTGTATCTCTACACAGCTGACTTTGAATCCAGTGTGGCCACAAAACGCCAAGACAATGGGGGGAGAGAGTCCAACAGTAACGTTGTTGTACAACTGCATTTTTGTTATGCTTCACCCAATGCAGCACAACATGGGTTTGTCATAGAGAAAATATCAAAATACATATATATCAACATTTTTACTGCGGACGACAAAATTATCTTGAATTCATTACTTCAATTAAACACTTCGGATATCAGCAAATAGCTTTGGCTTTTTTTAGCTCTACCAATGCAAATCATTAAGTGTAATCTATTCCTATTTTCCTATTTTAGTGTGCTATAATTCGCAAAACAACAGCATAATATGCTTGCTAGACCTTTTTTACTATTGAAATGGTTGACACTTTCAGAATCTAACAACTCTATGCAGGATGCAGGAAACTTCAATGCTGCCTGAATTATACAGAGATTATTTTATCTTATGTTTAAAAGTACCACCAAACCTAAATTGTACATTCTTGGCCTGCTGAAGTGAAGCTAATCTTAATCGTCATATCTATAAAAATCTATGGAAATATTTTAAATGGGTAAAAGAGGAATCATGCTTCGCTTCAAATCGGATGTTCACTTCAAAAAAAATTATAAGCCAAATTCTAAGTCACAAAGCTCTACTTTTATGTGCAAATGGCTTGTAATCAGACAATTAAGCCAGTCGTTCATCAGCACGCTGCCATTTAAATGACATTCTGGGACTTAACCAGTAAAACTGATGGACATCCAACAGTACATTTTCTGATCCATCAGAGTTGGTTTGGAATTATTAGAGAATTTGCATATATGACTACTTTGGGGTTTTGCTGATCTATTTTTAAGATTAAATCAAAATCGTGCATAAAATATGTACAAACATTTTTGTTCCCACTCAGGGAGGTCTACAATCCAGCCTTCAATATGATTAAAGATAAGACCTAGCCTACCCTCTTCCAGCATTTCTACATCAGAGATGGTATATTAACTATATATTTTTTTTTAATTGGTCCAGGGCAATGATTTTAAATATTGGTATTGCAAAATATGTTGCTCTTTCAACAAATTTCTATGCACTCAACTTCATTTTGGCACAAGAAAATCATGGTCAAAGGAGTTTGCAGTTTAAAAAAAAAATGTTTATCAAGGTTATATACTTTTCAAATAAGGAAATAAACCCATCTGAAACATTGGTGCAAATAATGCCATAATTAACGATGCAAATAGAATACTAATAACAAAATATTTTTAATTATTTGCTCTTTCCAAACAAGAAGCAGGATGAATTGGTTTTCAGATGATATGTGAATGACAATAATGCAGTACATGAAACTTTAAGGATAAAAAGAAACTCCCACAGTGTCTTTGGGAGCAGAATGGGTTTCACAACTGGGGTGCTCATCTGACCTTATACCTGCAAGGAAGTCCCCAATATGTGGATTTCATGAATAAAAACTAAGTGGGAAGTTTGTCCACACAATTCATGTTGTTCACAAGTTCACGTTCACAAGTTATAGTAGAATTAGGCCATTCGGCCCATTGAGTCCACTCTGCAATTTAATCATGGCTGATCTCTGCTTCCTAATCCCATTTTCATGCCTTCTCTCCATAACTCTTGACACCCATTTTAATCGAGAATCTGTCTCTCTGCCTTAAAAATATGCACTGACTTGGCCTCCACAGCCCTCTGTACCAATAGGTTCCACAGATTCACCACCCTCTGACTAAAGAAGTTCCTCCTCACCTCCTTTCTAAAAGAGAGCCCTTTAATTCTGAGGCTATGACCTCTGGTCATAGACTCTCCCACCAGTGGAAACATCCTTTCCAGATCCACTCTATCTATGCCTTTCGTTATTCTGTAAGTTTCAATGAGGTCCCCCTCAACCTTCTAAACTCCAGTGTGTAGAGGCCCAGTGCTGTCAAACGCACATCATATGCTAACCCACTCATTCTGGAATTATTCTTGTAAACCTCCTCTGGACCCGCTCCAGAGCCAGCACATCCTTCCTCAGATATGGGGACCCAAATTTGCTCTCAGTACTCCAAATGCAGCCTGACCAGCTCCTTATAGAGCTTCAGCTTTACATCACTGTTTTTTGTATTCCAACTGACTGGCAACTCACCAGATGGGATCCCAATTTTACAGCCAGCACCTCTTAACAGGGACATTGATTTTGGCTGCAGAGAACTATCAATGGTCAACATCAAGCGTGGAAGTCACAAGAGTTGTGCAGATCCTGCTTTAGAGATACTGGTGAAGGAGGCAAGTAAGAGATGTAACATTTTCCAACCAGCGGGCAGTAGAAAAAATTTAAAAGCTAGTTGCTCAAATCAAATGGGCAAAGTCACACATGGGGGGGGACATGATTCAGGAAGTGGTTCAATAAACCTACAGTGATAGCCAAGTCAAACCTTCTGACTCACATTGTTCTGAGATTCACTTGCATTCCCTTCATGTAAAATCACCAAAGGCACAGAAAGAGGACATTCATCACATTGAAATCATGCACTGTCAAAAAAAGGAGCTATTACTATTAATAGCTAGCTATCTAACTAAATCCCTCCCCTCTCTCCCCCTAACCCCCCCCCCACCCTTCCCAACGCCTACCTGGTGCCCCATCTGGATGCACCTATTTCTCCCTCCCCCTCCCCTTCCACCTGCATTCTTTCCTCTAGCTTCACAAATCATAACTCTTCAGCCCTTCTGTCTTTTCATCTCTGGCCTTTGTCCACCATCTGCCTAACACCCCACCCCCCCCCCCCCCGCCTCTCCTCGCCCGTATCAACCTATTAAGCTGCCAGGCATCGTCCTGCCATCCTCTCTTCCAGATCTCTTTCCCCTCCTCCCCACCCAACCCTGTAACAATCTGAAGATGGGTCCCGACCTGAAAAGTAACATATTCATGGTCTCCAGAGATGCTACCTGACCCGCTGAGTTACTCCAGCGCTATATGGCATGTTTTTGCTGTTAAGGATAATCTCACTTCCCATATCTTGGTGTGTGATCCCAGAGGTTAAAGCTCTTCATAAACATATTCAGATACTTTTTAAGAATGATAAGCATTTCTGTCTGTCCTACTCTTTCAGACAATGAGTTCCAGTCAATTTGTATGCTTGTAGAAATTCAACAGCATATGAGTGTAAGAAAAGCAGGAATATAAAACAACTTAAGAGGCAGCATATCTTCTGGAGATGCTGCCTGACCCAGCACTTTGTGTCTATCTTTGGTATAAACCAGCATCTGTAATTCCTTCCTACGCAACTTAAGAGGCAGTTGGCTAGAATCTAACCTTGTATCCCATTCAGAACAGTCAGCAATTGATGCAAACCTTGTAAACAGAACTAGGTCCCTTGTTGAGTGCTTGTGCACATAGACTGAGGTAACAGTGGATTCTGGCTGCAACTTGTGTGTTGTCTACATGCATTACGTTAAGAGCATGCAGCCAAACATGGATTGAGTGTCTGCCATAAGATACCTCAGATAGTTTTAGAGATTCAGAAATTATTTTGGTACAAGATAAGAAATCTAACTTCTTGGTGTTGGCAAACAGCCTCTCACCCAACATGCAAGGGTTGAAGACAAATATGTGATTGGAAACTTCAAAATCATATCTATCACACATAGGTCATAGAAATAGCAATGGCAGTGTTGAGGCTCAGGCCCATCTATGGCTTTGATTTCTGATCCAGGCACATGCTGCGCTTGTTTCAGGCTGACAACATACCTATTCTTTGGCTAGCTTATTAATCACGGCTGTTACTGATCTCAGACAACGTTGAACCGGTCTGCTCCGAACAAAGTCTTTTAAAGAGTCAAGAGTCAAGAGAGTCAAGGGTGTTTTATTGTCATATGTCCCAGATAGTACAATGAAATTCTTACTTGCCCACCATAAAGTTACCCATCATTGAGATTTCAATTCCCTCCAGGTAGATTTCATGTTACCTACTATTTCTCCCTATTGGCCGCATTGCAAATTCATTAGAATGGATCATGTGCACAGAGAGCAAACACTGGGATCACACAAAAATGATTTGCAATGGGCATCAATGTATGTCAAATTGCCTAATCTAAACAGGAAATGGCAGGGGTAGCAAAGGTACATTTAGCTTTTCAGTTCACTTGTTGCTTTCATAATATTGATAAAGGAGAACATTAATGTTATACAGCTGTGTAGGAAGGAACTGCAGATGCTGGTTTACACCAAAGGTTGACACAAAATGCTGGAGAAACTCAGCGGGTCAGGCAGCATCTCTGGAGAAAAGGAATAGGTGACGTTTCAGGTAGTGACACTTCTTCAGCTGTTATACAGCTGACAGTTGTTGATCTGGTGAGCATTTGTGCTGGATCAAATGGACGAGCATAGCTAGTGTTGAGAGCAGGGATATTCAGAAGATTCTTTGACAATAATTTGCTGCTTTAGTGCTCTGTTAGTTCTCTGTACTGCCGGGTCAAGTTCTACAGGTTTCTCGGACTATTCATCCTTTCTTCATCATCCCGCTCCAATTCAACATCCAAAGGTCTCGGCAGAACAAGTTACCCTTGATAAAGTGCACTAAGGAGCATGCAGCTATGATGGATTTCAAAATTAATTCTGGGGTACACTGGTAGACTTCTTGCAATGTATGCAAAATGCTGCACACAGATCCAGCATAGGCTCTGTACTAGAAACAAAGAACTGCAGCTGTGGGTTTGTACCAAAGATAGACACAAAGTTCTGGAGTAACTCAATGGGTCAGGCAGCATCTCTGGAGAATGGATGTTGTTTCGTGTCAGGACCCTTCTTCAGACAGGTCCCGACCTGAAACATCACCCATCCTTTTTCTCCAGAGGTGCTTCCGGACACATTGAGTTACTCCAGCACTTTGTGTCTAAATAAGGTCTATACTCTTACACTGTGCCTCGACTAGGTGGCTGATGGGTTTCTCAGTCAGTTGAGCTCAGTATCTAAGCCCGCCTTCCTGACAGAAAGGAAGGGTCAATAAATGAGAAAATACGTCTGGCCTTGCAAAGGCCAGCCAGCCACTTGTTGGTTCAGATGTTAAAGAGTGGGTGTTAAGGACAGGCATACTGTGAATGCATTATAACTACAACCAGGAAGCTGTGCACAGGCCTGTATGACTCACTGCATGTGGCTAAAACAATTTGTACAATGAATGAATGGAAGATACATCCATGCAATTATGTTTTGTACCTGCAGGAACTCAGCAATGCTGGGAAATCAAAATACAGTTACACAACGGGGAATTACAGACCAGTTAGTCTAACATCGGTAGTGGGGAAACTGCTAGAGTCAGTTATTAAAGATGGGATAGCAGCACATTTGGAAAATGGTGAAATCATTGGACAAAGTCAGCATTGATTTATGAAAGGTAAATCATGTCTGACGAATCTTATAGAATTTTTCGAGGATATAACTAGTAGATAAGGGAGAACCAGTGGATGTGTTATATCTGGACTTTCAGAAGGCTTTCGACAAGGTCCCACATAAGAGATTAATATACAAACTTAAAGCACACGGTATTGGGGGTTCAGTATTGATGTGGATAGAGAACTGGCTGGCAGACAGGAAGCAAAGAGTAGGAGTAAACGGGTCCTTTTCAGAATGGCAGGCAGTGACTAGTGGGGTACCGCAAGGCTCAGTGCTGGGACCCCAGCTATTTACAATATATATTAATGATTTGGACGAGGGAATTGAATGCAACATCTCCAAGTTTGCGGATGACACGAAGCTGGGGGGCAGTGTTAGCTGTGAGGAGGGTGCTAGGAGGCTGCAAGATGACTTGGATAGGCTGGGTGAGTGGGGCAAATGCATGGCAGATGCAGTATAATGTGGATAAATGAGAGGTTATCCACTTTGGTGGCAAAAACAGGAAAGTAAACTATTACCTGAATGGTGGCTGATTAGGAAAAGGGGAGATGCAACGAGACCTGGGTGTCATGGTACACCAGTCATTGAAAGTAGGCATGCAGGTGCAGCAGGTAGTGAAGAAAGCGAATGGTATGTTAGCATTCATAGCAAAAGGATTTGAGTATAGGAGCAGGGAGGTTCTACTGCAGTTGTACATGGTCTTGGTGAGACCACACCTGGAGTATTGCGTACAGTTTTGGTCTCCTAATCTGAGGAAGGACATTCTTGGCATTGAGGGAGTACAGAGAATGTTCACCAGATTCCTGGGATGTCAGGACTTTCATATGAAGAAAGACTGGATAGACTCGGCTTGTATTCGCTAGAATTTAGAAGATTGAGGGGGGATCTTATAGGTACTTACAAAATTCTTAAGGGGTTGGACAGGCTAGATGCAGGAAGATTGTTCCCGATGTTGGGGAAGTCCAGAACAAGGGGTCACAGTTTAAGGATAAAGGGGAAATCTTTTAGGACTGAGATGAGAAACAAAAATGTACACAGAGAGTGGTGAATCTCTGGAATTCTCTGCCACAGAATGTAGTTGAGGCCAGTTCATTGGCTATATTTAAGAGGGAGTTAGATGTGGCCCTTGTGGCTAAAGGGATCAGGGGGTATGGAGACAAAGCAGGTACAGGATACTGAGTTGGATGATCAGCCATGATCATATTGAATGGCGGTGCAGGCTCGAAGGGCCGAATGGCCTGCTCCTGCACCTATTTTCTATGTTTCTATGTTTCTATTATGCAGAAATAATAAACCGCCAGGGACCTCAGCAGCATTGGTGGAGGCAAGGGAATAGTCAACACCTCGAGTAAAGACCCTTCATTAGGGTTGAGAGTGCAAAGGGAAAATAGTCAATATAAAAATGTGAGGTGGGGGTTAGACAGAGACTGTTAGGTGATAGTTGGCATCTGATGAGGGGGGAATGGGGGTAGATAATGGACATATGGAGAAAGAAGGAACTGCAGATGCTGGTTTACAAAATAAGAAAGCACAAACTGCTGGATAACCCAGCGGGTCAGGCAGCATCTCTGGAGAAGATGGACGGGTGACGTTACAGATTGGGACACTTCTTCAGACTGGAGCCAAGTGGGGAAAGGAGTTTGTGAGGCAGAGGCGGGTAGGTGATAGGTCTGCTTTTTTCTATGACTTCCTCTTCAGTGGAAGACATCAGTGAGCTGCTCACTACCTCACACACAGTGTCAAGTCACCACATCGACAAGTCAACTAATGTAATCAACAGCTTCGAAGGAAAAGGCATAAATGTTCCATAATTATGATTTGTCACGTTCGCTTTTTGTTGCACACATTAATGACTTAGACTTAAATGTATGGGAGAAAATTAAACCAAAGAGGCGATAGAGTTGAAACTGAGGATGAAACCATTAGGATGGTTGGGGAGGGAGAGGGGGGGGGGGTGATAAATCCTCCGGCCATTTGGACAGTCAGCAATTTGAATTTAATCCAGAAAAGTGTGCGACAAAGCACTGCATCATGATAAGAGAGACCCTCATCATGTTGCAATGTTTTGGGAGTATATTGAGAGGCATGGAGAAAGAGAGGGGCTTTTGTATGTATGCCACATATAGGGTGATAGCAGCTCAGGTCAATAAGGTAGTTAAAAAGGCTAGTAGGATGCCTTCTACTAGTAGTCAAGGCTGTGAGAGCAAGGAGCTTAAATTCAAACGGTACGCAGCACCAGTTACACCACAGCTTCAGTACTCCATACAATTCTGCACATCACATTACAGTAAAGTTTTGAGTGCACTGGAGGGAGTGCAATGGAGGCCTGCGAGGATGTTGTCAAACCTGTTATGTTTTGGCTATTAAGAATCATTGAATAAGCCGGCATAGTCTTTTTATAGCAGAAAAACTTGAGGGGACACAATTGATGTGTATAATGTTATGAGTGGCCTGGAGAGGGAAGGGCCTGTTTCCCTCAGCTGAAGATGTATAAATAAAGGGCATCGGTGTAAAGCAACTGGTGGAAAGATTCAATAAGATAATGACCTTTCACGCAATGAGTGGAAGGGGTAAGGAACTCAATGTCTGAAAGGGTGGTGGAGGCAAAAAAAATACTCATCACAGTTACAAAGTATTTGGATTTATATTTGAACACTTGTGATCTATAAAACTACAGATCAAAAGTTGGAAGTGTTGGAATTGGTTCAGGAAGCTAATTTGTGGCCGGTGCAGTCATGGGGTGAATATTCTTTTGTTTACTGTGAAACTATGATTTGTTTTGGAGGGTTACAAATGCACCAGTAAATGGGTGACTTGTGCACTGCATTTGTTTACTGTGTATGTAAACGCCGCTTCCGTGTACCCTTTATGACTTCCTTCAAATATGTGAAAAAGATCACAATTCCTACTCATCACATCAAATTAAAAACTAACAAATATCAAATCACAGTCATACAGCACCAAAACAGGCCCTTTGGCCCAACTTGCGCATGGTGTCCAAGATGCCCCATCTACATTAGTCCCACCTGCCCACGTTTGGCCCACATCCCTCTAAACCCTTCTTATCCATGTACCAATCCAAATGTCCCTTAATTAGTACTTGTCTTAACTATCTTCTCTGGCAGTTTGTTCCATATACTAACCACCCTCTGTGTGAAAATATTGCCCCCCAGGTTATTAAATGTTCCCCAGTTCTTGATTACCCTACTCCAGCTAGAATCTATGCATTTACCCTATCTATTCTTCTCATGATTTTTGCAGCTCTATAAGATCACCCACAGCTCTTGCATTCCAAGGAATAGTCCCAGCATGCCAAATCTCTCCTTAAAGCTCAAGTCTTCAAGTCCTGGCAACATCCTTGTAAATCTTCTCTGCACTCTTTCCAGCTTTACAACATCCTTCCCACAGCAGGATGACCAAATCTGAACACAATACTCCAAATGTGGTATTGTACAACTGTAATATACTGTAACATTCCAGCTTCTCTACTCTACACTCCGACTGATGAAGGCCAATGTACCAACAGCCTTCATGACCACCCTATCTACCTGTGTTGCCACATTCAGGGAACTATGTACCTGCACTCCTAGATCCCTCTGCGCCACAACACTCCCCAGGGCCCTGCCATTCACTGTGAAGGTTCTGCCCCAGTTTGACTTCCTAAAATACAACACCTTGCACTTGTGTGCATTAAACTTCATTAACCATTCCTCAGCCCACTATTCCAACTGATCAAGATCCTGCTGTAGTTTTTGATACCATCTTCGCTATCTACAATACCACCCATTGTAGTGTCGTCTGCAACCACGCCTTCTAAATTATCATCCAAATCGTTAATATAAAACACAAACAGCAATGGACCCAGCACTTATTTCTGAGGCACACTAGTCACGGGCTTCCAGTCCAAAAGAACAACCTTCCATCATTAGCCTCTGCTTCCTTCCATGAAGCCAATTCTCTATCGTTGACAAGCACTCCCAGGATTCCCATATGATCTGATGTTCCAGAGCAGCCTACCATGTGGAACATCATAAAATGTGTTGCTGAAGTCCATATAGACAACGTCTACTGTTCAACTCATCAACATCAACTATTTTGATTACTTCTTCAAAAAACTCAATCAGATTCATGACATAATCTCCCACATCCAAAACCATGCTGACTATCTTTAATCAGTCCCTGCCTATCCAAATGCATAAACATCCTATCCCTCAGAATACTCTCCAGTAACTTGCCTACCACAGATGTTAGGCTCGCTGGCATTTCCTTGCAGCCTTCATTAAACAGGGGCACAACACGAGCCAGCCTCCAGTCTTCTGGCACCTCACCTGTGTCTAATTATGATTCCTATATCTCAGCCAGGGGTCCTGAAATATCTTCTCTAGCTTTATGTCCTCGGATATATCTGATCAGGACCGGGAGATTTATCTAACTTCATATGCCTTAGCACATCCAGCACCTCCTCAACACTAATATGGACTGTCCTCAAGACATCCCCTTTAACTATTCCAAGTTCCCCAGTCTTCATGTCTTTCTCATCGGAAAAATAGAGGAGAAATACTAATTCTCAAAAAGATTGGAGAAATACACAATATCTTCTGGGGTTCCACACAAAGATGGCCACGTTAGTTTCTGAGGGGCCGTATTCTCTCTCTAGTCAACCTCTTTCCCTTAATGTGCGTATAACATTTTTCTTAATATTATCTCAATATTATCTCAATATTATCTCAATAGGATATTTCTTAATATTATCTCAGGTTTATATTGCAATTTCTCATGAATCCTATCAAATGGTGACACTTGATACAGCATTCAATTTTAACTATCACTTATCTGCCCATTCCACCAGCATGCCATCTCTCCTTGAAGTCTTTTGCCATTCTCCTCATTGTTCACTATGTCCCCAGCTTTATGTCATCTATAAATTCTGTACTCTACACCCAAGCCCAAGTCATTGGAGTCCTTTTCTCCATGCCTCTCGCTTTTCTCTTTTTTTAAACTTCTCCTTCAAACTTTCTGCCATTAGCCTGGTTCTCACTTGTATGAGAACTGTATCAACTTTGAATTCTAAACCACCGTCTAAATTCAAGTAACTGCACTTTTGGCTTTCAGACACATCTGTATTGGAATTTGTGGCAAATCAAATCACTTTAAAAAATAGAGGCATATAAGAATAAATCTAGAATTTGTTTTTCTACTGGAGGCTAATACAGCTTCAACCATCACAATATTTTGCTCCGAGGAAAGCACCATTTTAATTACTAATAGCCTACAAAATATCAATATTCGATGACTGAAGTTCTTCAAAGTCATGTGTACTTATGGTCACCTTTACAAAAACTAATCTCGACTCCAATGTAGTCCAACATTACAGACCAGACTCATAGTAAACAACATAATCTATTTTTTATTACTCCTCTATCTTATTATGCCCACTAAATCATGACTCCATTCAAAAGCTGCACCCAACATTGTGTAGCGGGTCAAGGAATGGGTGAATCGATTCCACCTAGTTTCTCACTTTTCAGTTTTCCAATGCAGCTCCTCCCCAGATTGTGACAGGGTTCCATTCCTGAGAGCCGTTCGTCATCTGAACAGGTCGCAAGTTGGAAACGTGACTGCTGGGCAGTATCTATAAATAAAATCATAGGCCACCAAGGGCAATGTTTAGGCATACCTCAGGGCATTTAATGCCCCCACTCAGATTTCTCCTTAAGGTGCAATAATCTTTTCCCACACAGCAGCAGCTGACCAATCCACCCCACTGGTCTACCAAACATTCGTTCGTATGTACGGACTGCATACAAGTTACTTGTTGGTAACCTGGGGAGGAACTGTGGTGGAAGTTTCAGTCTAAACAAAGCACAAACATTATCTGGGATATTGTTCACTCCCTCACTCCTTCCCCTATGGCTGGTGATGTACCAAAAGGTGTTTAAGTATGCTGATCGCAAAATGTCCTAGGGTTACAATGGCGTGTGTGTCCATGGAATATACATGCAATGACTTCTGCTGTGGCCAACTGAGTAAATGTGCTGCAAGGCCAATAGACCTTTAATTGTTGGGATTATAATATGCGCTCTAATCATCTATTGTGCATAAATGGGTAATTAAATTGGTAGTGCGTCAACATGGTGATGAGAAAATGGCTGCTGAGATCCAACCAAGAAGATACTAAACGAACACACTCATAAAGTGAGAATGAATATTTTTGCCGGGGTTGACTAATATACACTCGGTCAACAAGGAATATAAACTGAAAAGCCATGGCTTCCCAGGCAATGAGATTCCAAGCTCTGCTAGAGTGTCTAGGGAAACACCGGAGACAAGAGAGAGGGGGAAAAAAAGGAAACAGAAAGATGCAAAGTCAGACTCAAGCAGACTCCTAGCCAGGAAACAAATGACCCAGAGTCTTCGGCAAATAAAAGTGTGACATGCCATGTAGGGGTAAGTAAATCAATATGCTTGTACAAAAAAAAAAAGACAAAAATTGTTTTAGACATTTCTTAAATTCTGTAGGAAAAGTCACTTTTAGAACACCCACATTCTTGTTTCATATCAAAGTGAAAATGCTGCATTATCCACCAATATCACCCCCTTCTTTATCAGCAGCTGGCTACTGTGCAGTTTTCGCAAACTGTTTTAAAAATATTGTATTATTTTCCAGCTTTAACCTGTGCAAACCACATACGCAGTGGAACTGAAATGAGAAGCGGTGAGTGCCAAAAATGTATCAGAGAAGGTCAGGAAAACTACAGCCTATCTGGAAACAACGTACAAACTCAGAGATATGCATCTTAAATCATGCTAAATTACATGCTTCATGCTGGTGGCTCAGTCATGGGAAATTATCGAGCTACGTGATGTCTCATTTGTTTTTAACACATTATGCGATATTACTGAGGAAAAGCTTTTACATGTGTTTATATAAATATTGCTCTCATGCTTTACATTTTTGGTCTAAATAATAGGAAAATCTTAACTATATATCACTTTTTTTAATGAGTGTTACAGAAGTATACCATTTAGCGATATGTTATGCATTCATCGCAGACTGTTTTCGATGACTATAAATATGTTTGCCCTTTACACTGAGCCTGCCTGAGGGATTAGCAAACCCCCAAAAGTTCAGTTGAATATTATCCGAATGTACATCTCTGCTCGAATAAAGTAGTTAAGCAGCCTGCAGTGTAGTGTGATTGCTTCTGGTCTATTGATAATTTCCCCAAAAATTCATTTCTAATTCTAAGAATCCGAATCCATTTATTAAAACCCGACATGGATTGCCTGAGCTAAATGGGGCCTGTTTCCATGTTGCAACTACTCTATATTTCTATGTATTATAATTTCTATGTATCAAATATTAGTTTCCGTCGTCACTTCAGTTGTGCCCAATGTTGCAATACTGATATTAGCACAGCAATTATCCAATTTAAGAAATTACATGTCTTTTTTTTCGGTCAATTAATTTAAAATATTTAAAATGAATCCTTACAAAATTTGCTTCATCGACACCCTACTCTATAATGTGGAAGAATGGGAAAACAGAATATTATGTATTCAAGAAATAAATGCAAACTGCATAATTTTTGCATTATCACTACCATTTCTGTTAAATGCGAAATCCAAAGACAGAATCCAACTAGAGCCCAGTGTGGAATTGAAATCCCTCTAAATAGATAATAGTGGTTGAATTGAGTTGATTGGCAATCTTTACCAGCATTAGTTATTGTTTCTACTAACTTTAAAGTTGTCAGTTGATATGCTCTTTTCACTTCAATGACCCAGCCCTATAAAACATTTTAACTCTACTTGCACTGTTTTAGCATTTACATTTAGTTTCTGATCCTCATTAAAAAAAATTTAGTTAAGATGCACTTCTGATCCCTAGATGTAATCTAACCTTCCTTGTCAGAAAAGCCAAATATTATCAATGCCTCCCTTTAGTCGAGTTAGCATAACAGTTAGGAAATGATCACACTTTTTTTTTCTACTTGCAAGCTGATTTTACTTTTTTTTTTAAATCAGCTTTTAGACAGAGGCAAAGTATTAGTGTCGCTCCTGTAGAATATCATCCCATGTCCCGCTAGAGTAGTTGTTGGGAGGCAGTTGTAACCCCATTATGGCATTATGTAGATTCATTAATTTGAGAAACAAACATAATTTTAAAAGAATCACCTGTTATGTATTCAAAGTGTATAGTATCGGGATGCATCATTGATATTTCTAAAATATTACTGCACCAACGTATGAACTTCATGCAACCAAAGTCAATCAAATCATAACAAAGTCCTCTGTAATGTAATTGGAAGAATTATTTTTCACAATACTTAGTAATCTAATGGAGATTTCTAAAGTTCTGACTGATTGTGCGGGTATAGGCCATCTCAGAAGAATGTGTAAGATAGCAGGGAAGAAATACAAAGCTTTCACTTCTTGGCCATTGATCTGAAACTAGCCCAAACAAGGAAGGTCAAATGTCACTGAGTTAACAACTCAAATAAAATGAATTTAATTAAACTCAAACCAGACCAAAGCAAGTGTGACCCATGCATAAAGCTATCCATAAAGTGGTACTAAACTGTCAGCATCACCTAAAGATCAGAAGTACATCCGATATGAAAAGTGAAGACGTTTAAGTTTGCCAAGTAGAAAGTCATTCTTATAAAGTTAAAGGCACATTGAAAGGATATGCTATTTCACAAATTATTCCTAATTTAAATTGTATGATTCACTTAAAAATTACGGATTGAAAAAGAATGAAGGTCATAATTGACTCACCCTGTTATAAGCAAGCACTGCTTCTGACAGTCAGTGACTCTAGTCCATTCCACTTTCTACTAAAGGCCACTATAGAGTACCAACAACCTTCTGTGAGAAAACATAGGTAAGGGTATGGGGATTATAATTAAAAAATGAAGTATTTCTTTATAAAATCTGAATTGTTTGCTTTCAGAGAAAGTGCTATGAAGCTACTGTATAACCTGATGTATAACTTCATATGGTGGGTAACTTGAAAAACATCTTCTTAGGATAGTTTGCAGGCTCTATGCTTCATATCTATTAGAAAAACAAGTAGAATTACACCATAGCACTGGACAAGAAGTAGTCTTAAAGTAACAGAGGTAAATCAAGTAGCTACATAATATATATTTGTTTACTTAAAGCTCCAAATAAAGATTGTTAGCTTCTGGTTATATTTAGATAGACTATTGTCATTAAGAGTAAGTGCTCCAAATTCAGGAAGAGTGACTCCAAAAAGTGTCAGCCATTTTAATTGCCAGATTGCAGTACAGCTTACAGAGTAATTGCAGTACACATTTCTGACACAATGTTTTCAAGTAAGCAAAATGGAATAATAGCAAAATTATATCACGCTGACAAAAATGCCATATAGTGCAATCTCTCCAAATCAAAATGCTTGCTAAGCACTTTACATGAATAGTTTGCCCTTTGAATATCGTCTTGTTTCCTGACATATTTATTTACCGAAAATTATGTTGATATTCCTCTGAAGACTCCAGGCATCAAATTAAAAGAAAAATCAAATTGTAGGATTCAACTCTGAGGTATAACCCCAAAAGAGTAAACAGATCATTTAGTGAATCATTGATTACGAACCTTAAAATCAACGTATTGACCCTAGTATGCAGCCTCACATTTAATTTTAAACGTAAAATTTAACTAGAGCATCTAACCATAAAACCTAAAATAACAATTTGAACCCTTAAAACCTAACCCGAGTTACAACTCAATTACTTCACGGCGCCTGAGGCAAACATGTTCAGTCTAATGAATCAAGATATCCCAGCTGCTAGGGTGGAATGGAAGGGGAAAAAAATTAGAAATGCATTACCTGATTTTTAAATGTAAAACATGCACTCATAATGGGTACGTTCTGCAAGGATTTTATTTTAAAAAGCTAAATAAAATGATATCCCTCAGAAACCCATCTCAGTTACAAAGCACTTTATTTTTCAGATGAACTTACTTCACCTGGCCTGCTGCAGGTTCGCTGACAAGTGAGTATGGTGTCCTCTGGAGAAACAATGGGCACTCTTGTCTAAACTTCAAGTTAAACCATCCAATTCTTTAGTTACTGCTAAGGAACACCAACAACTGAATGCACAAAATCATAAAATCTTTACAATACAGAGAATTTATCAGCCTATCATGTCTATGCCAGTCAAAACAAGAAATATCCAAACCAATCCCACCTTTCAGCACCAGGTTTGAAGTCCTGTCAATCTTCCTGCTTCAAGTGTATTTTCGGGTATTTCTCAAATTTCAGGTATTTCTGTCTCTACTCTCCTTTCAGACATGAATTCTGGATCCCACCTTACACCACCTCCCATGAGTGCAAATATTTGCCCTCATCTTCCTTCTAATCATTCTACCATTTGTTTTAAGTGTATTTCCTTTGGTCAATAACCCATCCGCCAGGACAAATTGGTCCTTCTTACCTACTTCCTTAACCATTCACAATTTTAAACACTTCAATTAAATCTCCCCTCTGCTGCCTCTCTTCAAAAGAAACCGATGCTAGCTTGTTTAATCTATCCTCACAGCAAAATATTATCGAGTTCTGGCAACATCCTCATATATCTCCTCTGCATCCTCTCCAATACAATCACACTGTTCCTGTAAAGAGGTGGTCAGAAATGAATGCAGTATATATGAATGAGTATAAATGAATGAGTCTGAAGAAGGGTCTCGACCCGAAACGTCACCCATTCCTTCTCTTCAGACATTCTGCCTGTCCCGCTGAGTTACTCCAGCATTTTGTGTCTATCTGCAGTATATAGGGTCTGGTCTAACTGGTGGTGTATGCAGTTCCAGCATAACCTCCCTACCTCGGCTAACGTCATCCTGTCCTGTTATCTTACACGATCAGTTGACATGTACTCCAGTGCTTCCCTGTTTCCTACCAATATTGTTTTCAAGATTACGAACATTTACATATCAATAAAGCAACCAACCTATTTAGATTTCAATAAACAAGCCTTATTTTGTATTCCTCACAATATATTTTGTTTACAGGTAACAAGGATCAGAAACGTAATTGCGGTACTAATTGCAAACTGCCAGCTCGCAGGTATTCGGTTGGAATGCCTGAGAAGAAATTAGCTTGAATATGAAAACTGAGAAATTAAATAAAGGACAAGTTCATATATGAACCAGTCAGACGATTAAACACATCAACACACTTCTGCTATTAGTGCAACGTTATTAATACTTGAATCTTCTAAAGATCAACTTTAGTTTGAATTTATTTTGTGATTTGATGTGAAATTATGCCAATTAACATCATGACAGGTCATTGTGTTTGATAATTCGGGGGATATTAGTTTGGAATTGATGCTAAAACTCCAATGTGATAACTGTTACAGTGACACAATAAATGATTTAAACATCATTCTACACTCCGGCAACCTTGGACTGTGCATCTTTATCACTGAAAGGGTTACAAATATAATAATTCAACAGTTTTTGTTTTAAGCTCCGAACGCTATGGTTACTATTTGACATGCAATAGTTAATCTGTGTGCAGTTGTTGGATTCGAGGCAAGAATTTATCAGAAAGCACAATGGATCTATCAACCTGTGTAACCAAGGAGGGGACATTTGATCAGCTGACTGTAAGCACGGTATGATATTAATTATGGGTCAAGCTTAAGATTTGTAGTGAGATTTGCTTTAATCCTCCATATAAGTGTTGTGCTATGCACGGCACATTGGGAAGAACTGAGTGAAAATCAAGTCATCCTGCCATTACTAAGTAAAAGTAATAGATTAAATATTAAACATGTCACAGCAATACCATCAACTTCATTTCAAAGAAACGAGTAAGCAGACAGAATAAATATGCTGGATAAAGCTAGTGAACGGTCCTGTTATAATCACATAAATACAAATAAAGCATAACATACAATGGTATTATAACGATCTAAACAAACACCGACAGCATTTCCTTGACAACACTGTCAACACCTATTCCGATAGACACACCATGACCCCGAGCTGTATCGTTACATGAAAATGCAGAAAGAATGAACACACATGACTGTTGTTTCTTTAAAATAATCTACCATAAACTTACCAGTGCTGGCTCCTCTCTCTGACAAAATATCAGCAAAAGCGACACCTTTGAATGAAATAATGGTTAAGCAAAACTGACCTTATATAGTCGCAACTATTTCTGGACTTTTAAAACATATATGCAAATACACTGTACATAAATGCAGACGCGAAAATAAGAAAACAGCGTGGCTCAAAAGGCGAAGAGGGGTCTTGTTTTAAATGGGGAAAGCGCTCCCAGCATAACGTGGGTAAAGCAGAGACCTTGATTTGCAGGATCTGACTGTCAGACACTCTGCGTCACTATAAACACTAAAAGGCAATGGTATCAAATTTCAAGAGTGCCACTACGAGGGGTTTAAGTGGAGGGCGAGTTCAACCACTTGCATGTGACCGCATCCTATCAAGACAGTTTAAACGTAAACAAAAAGCCAGCCTCCTACTTCAAGTGTTTTTAACTTATAGCTTTGCCAGTTAAAGGTAGTTTATGTGCTCCCAGGCCTTCTAAGTTTTTACTTATATGTGCCCTAGAATTGTGTGTCTAATGATGTGCAAATAAGTAATGAAAGGTGCTGCCAAATGCATGCGATTGTCGCAGACACTCATTGTCTGGGCTAAATCTAGTAGCAATCTCTCTCATGTGTACACTGCATCAGGAGCCTGCATTGTGTACTGTTTGCTGCAACGTCCTAAGACACAACGGGCCCTCCAGTATAACGATCGTATAACTGACAACAACTTGGCCAAATCCACTCGAAATCTGCACTGCTCAGATGGTAGGTCTGACTACACCTCACAAGTTACACAAGTGCCGTTTTCGGGCCGTCTCGTTAATACGTTCCCTCGCTTGCCGCGGGTTTATTGCCGCTAAATGTCTTGGAATACAGTAGGATAACTGATGTTGTTTCTTGCCGAGATAATGCGGCACGCCGGCCCAGCATTCAATGTGACTTTCCCCTTCTCTCGCTCTCCCTCTCTCTCTCTCTCTCTCTCTCCCTCCCTCTACCACACTGGCATATATACACTTCCCTTTCTCCCCAGTATACACCTTCCTAACTCACACACATACACACACATCCGCCTCTCGCACACAGACACCTAAACTGTATATGGTCAGGAAACAAGCTATGTTCGCACGTAACGTGCTTCCTACCATCATCCCCATGTGGTCACAACAAAACTGAACCAAGCAAGCAAAAAAAATTGCAACTGACGCGCCAGGATCCCCAGGCCTACAGTGGATCAGCTGTCAAACCCTTGCATCTATTTTCAGGACAAGACCTGCAAATGATCATTCTCCACCATCCTGCCCCTTTCGCTCAGCCGCCGAGACTGAGACGGGAGAGGATGGCAGGAACTTTGGAACCCGAGGTCGCGGCACACTGGCAACCTTCTGCAAGGGTAACCTCAGCCGCTGCACAGGCGCTTTAATAAAATCGCAAACGGAGGCTGTCAGAAAAAGCTGCACGTCTTTCTTTCCTCTCTCCCTCTCTCTTAGCAAAGTGTGATTGATTTACGATTACCTTGGACAACCTCCCTATCAGAGCGAGAGCTGGTGCCGGGGTTTATTTGGTAGTTTAAAGTAAATGGAAGCCGGCTACTTTCGCTTTAATGTCCACGGGGTTCGGAAACGCTGCAACCCTCTCTTTACAACACACACGCCTCCCTTTCCTGGCAACCCGTACTCGAGAAATCTCGGGGGTGGCGGCCGCGGCAGCCGCCACCGCTCTGCCGGTGGATGGAAGGGGACCGAGGGCCAGCGGGTCAAGATAGGCGAGTGGGTTGCACGTCCGTGTTATTTGGGGCCGCCGTGCTGGAGTTTGGTGGCTGAAATAAGCGTGGTGTAAAGGCAGTCATGTGATCGGCACACACCCGCCCGGCAATGCGCCCGTCCGTACTCAGCGTGACCCACAGCGTCACTCTGCCTGCTTATTTTATCAATGACAAGTTGGAACAGACGGGACAAAATTCACCATCTCACGGCACTGGCGGGGCTCCAGACTGATAAGAAATGCGCACTGGAAGTGATTTCCATCTGTTTAAAAAAAAAAGAAACCACATGATTCATTCAGCATCGTTCGGCGATAACGATGTCAATTTCTTTCCCCCCCTATATATTGATGTAATGTCAATTTATCTTTTTTGTCTCTCTCTCTATATATATTTAGGTTTAACACCCCCCCTCTTTAAAAAAATCGTTCCTACATAAAGGTTGGCACTTCTCACTTCTTCTGGGACTTAATGTCCAGGTACAATTCAGGACTGGTAGATTCGGACCGGGAATCTAGCGAAGGCAAATCCTGATCTTCTGATAGAGCGCGCGATTGTGTGAGTGTGAGTGAGTGTGTGCGTGTGTGTGTGTGTGTGTGTGTGTGTGTGTGTAATTCGGGAATACCAGTGCATCAACAATGATGCTGATAGAGCAAGCTGGTTCGAGAAGGGGAGGGGGGGGGGTTGATGTTATCAAAATGATCTTAGAAGGGCATCAATTCGTCACGCGTTATTGAGCACTGTTATCAGTGACTGGTATTGAGGGTGTGGTTTATTTTATTTACAGATCCGAGTTTATTTTTGTATTAATTAGACGCGCGCACCAGTTTTGATGGCAAGCGCCTGTTAAATTACCCCGAGGAAAGAGATGATTGCTTCGCATATTTGACAGCCGTATAATCACCGAAGTAACATCTAAAACTAAGTTTGAACGCATGACCTATTGTTTGCTTGATCAGATAGAAATAGTTTGTGGGATGGCTGTATATTTCTGAGAGCAATTTTCAACCATTTGCTGTTGCCACTCTCGGTGGTGAAATGGTTGCTAAACAAAAGCTACTATTCTTTATAGAATATCCCGACTATTAAATGCAAGACCTCAACCCGACTCGGCGATCTAACCTGTACACGCCGTATTTAACTTCGAACTTTAGAAATAACCGGGGGATTCAATTTATAATTTCTACGTGTTTAATGTTTGAAACTGGTAACAGAACACATGAAGTTAATTATAATTGCGCAAGTAGAGGTGGCAGATTGTGTAAAAACGCCAAGCCACGTTTTGAAGTTGGATTTCAGTACTTGACATGATACGGCGAAATAATATTGTTTTAAAATCGCGGGTATATTTACAGCAATCCCTAACCACTGTCGGCGATATATCGCTACTAGTTCAGCACTGGCGACTGAATATTTAATTTATAAGACTGAAAATTCCCGTCTCATTCTGTTTCGTTCTTAATTTAAATTGAAGGATGGCTCCTTACATAGCGCGGCCAACATTTTTCATTGTCTTCAACGATGAGGAATACAAAATATCGAATATTGAGTAATTCCACTCCAATTTCACATAACAGCAACCTTCATCTTATCCTAGCGATAGAGCACGGCAGATACTACAGACGTTTAGCATGCATTCCATCAATAAAATATACATTATCTTGCTTCCTTCATGTGAAAAATTACTGGATGACACATTTGTCAAAATAGTAAGACGCGGAAATGAATTCGTCATATGTTAGGGTTTAAGTACGTCTATTTAAAAAACAATAAAAGAGCTTTAGAATCAAGAAATTACGTTAGACATATATATATATATATATATAAAACACTAAGATATTTGGTGCCGAGATATAATTATTGAAGTACTCACATGGTTCGTGGCTGCAGCAAGATTGAGTTAATCACAGCTTGGGACCTTCCTCCTGGACTCAGCAATAGCAAATGGCCAAATAGCTGCACTCAACCTGACCACTTAGCAACTTGGGAACAGACAGAGAGGGGTAGATCAGTATTACCATCCCAGGCTCTGTAGCCTATAAATAGCCAACTTTTTGATTGATACAAGGAACAAATGAGAGAAGAATGCGTAATTTTGCGCATGAGCCCCCCTTCAAGTGAAAGAGAGAAATATAGAAAGGGATTCTACGGGGATGGATAGAATGTATGTGTGTGTGTTTAAAAGAGAGAGGGGGAGGTGGGGGGGTGGGGGTGGAGATACTGAGTCCGAGAAAGCCCCAAGCTGATCCACGCGGCAAACTTGTAGGGTTTGAAGGATTTGCTATTTATCTCAAAGCGCCCGCCTGACACACCTGAGGAGAGAGTGACCCAACTGTAAGGATAGGAAAATTTGGCAGATCTCTGTGCATGTTTTCAGCTTTTAAAACTTACGGTAGGAAAGTGCACATTGTTATATTTATTAAATATGAGAACATAATAAAAAATAATCTCCATCTCCTATTTGAGTTAGGTGTTGTCAAGAAACTATTGAATCCGATTGTGTTTCTCGTGTTTTATACAAGATTTACAGTTAAGACCAGTCGTCCGTTCTTGAGTTGCAACGCCACAGTTTCTTTATTTAGTTTAAGTCTTGTTATCCATCGCACTATTTAATTTTATCTTGAAATAAACGTTGCGTGCCTCCTTGGTGTTTGCGGGTTAGTTTGAGTAATTATTCTCTTGCAGACGAGTTAAACTGTTTAGGTTAACTCAGGTGTTGGTCAAAGTGTACCTCGAAATCCTGAATTAGGTGCGTGATTTAAATGCTTGAATTATGAAAATACAAATTCTTATGTTGCTGCGAACATTTCCCACCCTCATTACTTCGTCCTTCCTATTTACAGTTAAATTGTGCCTTTATTGTTGCTTATGATATAAATGCTGTATTTCAAGAGCATCTGGGGATTTATTTTAAAACTATATGTCTATTTCTCCATGTAGAATTGGAGATTATGTTCTTTCCCTTTCGACTCGAAAGGCTTTCCAGGCGCTTTAAGGGGGTGATGTGACTAGAAATCAGTCTTTGATTTATGCCTACCAGTCTGTTTCTGCACTGCATACATTTCCAATCTCATGCCCCATAAAATAATAACAAAGGGTCCGCATTAATCCGTCTGCAAGGCTGGCTTTGAAAACTCGTGTATATGCCTCAAAAGTTGAAGACTAATTTATCAACTTCCCACTTTTCCGCTGAATGTTCTAATTTTGACCACCTTTGCTATTTTATTGATGAGAATACTCACCTTTACCTGAAAGGGCTAATTCGGGAGAAAAAAAAATCAATACCTAAACGTCGCCGAAACTGTCTGACGGTAATTTTACATTGTGGAACATCACAAGGTATCTACAACAGCCCGGGAACCCTATCTCGCCAAGTAGTTACTTTGAAACAGGCTTCGCTGTATATCCTTGCCAATTTAAAGGAGATAACATTGTGGGCACCGAGAGTGCCATATATATGAAAACGTAGACTTGTCCATAAGTCATTAACTGTGAGTGAATCAGAGTTAAGTAAATTTGAATTTGAAAGTACATTGTCTCTCAAATTTGAGAATTTAATTACAGTCGAGGGCCAGATGACATCGGGACGTTCTAAGTGCAAGGAAATTCAAGTCTCCCTGCTTCGCTCTGGAGTATTAGTCCACCACTGTCTCGCACATATGCGCACATTCTTATTATGATTCTCAAGGCTAGAAATATAGATATTAAGAAGTTTTTTTTAGAAAAGTGTACTACCTACAATCTTTATGACCAATGCAATTGTGAGAAAACGATTGCTATCCTGAAAGAAATCTGACACTTTTAAAATCTGATATTGGGCATTCTTAAGAATGATTTGCATTCTTAAGCGCAATTTATTGAGACACATTTGTTATATTATGTGAACTTAAAAGACTATTACGTTGTCACCAGATTCTCACATTAATACTAAATAACGTATGATTTTCACTGCATGGAGTGCATTCTGCTCGCAATCTTCATCTATTAACCCTTTATTGACCCACGTTTGACTGAGACAGTCTGAAAGTACAATTCTGCTGTTTTGCCAGCGCAATTTTGAAACAAAAGAAGGACCGTCGAATATTACATTGCATGTGTGACGGTGCTTACATGGTGAGAATGTTGTTTTGATCCTCGTTATTTCTGATTGCGGAAGTTCACCGCCAACTGGAAACCCCGACGTGGAAATCAATGTTGTTTAAAAATGAGCAATTTAACTCAGGAAGCATCCTGCTAACAGTGCAGTTAAGTGAGAATTGGTAAAGCTGTAGAGTCATAATATGTCTTTGAATTCTGAAAATAAGGTTGCTCAACTTTACAATAAAAATTTGGACACATTGCTATATATGGTGTTGATGTAGGGCGGTTGTACCCTTCATCGGACATTTGGTTCAAAGAAGATACTAATTAAGACAGATGAAATATTACTGCAAAGTACCTAGCTTGTTTGAACCATTAACCTTGTAATAAACGTGCTTCAGAGATGAATAAATCGAAATACTGTATATTGGGTACAGAAGCTTGTGATAATAGCTTGTCACGTCCGCGGTGAAGATTTTGGTGGGGAAATTATTAATGATTCGGAAATCAAATGTACAAAACTTATAGCAACTTATGAATACTAATGGTAGGAATATTTTCTTCTTGAAGTAAATTTGTAATGTTCTACAACAGATTGGTCGAAAAGAATAGGAAAGGAAAACCACAGGTCTGGCGTTAGACGGGTTCTGCAAAGTCCGGAGAAAAGAAAAGTGCGACACGAAGTAGTGAAATCTTTAGAAACTAAGACCAAGAACATAAGGTGGGGACGAGATACAGAATTGCCATGCTGTCGAAGCTAGATGTGGAGATGCATAGAGATGGAGATGAAAACTGGATACACCAAGTTATAAATTGCGATTTGGAAATAGAACGACCGCATAATGGGGTAGGGATGTAATTATTAAAAGAAATAACATACGATTAGCCATATGATAATAACTGATAATACACTTACGCAAAACACGGTGAATATTTCTGCTCAAGGAATCAATGGGGACGTTTTGGAATTCTTGTTTTAATTCTGTAGCACATTTGATAACAACGTTCATGTGAGCTAAATTTACTTTTCCATGCATAATAGGCTGGTAATGTTAGCGCACATAGGGTGTGAAAATCGGGGGAATGATTATGAATTCATTCCGGTGTCCCAATCTTCAAATTGTCGTTAAAGAAACGGAAATGTTTTATTTCGGCCGTTTTAATTTTGGCGCGCGTACACCGATAGTGAACCAACTGGACCGCTACACTTGAAGTTGCTGAAAGGTGAGATATTATATGAATAGTGGTAGAAAGTCCCATATATATATGGTTGATGTATGATTAAGTGCGTTTGCTTGTCGCAAAGTACAAAAGAAATGTTACAAGTTTTAATTCAACAACTTCCAGCTAGATACTTGGCAGAGATAGCGCGGGTCTTGGACTATCATGGGTTAACTGGACGACAAACTTTGTGGTGTTTTTTTGTCCTTCTCGACACAGTAACATGCAGAAGAGTTTGGCATATAGCCACGGGTGGGGCAGAAGCGATCGTGGCTTTCCTCTGAAGTAAATGGCGTGAAGTATTCAAACCTCAAGTTGTTAACCATTTATAATTTGTAAAAAAACTACGGAGTAAATATCACAGTTAGCATAGCGCAGAAAAGCGCAGAAAAGCTGTAAACTGAAGGATATTGGGTGTGATATATTACCCGCATAGACAGCTCGGGCAAGTAGTAATGGGCACCAGGAAGCAAAAGTTATACTTTTAGGTCTGTCAAACTAACATCCAACTTATAAATAAAACGAATTCGGCTAAAATGTATCTGAATTGATAGTCGAAAACATCTGATATTAAAGATAATGGCGTTCATTCAAACGACATAAGATGTTTTAGTGCAATGGGAATAACGAGAAATCCGATGCTACCAAAATACGTTATAATGACCTCCAGTTCTTCACGTAAAAGAAAAATGTGCCGAGTATAATTTATTAGTTTATCTGGACGTGTTTATATATGTGTTATCACATAAATATCTAAATGGGTCGTTTTTGCCTAACCACTGCAATGTCTATTTGTCCTATTAAAAGATCACAATGAGACAACAGGAGTTGAAGTTGGAATTGAAGGTGCGCAACGCATTGAAGAAAAGTTGGCTTTTTGGGCCGGCGGGAACTGAGCATGGGTTTGTTTCACTCAAGCATGTTAGGTTAAACATGATCAACAGTAATACGGAGCTATAAAAAAAATAATCAGTAAACAAAATTACAATGGAACACAAAGCTGGCAGCTCAGTTGACAAAAGCTGCTAAATTGAGAAACACGACTTAAAGAATATTTATTGTGTGGCTGCAGCATTCCCCAAGCTCGCTTTATACTATGGTAGACAAAAGTGCTGGAGAAACTCAGCGGGTGCAGCAGCATCTATGGAGTGAAGGAAATAGGCAACGTTTCGGGCCGAAACCCCATCAGTCTGAAGAAGGGTTTCGGCCCGAAACGTTGCCTATTTCCTTCGCTCCATCGATGCTGCTGCACCCGCTGAGTTTCTCCAGCACTTTTGTCTACTTTCGATTTTCCAGCATCTGCAGTTCCTTCTTAATCGCTTAATACTATGTTGCAATATAAATGTAAGGACATTGGAATTAAAGGTAGCTTTGCGATAAATGTGAAAAGATATTGAAGACTGGATATCCAGAGATCGAGATAAACGCGTCGCGAGATTGATAGGTGATAGCAGATAGCGCAATTGAAAGCTACAGAGTCTGATGGATAGAAACATCGGAACTATAAACCCACATCAGGAAACGGGCTTTTTAATAATATCACTTCCACCAAGTGTGAAAGTGCCCAAACAACTGGAATCGGGTCTACAGAAAGCGTCTATCGCTCTCTGTTTTGTGGTCAAGCACTACTTCTCTCGACTGACAGGCAATTTGGATGTTGATATTATGTGATAAGACATGTTTTGTTGTTTGCTGAGCAGCAAGCAAATGTGCGCTTACATCTCAATGTGAAAAATAGTTTCAGACGTAACTATGTATCTCATCTTTCCCTATCAATGTATCGGTGCACTCGCTGTAGGTCAAATAACGGAATGCATAGATTACTTCTGGAGAACACTGGAGACTGTGGCTTTTCTCATCGGAAGGTGCACATGTCTTGATCTCCGAATTTCAGCGTGCAACCCGAATTATAATATCTGGTGTTTATTTAATGATTTTTTTATGTTTGAAAACGTGGCAATATATTTCAATTATTTTGCGTCTGATGGGCGATGTAACCACTATCGTCGTTACCAAGGTAGCACGGGTCGGTTGAAAATTGAGCCAGAAAACGCAGAAAGGTGAATGATGTGCATTTCAGTAACATTTGTACAAGAGCAAGTTGGAAATTCTATTAATGGATACAAACTTTGGATCTTAATTGTCTGCAGCAGGAAGACGACGGTGTCACGGCTGTAGTGGCGCCAACTGCGCAGAGTACACCTGCCGACTACACGGGCATTAGAAGTAGATGAGAGTATCTGCGTAGTTTGCATGCATATATTACGCTTGAAAATAACAAAACTGTGATACTGAGAATGAAAATGGTAACGGAAAGGTAAGAAGAAGGAAGAACAACCACAGAGCAGAACATAAATAATCTTGCCCGGCATGTGGAGCTGATATTGTTAATCATTTTGCATTGCCGAAGAATAAGTCACACAGAGGAGCCACATAAAGAATGATGTGAAACATACCATTTTAGGTTTGGAGATTCATGTTAAAAATCCAGATCCATGAGGTTAGTTAAAGGCAACTCGCCGTCTGGAAAATGGTTGACATTAACCAGTCAATTGCGGGCCCCTGTCTGCACTGGGGTCATGTAGTTAGTGTCAGGTGCTGTGGGGGCAACATATTAAGGGTTGTATTACTCGACATCTTGATAGAAAAAATATTGGTCCAAATGAAGATGGAGATTCTTTTCACCCATGAAACAATGATGTGCCATTTGGTTTGCATTTTCTCTAAAATAATTCGGTTGCTGGTGATGAGAAGGTCAATATGAAAACATATGTAATTTGGCCATTAGATTGTTGTAATAAAACAAAAACAAAAACGAGGAGCAACTACCCACATAAAGCTCCTGAATATATAATGAGAAACGACATCTGTCACAAAATAGCACTTGTTTAAAATACACATCTTTTAAAAATATTTATTATCTGAAGGTCAAGTGTAAGTTCTGATTTGACCTTGCCCCCTTTCCCCATATGTAGACGCCCCAGTTTCATAAGTGCCTCACTTACTGGTTACACAATGAAACGTTAACAAGGAAATTGGAAGTAGACCCAAAGTTTTTTATTAAAGAAAGGGAAACTTCAAATTTTTATCACATTATGTATAAAGCCAGCCTTGAACCAGACTATTAAAGTTTAAAATGTCAAAGTGAACAAAGGTGTCTCATAAGATGGTACGGATGAAAGGCTGCCTCACCAAGAATTGTCCCACATTTTGCAGTGTACTGCCTGAAGTGTAAGTTTCTTTTCAGCTGGTGGTGGTGTTAGATGTGTGGAAGGGGGTGTTCTGTGTCATTGCCATCCTCAATTAATCTTCCAGAATTAAAATGACTACTCCTTCTTTGTTTTGTTAAACACACCACTCTCGAAGCAGACCCTTGATAAACTCGAGAAAACATTTCCCAGCTGGAGTTCATGGCTTCATTGATGATCTTTATTTGAGGTGATCTTGATATTGTTTAACTTCCTCATGCTCTGCTATTCCTACATCGCTCTGAATTGCCAATAGAGATATACCGCTATTCCAATCACACATTTTCTGTCCTATTATTTAACTCTTTCATAGTGGTTTCTATTCAAACCCAATCTCAGGAGAATCTTACAATCTGGTGCACCATCCTATCTGCTCTTTCATGCCCACATTTATCCTGGAAATATTAATATAAACATAATTCTGTCTATATTTGAGGCAGGTCTCCATCATATGATTGAGACTGTTGTGGCAGAGGCAATGTAGTATTCTTTGGGTTGTTAGCTATAATTTAAAGATTGCAAGCTACAAATATCTTCCTTTCTGCATTGCACGGGCAACTTTCCCTTTTCAACCTATCAAAATTTCTTGTTTCAAAGATGGAGTACATGGTTGATTATCTCCCAGGGTTAATCCCCACATTCTATCCCTTTTATTAGACTCAAGACTGCCTTCTTAATTGCTACTCTCCAAATGGGGGGAAAGTACAATTAGTATGTGAGGGAGTGATGCAAGAAAGAAGGTATGGACTAAAAAGTTACAAGCAGAAAAGCATATGCACAATTTACACTTGATGAGGTTTAATTTAACAGATTAGGGATACTTTTACAGTATTAAAACTATTTTTAACAAACATGGATCTTATCGAAAAAAATATTTTCAATGCCACTGTAAATTAAATATGACACAAGAAGATGGGATAATATAAAAAATAGGGCAGGATGAGGGTGAAAGCTAGTTCCATCTTTTGAAACTATCAACATTTTCCTACTGTTTGCAGCCTTTCTAATGACATTCGAACTATGTTTATTTTTCTGACAATGATTGTCCAGGCCTCTGCTTGGAACTCAAGGCTGCTTCACTTCCAAAATAAAATGCCTAAATTTGCTTCTTTTACTGACTCAAGTTCATGTTCTCTAAGGTAGTTTATTATTTGTGTTCATTAGCAATTGCTAAAAGTCACATTAATTTGTGTGGATCAGTTGTACATTTGAACAATCCTAAATTACACTTCATTATCTTATTCTCATTTTCGGGACGCAGTTTGCACTGGCAGTAATTGCCCATGTCTAGTTGCCGCAGGAAGGTGACGTTTGTCTGTTTTACGGAACTTTTGCAATTCTGTGATCTAGGTACCACAATATTGACAGGTCGATTTATCAGAATTTTGATCCAGCAGTAGTAAAACAGTGATATCCAAGAAAATATGGACGTATGACTTGGAGAAGATCTTATAGGTGATATTGTTCTATCCATTTGCTATCTTGTCTGAATTTTGTAGACTGCAGGTTTGGGAGGAGCTATGAAGAACATTTGGTGAGTTGCTGCAGTGTATTGTTTAAGGTAGCTTTGAGCCCAGAATATTTCCCTTTGTTTAGCTGATAGTGGAAGAGCTTCCTTTGAAAGAGATTGGATCAGAACAAGGAGAGGGCCATTTCATACTTACCCGCCCTGAAGTCCATAATTTCCCCCAGATGCAGAAATGCTTGTGGTTCCCACATTAGCCTCATTTTAGTCAACTCAGAATTGGCAGTACTGACTTGACAGTCATAACCTTTTACCCAAAGTGAAAATGCCAAAGACTAGAGGGCCAGGCCTTAAGGTGAGAGAGACAAAGTTTAAAGAAAATTTGCGGGGAAAGAATTTTACCCCAAGAGTGATAGATGCCTAGAAAGTGCTGTCAGGGGTCGTAGTGGAGGCAGCTATGAGCAGCATTAAAGAGGCTTTTAGGTAGGCACATGGATATGCAGGGAATGGAGGGTTATGGATCACATGCAGGCAGAGGAGATTAGTTTAATTCAGCATCATGTTCAGCATGGACATTGTGGGCCAATGGGCCCTTTCCTGTGCTGTACTGTTCTATGTTCTATGTTCTCTATTGACGCAACTTGGCATTTTCACCACATGATAAATATTCTGACTGTCTATCTTTATTCTTATAATTTACTCTCATCATTTTATATACTCCTCACAGCCTCCCATAAACCTCCAGCGTTCAAGACAAAACAATCCAAGTCTTGTCCTATGCTGTACTGTTCTATGTTCTATGTTCTCTATTGATGCAAGTCATTCATGATCCTGAGGAACTCCCCAAGATGAGAGTAGATGAAGTGCGCAGTTTGCATATATTTAGATCTGTGAATAGACAATTAAACAAATCCTCTCCTCTGTGCTGGTTATTCTTAAGTGATCTTACAACTTTACCCGCCCGTCTAAGTGACTAGATAGTGTTTCTTTACACTCCTGACGTGTTTTCTCGATACCAAAGAAGACTTGGAGAGCCACTTGAAATATAAAATTAATTTGTTGACAATGCTTTGGTGGCCATGATATTTAAGTTTCATATCCAGGGGCATATTCAGGATATAGATAGCGGGGAAGCCAAAGATCACAGTTCTATTTTATTATCATGCGTTCCCTCCTGTTCATTATTGCCGAGCATTTGTGTGGCATTAATGTTACTTAATATTTTCAGCATGAACTTAATTGTGTATGTGGACTGTCCATTAGCTAATAAGTAATGAGCTGAGCCGAATACTGAACAATGATGTAAATAGTGTCACTTCTGGCCTTGTGAGGTAAGACAAGTCTGTGATAAAGTAGTTGAATGTAATTGGTACTTTCAGATGCCTCCTTGAAGAAATCCAGACACAACGTCTTGGAGCAGAGATGATCTTCCTCCAGTAATCACAACAAATCTTTATTTGTCTCCTTCATGGTACATTAAAAAAATATTTATCTGATGTCACCTTTCACCTTATTCCTGAAACTGAAGTGTGGTATTCATGATCAGTGCAGACTCAGTGATCCAAAGGACCTGCTTCTGTTCTGTATTGCTTTACATTAACAGTGAAACAGGTAAAATCTGGAGCTGGATGAAATGGCAGAACTAAACTGAGCACTGGCTGGCATGTTATTTATAACTAAAGGGCATTTAATAGCATGGCTAACAACAATATCTGTGATTTTCAGATCATTGTAAATCGGTTGATAGTGTGGTAAATGGCTGGTTTGAATTTGACCTGAATCTTGTGCGTATCGTAAGTACTTGTGCAAATATTTCTCTTTTTTAAAAATAAATATCAGTGCTGTAATTGTTGCTGTACAGCTGAGAACAGTGTATAAGAACAGAGATTTCTAGAAATATTCACGATAGACACAAAATGCTGGAGTAACTCAGCGGTTCAGGCAGCCTCTCTGGAGAAAAGGAAAAGGTGACGTCTTGGGTCGGAACCTTTCTTCGGTCTCTTGTGAATATTGAAATAGAAATATTAAGATGGCCAAGCTGCATCTGAGAAGAAAGAAACAGAGTTAATGTTTCAGGTCAGCGACCTATCATCAGAACCAACAAAGATTAGAAATCAAATATGATTGCAGATCCAGAGAAAGTGGGGATCGGGGTGGGGGGAGGAAGAGGTAACAAAGGGAATATAAATGATAGGTGAAGACCAACAGAGATAGACAGAAGTGGTGAATGTACTGTTAATCATACTGGTCTATCTGGAGAAAGAATAGGATTAAAAGAATGAAAACAGAGGTAAATAGTAAAAAAAAAAGAGGGGAATAAGCAATGCTGTAACTGTGAGATATAAACCGGAGCAATATATTGCTTATGTTGGAAATCTGAAATAAAAACACAGAATGGTGGAAATACCCAGCAAGTCGGACAACATCTGCAGTTAGAAACAGAGCTATTGTTACCCTTTATCAGAATTGCTAAGCCTGATACAAACTGGAAAAGCTGGTTATCTAAAACTGTTCAATTTGATTGAAAGTCTGCAATGCACCTTGTTGGAAGACGAGGTGCTCTTCCTCATGCTTACTTTGGGCTTCAATGAAAGATGTAGTTCAAAGATGGCGAGGCCAGAGAGGAAATGGAAGTGGCACGGAGAATTAAAGTGACAGCCAACTGGAAAGTCAGGGTCATCCTTGTAGACTGAACCACAATTTTTTGCGAAGTGACATTTCACTCCAATTTTTAGTTCTCCTGTATAGAGGAACATAACTTTTTTTGTAATATATACCTTGAAAAATATAGCAAGGACACTCTTAGACATGAAAACTTCAGTATTTGTTGGAATTATTAGTATTATTAGCTGGCTGATCTTGCAATTAATGCATATATATATATATCGTAGTGTCATATTTTATACAGCACGGAAACAGGTCCTTTGGCCCAAATCATCTATTTCAAGCAAGATGTCCATCTGTGCTGGCCTCATTTGTCTGTGCATGGCCCATGTCCCTCCAAACGTCTCTGTTCATGAACCTGCCCAAATATCTCTTAAACATTGTAATTGTACCCAAATCCGTTGCTTGCTCTATCAGCTCATTGCATATATCCACCATACTTTGTGTGAAAAAGTTATCCCTCAGGTCCCTTTTAAATCTTTCCCTTCTCACCTTTAACCTATGCCTTCTAGTTTTAGACTCCTACAAAAGATTGACCATGCATCTTATCTGTGTCCCGCAGAATTTTATAAACCTCTATGAGGTAACCCCTCAGCCTTCTGTGTTCCAGCCTACCCAGCTTTTCTTTCTAACTCAAGCCCCCCAATCCCGGTAACATCCTTGTGAATCTTTTCCACACCATTTCTGTGCAAGAGTATGAAGAAAAAGAGTCAAGAATGAAAGAGACAATTGCTGTACTGTTTAAAGAAGGGTCTCAAGCCGAAGCGTTGTTTGTCCATTCCCACCACAGATGCTGTCTGTCCGCACTCCAGCACTTAGTGTTTTACCTGCAATATCCCAACGTCACTGCCTGCCATTTGGAAAATAACCTGTACATACATTTTGTCTGCTCCACTGTGTAAATCTACTCAAGGTATGCCTACTTTGAAAAAGTGCCTCCTCCTCTCTCCGACAAGACATCTGTAACATCCTCTCTTGCTGCACCCTCTGTGATTCCTCCTGCTCTCCATATATCTCCATATCACCATCTATATCTCTCGTTTCCCTTTCCCCTGACTCTCAGTATGAAGAAGGGTCTCAACCCGAAATGTTACCTATTCCTTTTCTCCTGACATACTGTCAGACCCGCTGATTTACTCCAGCTTTTTGTGTTTATCTTTGGTTTAAGGAATCTGTAGTTTCTTCCTACACTGTTTATTCCTACTCTTTGTTTCCAGTCCTGTTCTTTATCTATGTCACTGCATAATCCCTAACTGCATGATGTTTTACAGTTGTATTAAAATATGTAATTGGGACCATGCAGATATACCACATTTATATTCATTACTTCTTTCCCATCTATTCCACCAGATACATCCCTGGAAATTACCAGTACATTTATCAAGCATAACATCCTTTGACTGATCCTTTTATTACACTTGAACAATGGATTCTGGATTTGCCCCAGGCTGTGGTCAGGCAATAATGCCCCGTGTTTGTTTTCCTTCTTTTTGTAAGTATTTAGGTTACATTACCTACTGCCAATCTGTAGGAACCAACCTAACGTTGAAAGGGATGTGTAGGAAGGAACTGCAGATGCTGGTTTAAACCAAAGATAGACACAAAATGCTGGAGTAACTCAGCGGGACAGACAGCATCTCTGGAGAGAAGGAATGGATGATGTTTCAGGTCAAGACCCTTCTTCAGAATGGGTGACGTTTCAGGTTGTGACCCTAAGAAGGGTCTCGACCTGAAAAGTCACCCATTCCACCTCTCCAGAGATGCTGCCTGTCCCGCTGAGTAACTCCAGGATTTTGTGTGTATCTACCTATACCAACTACCTACCTACACTAATCCTATCATTCAGCACTTGACCCATGGCCTTCCATGCCATGGTGTTTGAAGTACTTATCTAATCACATTAGATATTGTGGGAATGGATACCGCCACCATCTCTTCAAGCAGTTTGCTCAAGATTTCATCCACCTTTTGAGTGATATACTTTTTCTCATATCTCCTTTCAATCTAATCCCTTACCTTAAATATAAGCCCTCTCATCATAGATACTTCTGCTAAAAGGAAATGTTGCTCACCATCTATCCCATTTATTTCCCCCATAGGTTTTGTATGCCTCAATCTGGTGCCCCTTCAGCCTTCTCCACTCCAAAACAAACCCAGTCCATTGCATCTCTCCTAATATTTGAAACACTCCATCCCAGGTTACATCCTGGTGAATCTTCTCTGTATTCTCTGAGGTGCAATGTCATCCTTTCTATAGTGTGCGGCAATAAAAAAGTGAACACAGTTCTCCAGCTGTGGCCAAGCCAATGTATAGATGTACCATAACCTCCTTAATGGTATTAAATTCTATCTCCCAGCAAATGAATGCCTTTTTAACCAACTTGTTCTTTAACCTACCTGTTCTGCTGCCTTTGGCGATCTTGAACATATACATTAAGATCACTCTATTCTTCACTCCTGGCGTGCTACCATTCATTGTGTATACCCAAGCCTTAATAGTCCTCCAAAAATGCAGATGCTTTTATTTTTCAGAATTACATTCTGAACAGTGAATTTGGCCTAATTTGGGGCAAGTTGGGCTGAAGGGCCTGTTTCCATGCTGTATGACTGTGACTGTGAATAAAGGAAAATTATTATCAATGCATGCAGTATTATTAAAACAATTTCCTTGAATGCACTAAATGCATTTCTAAATGAGCAATGAATCCCAGACAGCTTTATGATGATGCAATATATAAGATGTATTTCCTACAGTACTTACAGGAAATATCCTCCTGCAATATTAAGCTGGTCAGAAAATAATTAACAAAGATTACTGATGGCAAAGTATTCTGTTTGCCAGTTTGTTATTGATCATTATTGTTTAGGTCATAAATAGTTGATCCTGTCTTAATCAAATCTATGAACCAAACTACTGCAGCATTATGGTGCAGAATACTGTACTGCATATACTTCATAGAATATAGAACATAGAGAAGTACAGCAAAGGAACAGACCTCTCGGCCAACAATCAAACATGATGCCAAGATAAATTAATCTCATCTGATTGTACATGATGCATATCCCTCCATATCCATGTGCCTATGTAAATGACTCTTAAACATCACTACCTCTGCCTTTTCAGGCACTCTCTGTGTAAAAAACATGACCCGTGTATCTGCATTAAAATTTGTTCCTTTCACTGTGAAGCTATGCCCTCCAGTTTTGGGCATTTTCACCCCATGATAAATGTTCTGACTGTTGACCTTATCTATGACTTTCATAATTGTATACTAGACTAAGTGGGACCCGTTGGGTCCCATGTTCACACGGGAAGGCTGCTCCCCCAACGCAATATTCCACCTCTCCACCAATTCTAATACTGGTGGCCAGTGGGGGGGGGGGACTTTCTGGAGCGCTAGTACAGGTGTTGTGGGCCAAAGGGAATGATTTCCAGAGGGCTAGTATGGTCACAGCTCAGTCACTCAGGCCTGGTGGGCTGGCAGCTCAGTCACTCAGGGCTGGTGGGTAAGTAAGTAAGTAATTTTTATTTATATAGCACTTTTAAATCAAATCAAGTTGAAGCCAAAGTGCTTTACATCCATCTATCTATATTATATTAAAACTCTCTGGCTGCCATCCGCCTGACTTCTGGCTGCCATCCGCCTGACTTGTGTCACAAATCCCCTTTGATACCGCCCTAGGCCCCCACAGCACGCGGAAACGCCGATATTTTTTACCATTTCTAAAGAGAATACATTTATCTTTACGAATAGACACTCCTGATTAAATTTGATCGTGTTTATGTACACATTTTTAAATAAAATCCATCAACCCCCCTTCCCCCCACTCATTTTGTCTCCTCCTGCTGGTCAGCCACCATAACGGCTGCTGTCGACCGCCTCTGCTCCGAAAACGATGCCATCTTTTTTTCCCTAGCGATTTTCACCCCGGGATATGAATCACGTTCGGACTCTAAAACCCCGGCTTCTGAAGCACGTTCAGTGTCCAGGGGTCTGAAGCACGTTCTGGATTTTCACCCCGGGGTCTGAAACATGTTCTGGTTTTTTTTCCCTACTGATTTTCACCCCGGGGTCTGAAGCACGTTCAGGATCTCACACCCCGGGGTCTTAAGCACTTTCGGTGTCCAGACCCAATGGGTCTGCACTTGGTCTATTATATCTATCTATCTATTATATAAAACTCTGTGGCTGTCTGTCCGTCCGGCATTAAAATTCCCCTTTGATACCGCCCTAGGCCCACACAGCACGCGGAAACGCCGATATTTTTTTCAATTTCTAAACAGATTACATTAATCTTTACGAATAGCAACCCCTGATTAAATTTGGTCGTGTTTATGTACACTTTTTTAAATAAAATAGAATGTTAGTAAAGATTCCGTTGTGTGATGTCACAATGCCCGATGCTCACAGATGTCCAATCGGAATGGATCCATTTACATATGCCTTTGCAGCAGCACCAGCCCCAGCCACTCCCCCAAACGCCCGCAGACTGTGTCGTAGGGCGTCGTCACGTGTGTGGGAATAGAGAAAGAGGATTGGGGGTGATAGGGAATGGGGAACAGATGCACTGTCCCTACCCCTCTTACTTCCACTCTCCCTCCCCACCTCTCTCCTCTCCCCCTCCCTCCCCTCCCTCTCTTCCCCCTACTCCTCTCCCTTTCCCCTCATCCCCTCTCTCCACCTCTAACATCCCCTCCCCCCTTCCTGCCCTCCCCGCTCTCCTACCACTCCCCACTCTCCTCCCCCTCCCTCTCCCCCACCCTGCTCTCTTCTCACTCACCAAACTCTCCCCTTGCCTCCTCCCCCTCTCCCCCTCTCCCCCTCTCCCCCTCTCCCCTTCTCTCCCCACCCCATCTACCTCTCCCCTCTTCTCTCCCCACCCCGACTGTCCCTACCCCTCCTACTTCCACTCTCCCTCCCCACTCTTCCCCCTGTCTCCTCTCCCCTCCCTCCCCTCCCACCCCCTCTCTTACCCCTCCACCACCACTCTTCACACCAATCTCCCCCCACCCCCTTCCCCTCTCTCTTGCACCACTCCCCGCAACCCCTCACTCCCAAATCTTCCCCTCTCCCTCCCCCACCTCTCTCCCTCCCCCTCCTTCTCTCCCTCTCTTCCACCTACTCCTCTCCCCTTCCCCTCATCCCCCCTCTCCACCTCTAACATCCCCTCCCCCCCTCTCCCCCCTTCCTGCCCTCCCCGCTCTCCTCCCACTCCCCACTCTCCTCCCCCTCCCTCTCCCCCACCCTACTCTCTTCAACCTCACCAATCTCTCCCATTTCCTCCTCCCCCTCTACCCTCCCCCCCTCTCCTCTTCTCTCCACACCCCGTCTTCCTCTCCCCCTCCCGCCGAGTGTGTTTGGGGGGTGGTTAGTGTGTGTGATGCCACAGCCCCCCACCCTCCCACAAACGCACGTTGGGAAAACAGCCCACCAACAGTCTGTCTTTAAGACGGAACTGCAGATGCTGAAAAATCAAAGGTACACAAAAAAAAACTGTATAACCTCAGCGGGTGCAGCAGCATCTACGGATCAAAGGAAATAGGCAACGATTCAGGAAAAAACCATCTGAGGATGGGCTTCTGCCCAAAGCGTTGCCTATTTCATTCGCTCCATAGATGCAGCTGCACACGCTGTGTTTCTCCGCTTTTTTTTGTGTACCAGTCTGTCTGTCTCTCCACTCTCTCTCTCTCTCTCTCTGCCCTTCTCTCTTCACAGCCCGCGGCTCGACTCATGCACGCCCGCTCTAAACCCCCCTTCACCTTTCTCCCTCATCCTCTCCTTCCTCTCTACACCCCTCCCCTCTCTCCCCCTCCTCTCTCCCCACCTTTCTCTCCCCCCTCCTCCATCCCTATTCAAATTTTTTATTATCTAAAATTAAATTTTGTCTCTCTGCCCCCTCCCCTCTAGACGCACCTGAGAGATGAGGGCTATTCATCAGTGGATAGGATGGAGATGGGATAAAATAAGCAAATTAAAACAATTAATATAATATCAAGGGGTGTGATGAGTGTGTGTGTTTGTGGGTGCCAGATTCCCACCCTGCAACCATGCTTTGGAGGAAAGGGGGTGGTTAGGGTGACGCCACAGCCCCACCTCCCCCCGCAAATGCACGTTCGGTGTCCAGACCCAACGGGTCTGCACTTGGTCTAGTATTATATTAAAACTCTGTGGCTGCCTGACTTGTGTCTGCCATCCGCCTGACTTGTGTCACAAATCCCCTTTGATACCGCCCTAGGCCCACACAGCACGCGGAAACGCCGATATTTTTTACCATTTCTAAAGAGATTACATTTATCTTTACGAATAGACACTCCTGATTAAATTTCATCGTGTTTATGTACACTTTTAAAAATAAAATACTTCTCCCCCCCCAACATTTGAAAATGTTAAAAAAAAACAGTTCTCAACCATAGAATGTTAGTGAAGCTTCCAATGTGTGATGTCACAATGCCCGATGCTCACAGATGTCCAATCGGAATGGATCCATTTACATATGCCTTTGCAGCAGCCCCAGCCCCAGCCCCTCCCCCTGTAGATGAGATATGCATGTGCCTTTAACATAGTGACCTCATACCCACTAACCACTCCCCATATCACAAGTATAACTACAACCTCCACACCCACAGATCGCTCTCTAGTTCCTGTGACAGACCACGTACAGCTAGTGCAATGTATAATGTCCAGTATGAATAAAGATAGTAAAGTAACGATGCCTCGTTATCAATCCTTTAC
>CM075978.1:136746388-136814343 GCA_038087875.1 Malacoraja senta
ATCCCCTCTCTCCACCTCTAACATCACCTCCCCCCTCTCCCCCCTTCGTGCCCTTCCCGCTCTCCTCCCACTCCCCACTCTCCTCCCCCTCCCTCTCCCCCACCCTGCTCTCTTCTCCCTCACCAATCTCTCCCCTTTCCTCCTCCCCCTCTCCCCTCCCTCCCCCTCTCCTCTTCCCACTCCGTCTCCCTCTCCCCTCTTCTCTACCCACCCCGTCTTCCTCTCCCCCCTCCCCCCGCCTGTGTTTGGGGGTGGTTAGTGTGAGTGTGTTGCCGCAGCTCCCCCCCCCTTCCGCAAACGCGCATTGGGAAAACAGCCCGTCAACAGTCTCTCTGTCTTTAAGACAGAACTGCAGATGCTGGAAAATCGAAGGTACACAAAATAAAACTGTATAACCTCAGCGGGTGCAGAAGCATCTATGGATCAAAGGAAATAGGCAACATTACGGAAGAAAACCCGTCTGAGGATGGGCTTCGGCCCAAAGCGTTGCCTATTTGCTTCACTCCATAGATGCTGCTGCTCCCGCTGAGGTTATACTGTTTTTTTTGTTTACCAGTCTCTCTCTCTCTCTCTCTCTCTCTCTCTCTCTCTCTCTCTCTCTCTCTCTCTCTCTCTCTCTCTCTCTCTTTTTTTTTTTTTTTTTTTTTCTCTTTTTTTTTTAGTTCAGTACAACTTAATCTTTATTAACACTCGAGTAACTTTAAACATGCATGCAAACAATTGACTTCTAATAACTTCTCATTTACTTTATTATTTCAACTTATCACTTCTTAAACTAAATCATGAAACTCATGACTTGGAGTCAGATATTACCCGTATGAATGAATTGGCCAGATTCACCTCTCTCTCTACCTCTCTCCCTCTCTGCCCTCTCTCTGTCCTCTCTCTCGCTGTCCTCTCTCTGTCCTCTCTCTGTCCACTCTCTGTCCTCTCTCTGCCCTCTCTGTCCTCTCTCACTGTCCTCTCTCTCTGCCCTTCTCTCTGCCCTTCTCTCTGCCTCTCTCTCTCCCTCTCTCCCTGCCTCTCTCCCTGCAACTCTCTCTCTCTCTCTCTCTCTCTCTCTCTCTCTCTCTCTCTCTCTCCTTCTCTCTTCACAGCCCGCAGATCGACTCATGCTCGCCCGCTCCAACCCCCCCTTCACCTCTCTCCCCCAACCTATCCTTCCTCTCTCCACCCCTCTCCTCTCTCCTCCTCCTCTCTCACCACCTTCCTCTCCCCCTTCCTCTCCACCGTCCTCCTCCCCCTCTTCAAATTTTTTTTTCAAAAATAAAATGTTTCTCTCTCTACACCCAACCTCTAGATGCACCTGAGAGGTGAGGGCTATTCGTCAGTGGATAGGGTGGAGATGGGATAAAAGTAGCAATTTAAAATTTTTAAATAATATCAAGCGGTGTGATGAGTGTGTGCGTTTGTCGGTGCCAGATTCCCACCCCGCAACCGTGCTTTGGAGGAAAGGGGTGGTTAGTGTGATGCCACAGCCCCCCCCCCCCCGCAAACGCACGTTCGGTGTCCAGACCCAACGGGTCTGCACTTGGTCTAGTATTATATTAAAACTCTCTGGCTACCATCCGCCTGACTTCTGGCTGCCATCCGCCTGACTTGTGTCGCAAATCCCCTTTGGTCGTGTTTATGTACACATTTTTAAATAAAATCCATCACCCACCCCCCACTCACTCATTTTGTCTCCTCCTGCTGGTCAGCCACCATAACGGCTGGTGTCGACCGCCTCTGCTCCGAAAACGACGCCATCTTTTTTTCGCTAGCGATTTTCACCCTGGTGTATGAATCACGTTCGGACTCTAAAACCCCGGGTTCTGAAGCACGTTCAGTGTCCAGGGGTCTGAAGCACGTTCTGAATTTTCAACCCGGGGTCTGAAAATGTTCTGGTTTTCTTTCGCTAATGATTTTCACCCCGGGGTCTGAAGCATGTTCGGGATCTCACACCCCGGGGTCTTAAGCACGTTCGGTGTCCAGACCCAACGGGTCTGCACTTGGTCTAGTATAAAATAAAAAAGAAGAAAAAAAAGACACAATACACAATAGGATTCAACATGAACGTCCCCCCAACAGCAGAATCAACACTTTCCACTGTGAGGGAAGGCACCAAAAAGTCCAGTCCTCCTCCTCCTCTAATTCCACCTGAGGTCGGGGCCTATTTGAAGCCTCCGCAGCCAGTCGCCACAACGGCGGCCCAATGTTATAGGCCCTCCTGCCGGGAAGATGGAACTCCGGCGTCGGGTGAACACTCCTCAACGGCTTGGAAATGTCTGGAGCGGCCGCTTCCTCCCCGGAGACTGCGGCTCCTGAAGTCCTCAGGCCGCGCTGGTTGGAGCTCCGACTCTGGCGATCTCGGATCCAAGGCTACGCGGTGTTTTAAATCCAGCGCCGCCTGCGGCTGGACGCCCGCAGCCACAGCTCCTCGGATGTTGAAGTTGGCGGTCACAGCACTCCAGAGCTTACCGCACGGCGACCCGGGTAGGGCATCGCCCGCTCCGTGATGGTGTCCTAGCGCTGTGCCGCCGCCGAAGCTGTAGTCCCGGCCGATCCCGGCAGGAAACTCTGCTCCAGTCCCGAAGGTAGGCCGCATAGAGAGGGCGAAGTGGGCTCACAGCTCAGTCACTCAGGGCTGGTGGGCTGGTAGCTCAGTCACTCAGGGCTGGTGGGCTGGCAGCTCAGTCACTCAGGGCTAATGGGCTGGCAGCTCAGTCACTCAGGGCTGGTGTGCTGGCAGATCAGTCACTCAGGGCTGGTGGGCTGGCAGTTCACTCACGGCTATTCCTTGAAATTGCATTTCAGGCAGAGTGCAGGCCACCAAACTCAAATTCACATCATTTCAGGCAGAGTGCAGGCCACCAAACTTAATTTCACATCATTATAGGCAGAGTGCAGGACCCCAAACTCAATTTCACAGCATTTCAGGCAGAGTGCAGGCCACCAAACTCAATTTCACAGCATTTCAGGCAGAGTGGAGGCCACCAAACTCGGTTTCACAGCATTTCAGGCAGAGTGCAGGCCACCATACTCAATTTCACAGCATTTCAGGCAGAGTGCAGGCCACCAAACTCAATTCCACAGCATTTCAGGCAGAGTGCAGGCCACCAAACTCAATTTCACAGCATTTCAGGCAGAGTGCAGGCCACCAAACTCAATTTTACAGCATTTCAGGCAGAGTGCAGGCCACCAAACTCAATTTCACAGCATTTAAGGCAGAGTGTAGGGCACCAAACTCAATTTCACAGCATTTCAGGCACAGTGCAGGCCACCAAACTCAATTTCACAGCATTTCAGGCAGAGTGCAGGCCACCAAACTCAATTTCACAGCATTTCAGGCAGAGTGGAGGCCACCAAACTCGGTTTCACAGCATTTGAGGCAGAGTGCAGGCCACCATACTCAATTTCACAGCATTTCAGGCAGAGTGCAGGCCACCAAACTCAATTCCACAGCATTTCAGGCAGAGTGCAGGCCACCAAACTCAATTTCACAGCATTTCAGGCAGAGTGCAGGCCACCAAACTCAATTTCACAGCATTTCAGGCAGAGTGCAGGCCACCAAACTCAATTTCACAGCATTTCAGGTGGAGTGCAGGCCACCAAACTCAATTTCACAGCATTTCAGGTAGTGTGCAGGCCACCAAACTAAATTTCACAGCATTTCAGGCAGAGTGCAGGCCACCAAACTCAATTTCACAGCATTTCAGGCAGAGTGCAGGCCACCAAACACAATTTCACAGCATTTCAGGCAGAGTGCAGGCCACCATACTCAATTTCACAGCATTTCAGGCAGAGTGCAGGCCACCAAACTCAATTTCACAGCATTTCAGGCAGTGTGCAGGCCACCAAACTCAATTTCACAGCATTTCAGGCAGTGCCGGCCACCAAACTCAATTCCACTGCATTTCAGGCAGTGCAGGCCACGAAACTCAATTTCACAGCATTTCAGGCAGAGTGCAGGCCACCATACTCAATTTCACAGCATTTCAGGCAGTGCCGGCCACCAAACTCAATTCCACTGCATTTCAGGCAGAGTGCAGGCAACCAAACTCAATTTCACAGCATTTCAGGCAGAGTGCAGGCCACCAAACTCAATTTCACAGCATTTCAGGTAGTGCAGGCCACCAAACTCAATTTCACAGCATTTCAGGTAGAGTGCAGGTCACCAAACTCAATTTCACAGCATTTCAGGCAGAGTGCAGGCCACCATACTCAATTTCAGAGCATTTCAGGCAGAGTGCAGGCCACCAAATTCAATTTCACAGCATTTCAGGCAGAGTGCAGGCCACCAAACTCAATTTCACAGCATTTCAGGCAGAGTGCAGGCCACCATACTCAATTTCACAGCATTTCAGGCAGAGTGCAGGCCACCAAACTCAATTTCACAGCATTTGAGGCAGAGTGCAGGCCACCAAACTCAATTCCTCAGCATGTCAGGCAGTGTGCAGGCCTGCAAATTCAATTTCACAGCATTTCAAGCAGAGTGCAGGCCACCAAACTCAATTCCACAGCATTTCAGGCAGAGTGCAGGCCACCCAACTCAATTTCACAACATTTCAGGCAGAGTGCAGGCCACCAAACTCAATTCCACAGCATTTCAGGCAGAGTGCAGGCCACCAAACTCAATTTTACAGCATTTCAGGCAGAGTGCAGGCCACCAAACTCAATTCCACAGCATTTCAGGCAGAGTGCAGGCCACCAAACTCAATTTCACAGCATTTCAGGCAGAGTGCAGGCCACCAAACTCAATTTCACAGCATTTCAGGCAGAGTGCAGGCCACCAAACTCAATTTCACAGCATTTCAGGTGGAGTGCAGGCCACCAAACTCAATTTCACAGCATTTCAGGTAGTGTGCAGGCCACCAAACTAAATTTCACAGCATTTCAGGCAGAGTGCAGGCCACCAAACTCAATTTCACAGCATTTCAGGCAGAGTGCAGGCCACCAAACACAATTTCACAGCATTTCAGGCAGAGTGCAGGCCACCATACTCAATTTCACAGCATTTCAGGCAGAGTGCAGGCCACCAAACTCAATTTCACAGCATTTCAGGCAGTGTGCAGGCCACCAAACTCAATTTCACAGCATTTCAGGCAGTGCCGGCCACCAAACTCAATTCCACTGCATTTCAGGCAGTGCAGGCCACCAAACTCAATTTCACAGCATTTCAGGCAGAGTGCAGGCCACCATACTCAATTTCACAGCATTTCAGGCAGTGCCGGCCACCAAACTCAATTCCACTGCATTTCAGGCAGAGTGCAGGCAACCAAACTCAATTTCACAGCATTTCAGGCAGAGTGCAGGCCACCAAACTCAATTTCACAGCATTTCAGGTAGTGCAGGCCACCAAACTCAATTTCACAGCATTTCAGGTAGAGTGCAGATCACCAAACTCAATTTCACAGCATTTCAGGCAGAGTGCAGGCCACCATACTCAATTTCAGAGCATTTCAGGCAGAGTGCAGGCCACCAAATTCAATTTCACAGCATTTCAGGCAGAGTGCAGGCCACCAAACTCAATTTCACAGCATTTCAGGCAGAGTGCAGGCCACCATACTCAATTTCACAGCATTTCAGGCAGAGTGCAGGCCACCAAACTCAATTTCACAGCATTTCAGGCAGAGTGCAGGCCACCAAACTCAATTCCTCAGCATGTCAGGCAGTGTGCAGGCCTGCAAATTCAATTTCACAGCATTTCAAGCAGAGTGCAGGCAACCAAACTCAATTCCACAGCATTTCAGGCAGAGTGCAGGCCACCCAACTCAATTTCACAACATTTCAGGCAGAGTGCAGGCCACCAAACTCAATTTCACAGCATTTCAGGCAGAGTGCAGGCCACCGTACTCAATTTCACAGCATTTCAGGCAGACTGCAGGTCACCAAACTCAATTTCACAGCATTTCAGGCAGAGTGCAGGCCACGAAACCATTTCACAGCATTTCAGGCAGAGTGCAGGCCACCAAACTCAATTTCACAGCATTTCAAGCAGAGTGCAGGCCACCAAACTCAATTCCACACCATTTCAGGCAGTGTGCAGGCCACCAAATTCAATTTCCTAGCATTTCAAGCAGAGTGCAGGCCACCAAATTGCCAAACAACTCATTGCATTGTCATTAAGGGCTAACAAATAATTTATTGCAAGTACATTGCAGACTCACAGTTCAGTTGATTCACAGCTTAGAATCACTGTTGTGGACTCTCCCTCGCGATCTTCCAGATTGACTGACTCACGTCCAGGCATTCGGGGTTTTATAGTCCTTGCCCCCCCCCCTTACCTTCGTCGTGGTGATTGACTGGCGAGAGGACAAATCAGCTGATCTCAAGATTTATTAAACACTCATAACCTTTTTTATTTTTCATTGATCTGAAAAATCCTCGGGGCTGCCTCAGCGGAGGAGGACTGTGAGTAAGATGGCCAAAAATCATAGCGATATATAGTGGCGTTTTTTCCAAAATCAATATACAGCCCAGACAGGAATTGGTCAAGATGAGACTTTTAGTTATATAGATGCTCCTCTCAGTCTCCCTTCAACCTGCGGCGTTCCAGACTAAACAATCCAAGTCTGTCCAACCTCTCCTTGTAGCTAATACCCTTTATTCCAGGCAGCACACTGGTAAACTTCTTCTGCCCCATCTACAAGCCTCCACATACTTCTTGTAGTGGGGTGACCAGAACTGCACACAATGTTCCAAATCAGGCCTAACAAGAGTCCTATAAAGCTGCATCATGACTTCTGGATACTTACACATTGCCTCGATTGGTGAAGTCACGTGTACTATATGCCTTCTTTACCACTCTATTTATTTGTATTGCCACTTTCAGGGAGCCTATGGACTTGGAGCCCAAGATCACTCTGTATATTAATGCTGTTAAGGGTCTTGCCATTAATTGTATTTTTTCACCTTAGAATTCACCTCCCAAAGTGCACTGAAATGGCAGCACAGTGGTGCAATTGGTAGAGCTGCTGCCTCACTGCACCTGAGACTTGGGTTTGATCCTGACCTTGGGTGCTATCTGTGTGGAGTTTACACATTTCCCGGGTGACCTTATGGGTTTCCTCCCTTATCCCAAAGAGGTGCAGGTTTGTAGGATAATTTTCCTCATGTGTCCTAGTTTTTCTAGTGTCCACCTTCTTCTTGGACTCCCCCAGATGGCCTTCCACCCTCTTTAGGCCTTTTCATTTCTAACTGCGTGATATTAACCATCTCAACTGCTCCACTCACCTTACCTACTCTAACCTCACCTCCTCTGAACTTACAGCTCTCCAATCACTCTGCAGCAACTCCAACATTATCATCAAACCCGACAAGGGAGGTGCCGTGGTAGTCTGGCAAGGTTACCTCTACCGTGCTGAGGCCAGGCGACAGGTCTCGGTCACCTCCTCCTACTTACCCTGGACCATCATCACACAGATGAACACCTGTGTTCATCATTTTATAGACAATTTCTGAATTTATCACTTCCGGCTGTCTGCCCTCCACAGCCTCCAACCTTATGGTTCCCCAGCCCCGCATGGCCCAGTTTTACCTTCTCCTCAAAATCCATAAGCACAGTTGCCCTGTAAAATCCATAAGCACAGTCACCCTGTCGCACTGAAATCTTTTCCATGTACCTCAACAGCATCCTATCCACTGGTCTAATCCCTTCCGACCTATGTCCAAGTTACCTCACACGCCCTTCGTCTCTTCAGTGACTTCTGTTTCCAGGCCCCCGTTCCCTCATCTTTACTATGAACATTCAGTCACTCTACACCTCCATCCCCCACCAGAAAGGCCTTAAAGCGGTCCGTTTCTTCCTTAATTGCAGAACCAGCCAATTTCCCTCTACTAACACTCTCCACTGCCTAGTGGAGTTGGTCCTCACTCTCAACAACTTCTCCTTCGACTCCTCCCACTTCCTCCAAATCAAAGGCATGGGCCCCAGCTATGCCTGACTCTTTGTAGGGTACGTCGAACAATCCCTGGTCCAGGCATACACTGGCCCTATCCCCAAACTCTATCTACATTAAATTGACGACTGCATCAGTGCTATCTCCTGCACCCATTCAGAACTCATGGACTTCATTAACTTCTCCACCAGTTTCCATCCTGCACTCAATTTCACTTGGACCATCTCCAACAACTCCCTCCACTTTCTTGATCTCACCGGCTCCATCAAAGGAGATAAACTATCGACTGACGTCTATTATAAACCTACTGACTCCCTCAACTATCTCAATTCTGCTTCTTCCCACCCTGCTTTCTGTAAAGACTCTACCCCCTACTCCCAATTCCTTCATCCAGATGAGGTGTTCCATACCAGAACATTCGAGATGTCCTCATTCTTTATGGAATGGAGGTTCCTCTCTTCTATCATAGATGAGACTTTCACACGTGTCTCCTCGGTACCCTGTAGCTCCGCTCATGCTCCCCCTCCCCCCAATCGCAACAGGGACAGAGACCACCTAATACTCACCTTTCACCCCATCAGTCGTCGCGTACAGCACATAATCCTCCAACATTTTCGCCACCTCCAACCGGATCCTACCATGAGTCACATTCTCCCATCTCCACCCCTTTCCGATTACTGCAGGGACTGTTCCCTCTGCAACTCCCTGGTTAACATCTCTTCCCACCCAAACAACCCCCTCCCTATGTAATACACCCTGCAATCTGAGAAAATGCAATGCCTGTCCCTATACCTCCTCCCTTGACTCTGTCCAGGGGCCCCGACAGTCCTTTCAGATGAGGCAGAGGTTCACTTGCACATCCTCCTGTTAATATTGGCCAAATTAAAGACACCATAAAATGAAGGATCCCTGCACTTGTCAGAATTGTTTAACCCTTGTCAGCTGAACTTTACAGGCTTTGAATGGTGCCAGCCAGTCTAGGCTCAGACTGGTATGCAGGATGGCGAGGGGTCCAGGTGTTCTCCTTGTTTCTCCTAAATTGATAAAAATGTATAGCAGTTTTGTAAACAAACCCTAAATGCATCATTTCGATTGGATCGCTGCAAAAGCATTGTAAATAGTATAAATAATGTTGCAAGATGGTCATCCTGTTAATCGATGATTGGTCGAACTGTTGAGCCTTGGAGAAACTGTTTGAATCTCAGGGCACATGTTTCAATGTTTATTCTTGTTTGCTTCCTTCTAGAACTTTCTTTGAAATACATTGTATTAGTCACTGTATTATTGGGTTAGGGAAATGTCTATCATATAGTGTGTTAATCGATATCAGTTATTGGACTGTATAGAGACCACCCCTATGTGGGTCGGCCCCTCAAGGTTCGGGGACCTATAAAAGACCACTCCCACGAGGTCCTGTGTCGATCTTCTGGAGTGTCTCTGCTTGAGCGAGGCTAAAGAGGGCTTGATCAGGCAGATACGAGGATCAAACCCGCGGTGGTTAGGAATAGTAGAGGAACTGTAATGGTGTTTTGTCAAAATTAAGTTTAGATACGCAAGTGCTTGACTCAGTCATTTTTGACTGAAACTAGACTGGGGGAAGGTTAGAATGAGCTATTTACATTGGGGGCTCGTCCGGGATCTCAACGGACCCCCAAACACAAGTTTGCAATCAAGGGTGTTGAGTTGTTTCGATGGCGAGTGCAGAAATTGGGCCCACTGTGCGGTTTTCGCATTGATTTTCGGCACTTCGCTAGTCGATACTGATCTATCATTCGCGGGCATGGGAAAGGATCCAATCAAGATCATTAGGACAGAGTCTAGCAAGCATTGGGGGGTGGTTAGCAGTCCTTTGGGTTAGGGGCCCATAAAACAGGGCGAGGAGTGGCCCAAAACTTGGTTGTAGTTGGCAGACTGCAGCTGCTTTAATGAGAGCCTGACGCGCTTTGAGGGCGAGGGGTGGCCCATTGTCCAGATTTGGTATCCAATTGGTGGGGTATTGAAACACAGGTCTGGTCTACGTATTGATCTATCTTAATTTTGAGATGCTCTATTAGACGAGTGCTTATGGTTTATACAGGAATGTGGTTAGGCATACTTATAATAAGTGGAATAATTTATTTTCTGTATTCAATTTTGCTTACGTGTTTGGAGCTCATCTGCACGTGTTTAGATTAAGGTCGGGGATAGGAAATGGGCTGCGAGAACGTGTGTGATTGTGGTTGGTTGTTTCCTGGAGCATTTTGATTTGAATATTGTTTAAACACGACTTTAGTAATTTCGGAATTTGAAAGGGAAATTGTTAAGAGGTGCGAGTAGCTTTAGAGTTGCTTCCATATCCAATAGAATGGGGAACCACGCAAATAAAGATATGACTGCTGACTCGGAAAGTCCTTTACAAGAAATATGCAGTGAATTTCCACAAAAAGCTGACCGATTGAGAATTATTTCCAGATCATTAAATAGAGAATTAGGGAGCGAATGATGGCCCCGAGGGGGCATAGATACAGTAAAGGGATTGAAATACATTGAGCAGATTATATGGCAATGTAGCGATAATGCAGAGGCAAAATAACGAATTGAATTGTGGAGAAATTATTATGAGGAACAGAAAGTGAGTAGAGCAGAGGAAAGAATGGCAAGTTGTAAGGAAGCAACTCTAAAGCGGGGGATACAATTAGAAGATACAGAAGCATTTGAACCTCCAGGTAGCCTAAGGGAAGAGCCTGAGAGTATTAAAGATAAAGGAAGGCACAGACTTCCTTAAACCTGAATGCTCCGTCCATTACAGACAGTCCTAGAGTTCACGGTACCAGAAGCCAGACTAGAAAAATAACTCAATTAATTAAAAAGAAAGAAGAACATACCCCTAGGCAAGTTGAACGAGCAGTTAAAGAAGGAAGTAAATCATTTAGAAAGCACCTGGTGAAGGAGAAGATACATCTGGGGGTGAGACAACAATTGAAGAAGCCGAGGTAGATCTTAAAGCTAAACAAACAACCCTTAGACAGTTCCCTGTAAGGGAAATGCCTAATCCTTCTTTTGATCCAACCAATGCAGTGAGTGCAAATAATCCCCGTGCAATTAGAGTCTATTCCCCATGGAAGCCTAACGAGATGATGGCTATTTTAAGTCAAATACCCGATCGTAGAAAATCACCCGCTTCTTTTGTGGATCACTTATAAACTACAATGCGCGTTTATCACGCGGATTCCCGGGATTTATGGGCGGTGATCCAGCAAATAATTACCCCAAGTGCGCATGCCAGATTCCTAACGAATTTAGGGCATTCGTCACATGAAGCTCTTGGAAATATTATAGTGGACAATGGTGCAAGGGAAGAAGCTGTTTTAATAGCCTTTGCAAACACCCTTCAAAAACCAATCCATATGGCCAGAATACTAGATGTAAGACCAAAAAGGGGAGAAGGAGCAGATGAATTTTTAGAGCGATTCTCTGAATTATATATGGACCAATCGGGTGACTTAAATTACAAAAATGGGGTAAATTCCCCTCAATATTGTGCCATCTTACTGAATTGTCTCCCCACCAACATGGCAGAAGTCATGAAGACTAATAACATGGACTGGACAGAAAATAGTGCCAGTCAAATGGCTAGGGCTGTAAGATATCACTGGAGGGACATAAAGAAGCAGGATAGCCCGCCTGCAGTAAAACAAAAAACTGAATATGTGATCAGAAAGGAAGTACCAAAATTCGACCATGAACCATGGATCCCCAGAGTACCGGCAAACCATGGACTGGGAGAAATTAGAGTCCCGGAATATCAAGACCGATATTATAGAGAAGTATCTGCCCTAGAGCAAGTCCTCCAAAGACCAGGGTCGAGGACATATCGGCCATCAGGAATGGGCCAGTGTTATAGTTGCGGAGGGGTAGGTCACTGGAGTAGGGGGTGCCCAAATAAAGAAAGGAACGAAAGAGGGGGTCAGAAGAAATTTCAAGATCAAAGAGAATGGAGGGATCAACGGGATTCTAGAAAGCACAGGAACTGGCAGGATAATCAAGAGCCAAGGGGACAAATCTCCTTTTCTCAGAATAACCCATTCACACGCCTATGATTAACGAACCTGGTAGTGATGCAATTCTGATGAGGAACCTATGTTGTCTCTACAGGTTGAAGGTAAAATCTGCACCTTCCTAGTAGACACAGGCGCATCCATGTCATCTCTTCAATCAATTTATAATTTACCAGAATCAAGAGAAGTTCAGAACCTGTCCGGGTTTCAAGGACAAGTTTGCCAGTATCCCATCTCTGAACCAGTCAAAGTAATATATGGAGGAAAGGCAATCAAACATAGATTTGTGATAACCACCGGATTAGATTGCAACCTGATGGTGAGAGATTTAAGGCTCTGTCCCACGGGTTTGCGGTCGTTGGCGGTGAAGCGCGGCGTCGCCGGAAGAGGGGACCGCATGGCAACCACGAGAGCGCCGCACGGATGCTGCGCGGGGGGCCAAGTACGGCCGGTTCAACGAGCTTGCGGTTTCGGCTGATGACGTCTTTCGGATCGCGGGGCTGTGGCGGCGGCCGTGCTGCACACGTACCTCACTGTCGGCGGCTGTGCCGCACACGTACCTCACTGGCGGCGGCTGTGGCGGTGGCCGTGCCGCACACGTGCCTCACTGGCGGCGGCTGTGGTGGCGGCCGTGCCGCACACGTGCCTCAGTGGCGGAGGCTGTGGCGGTGCAGGTTCGACTCACGGCGCTCGTGCCTCACTGGTGGCGGCTGTGGCGGCGGCCGTGCCACACTCGTGCCTCACTGGCGGCGGCTGTGCGGTAGGAACATATTTTTGGACAGTGTTGTTTTTTTTTTAGCACCGTGCGGTGTTGCGAACAACGCCGCACGGCCCCGGAATTGTGCGTTTGACCGACCCCGCCGTCTCTGGCGGCCCAGGAGCAGTAGATAGATCCTGTTTCGCCACCAATGACCGCAGACTCGTGAGACAGGCCTTTAACTCTGTGCTTTCCAACTAAAAATAGAATGTGGCGATAGAGGCATAATAGTGACCCCCTGGGCCCCTGCACGACAATGTTACTCTATAGTGACCCCTCAATGGTGGTCCTTAGATCTGGACGAAGAACCCCCACTTCACATTACACTGGCTTATGATAGGAGTGGAGAGGACAATGAGCTGGAAACCTTTTTAAAATCATACAAAGCACAGAAATGGGAAATAGAAGTATTGGCACTAGTGGAAGGGAAAGAGGGATCTGCTGAATATGCTAAAATACCAGCACAGTTATAGAAAAGACCTGAAGAAGTTGCTCCTCACATCACCCGAAAGATGAATTTCCCGGCTAGAGCTAAAGACCAAGGAACAATGGTAAGAAAGGCAATTACCTTGGCAGACCCGAATAATTATCAAAAGCAGAATTTGTCTAATCAATAAGTTGTTGAATTTTACCAGACAAGGAAAGTTGTTACCTGCTTGGACCCTCAAGTATGGGCGGAGGACACTGCTCAGGTAGGATGCGTGAACATCAATCCCATCCGTGTAGCTCTCCAGAAAGGGGTAACACTTCCTTCAATCCAACAAGATCCATTGAAACTACAGGCGATCAGCAGCATTGACAAATTAATTTGGGGATTGCTATAATAAGGAATATTGGTGACGTGCCACTCAAAGAACCCCTATTCTTGCCGTTCCAAAATCGGGAAAGGAGGATCAATATAGACTCGTACAAGACTTAAGGGAAATCAATTCTGTTGTAGAACCACTTCATGGCCTAGTGCCAAACCCTGCCCATATCCTAGCCCAAATACCGGCTGAAGCCAAAGTCTTTTTGATAGTCGAATTGCAACATGCATTATTTTCTCTTCCTCTTCATGAAGACAGCCAATATTTGTTTGCCTTCACATATAGGGGCCAACAATATACCTGGACCAGGTTGCCTCAAGGATTTGTTAATTTGCCTACTTTATTTTCCAGGTGTCTGCAGGATCAACTAAGTACTTTGAAGTTCAAAATGAATTCAACATTAGTGCAGCATGTTGATGACCTATTAGTGGCCAGTAAAGATGAATCTAGTAATCGGAAAGACACTGCACAATTATTAAATCATCTAGCCGATCTAGGATACGTGGTCTCCCCATCAAAAGTGTTGGTAGCTCAGGAAAAAGTAAAATTTCCAGGAATTATAATTTTGGCCACCGAAAAAAGCCTTGAGAAGAACGGACTCGAGCCTATCTGCGAATTTCCAGTCCCAAAAGAAGCCAAACAAATAAGACAATGGCTGAACATGTTTAATTATTGCAGATCCTGGATTCCAAATATAGCTGTAGAAACCAAGGAGCTGACACCTTATACCAGCAAGGAGGGCGAATTTAAATTAACAAAGGAGGCACAGGAAGCATTTGAGAATTAAAAAGATCATTGATGCAAGTTCCGTCATTGGGAAGGCCATTATACGATCGTTCTTTCCAACTGTATTGTACAATTCTATCTGACTGTGCCACTTCGGTACTAACACAAAAGCATGGGGATAGACATAGACCAGTTGCATATTACTCCTCCAAATTAGATCCAGTAGCTAGGGGACATCCTCTTTGCACTCAAATCTTAACTGCAATCTACAATAGTTTACAATCAGCTGCTAATTTGACACTCCAGCAGGAAATTGTAGTGGACAGTTCACATTCAGTATCCGCATTGTTGGGGCAGCTTCAAACCCAGAAGTTGACAATGGCCCACCAAAATAAGTGTGAGATCTATCTGTTGAACAATCCGAAATTGCAGTTCAAACTTTGTACATTGATTAACCCAGCCTCTTTTCTTATTTCACCCCCAGAAGAGCAACCAGAAGCAGGACACGACTGTCTATTTGTTATAGAGGAAGAAACATCAGTGAGAGAGGACTTGAGGGAAGTACGCATGGAAGACCCTGACATCACATCATATGTGGACGGGTGCATCCATTGGGTGAGAGGTTGTCTGGGTATGCAATTATTAAACAGAAGACGGGTATTGTAGAAGCAGCTGCCTTTGAATCACCCTATTCAGAACAACAAGCTGAATTTTTTGCTTTAATTCGGGCTTGTATTATTGGGGAAAATCTAAAAGTGAATATTTGCACTGATTCTCGATATGCATTTGGGGTGATGCATGATTTTGGACAATTATGGAAAAATAGAGGAGTCCTAACTTCTGCAAGAACTTAAATATCACACAAACAATTGGTGACAAATTTATTGAAGGCCTTAATGCTACTCAGACAAATCTCTGTAATGAAATGTAGAGCCCATACTAAAGGACAGACCCCAGTAGACATTGGAAATCATAATGCCGATTTAGTAGCTAAGAAAGTATCATGGGAACGTAAGGTGGTGGTACCTAAAATAATGAGGCAGACCAAAAGTGTAACTAACAAGTCCCCCTTTGGAGAAACTGATGCCAACCATCCTAGAACTCATTCGATTACAGGAAGAGGCTACTGAAGTAGATAAGGAGAGATGGAGACAACTGGGATGTGTGCTGGATTGTATGATTGGGCTGTGGACCACTCCAGCAGGGCAAACTTGCATGACAGACTCATTGGCAGTATGGGTTAGTGAGAATATACACTATGCAACCCATTGTGGTGCGAGGGCAGTGGGGGACAGTCTATTGGCTACTTGGTGGCATCCAAAATTACAATCCTTTGCTCAAAAGGTAAGCAGTAATTGTCTGGTCTGCCAGAAATACATTCCAGGGAAAGGAATAGGATGTGAAGGAGGGAAAACACGTGCCTATAGGTCCTTTTGAGACATTGCAAATGGACTATATTAAATTAGAAAGATGCCAAGGATATAAATACGTTCTTGTCATAGTTGATGTATTCAGCCGGTGGATCAAAGCATACCCAACCATTGACAATAAAGCGGCTACTGTTGTCAAGGTGCAAATGAGAGAAATTGCCCCTAGATTCAGCATTCCCATTTGATTTAGCTCAGATAACGGTCCACACGTTATTGGACAAATCAATAAAGAATTTTGTGAACAGCTGGGGATCCAGCAGCAATTACACTGTGCTTATCGACCACAGGCTGCTGGACTTGTAGAAAGGGCAAACCAGACCCTTAAAACTAAATTAGCCAAATTAAAGGCGGAGACTGGACGAATGGCTTAAATTACTCCCAATAGCCTTATTTCAGATGAGAGTCACGCCTGCAGGGAATTCTAGATTAAGCCCAGCTGAAATTATTTATGGTAGGCCTCTAAAAACCCCTTGGCACCAGAATCCAATGAAAATAGTTAATTTCCACCATATGACTGTAGAGATGACCGACTATATCTTAGCCTTGACAAGAGCCTTAAAGGATTTACATTTTAAAGTGAGAGCAGCATACGGGGATATGCCTTCACTAGTAACTCTCATTAAAGTAAAACCTGGAGACTATGTTTTAGTGAAGAATTGGGAGATGAAAGGATCAGAAATTCTTTGGGAAGGACCTTCCTAAGTACTTCTAATGACTCTGACAGCAGTAAAAGTAGTGGGAAGAAATATGAAAGTATGCATGCAGGTACAGCAGGCAGTGAAGAAAGTGAATGGCATATTGGCCTTTATAACAAGAGGAATTGAATATAGGAGCAAAGAGGTCCTTCTGCAGTTGTACAGAGCCCTAGTGAGACCACACCTGGAGTATTGTGTGTAGTTTTGGTCCCCTAATTTGAGGAAGGACATTCTTGCTATTGAGGGAGTGCAGCGTAGGTTTACAAGGTTAATTCCCGGGATGGCGGGACTGTCATATGCTGAGAGAATGGAGCAGCTGGGCTTGTACACTGGAGTTTAGAAGGATGAGAGGATATCTCATTGAAACATATAAGATTGTTAGGGGCTTGGACACGCTAGAGGCAGGAAACATGTTCCCGATGTTGGGGGAGTCCAGAACCAGGGGCCACAGTTTAAGAATAAGGAGTAAGCCATTTATAACGGAGACGAGGAAACACTTTTTCGTACAGAGAGTGGTGAGTCTGTGGAATTCTCTGCCTCAGAGAGCGGTGGAGGCAGGTTCTCTGGATACTTTCAAGAGAGAGCTAGATAGGGCTCTTAAAAATAGCGGAGTCAGGGGATATGGGGAGAAGGCAGGAACGGGGTACTGATTGGGGATGATCAGCCATGATCACATTGAATGGCGGTGCTGGCTCGAAGGGCCAAATGGCCTACTCCTGCACCTATTGTCTATTGTCTATTGTCTAAATACCTGGGGTGCATCTTCATCATTGTAAAAGTATTAGTGAAGGTATCAGTGGTTAACTTGTTTCCTCCCAGGTGTTCTTAGAAATTCTCCACTCTTTTACGAATCAAGGAGCAATGAACTATCAAGATTGATGGATGGGATTCGCGCCCAAGAAAACTCGGGAGGTGAAGACTCATCAGACAGAAATCATGTAGCTATGCCCACGAAAACGCGGGAAGCTCGATGAAATTCTGAGAAGCTACATCAACATCTTCTTGTTAGAACATTTGTTAAAGTATAGCAGTAATCATCATATTCTGGAGTTATCATTTATGATGAGGGTTACCATCAGTGATAAAACGAGGGAATGTCAATATTGGCCAAATTAAAGACACCATAAAATGGAGGATCCCTGCACTTGTCAGAGTTGCTTAACCCTTGCCAGCTGAACTTTACAGGCTTTGAATGGCGCCAGCTCAGACTGGTATGCAGGATGGTAAGGAGTCCAGGTGTTCTCCTTGTTTCTCCTAAATTGATAAAGTTTATAGCAGTTTTGCAAACAAATCCTAAATGCATCATTTTGATTGGATCGCTGCAAAAGCATTTTAAATAGTATAAATAATGTTGCAAGACGGTCATCCTGTTAATCGATGATTGGTCGAACTGTATTATTGGGTTAGGGAAATGTCTATCATATAGTGTGTTAATCGATATCTGTTATTGGACTATATAGAGACCACCCCTATGTGGTTCGGCCCCTCAAGGTTCGGGGACCTATAAAAGACCGCTCCCAAGAGATCCTGTGTCGATCTTCTGGGAGAACGCTTAGGACTGCATGACCTTCTGGAGTGTCTCTACTTCAGCGAGGCTAAAGAGGACTTGATCAGGCAGATACGAGGATCGAACCCATGGTATAGTAGTGGAACTGTAATTGTGTTTTGTCAAAATAAAGTTTAGATGCTTGACTCAGTGATTTTTGACTGAAACTAGACTGGGGGAAGCTGAGAACGAGCTATTTACACTCCAACCTCATCTACTGTATCTTCTGTTCTAGGTGATTACAGTCATTTTTGATAATGGGGACGGGTGTTTTAGGTCATCTGCAGTTTGCTGGTGTTAATGCTTCTGTTCTCAACCTTCCTCCTGTGCATTAAGAATGTATAGAAGGTGCAAATGACATTGTAATGGGACCTTCATTGCCAATGTCTTATGCTTTTGAACAGCAATGAAGACATTTAATGGAAGAAAATTGAAATAGTGTTACTGGCTGAAAATGGATGTGAAAGTCTACCACAGAGGGATTGTAAAGAAGAGAAAGGAAATACCACAAAAAGGGGATAAAACTTAATATTAGAAAAGCGAAATATAAGATTTGAATATTTAAATTTCTAAATTGTTAGATTCATTGTTGAGTCCTGAAGGACGACAGAAGATGTGCTTCTGTAACTCATATTTATAATGAGTGCAGCAGGGGGAAGATTGTCACGGGAAGGGAGTTTGATGGAGACTTTAAAGGTCACGCTTGCGGAATGAATAGAGATGTTCTGCAAAGGTGTACTGAAATCTATGGTTGGTACCCTCAACATAGTGGAGACTGTATAGTGGCTACTAAAGGTACTACAGGAAAGTAGAATACGTAAATTGCTGCTTCACTTGAGTCCCTGGATAACAGGAAGGGATAAAATAAATAAGAAGGTTTTCATCTCCTGCAGATGGATGGGAAGAAGAATGGATATTGGTGGAGATGAAAGAGCAGACCTAACAATCATGAAAGGATCAACCTCTTGTTAATGCTAAAAGTGGAGGAGATATATGTGTTCATATTGAAGATATTTGAAATTATGGTGTGTGGATGTTGGTGGGTTTAGAAGGTGAGAAAAAGAGTGGAAGGAGAGATTTGGGAGCAGCAGTGTGGGCAAAACCATGGTTGAGGAAGAAGGAAGGACAATGAGAACACTGGTGTGAAAGGTGGGGCTGCCAGAATCGATATAACAGAGACAGAGTAGATGGGAGTATGAAATTGAGTCATTACAGGAAGTAGGATGGAAGGAGATACCTGAAGTGATCTTGCAGTAGATCCTGGTTACTAAATAATTTCCTGAAATAGAGATATGGAATTTAGTTTAGTTTAGTTTAGTTTAGAGATACAGTGGGGGATCAGGGCCTACGTCCACTGAGTCCATGCCGACCAGCAATCCCCGTACACCAACATTATCCTACACACTAGGGACAATTTACATATTCTACCGAAGCCAATTAACTTACAAACCTGTACGTCTTTGGAGCATGGGTGGAAATTGTAGCACCCGGGGAAAAGCCACATTGTCATGGGGAGAACGTACAAACTCCATACACAGAGAACCTGTAGTCAGGATCAAACTTGGTTCTCTGGCGCTGTAAGGCAGAAACTGTACCGCTGCCTCACCATGTCACCCCAATTGGAAAAGGAAACAGAGTCGGAGAATGGATAAGTAAATTGGCTAAATTTGTCTGAATCTATAATTTGTATAATGACATTCACAATATAAGTAATTAAAACAAAAACAATTTATGAGCTCTAGTGAGAATCATTTTAGTTCTGTAAGTCTTAACCTATGAAAACAGCACCAGAGAAATATAGATAAATTGTTATAACTTACAATGTGATAAAACATTAAATTGAGAGACATCTGCATGTTTAAGCTCATAAAAGATGCCATTATCCTCTTCCAAATGTGTGAACAACAATTTTAATTTGATAACCTCATTATTGGCTGCTTCCAAGCAAAATATTCTTCTTGTATTCACTCTATCGATATGTTTCACAATTTAAAATAGGAACTGAAATAAATCTCTACTTTGTCTTTTCTCTTTCAAAGCAAGTGATCCAATGATCTCAATTCACTTCATAGCTTTGGTTTGCCATCTATACATTCTATCTAGTTTTGATTTAGATGATCAAATGACAAGAAAAAGGTTTATATTTTATGAAAAGTATTGTATCCATTCAATTATAAAATAAAATAAAATTTGATGTATAATTTATATTGAATTATAATTATTGGAAATTTTATTTGTCTAAAAGAAGAGAAGATTTGGATAATTATACTAGTGTGAAAGGAAATGATTTTTGCAGTCGCAATATTTTCTCAGTCAATGAGTAGCCATTACACCAAAGAAGGAAGTGTAAATTATACCAGTTCTAAGTAACAAAGTAAACCCTGCAGGTAACCCAAAAACATTTGTGCAATGCTGGTCACAATGCATTTATATTCAACTAGACCACGTGGGACCCGTTGTGTCCCGTCCCCTCAACACGCGGTTGTGGGAGGGGCGGCCTGCGGCGTCACACACACACACACTAACCACCCTCCCACACACAGACTATATTAATATTATTCATTCGCTCCTTTTACCCCATACCTGCCCTATCCACTCACACATAACCCCCAACTAGAGAGGGAGAGGGAGGGGGGTAGAGAGAGAGAGGGTAGAGAGAGAGGGGGTTGAGACTGAGAGAGAGGGGCAGAGACAGAGAGGGTGGCAGAGACAGAGAGGGAGTGGCAGAGACAGAGAGGGGCAGAGAGAGAGAGAGGGGCAGAGAGAGAGGGGGAAAGGGGGGGAGAGAGTGGGGGGAGAAAGGGGGAAGAGTGAGGGGGGCATGGTGAGGTGGAGGGGGGGAGAGGGGGGTTGGGAGAGAGGCCTGGGGGAGTGGGAGAGAGGCCCGGGGGAGTGGGAGAGAGGCCCAGGGGAGTGGGAGAGAGGGATGAGGCACAGAGAGATGGCGCGCGGCGTCACAGGGCAGGGCTGGTTCCCGAACACAATACTCCCTCACTCCAGCTTCAGCCCAGGTCGAATCTGCAGCAGCAACCTCCCCACCAAGTGCCGACCCGAGGACCCCGAGCAAGGGGGGGGCGCGGCCGGCGACCAAAGGACTGCGAGTTCGGCGGCTTCAGTGCAGGGCCCGATTTGCTTGTTCTTTCTGCGTCTTTTGAATAATGGGGGGGAGGAGGGAGAGGTGGGGGGGGGGGTGACGTCACTCGCAGCACAAGGAAGACGGCAGCAAGCAGACCCATTGTGAAGTCATCAGCGAAAGTCGTTTTTATTTCAGTTTTGTCCGATGTTTGAACATTTTCAGTAACAACTCGAGAAATAAAGCATGACAATTTCAGATAAGGCAATTTTGGAATCCACGGGAAAAATGTCTACCGGAATATGTAACAATTTTACTGTTACCTCATTGTTTTTTCATGAAGATGTGATCACACACACACACACACACACACACACACACACACACACACACACACACACACACACACACACACACACACACACACACACACACACACACACACACACACACACACACACACACACACACACACACACACACACACACACACACACAAGGTCAGAGTTTTATAAGTGTAGAGATGTAAAAAAATTGTACCAAATTATTTGTATTTATTATTTCAAGATGGCTTGTATACAACATCAGGTATGTGATGTTGAGGCTCTATAAAGGTGTTGGTAAGGCTGTATTTGGAATATTGTGAGCAATATTCCAAATCCAAAGGATGTACTGGTTCTGGAGTGGGTCCAGAGGAGGTTTACAAGAATGATCCCAGGAATGAGTAGGTTAACTTACGATGAGCGTTTGCAGGCACTGGGCCTGTACTTGCTGGAGTTTAGAAGAATGAGGGGGGACCTCATTGATACATACAGAATACTGAAAGGTACACAAAAATGCTGGAGAAACTCAGCGGGTGCAGCAGCATCTATGGAGCGAAGGAGATAGGCAACGTTTCGGGCCGAAAACATTGCCTATCTCCTTCACTCCATAGATGCTGCTGCACCCGCTGAGTTTCTCCAGCATTTTTGTGTACCTTCGATTTTCCAGCATCTGCAGTTCCTTCTTTAACAGAATACTGAAAGGCTTGGATAAAGTCGACGTAGATAGGATGTTTTCACTAGTGGGAGAGTCTAGGACTAGAGGTAATAGTCTCAGAATTAAGGGATGTTCTTTTTGGAAGGAGATGAGGAGAAATTTCTTTAGTCAGAGGGTGGTGAATCTGTGGAATTCTTTGCCACAGAAAGCTGTGGAGGCCGTCAGTGGATATTTTTAAGGCAGAGATAGATAGATTCTTGATTAGTACAGGCATCAGAGGTTATGGGGAGAATGCAGGAGAATGGGGTTAGAAGGGAGAGATAGATCAGCCATGATTGAATGGTGGAGTAGACTTGATGGGCTGATGGGCTGATGGCCTAATTCTACTCCTATTCCTTTTGACCTTATGACCTTATAAAGTAAATTTTGTGCTGGTATAAAATAGATGCAAACATTAGAAAATGGAGTCATAGATCAAATTCAAAAAGACAAAACTAAAATGTGCCAATGATGTTAATGCCAGTAAAGTGTAAATGCTCTGTAGTTCAATGATAATCATGGTAGTGAAATTACTTTAAAAGAAAAAGGAAAGAATGAAGTATGATTTATCTCACTTTTCAGTCTTTATTTCAATTACACAGGATTCCCGTGGCTCATTTGATGGTACTGTTGCCTTTGCATCAGATAATGTAAACGAATACATGATGCTCAGAGTGGACTCGGTGGGATGAAGTTTTTGTTCCCATGCTGTTTGGCTCTACGACCCTATGATGTCCTGGAAATCATTTTTCGCTTACTCAATGTTACAAAACTAAAGAAGTCTGCATTATTGGATTGCTGTTTGTAGGAGCAAAAATTGTTGTTTATGTTTCCTACATTGCAATTGTGAGTACAACTCTAAAATACATCCTTGGTTGTAAAGAGCAGTGGGATAACCTGTGGCCATGGGATAACCTCATTGGGATAATTCAAAAGCACTACGTAAATACAAGGCTTTCTATTGTACAATTGAACCACTGGGGGAAAGTGGGTGGAGGGAGAGGTGGGAGGGGATGGGCTTATTATTTAAAGAGGAATGCCTGTAACCAGTTGCACAAACATAAGAAAATGGGTGGCACAGTGGCGCAGTTGTACAGTTGCTGCCTTCCAGTGCCGGAGACCCAGATTCGATCCTGACTATGGGTGGTGCCCATATGGAGTTTGTACATTCACCCCATGACCACGTGGATTTTCTCCGGGCGCTCCGGTTTCCTTCCACACTCCAAAGGTTTGTAGATTAATTGGGTTCAGTAAAAATTGTAAATTGTTCCTTGTGAGTAGTGCACAGGTTGATCGATGATCGGCACGGACTCGGTGGGCCGAAGGCCCTGTTTCTGTGTTGTATCTCTAAAAAATATAGAATGTAGAAGTGTACAGCACAGAAGCAGGTCATTCGGCCCAAAACGTCTATATCAAACCTGAGGCCAAGCAAATCTAAATTTCTCCTGCCCCTGACCCATATCTCTCCATTTTCTCCATATCCATGTGCCTTTCTAAAGGTCTCTTAAATGGCACCGTTGTATGCCTCCACCACCAACCTTGAGAGCGTTTTAGGCACCACACTCTGTGTAAAACTGCGCACACACCTCCTTTAAACTTTGCCACTCTCACCTTCAGGCTATGCCCTCTAGTCCTTGACATTTCCACCCTGGAAAAAAGGTTCTGACTGCCTTCCCTATCCTGCCTCGCATAATTTAAGAATGAAAAATTAACTGGGATGTGGCTGTTTTTATTTGAAAATTCCAAGTTAATTTGATAAATAATATTCCAAAATCCTCTGGAAAGGTTTATACCAGACTCATACCAAATTTATATAAAATTTATAACTGTAATTTATACCTTGCAGTGCCAGAGACTCTGTGACTGTGTGGGTTTTCTCTAGCTGTTCCTGTTACCTCCTACACTCCAAAGACATACAGGTTTATAGGTTAATTGACAGGTGAAATTGTCAAAAATTGTTCCTAGTGTGTAGGATAGTGCTAGTGTATAATGGCGTTTCCACGCTGTGCCGTCTAAAAGTTAGAGATGGGGTTAAATGAGGAGATGAATTAGTAATTCTTCTAACATCTATAATATTACTAAACAATTGAAGAAAACACAAATTAAACACACCCAGTTAGTATACATATTTAAAAAAGTAAAAGAAATTAAGTTCTAAATAAGCATTGGGTAATGAATAGTTATGGAATTAACTTGGATAGGGATACATTGGAGTACCGAGAGTAAAATGAAGCTCACAGTTTCAGTTTCTTGGATTAAAGGAATTGGTGAGTAAATGTATACTGTACTCACCTCCATCTGTAACAGATCAAAATGATCTGAACAGAAGATTATTGAAATAATCTTGATACAGAGGGACAGGAGGAGGCAGAAGAGCAATAAAATATTGTTGTAAGAATTCTGAACACTTGCAAGATAAACTAATGGGAAACAGATACATGGCAGATACAGTTATATATAGAAAGAGATTAATAAGTATAATTTGGATGGTAATCTGGTAAAAGAAATGCATCGTAACTGGTTAGATTTTAAATGAGTAGAGGCACTGAAGAAATTAGATGTGTATCGCACAGTTGGTGAAAGTGTATATACAAGTAGGCAGGACCTTCATTAAAACAAACTAATTAGAGGAACTTAAACATTTCAGTACATTGGTCCATTATTGGAGTATTATGTATAATTTGGGTACCCAGTTATGGGAAAAAAATTAAGAATAATAGAAAGGAGATTTTATCGATTTAGCAGATATACTGTAAGTGTGTAACTGTAATGAGAGAATTGGAAGTTGGTGATTTAGGGTATAAAGGATTGCTAGAAAAGTATTTTCACTGCTAATATGGTGTTTTGGGGTGATATAAAATTAAGATAATCACAAGGAGTTAAACTGGGACTATAAAAAATCTTTATGTGGAATGTGGTAAATATATAGTATTCATCACCATTAGTCGTCATTGAAGCAGCATCTATTTTGTTTTAAATGGCAATTAGTGGCTTGAGAAATTAGATCAATTAAAGGATGAGAGCAGTGAATGAACAGAACAGTAGAACTGGATTAAGTGATTAATGTTGAAAATAAAACCAGTGTACATTTGTTGGTCTAAGCAACTTGTTTCTCTGCTGTCCGGTAACATTCAGCCATGTCTATGAATAGAATAAATGACCGGGGACTTGGCACGAACACAAAAAAAATTCCACGAGACAGCGCTTGCCAGAGAGATCATTCCATTTACCACTGCCTTTTACTTACTATGTCAAGCCAGATGGCGGGCTAATTTTGTTAACCCAGGAGCTTGCTTAAAAGCCTCACAAACGCGTTCAGAAAGTTTCAAATTATAACCACCAATTCTAGCTACTTACTTGGCTACACGTCCAAAAAATGTCATTGGATTTATGAAACATGAAGAGCTGTAATGTTATTTTATTTATGATTCTAAGTTTTTTATGTAAGCATTAATTATATACCCAAACATGCGTAATGGCAATTCATGCTATACATGTTGGACAACTGCACAATTCATATTTCATTACTCTACAGTATAATATTAAGGTCACATTTCCTACTTTGCTATCATCAGTCCAATTTATATATTTATGAATCCCCTATAAATATCAGCTAGTACTTTACCTATTTTTTTGCATTTTTTATCATGGTTCTACTATGAATATAATCTAGGACTTGTGTGCTGAAAACACTTTGGAAAGATTCCTGCTCAAGCTAATTATTAACTTGACGTTCCTACGCATAAATAATTATCAAGATATTAAGTTGATTTGGTTGTACCAAAATTTGGTTTCGAAATGTTGACTTGGGTTAATGGTAAATTATGTTCATCCTTATATACTGGCCATCAGTCAGAGTATTGAGTATAGAAGTTAGGAGGTCAATGTTGCAGTTGTATAAGAAGTTGGTGAGTGCATTTAGAATATTGTGTTCAGTTCTGGGCACCATGTTATAGGAAAGATATTGTCAAGCTTGAAAGGGTTCAGCAAAGATTTACGAGAATGTTGCCAGGACTAGAGGGTGTGAGCTATATTGAGAGGTTGAGTAGGCTGGGTCTCTATTCCATGGAGTGCAGGAGGATGAGAGGTGATCTTATAGAGGTGTACAAAATCATGAGAGGAATACTGTAGATCGGGTAGATGCACAGTCTCTTGCCCAGAGTTGGGGAATCGAGGACATAGGTTCAAGGTGAAGGGGAAAAGATTTAATAGGAATCTGAGGGGTACATTTTTCACACAAAGGGTGGTGGGTGTATGGAACAAGCTGCCAGAGGCTGGGACTATCCCATCATTTAAGAAACAGTTAGACAGGTACATGGACAGGACAGGTTTGGAGGGATATAGACCAAGCACAGGCAAGTGGGACTAGTGTAGCTGGGACATTATTGGTCAGTGTGGGCAAGTTGGGCAGAGGGGTCTGTTTCCACACTGTATCACTCTATGACTGTATCACTCTATGACCTTGGTGGAATTCCATACCAGTTTGGCCAATTCAATTTAGTTACTTGCTAAATACCAATCCAGTTATAAATTACACTTACTCTCAGGTCTTATTCCATATGCACACACCAATGGCAACACAACACATAGCATGAATCACCATTATGCATGTTTGGCTATATAATTAATGTTTACATAAAAAAACTTCGAATCATAAATAAAATAACGTTAAAACATATGTTCCATATGCACACACCAAACATTATACAAAGGAAATTGAATTTAATATAATATATAGCATGTCAATGTTGCTCAATGAACTGCTTATTGTTCCTGATGTATAAATACTTCAAATTATAACATATGTCATAGTTATAGTCATAGGGTCACACAGTATGGAAACAGGCACCTTCAGCCCAATTTGCCCACACCAACAGACATGTCCATCTACACTAGTCCCACCTGCCTGCATTTGGCCCATATCCCTCTAAACCTTTCCTATCCATGTACCCGTCTGAATGTTTGTTAAACATTGTGATACTACCTGCCTCAATTACCTCCTCCAACAGCTCGTTCCTTATACCCACCATCCTCTGTGTGAAAACGTTACCCCTCAGGGTCCTATTAAATATTTTCCCCTACCCTTAAACCTATGCCCTCTGGTTCTCGATGTACTCTGGGCAAGAGACTTTGTGTGTCTACCCATTCAATTCCTCTCAACACATCTACAAGATCACCCCTGATCTTTCTGCACTCCAAGGAATAAAGTCCTACCCTACTCAAACCTCTCTCTATAGTTCAGGCCCTCGAGTCCGGGCAACATCCTCATATATCTTCTGTGCACCCTTTCCAGCTTGACAACATCTTTCTTATAACACGGTGCCCGGAACTGAACACAATGTGGCCTCAACAACGTCTTATACAGCTGCAACATGAACTCCCACCTTCTATAGCCAACACTCTGACTGATGAAGGCCTTTTTGACCGCCCTAACTACCTGTAATGCCGCTTTCAGTGAACTATGTCCATGAACTCCTACATCCCTCTGTTCTACAACACTCCCCAAAACCCTACCATTCACTGTGTAGGTCCTGCACATGCATCTTCCCAAAATGCAACACCTTACATTTCTCTGTATCAACTCCATCAACCATTCCTCAGCCCACCTGGCCAGCCGATCAAGATCCTGCTGCAATTTTTGACAACCATCTTCACTATCTACAATATCACCCACTTTAGTGTCATCTGCAAACTTGATGTGAAGTAAACTATGTGTGAAGTAAAATAGTACAGCAGTTCAATCTTATCCTGTAACATTGTACAGTTCAATTTACTCCAATCTTCCTTGTCACAATGCTTGAATGAATGGGACATGGTGATATCATATTGTAGATTTAGTTCAAAATGATGTGGAAATGTTTAAAAACCTCCTGATTTGGGATGTAATTTTTTTAACATAAGAATGACCTAATCTCCATAGATTATAATTTGAGAAAAACATGCTTATTTCAGGGCACACTACTTAGTTTTAATCAGTATATATACATTTAAAGGACTTTATATATAAAATTGCAGACCAATGTATTCTCCATGGTGTTTACCAGTGCAAAGCTTGAAAGTTATATTTATAGCAGGGTTGTCAATCAAGTGGTGTAGGCATCCAGAGTGGTTACATTGTTCCACTGAACTATATTAAGACATTTGTTTCCAACCCTTTTGTGCAGGAACGTCTGTAAATCTTAAAACACTCAAGCAGAACACCCACTAACAAGTTGTACTAACTTTAGAAAGAGAGTGTGATAAGACAGCCAAAGACATAGAAGATTCCCATTGCACGTATTGTTTTTTGTTCATGAACAGAAACATTAGTGTTGTGGGAGCAAGAAGTCTGCAGAAGGATTTGGACAGGTTGGGAAAGTGTGCAAAGAAATAGTAAATGGAATACAACGTCACAAAAGTGTATGGTCACGCACTCTGGCAGAAGGAATAGATTACTTTCTAAATGGGAAGAGGATTCAGAAATCGGAGGTGCAAAGGGACATGGATTCCCAAAAGGTTAATTTGCAGGTTAAGTCAATGGTAAGGAAGGCAAATGCAATGTACATTCATTTTGAGGTGACTTGAATATAAAAGCAAGGATGTAATATTGAAGCTTTATAAGACACTGGTGACGACACATTTGGAATATTGTGAGCAGTTTTGGGCCCCAGATCTGAGGAAGGGTGCGCGAGCATTGGAGAGAGTCCAGAAAAGGTTTTATAAGAATGATCCCGGGATGATTGGGTTAATGTAGACAATAGACATTAGACATTAGACAATAGGTGCAGGAGTAGGCCATTCGGCCATTTGAGCCAGCACTGCCATTCAATATGATCATGGCTGATCATCCCCAATCAGTACCCCGTTCCTGCCTTCTCCCCATATCCCCTGACTCCGCTATTTTTAAGAGCCCTATCTAGCTCTCTCTTGAAAGCATCCAGAGAACCTGCTTCCACCGCCCTCTGAGGAAGAGAATTCCACAGACTCACCACTCTCTGTGAGAAAAAGTGTTTCCTCGTCTCCGTTCTAAATGGCTTACTCCTTATTCTTAAAATGTGGCCCCTGGTTCTGGACTCCCCCAACATGAGGAACATGTTTCCAAACCCTTAACATTCCCTCTCATCCTTCTAAACTCCAGAGTGTGAAAGCCCAGCTGCTCCATTCTCTAAGTGTATGAGTTGTGTTTGATGGCTCAGGGCCTGTACTCACTGGAGGTTAGAAGGATGAGGGGGGAATCTCATTGAAACCAACTCTGGATAATGAATGGCCTAGACTGAGTTTCCAGTAATGGGAGAGTGTAGAACAGAGAGCACAGCTTCATTCCAAAGAGGACGAAAGATACCAAGGGGAGTAAGGGGCGACCGTGGCTGACAAGGGAAGTCAGGGACAGTATAAAAATAAAAGAGAATAAGTACAACATAGCAAAGATGAGCGGGAAGCCAGAGGATTGGGTAACGTTTAAAGACGAACAGAAGATAACTAAAAAGGCAATACGGGTAGAAAAGATGAGGTACGAAGGTAAGCTAGCCAAGAATATAAAGGAGGATAGTAAAAGCTTCATTTGGTATGTGAAGAGGAAAAAAAAGACCAAAGTTGGACACTTAAAAACCGAAAAAGGTGAATTTATTAGGGGGAATAAGGAAATGGCAGATGAGTTGAAAAGGTACTTTGGATCCGTCTTCACAAAGGATGACACAAACAACCTTCCTGATGTACTAGGATCTGGGGTGATGGAGCAACTGAGGGAAATCCACATTAGGCAGGAAATGGTGTTGGGTAGACTGATGGGACTGAAGGCTGATAAATCCCCAGGGCCTGATGGTCTGTATCCCAGGGTACTTAAGGAAGTGGCTCTAGAAATCGTGGATGCATTGATGATCATTTTCCAATGTTCTATAGATTCAGGATCAGTTCCTGTGGATTGGAGGGTAGCTAATGTTATCCCACTTTTTAAGAAAGGCGGGAGAGAGAAAACAGGGAATTATAGACCAGTTAGCCTGACATCGGTGGTGGGGAAGATGCTGGAGTCAATCATAAAAGATGAAATAGTGGCACATTTGGATAGCACAAACAGGATCGGTCCAAGTCAGCATGGATTGACAAAGGGGAAATCATGCTTGACTAATCTTCTGGACTTTTTTGAGGATGTAATTTGGAAAATGGACAAGGGAGAGCCAGTGGATGTAGCGTACCTGGACTTTCAGAAAGCATTTGATAAGGTCCCATATAGGAGATTAGTGGGCAAAATTAGGGCACATGGTATTGGGGGTAGAGTACTGACATGGACAGAAAATTGGTTGGCAGACAGGAAACAAAGAATAGGGATTAACGGGTCCCTTTCAGAATGTCAGGCAGTGACGAGTGGGGTACCGCAAGGCTCGGTGCTGGGACCACAGTTATTTACAATATACATCAATGATTTAGATGAAGGGATTCAAAGTAACATTAGCAAATTTGCAGATGACACAAAGCTGGGTGGCAGTGTGAACTGTGAGGAGGATGCTATGAGAATGCAGGGTGACTTGGACAGGTTGGGTGAGTGGGCAGATTCATGGCAGATGCAGTTTAATGTGGATAAATGTAAGGTTATCCACGTGGGTAGCAAAAACAGGAAGGCAGATTATTATCTAAATGGTGTCAAGTTGGGAAAAGGGGAAGTACAACAGGGTCTGGGGGTCCTTGGGTTTATCAGACAATGAAAGTAAGCATGCAGGTACAGCAGGCAGTGAAGAAAGCGAATGGAATGTTGGCCTTCATAACAAGAGTAGTTGAGTATAGGAGCAAAGAAATCCTTCTGTAGATGTACAGGGCCCTAGTGAGACCACACCTGGAGTATTGTGTGCAGTTTTGGTCTCCAAATTTGAGGAAGGACATTCTTGCTATTGAGGATCTGCAGCGTAGGTTCACAAGGTTAATTCCCTGGCTGGCGGGACTGTCATATGCTGAGAGAATGGAGCGGCTGGGCTTGTATACTCTGGAATTTAGAAGGATGAGAGGGTACCTTATTGAAACATATAAGATTATTAAGGGATTGGACACGCTAGAGACAGGAAACATGTTCCCGATTTTGGGGGAGTCCAGAACCAGGGGCCACAGTTTAAGAATAAGCGGTAAGCCATTTAGAACGGAGATGAGGAAACACTTTTTCACGCAGAGAGTTGTGAGTGTGTAATTCTATGCATCAGAGTGCGGTGGAGCCCGGTTCTCTGGATACTTTCAAGGGAGAGCTAGATAGGGCTCTTAAAGATATGGGGAGAAAAACATTTTTCACACAGAGAGTGGTGAATCTCTGGAATTCTCTGCCACAGAAGGTAGTTGAGGCCAGTTCATTGGCTATATTTAAGAGGGAGTTAGATGTGGCCCTTGTGGCTAAAGGGATCAGGGGGTATGGAGAGAAGGCAGGTACAGGATACTGAGTTGGATGATCAGCCATGATCATATTGAATGGCGGTGCCGGCTCGAAGGGCCGAATGGCCTACTCCTGCACCTATTTTCTATGTTTCTATGTTTCTATGTAAATGAATAACAATGGATATCACATGGTTGCACATATTAGAATGCAGATTCCTTGAGATAGATGTTTATTGCTCTACTCATGGCACATGAATGGTACTAAATTGTTAAAAAATATATAATCATCTCATATTACTTCGGGGATCTCCTCAAAGACTGTTTGGAACAAAATCCTGCAATACATGAAAAAGTTTCCAAAATAAAGTGCAATATGGATTGCTCTTCTTAGTAAATTACTTAATAAATTATTTGGATAGTCTTTGGATGAATATCATTGATTTAGAAGTGAGCTTTAGCAAGCTAAAGTTTTGGTTACTTTATGTATATTTAAAAAGCAGTGTTATAGATCAATGACTTTGGGTCAGATAAAAGTTCTATGAACTTTTCTTAATGAAATTCTCAAATCTTTCACAACTATTTCCAAAACATGATTATTTTCTTCAAATTAATCATTAACATTCATAAACTTGCAATACAAACTGAAATAGGTTGCACTTTTGTAGTGACTGAGACACACAGTTAAATTCAGAAATTTAATATTACAATACTCCAAAGATTATTTCCAGGGCTTTGCATTTTTATTTTATATTACCACCATTTGCAATATTAATAATAATAATAATAATATTGCAAATGGTGGGAATATAAAATAAAAATGCAAAACCCTGGAAATAATCAACAAGTCCGGCAACATCTGTGAAGAGGGAAACAGGGAAGCTTTTTGGCCATTTTACAGATGCTGTCTGATCATTAAGCATTTTTATGTGACTCCACTTAATGTCAGGTCAAAAATAACATCAGGGTTACTTTACGTTAAAATTACTAAGTGGATTACAGTCTTTTACCTGGAGTACAGAGTCTTTTACCTAGAGTGGGCAAATCTAGAATCAGGGGACATACGCTTAAGGTGAGAGGAGAAAGATTTAATAGGAACCTGAGGGGCAACTTTTTCATAGTGGGTGTAAGGAACAAACTGCCAAAGGAGGTAATTGAGGCAGGTACTTTGACAACATTTAAAAGACATCTGGACAGGCCCATGAATAGGAAGGGTTTAGAGGGATATGTGCCAAACATAGGCAGGTGAGACTAGTGTAGATAAATGAACCTTGGTCAGCATGAGCAAGTTGGGCAGAAGGGGCAGTTTCCGTGCTGTATGACTCTGTGACTATGACTCTACTGTGTATTCACATCTAACATATTTGTATCCATTAGATCTTTCTTTAAATCAAGCCACTTATCTATTTTAAACTCAAATTTCTTATTATTTGTTCTACACTCCAAAACTTCCCTACCAACCATTCAGCATCCATCTTTGTGACGTTCTTCTGTAAAAGGAAAGCAATAAAAATGTGTTGCTATCCGTCTTGACATCTTACATTAAAAAAACTAGATTTTCAGGAAAATTGCTATTTACCAGAGAATTATGAATTCACTGCTCAATGTACTGCTACTTTGCATACAATTTTTAAGAACACCTTTTGCTTGTTCTCATTATGTCTTTGTACGAGGTTTCAATAAAACACCTTGTATGGTGACAGATCAATTAGCAGCTTTTAAAATACTTGAGAGAAACCTTAACTAATGTCAACCCTGACATAATGAAAAGTTTCTATCATCCATAAAATGTAATTAAATTAATAAAATATAAAAGAGAGACTAAAATTAATAAATAATGCGATGTGCATGAGAAATCATATAACCTGTAGAAATGAATAATGATTTTTTAATGTTGTCATAGCACTCACATAAAGCGTTTGCTGCAGTCACCATTGTGAGGGTTTGAACTGTGTGTCGATGAATATACTTAATTGAATCAGATCCAGTTAAGTATATTGTAGATGCACTTTCATAATCAGGCAGAGAGAAAGAGAGAGAGAGACAGACAGACAGAGAGACAGAGAGAGAGAGAGAGAGAGAGAGAGAGAGAGGGGGGGGGGAAGGGATGAGAAAGAGAGATTGTGTGTTTTTGCTGAGTTTTTGTGTGAGAATGGAAAAGGGAGAGGGAAGAGTAAGGAGAACAAATTTGCATCAAATCATTAAATATAATGGATGGTCGAGTGTAAGCAATAGATGGTAATTTAATTTGGGTGCAGAAAAATAATTTGTGACAGAATAAGCTAAATGATGTTGATAAGCATCATCTAAACAGAAGCATTAGATTATTGCTTTTTGTTTACTCTTTAAATGATCACGAATGGAGCATGTTTTATCCTTTCTCATTCAAACAAGAACAGACTTACCTGTAGAATCTAGCCAACCCTTTGTTTTTTACAGCCCTTTGCTTTGCCACAGTTTGCCCAGGGACTGAGGATCTGTAGTGAATGCATCAGTTAGGATCACTACTTCTATCGAGTCCTTACCTTCACTTCCAACATATGTGTCCACAGTGGCTGATAACGCTCCAGTTGTAAAGGCTCAAGGTGCTCAGTGATTTCCTGGACGCCTCTTCCCTGTTTTGAGCATTCAGGGGCCAGAGATTCCCGTCTCGGGAAGGATGCAACATTATTTTAAGGAGATTGTGCAAACATTTTGCCTCAAGTTGCTGAGAGTAGATACAGTATTAGTTTTGAGAGTCTGGAGTCAGGCATGTGGTTGATGCATTCAATGGTTCAATGGTGATTTTATTGTCACAAGAGTAAGTACATGGTGAAATTCTTTACTTGCATACAGTACAGTACAGTGTTTCCATACTTAAGCACATCCTTGATAAGCAAGTGTACAGAAATAGTCTACTGTGCCTGCATACAAGAGGCGCATGTTTTGGCAACTTTTTTGAAGTCCAATCCGCGCTCTATTTCTTATGAGGGTTGCCCGATTCAGGCAAGGCCCAGGCTGCTGCGGGCCTCCAGCCATCACCTTCCTTGGATTCGACCTCCCTCTCCTCGCCCATCCATCTTTGTGCCCCGGGGCTGGCTCCTGCAGCCAACCTTGAGGGAGCAGTAGACCACACCCCAGGTCTCCATCCTACCGGCCTTGCTCCTTGCCTGTCGTGCCATCACCGTCTTCATCACTGGCTCCTTCCATCTGATCTTGCTTCGGGGTATGAGCAGGGTGGGGCCCAGCAGCTTCCCCCTGTACAAGCTGTGGTTCACCGGGTCGTGTGTTAGACCACGGGGAATGAGCAAGGGGCCGGCTTGGCGGCTCTGTCCATGCAGGCCGCGGTCCACCGGATACTCCGATCAGTGTCCAACCTGGCGGCTCACCCACTGCAGGCCGCGGCTTTCTAGCATTCCACCCAATGGAGCTGTTTCATTGTGATGACCATTGAGGAGGACCGTTGCGTTCACTTTAAAGGTAGGAGTTTCTCGACTAACATAGGCAACTCTTTCTCCTCCCCAGCTAATCTCTGCTGTGGGGTTCCACAAGGTTCCATCCTTGGTCCCATTCTCTTCTCCCTGTATATGCTCCCCTTAGGCCAAGTCATTGAAAGGCACGGCATTTCCTTCTATTGCTACGCAGACGATACACAACTCTATCTCCCCCTGAAGCCCAAAAACCAATCAAATCTGTTTAACCTTACCCACTGCCTCGAGGATATAAAGTGTTGGATGGCCCAGAACTTCCTCCAACTAAATGAGAGTAAGTCTGAGGTCATCCTTCTCAGCCCCTCGGACTCAATCAAAATGATAGCAGGCAGCCTTAGAAGCCTTACCCCATTATTCAAACCTCACGTCAAAAACATTGGCATGATATTTGACTCAGCACTGAAATTTGACAAACAAGTCAATGCCGTGGTAAAAGCTAGCTTCTTTCAGCTTCAGACGATAGCTAAAATATAACAATTCCTCCAGTTTGATGACCTCGAAAAGATCATCCACACATTCATCTACTCCCGCCTAGATTACTGCAACTCCCTTTACACTGGCATCAGCCAATCTTCCCTGTCCCGCCTGCAACTGGTCCAAAACGCCGCAGCGAGACTCCTGACGGGAACCCGAAAAAGGGACCACATCACCCCGACCCTGGCCTCTCTCCACTGGCTCCCTGTGCGGTTCCATATAAACTTCAAGATCCTCCTCCATGTCTACAAAGCCCTCAATGGGCTTGCCCCCACCTACATAAAAAGTCTTCTCACCCACCACTCCACCTCCAGGCCCCTCAGATCGGCCGACTTGGGGTTGCTGAATATCCCACGGTCTAGGCATAAGCTCAGGGGCGACCGCGCCTTTGCGGTTGCAGCCCCTAGACTGTGGAACAGCATCCCCTTTCCCATCAGAACTGCCCCCTCCATCGACTCCTTTAAGTCAAGACTAAAGACTTATCTGTACTCCCAAGCCTTTCCTGACGTCCTCTGAGTGAGGGCTACATGTATATATGTATGTAGTTTGTTTTGTTTGTGCTATTCTTATAACAAATGTAAAGCACTTTGCCAACGAGAGTTGTTTTTTAAATGTGCTATATAAATAAATGTGACTTGACTTGACTTGACTTTCTCAGTGGCAGGTATCGATGACTTTCCGATGACTGTAATTGGACATTCTTCTTGAAGATGATCCTGATTACAGCAACCTCGATATCCTTTGAATTATTCTCCTCCTCCCAGGTGCAGAAGAAAGTCTTTGATTCATTCCTGACTCATTCCTTTACCTGCTTTGGCAAGGATTTATTCTGCTCCTGTTATTTTGCAGCTTTGGAACAGTCTTTTCAATGTCTTACTGGGCTGGGGAAGTATCAAAATGATGGCAGACTTTATGTTGTGGGATGGAAACAAGACTATTTGCGCCATTGATAGAATTTTGGTTCAAGAGATCATCAAAGTGCTCCCATTTCTACGATCGATCTACGTCTATTTGATAAGGTCTCCATTCTCAATCCTCGGTTCTCGGGTGTTTGGGCAGCTGATGTTTTGACAGCACTGGAGAATCAAAGCAATACATGGTTGTCGATTATTTGCAAGAGCTCCTGCACACTTTCTACAGGAGCGGCACGGTGGCACAGCTGTAGAGTTGCTGCCTTACAGCGCTTGCAGTGCCAGAGAACCGGCTTTGATCCTGATTACGGGTGCTGTCTGTACGGAGTTTGTACATTCACCGCGTGACCTACGTGGGTTTTCTCCGAGATCTTCTGTTTCCTCCCACACTCCAAAGATGTATGGGTTTGTACGTCAATTGGCTTGGTGTAAATATAAATTGTCCCTAGTGTGTGAAAGATAGTGTTAAGGTGCGGGGATCGCTGGTCGGCACGGACTCAGTGGGCCAAAGGGCCTGTTTCCACACTGTATCACTAAACTAAACTAAACTAAACTAAACTACCCACCATCTGTTCTTTGGTCCACAGGATTTCACCTGGCCTTCAGCCCTTGCAGTATCCAATTCAAGAATGCCTGTCATTGTGGTTATTTAACATCTCCTGGGGATTTTCATCATTTTCACTTTGGTCTTTCCTGGGTGAAAGGATAGGATGCTAATAATGGTGGATTTTGGGGCTGGTCAGGTATTGTGGATACAAATATGTCCCTATTATTTGACTGTCCAAGTATTGCCTGTAAGGTGCTGTCTGGGCGGTCCTTTCTTTGTAGGGAGGAGCCTACATTATTTGATATTCCTACAGCAGCATTTGACCTATTTAGGGTCAGATTGATATAGAGGATATATTAGGTCAGATTAGATTTCATTATGTACACCAGGCAGCAATGAAATTCCTTGTTTGCATGAAGCTCATAGAGTAAACAGTCCATATGATGTTGATAGATACCATAATAAACACAACAAATGCCAAACAGCAGAATGGTGAGGATCAGAATGTTTGAGATGTTCCAAAGAAATATGGAAGGCCCCACCTGAATGATATTGTTGCATCTAAACTGATCCCATTGACATCTTCATCATTGGATTCCCTACCAAACACTCAGGGAAGGTGTATTTGTTTAAGCCACATCTCAAAAACACTGCTTCATTCTGCGTATCTGTTCATTGTGGAAGCACCAACATCAGCTGGGGCAGCACGGTGGTGCAGCGGTAGAGTTGCTGCCTTACAGCGCTTGCAGCGTCGGAGACCGGGTTCGATCCCGACTACGGGTGCTGTCTGTACGGAGTTTGTACGTTCCCTCTGTGACCATGTGGGTTTGCTCTGAGATCTTCGGTTTCCTCCCACACTCCAAAGACATACAGTGTATATAGGTTAATTGGCTTGGTGTGTGTGTAAATTGTCCCGAGTATGTGTAAGATAGTGTTAAGGTGCGGGAATCGCTGGTCGGTGTGGACTCAGTGGGCCGAAGGGCCTGTTTCTGCGCTGTATCTCCAAACTAAACTAAATTAAACTGTCCATTGCATGATGATTGGTGAGTCTGCTGGATGCTCAGTGTATTCCTGGGTAGCAAAATCATGCCCATGGAAGCATATGATGCAAAATCCCAATGCACTATAAGAAGTGCAGTTTAAGTTCTCTGTTCCATTTTGCATCTCAGTTTGGAAAATAAAAATGCGCCGTGTGAATGAATTTCCAGGCCACTGTGTTTTTGTTTTTTTAATATAAAATTGCTGACATAATAGCAATAAGGTTCGAAGTGAGGTTGTTGATTAGTTGGTGCATCGCTCTATTGTACAACAAATGGAATTGTTTATCTGCAGCATAAATTGTATGTGGCATGGGCAGGGAAAATTAATTGAGTTGGAAAGGTTCTGCATCGGCATTACAGAAAGTTAATGTAGGTTTAATAAATCTCCCATTTGCCATCTAATGCATGTGGCAAAACTACCAAAAATAGGGGATAAACCACCATTTCACAAAAATAAGAATGGAGTTTTACAGTAGAATTTAGCAAATACTATCAAAATGTAAGGTACATGTATGTATTTTTCTTTCAAAATTGGAAACAAATTTAGAAAGCCAGTCATTTAAGATCATCCCAATAACAATGCAGCTTAGCAGTAACATCACTTGCAAATATTTGGTCTTTTCACATACAGACTAGTTAAAATTTGGGTGAAATAATGTAGCTAAAATTCAGAAATCGCAGAAATGAAAAATTATTTCAGATATTGGGTTTAACATATATAGATTAGGCAATAGGGCTGGTTTGGGGATGGTAGCTAGTGCTGCTATTAAATGGTGCAGCTAAAACTATTCTATGGAGCTACTGCTGCTGACATTCCCAGCTGCTCTCCATAGAACTACTAGAAGCTCCAGTAAGGTATTACTCCTGGATTTCCATGGACTTTCTGTAAGTCTGGGATGAGGTCAGTGCGAAGTGCTGACATCAGTCATTCTGCATCATCACATGGAATCATACCTCCCAGCCCCTGTCTCTATCTCCAACCTTCCTTCCACTACCTGGCTCCATTTGCCAATCACCTCCAAACCCCCCCCCCCTCCCCACTGCACACATACATACATATTTTGCTTAGCAGCTCTTGCCGTATCCTTCCCTTCACCACTTCATATTCCATGCCTCACCTTCCTCATCGAATTTCATCAATCACCTCCCAGCTTTTATCTCTATCTCCACCTTTCCCTCCCCAACCCGATTCATCTGCAATCAACCTCTCCTCACCCAGATCGAGCTATTGCGTGCCAGTTCCCTCCCCACCCCTTCCTCTCATCGGTTTATACTGCCTAACTCCCCTCTACTCCTTCGGCCCTGGGCAGCTTACAACCCAGCGGTATGAACATTGATTTCTCTCATTTCAAGTAACCCCTGCATTCACTCTCTCCCCCTCTCCTGCTCCCCAGTTGTTCTACTAGTACCACTGGTGCATCCTCGTACCGCTTTGTTATCACCTCTTTCTCTGCTAACAATGAGCCTGGATAAGCTCCACCTTTCCTTGGTCATCTGTCGCTGGCCCTGCTTTGTTCTGGCCTTTTCCTACTTCCAGTTCCCTCCCCTCCACTCTCAGTATGAAGAAGGGTCCCGACCCGAAACATCACCCATCATTTTTCTCCAGAGATGCTGCCTGACCCTCTGAGCTACTCCAGTACTTTGAGCCTACCAGCATTTGCAGTTCCTTCCTACACAGTCCAGAGGAAGTGTCTTGACATGAAATACCAACTATCCCTCAAGATGCTTCCTGACTCGTTGAGTTCCTCCAGCAGATTGTTTGATGCTAACCAAATTATTTTCCCTCTTTCCCAGTTCTGACAAAGGATCTCAGACATGAAACATTCACCTCTTTTTTGTTTACTTATGCTGCCTGATCTGCTGAGTATTTCCAGCATTTACTATTTATTTTTCAGATTTTCAGCATTTGCAGTATTTGTTTTACATCTCATTTTTTGCTTATTTTATTAATAATGATGATTTTAATTATTCCCTCCTGTGTTTTTAATTTTGTTAACTTTTCCCAAATTTATTGTATTATTTCTGTGTTATTACTTATAGAGAGAGATAGAGTCTTACAGCGTGGAAATAGGCCCTTAGGCCCAACTTGCCCACACCGGTCAATATTTTCTGAAAGCTCCTATTTGTAACATATGGGGAGAGGGCAGATTTTAAATCTTCTCTAAAGTGGAAACAGCCCCCTGATTATATGAAGACACAAGGAACTTCAGATGCTGATTTACCAAAAAAGCCACAACGTGCTGGAGTAACTCAACAGATCAGGCTGTATCTCTAAACAAACATGGATAGGCGACGTTTCAGGTTGGGTTCCATTCTTCTGTCTGATTGTGGTGTGGGGAAGAAAACTGAAGACAGGTGGGGCCAGGACAAATCCTGGCAAGTGATGAAAAGACAAAAAGTGAGAGATAAGGAGTTAATGATAGCAAAGGTGTGAAGCCAAAGCAAGGAATATAGGTGAATGGTAACTCCTCTTCCCATTCCCAAACTGACCTTTCTGTCCTGAGTCTCCTCCATTGCCAGAGTGAGGCCACATGCACACTGGAGGAACAGCACCTTATACCAGGTAACTGGCCCACAACAGCCTCTTTCTCCCTCAAGAACACCCCCGCCTAACTTTCTTCCCCCCCAACACTCCCCTCTCTTTCCCTGAACCCTGGCTGAACTTGCAACGATTTCAACCCCCCCTTCACCTGCACCATTTCCAATGGCTTTACAATTTGCAACTCTTTTATCCCCAAACTGAACAATTTGTAACTCTTTATTCTTTTGGGCTCGCACCTATCTTTTTATCACTGTATCACTGTATCACTGTCCTTTGTCCAACAACGTGCCTACCACCCCCCCCCCCCCCCCCTTGTCTGTGTTCACCTATTACCGGCTATGTTCCGTCCTGCCCCTCCTCTTTTCCAGCTCTCTCTCCCACTCCCCTGCATTCAAACTGAAGGAGGGTCCTGCCTGAAACATCACCTATCCAATTTCTACAGGGATACTGCCTAACCCCCTGAGTTGCTCCAGCATTATGTATCTACCTTATATTCCACTTAGGTAACTTACAAACTTACAATCCAGTGGTATGAATATTGAATTCTCCAATTTTAGATAAAATTCCCCCTTCTCTGCCCCCCCCCCCATCCCATTTTCTCCCCTCTTCCCTGTGCCCCACCTGGAAGTGCACCCATTTCTCCCATTCTCCTTCCCTCTCCTCCCACTTCCACCTAAATTCCTTCCCCTGGCTTTCATGCCTGTTCTAATTTTATCTCCTCATCTCACACTTCATGTCTTTTCATTTCTGGCCTTTGTCCAGCCGTCTGCCAATCAAAAATCTCCCTTCGCCTTCATCCATCTACCACTTGCCCGGCTTTGTCCCACCCCACCCCTCTTACACCTTTCTCCCTCCTATGACAATCAGTCTGAAGAAGTGTCCTGACCCAAAATGTCACCTATCCATGTCCTCCAGAGATTACACCAGCACTTTGGGTTTTTCCCCCTAAATATGTGATGTCCCTTGTCAATCCAGGTGCCAGCCACACAAAAGGAATCAACACCAAGTGGCAGCACGGTGATGCAGTGATAGAGTTGCTGCCTTACAGTGCCAGAGATCCTGGTTCAATCCTGATTATGGGTGCAGTAGGCATGGAGTTTGTATGTTCTACCCTTGGGTTTTCCCCGGGTGGTCTAGTTTTCTCCCACACTCCAAAGACGTGCAGGTTTGTGGGTTAATTTGGATTCGGAAAAATTGTAAATTATCCCTAGTGTGTAGGATAGTGTTCGCATGCAGGGATCGTTGATCGGCGTAGATTCGGTGGGCCGAAGGGCCTGTTTCCGCTCTGTATCTCTAAAAACACTAAACTCTAAACTAAACCATGTGGCTGGAATGCTGAGAGACATCAGGGTCCTCGTATTATCTGAAAAACTGATCGCAGACTTTTGAGGAATGTTGATCATTAGTATTAGAACATAGATCTGTACAGTACAGGAGATAAACACAAGATGCTGGAGTAACTCAGCGGGACAGGCAGCATCTCTGGAGAGAAGGAATGATTGACTCTTTGGGTCAAGACCCTTCTTCAGACTGATGTCAGGGGAGAGGGAGCTACATAGATAAGGAAGTGTAAGGTGTGAAAGCAGGACAAATAGAAACATAGAAAATAGGTGCAGGAGTAGGCCATTCGGCCCTTCGAGCCTGCACCGCCATTCAATATGATCATGGCTGATCATCCAACTCAGTATCCTGTACCTGCCTTCTCTCCAGACCCCCTGATCCCTTTAGCCACAAGGGCCACATCTAACTCCCTCTTAAATATAGCCAATGAACTGGCCTCAACTACTGTGGCAGAAAATTCCACAGATTCACCACTCTCTGTGTGAAAAAAAAAATCTCATCTCAGTCCTAAAAGACTTCCCCCTTATCCTGAAACTGTGACCCCTTGTTCTGGACTTCCCCAACATCGGTAACAATCTTCTTGCATCTAGCCTGTCCAACCCCTTAAGAATTTTGTACGTTTCTATAAGATCCCCCCTCAATCTTCTAAATTCCAGCGAGTACAAGCCGAGTCTATCCAGTCTTTCTTCATATGAAAGTCCTGCCATCCCAGGAATCAGTCTGGTGAACCTTCTCTGTACTCCCTCTATGGCAAGAATGTCTTTCCTCAGATTAGGAGACCAAAACTGTGTGCAATACTCCAGGTGTGGTCTCACCAAGGCCCTGTACAACTGCACTAGAACCTCCCTGCTCCTATACTCAAATCCTTTTGCTATGAATGCTAACATACCATTCGCTTTCTTCACTGCCTGCTGCACCTGCATGCCTACTTTCAATGACTGGTGTACCATGACACCCAGGTATCGTTGCATCTCCCCTTTACCTAATCGGCCGCCATTCAGATAATAGTCTACTTTCCTGTTCTTGCCACCAAAGTGGATAACCTCACATTTATCCACATTATACTGCATCTGCCATGCATTTGCCCACTTACCCAACCTATCCAAGTCACCTTGCAGCCTCCTAGCATCCTCCTCACAGCTAACACTGCCCCCCATCTTCGTGTCATCCGCAAACTTGGAGATGTTGCATTCAATTCCCTCGTCCAAATCATTAATATATATTGTAAATAGCTGGGGTTCCAGCACTGAGCCTTGCGGTACCCCACTAGTCACTGCCTGCCATTCTGAAAAGGACCCGTTTACTCCTACTCTTTGCTTCCTGTCTGCCAGCCAGTTCTCTATCCGCATCAATACTGAACCCCCTATACCATGTGCTTTAAGTTTGCATACTAATCTCTTATGTGGGACCTTGTCGAAAGCCTTCTGAAAGTCCAGATATAACACATCCACTGGTTCTCCCCTATCCACTCTACTAGTTACATCCTCGAAAAATTCTATAAGATTCGTCAGACATGATTTACCTTTCATAAATCCATGCTGACTTTGTCCAATGATTTCACCACTTTCCAAATGTGCTGCTATCCCATCTTTAATAACTGACTCTTGCATTTTCCCCACTGCCGATGTTAGACTAATTGGTCTGTAATTCTCCGTTTTCTCTCTCCCTCCCTTTTTAAAATCATGGAGATCATGGAAAATGTAGGATAGATCATTGTTAGCTGGGAGAAAGTAACAACAAAGCAAAGAGGTTAAAAGGTAGTCGAAGACAGTAAGACTGGTCGGAGAACTGGGAAGGGGAAGGGGTAGAGAGAGAGGGAAAGCAAGGGTTACTTGGAGTTAGAGTAGTCAATGTTCATACCGCAGGGGTGTAAGCTGCCCAAGTGAAATATGAGGTACTGTTCCTGTTGAGGAACAGGCCTGTTGGCTCACAATTTCCATGCCGAACATGATGCCAAGTTAAACTAATCCCCTTTGTATTGAATGGGCTGTGTGCAAAGACATGGCCAACAGTAAGGTACAACTGGGAAGAGGATGTTTAAGAAAGAACTGCAGATGCTGGAAAAATCAAAGGTAGACAAAAATGTTGGAGAAACTCAGTGGGTGGGGCAGCATCTATGAAGGGAAGGAATAGGCGACGCTTCGGGTCAAGACCCTTCTTCAGACTGATGTCGGGGGGGGCGGGAAAAAGAAAAGAAGAGGTGGAGGCAATTGGCTTGTGGAAGAGTTGGGGAGGGGGAGGGGAAAGAGTGAGAAAGCAAGGACTATCTGAAATTAGAGGTCAATGTTCATACCGCTGGGGTGTAAACTACCCAAGCGAAATATGAGGTGTTGTTCCTCCAATTTGCGCTGGGTCTCACTCTGGCCATGGAGTGGCTATTCCTTCTCTCCATAGATGCTGCCTCCAGCATTTTTCTCTACCTTCTGGGAAGAGGATGCTTATTTGTGAGGGAAGGGGTGTCATTGGGGTAGGGTGTGCGATGTGAGGTGTCAAGGTCACCTCTGCTCTTCCTGGCCTCATTTAGATATTTTTTGAATTGTTTTTGTTTGTCTTTAGCACAATTGACAGTAGAAACAAGGTAGAGAATGTTCCATCAAAAGTGGCAATTGAAATCCTGTGTTTTTCATACATTATATAATTCTGCTTTACACTTAACAGTGGACTATGTTTAATGTGGGACATACAATGCTGTTCTCTAGCTACTATTGTCTGCATTTATCCATTGAAAGCTGCAGCGCATACAAGATTATTCTTATTTGTTCAGCTCTGAATGAGTGGTAGCCTTGAAAGCTAAGGTTGAGCAGTTGTTGTAGATTTATGTTCTTGATGCATTTCGGGTTCAGCTGAAATCAAGTCGGGTCAATCTGGGGTTGCCAGCAAAGGTGGCATCTGGGCTGCCAGCGACTGGTTCAAAAGAAGGATGAATCATTCTATTAGCATTGATTTTTTATTCTGTTATTACTGTCCTGAAACTTTGAGACACTGAGCTTTTTAGTTGGAATGAATATGCCTGACAATGAAAAACAAAGTCGAATCATATATTCCGTACCCTAAACTTGACAAAGTCACTCTGTTTTTCTTTCTTTGCAGCAACATTGGGAGCATGGTTAACCTCCACAATCTTGTTTTCACACGGAAGGAAGATTCTGAAGAGCAGTTGAAAGGGAACCACTTCTTTGTTTCATTGTTTTGCCCACAGATTTCAGGGCATAAAATACACAAAAAAACTGTGTTGAACTAAGCAGAACAATGAAATAATGCCTCTGAAACGTTCACGAACGATGTGTTCTAGTTGTGATTTGCTGCCCTCTTTCCTGATTTTCAGTGGAGTTGTGGGGTAAATTTTCTTTTTTTCTCCACGTTGAGATACGTAAAGATCGATATCTTGTCAGCAGGAAGGCTTGAGAATTACCAGCAGAATTTTCTGATCTCATTCCATTAAAATTATTAACAGAAAAAAAAACCAATGTGAAACTCCCAACTAACTCTTCTGTTCCGGCAATGATGAAGATCAAATATCTTACCTCCTCTGCTGATTATGCCCATGTTGATGTGCAAACAAAGTTCCACCAACGCACCCGCCTCCACCCACCCACCCCCTTCTCAATACCAGAATCTTCCTTCCGTGTGAAAACAATATGGCAGTGTCCTATACCCCACAGCGGCAGAACTTAGATCTGCTTCCCGGATGGTAAATTCTCGGAAAGCAGCCAGCCCTGGTGGACAGCCTGACACCTTTTCATCTGCGCGCTTCAACAGTCAACAGTCCCCATTTGCTTCAAGGAAACCTGCAACATTCCATTCCCCAAGAAAAGTAAAGTGACCTGTCTCAACAAGTAAGGTCCAGTAGCTCTAGAGTCGACCATAATAATATGCTCAGAAGGATTGGTAATGGCCCATGTTTATAAGGTCATATGGGATTGGAGTAGAATTAGGCCATTCGGCCCATCAAGTCTACTCCGCCATTCAATCATGGCTGATCTATCTCTCCCTCCTAACCCCATTCTCCTGCCTTCTCCCCATAACCTCTGACACCTGTACTAATCAAGAATCTATCTATCTCTGCCTTGAAAATATCCACTGACGGCCTCCACAGCTTTCTGTGGCAAAGAATTCCACAGATTCACCACCCTCTGACTAAAGAAATTTCTCCTCATATCCTTCCTAAAAGAACGTCCTTTAATTCTGAGGCTATGACCTCTAGTCCTAGACTCTCCCACTAGTGGAAACATCCGCTCCACATCCACTGTATTCACGCCTTTCACTATTCAGTATGTTTCAATGAAGCCTCCCCCCCCCCCCCCCCCCCCCCCCCCCCCCCTCATACTTCCAATGCCAGTCTTCTGGACAATCTAAACCCTTTATAAATAGTGCACAAGAACAATTGATCTATGGAGGATCCCATCGTACTTGCACCACATTCAGCTGTGGCAATAAGAACACCTATATCAGGATGCTAATCATTGACTGGAGCACAGCCTTCAACGACATAATAACGAGTAAGCTCATCTCTAAACTTCTGGACCTTGTCCTTGGGCCTTCATCTACAGCTGGCCTTCCTGACCTGCAGACCTCTGTCGGTTAGAATTGGTCATAACATTTCCTCCTCCATGACCCTCAACATTGGTGCCCCGCGGAGGAGGCGCTGTCCAGAACGGCTGCCTGTCCTGCAGCTGTCCGTTTTTTCCCCTTCTTTTTTATTATTTTTAGTACGTTGAGTGTGTAGTCAGGGGGCCTAATCTTTTTATGTGTGGGGGGTGGTGGGGGGGAAGGGGGAAACTGCTTTTCAAGTCACTACCTGGTCGGAGGGGTTGCCTTCCTCCGAGCAGCGCCTTCGACCTGTCCTTGCGGCCTACCAGCGGGTCCTGGAGCGACGTTTCCCTGAGGGGACCTGGCCAGAACATCGGCTTTGGCGGCGGCGCAGAACATCGGCTTTGGCGGCGGTGCAGCGCTGGAGCGCTGTCGTGGAGCGGGCGATGCCTTTCCTGGGTCGCCGCGCCGGAACTCCAGTATGCTGGGACCGCCGATGAGAACATCGTGGAGCAGCGGTTCTGTGGAGCGGCCAGCTGCGACGCTGAATGTTACATCCCAGAGCCTGGGATCTCTCGCTGAGATTGCCAGTGTGTGGAACTCCATCCGGCGCGGTCTGTTGGCTTGGAAGCCGCGGTCTTCGGTGGGAAGGTGGTCGTTCCTGGTACCCCAAGCCGCTGGGGGTTCTCCCGACGCCGAAGCACCATCACCCGGTGAGAACATCGGGCGCCGTGGCGGCGACTGTGGAGGCCTCAGTGGGCCCGACTCTGGGTGGACAAGAGGATGGGGACTGGACTTTGTGCCTTCCCCCACAGTGGGAACCACTGTGGGGGGATGTTTTGGTGTTGAACTTCTTTTTAATACTATGTTGTATTTTATTAGTGTGCTGCAAGGACATCTGAATTTCTCCTGAATAAGGGGATTAATAAAGTCTAATTCAATTCAATTGTGTGCTCAGTCCACTGCTCTTCTCCCTGTACGGGTGTCAGAGGTTATGGGGAGAAGTAAGGAGAATGGGGTTATGAGGGAGAGATAGATCAGCAATGATTGAATGGCCTAATTCTACTCCTATCACTTATGACCTTATGACCTTATGACACCAATCAGTGTGAGGCCAAGTCTTGCGGCAACTCGATATTTAAGTTTGCAAATGATACCACTGTAGTCTGACCCATCAGACAGCGTACAGGGAAGAGATTGAGATCCTTGTGTCATGGGGTCAGAACAACAACATCTATAAGAAGAAAGAGTTGTTTGCTGACCTAAGGCATACTGTGTATGTGGAGAAGAAGGCAGATGTACACAACCCTGTCCATATCAATAGAGTTGCTGCAGAGATGACTGACAGCTTTGAGTTTCTAGGCATCTATATTGCTAGTAACCGAATCTGGTCCTTCACAGTGGTGTAGTGATGAAGACAGCATATCAGTGTATTTAGTCTCTTATGCATCTGAGAAGATTCAGGAGGTCCATGAGGATTCTCTCAACCTACTATGGAAGGCTTTCTGATGGGATGCATACACACCTGGTATACCAACGGCTTTGACTTCACCACCTGAACTTGCAGGGAGTGGTAAACGCAGCCCAGTCCATCACAAACTCGTCACATCCTTACATTCAGTCCATCTTCATGGTGCATTGCGTCAGATGGTCTGGAAGTTTGTAAAACATGCCTGCCACCCTGTCCATTCCCTTTTCTCTTTAGGAGCTTGAAAGGGTAGACATTCAGACATAAGAAGAGCTTCATGCTCTCCGAACGGATAACCTCTTTCCCACCCTCTTCCCAGAGAAGCTTCCACGTACTCCTACTTTGAACTCCACCATTTATCAGTATTTTGATTTTGCACTCTAGTTTTACTCTGCAGTACTTTATATTGCACTGCAAACTTTGCAACATTCTGCTGTTTGGCATTCGTCATTATATTTATAGTTGGGAATAAATTCCCCTTCTTCTAACCTATCACATTGCTACCATTGAACTTTTTTTTTCTGCACTCTCTCTGTAGTTGTTATGCGATATTCTGCACTATCTTTATTTTTACTCTTTTGCACTATCTGATGCATTCGTGTACTGTATGTTATGATTTGCCTGCTAATCCAACCATACATGAGCATGCAAAACTAAGTGTTTGACTGTATCTCAGTACACGTGACAATAATAAACCAACACCAATTATTGTTATATCTGCCATTATCATGTCTACTGCGTACTCTACGAGCTTCACGTGAACAAGGAATTTCATTTCAGCCTTGTGTATATGACAATAAACTAATCTAATTTAATCTAATCTAATCTGTTTTAGATGACCTAACCTAATGAGAACTTTTCAATGGTCTCAATTCATTCTATGTTCATCCATCAGGATGTGCATCTCTTGTGTGGTGAGGCAGTCTATATTTTATTTTCTTTGCCCTAGTGGCTGCCAAGAACTGACAATATTAATCTGAATGGTGAATGACAGATTTGATTGTAAATCATGCCCATAGGGCTAAAAGTAAACATCTCCAAAGCTCTGTGTACTTGGCCAGCTGCACTTGTGCAATTAAAGCTGGAGTAAAGTCTGTTTCCGATATACTGTTTATGCAAACATTGTGGACATTGGGCTCTATAATTGTTTGGCCTGTATGTTTATATTTTTGTGGGGAATATATATCAAAGAGGAAATTCAGATTTTCAATATTTAAATCAGTGATTGTTGAATCACAGTACGACAATTAGTCATAGAGTCATACACCATGGAAACAGGGCCTTTAGCCCAACTTGCCCACACCAACCAACATTCCCCCCTGCACTAGTCCCATCTGCCAACATTTGGCCCATATCCCTCTAAACCTATCCGATCCATACAATATGTCATCAAATGTTGTATTGGCATCCCGTATATTTAGTTTATTGCTTATCGGTACTGCTAAAAATGAAGTTAAAATCAGCATGGTCAATGCATGAAGGTCAATATAGATCCTTAAATGAAGAGTTTAAAATAGTTCATGCTTCAAATATTTAACTTGAGGATCGCTATTTCAATGAGAAATCCTTGATTCTTTTTTTGCTTCTCTGGTTGAAAATAAAGTGGAAGACAGACTGAAATAGGATCCTGAAGAATAAGGGAGAAATGATGACATCACAGTAATACATTGTCGGCCCGGGCAGATGAAGATTACAGGGTGCAAAATATAACTTCCTCTGACCCACACGTATAAATATAAACACAGCTGTTCTTAATTATCCAAAAAATCATTGAAATGCTGGTCTCAGGGTATTATTTAAATTATTTAAATTAAATTACTTTTTAAAAAGTTCAAACTCTCAGCATAGGTAGTTTTGCAATATGTGGTCATAATAGTATTGTCAATGGAATTTGACCAGCAAAGTGATTTTGGAAAGAATAGCTTTGTTATCTTTCTCTGGTACTTTATAAACTTTGCTACATTGGTCAGCAGTAACAGGCTACACGTCGATGAACTTTGGTGCAATCTCAACCCTCAAAGACGTTTTCGTTTCTTACGTTAATTTATATGAATTGACTGTGTGTGGGGTATATATATATATATATAATATAAATGAAATCAACACTATAACAAAACATCACTTTGCTCAGAAAGCATATAAATGATTTTACCTACAAACATGCCATTGATTTTTATCATTGCATGTTGGTTTAACTGATTTTCTGTCTTCTCTCCCAAATATCAGCTGTATAATATCTTCCCATCTTTTATTCTATGTAAGGTTAGTGGGAATTTGAATTGGTCTGGCATTTTTAACTATGAATTCCGTGCATGCATGCATAAATAATTATGCGTATTATCTTCCTTCAGAAAATTATTTTGAAAGCTACACAAAATGGTTATTTGTTTACCTAGGTGATCTTGTAGAGGGGTGAATGCTGATAGTGGCCAGTCATTCTGAGTTCCCTAAAAGCCTGGTAGTTAGTATTTGAACTTGTATCTTCAATCAAAGGTGCGGGATATATTAACATCTTTCATGGTGCAGTAGAGGCAACTCTTATCTATTTACCCTAATAGTTCAATGGTGGAAACTGTGTATGTGTTGCCTTCTTCACCTGTCATGGGGACAAATCTACTTTTCCTCCTGATGGAGGATGTGTTTATATTCCTTGTGAATGGAGATGAAAGATTGGTCAATATTCCTCAAGGTCCACTGGCGAGGGAATGTGTCATGTTGCTTAATCTAATAGTGAGAAGTTTCCAAATAAGGTATGTATCCTTGTTTCCCAGAGTTAATGGTGACAGGGGTGGAGGTGGGGGAGATATTAGAAGCATTTTAACCCTTCTATCATTTTGATATAAACATGGGTATGGTAGTTACATTTTAACATGTTAATTACTGTTAGGTATCAGACCAGAAATTTTAAATTGTCATAAATGTCCTAATTTGTTTGTGTTCTGACTGTTTAATCTTAATATTGTCTGTAAAGTACCAACCATTTGTAATGAAAATAAAATGGCTATTGCCGTTTGCATACACTCAATATTAAAGCATTTTATTAATATTGTATGTAGTTAATTTTTTTTTAAAGATTAGAAATGCCAGAACATTTTAGCTACACCAACCATCTTATTAGTTTCTGGTAAACCTTTCCATTCCCTGCTCAACATGCTGACAGACATTTTGTGGAAGTCATTTGTATAATTTGAATGATCTGTCAGTTGAAAATAAGCTAAATATATAACAATAGATGGTGTAATGGGTCAATGGTGAACCTCAGGATGGTTGCATACTGGTAAATTTTCACGCAGCAAGTTTTACATCTCAACCCTGCCGTCCAGGAAAGGAGAAATAAAGAGGTCACCCCTCACTGCTCCCCTATATCCTGGGGACACCATTTCAAATGGGGAGAGGTCTGGAGTGGATTTCTTCAGGAGATGGTGATTACTGTAAAACACTGCAAAGGGATTGCAAGTGTTAAAAATCAGGAGCAGTATCAGTTTCAAAAAGGGTGCAATTTCAAAAGATGGTCATAATGGTCTGAAGTATTTTCCATTTTATTTGGAAAGCTCTTCCATTGTGATTTTATAATAACGTGTGCCAAATATTGTACTAAATAATTTACAGTGATAAACACAATTCAATTTTCGAGGAGACCAGTTATTCAGTTAACAGGAACTGACAGTACATGCCTTTGGTAATATAATCAGCTGTGGTCATATCATTCTGGGTGTTATTTTGCTCACAACTGTGTGCAAGTGCTTATTTAGATCTTTCCCATTAATCTTTGCTTTTATGAGCTATTTCAGCCCGTCATTCTTATCTGTTTTATCTCACTCAACTTTTTAGGGGGGGGTTAGGTAATAGTCCTGAAGTGAAAGGAAAAGGAAGGGGAAATCATATAAACTGATTGTCGTTAAATAATCATCAATCAAAAATTAAAATATTTTCATAAAATTACATGCAAATGTTATGTAGTTTAAGATTTAAGATGTCATTGTATTTTGGTACTTTGTAACATATGGCAGTGGTAACCTTTATGATTATAAACATGAGAGTACAAACAGCTGTTATAAGGGAGACATTTTAACATACAGTAGCTGCCGGACAATATGTGAGCTGTTCTGATGAGACTTTCTTAAACCATTCAGTCCCTAAATTAATTGCTCTATTTGGAATCTAGTACATTTAATGTAGGGGACACGGTGATGTATGTTACAGCAGAATGCTCAAAACCTGTGTTTGACTTAGCTGTGTATGGATTCAACCAATTCAATTTTCTCCAAAGGCTGTTTTCAGAAGTCCAGCGCCTTTGGACCAGTAATAGCACATTTGCATTCTAGTTCTTGTGATTAGGATGATGGAACAAGAGGTGTACATTAAAAATGCTCCATCCCCTTTCCTGAGAAAGTCCTTAATCTGACATCTATCTCTGATATCTGTCACATACTCTAAAATTAAGACACCAACTACATCCTGAAAACCACCCCTTTTAAAGTAATATTCCTTAAATCTCCTTATTTGACAGTCCTACCATTTGCACGGTTACTGTAATAGGCTTATTTTTCAGAAAATAATGGATAAAAAGTGACAAGCTATCCAGTGAATCTGAATGCATAATTGATTTAAAGGCATAAATTAATACAATAATGCCTTTATTGTGTGCCATTGCTGCCAAGCCTACAAAAGAGCTGTGGAATAAAACATGGTTACATTCTTTGTGCTGATAGCCATCAATATGTAATGCAGATTATCCCAATTCTTCTCATGTTTCCAGTATATGACTGCACTCAACTTAATTTGAATTTTTCATTTCTCTGTTGCACGCTGCCACTCTTCACTGTTTAAACTGCTGCATTCAAATGTTGTACATTTAAATAAGTATATATAAAAATGATACCACGTGCAATTTTTAAAAGTATAAAAAGCTTTATTGAAGGAAGAATTACAACATGACAGAGTAAAGATACTGAGTGGACTGCAGCCAATATAAATGCACACATGGAGAGGATTTGAATCTGTATGGGAGACAGCTAGGTAACCAGACTGTAATGTAAGGAACTTCGTGGGAACAAAGATTTTATGAAAATGAGCAAGATTAAAGCATTGCAGAACAAATCTTATTGATTCTACCAGAAAGAAAATTTGCAAATGGAAATATAGAAAATATTTCTTTCCTTAAATAAAAGAAAACAAAATAGAAGTACCAGCCTTAAAATTGTTCCTGTATTACTGGAATATTTGCATTACCCTCTTTGTGTGGTCATGAAACAAAGCTAGGCAGCAGATAAAATATGGCCATGCAGTTAGACACTTGTTACAGGATAAATTGTACAGAATAACAGTAATAAAAATAGAAATGCTGCTTTTAACTAGTCAATTCCAATTCAGTGCTTGCCCAATCCGAGCACAGAATTCCAGTGAATCAAATCACACCCAGTTCATTCTGGTTATTTAGAATTCTTGATCCGAGCATAGCACCTAAATCATACTCCTGATTGAGGCATAAAACGTCCCCAATTATTTATGTTTTCACTGACAAGCACACCGCATATTGTCAAACAGTTGCTTAATTTCACATTCAGGCAGCAGTGCGTATTAGGATTCTAATCTTTTTTTTCCGCATTAACACCTTCTTGTAAAAGATCATTTGTGCTTTTTTGGTGTTTAAATCTGTACACCGTTTACATAGCCATGTAGGGACCATATTTGCAGATTTTTAATGCAAGTTCAGCCTTTTTATTGTGATTGACAGTGCACTGATATGCAGTCTGTGGACAAGTGGAACACGACGTGGGAGAATGCCTTCCAATGTTCATCGCCGGGTTTACTCTGGGCAGTCTTGCCACAGGCACCTGTGACGAGAGGAGGGAATAGGCCCTCTGCCCAGACCTTGTAGGGCAGCTTTTTTAGGGGGGTTGGGCTGGACTGTTGCCAGTGCTTTTGTTGGCAGCACAGTACAAACCCATTAGAGATGCTGATGACAATACAGCTTGTCTTCTCTGCATTCATAAGCTTTACTCACGTGCACTGTTTTAAAAAATGATAATAAATTAGTGGATTTTGAAGTCATAATGCAAGATAATAAAATATGATAAAGGATATTTGACCCCTTGGATTCAACCATCAGATGAGAACACAATTGAAACATAGATATAGAAACATAGAAAACAGGTGCAGGAGTAGGCCATTCAGCCCTTCAAGCCAGCACTGCCGTTCAATATGATCATGGCTGATCATCTAAAATCAGTATCCCGCTTCTGCTTTTTCCCCATATCCCTTGATTCCTCTAGCCCTGAGCTAAATCTAACTCTCTCTTGAAATACCACCTCTCTTCTCCTGGCTACAAGCCTCCTTTCCCCACCCCTCCCACACCATCACCTCCGCTCACCACCAGCACCTAATTATTGCATCATCAGGAAGATTATATCCCAAAGATCACGGTTTGCAAGAAGAAAAAAAATTCTTGGTGGAATAAAATTACCCATTTCTTGTTTGAATATCTTTCCCAATTCTAAGGGTGCATTTCAGTTTAAATAATTGCTCCAGATTGTATTTTATAACCTTGAAAGATCATATTTCTGGGTTTTTTTCAGTTTCAGGTCAAAACCTCCCAGTGTTTTATTAAAACTAATTTCTCTACCTTCAGGGTTGATTAGTCTACCTAGGACTTCCATCTCAGTTATAGTAAATTCTCTGAGCTGGACATTGGTGTATCGCAAAATGGTGGGTTGGGTCGCCATCAGATGTTAAATCTTAAAATCGTTAATTAAGAATCCAACTTTCCCAATGCCATGTTGAATGTATGTTTGAAAAAAAGAGAGGTTATGGGGTTCCAAGGATGTAGGTTGACATTTTAAATATGCCTTTGATTTGACTTTAATTGGAGGATTATGGCAGCCAGGGATACCTGGCCACCACGATGTGATGGTGAGAATGAAGGACTGGATGGAATTATGTACAGTGGTGCCTGTGGTCCAAGAAGGGCTGGAATAGACCATCCCAGCCATACACATCATTAAACCCCCTTGCACTGAAAAATCCCACAGGGTTCAACATTGGACTCTTCCAGTAGCAAACCCTCCAGGCTACATCAAGGATAGGAACCTCCTTATATTAAACCCCACTCTCAAAGATTGGATAAGACATTTAGTGGCCAGTACTCATGTCCTCCCAACCCAAATGGATGTAATCAGTCTGACCTCTGGGCAGAGAGTCCGTCAGTGGCAGAAGATGAGCGTGGAATGAATGTACCGTACACGGATACCCATCCAAAGCTTCCTACACACGAACCTTCCTTTATTAATATTTAGGCTTTTGATTTTACTTGGAATATCTCTGTTTGAAGAGCATGAAACTTATTTCTACCCCTGAGAATACTGTGAAAAAAAAAGTCTTGTTTTATTATTTTGTGCTTCACCTCAATTTTAAGCCTGTTGTGTTTTTTTTAATGACTTTCATCTCTTCCCACAATCCCTCGTAGTAAAGTTGTAAAACATTTATTACTGTTGTGCTTTATCTCAGTAGTTTCTCAGGTCTTTGCCACGATCATCCATTTAGCACGTTTCTGTAATTTCTTGTAACATCCCAGTGGACCGTTTTCCTTTCTCCCTTCAGAGTCAGTGCAAGGCAGTTTCCCTTTTTTTTATCTAACATTAATTTGTTTGCTGATGGATGTTGGATCAAGTTTGTTTGGTCTGAGTTTGTTGATTTTGGGAATGTATTTACCCTGAACGTTCAGCATTGTACCTTTACAAATGTTCCATTTGTCTTCTTCTGATCCTGTGTTGAACTACATTCCCCCGGTCTATTTGCTTTAACTATTCCCACATTTTACTGAATTTAACCCTTTTACAATGATAAACCTGGAGCTTAGCCTGAAATATTTTTGACTCTCGGATCAAATTAAGCTTTATCATTCTAAAGACACTATCGCCCTGGGTCATATGACGTACTTTTCTTTACAGTTTTCTGGGTCATTTACAAATGCCAGATCAAGATAAGCATTGCCTCTCACGGCTTCTTTGAAGCAATGGATCAGGAAGCAGTCATGCTTTAAAGCCCTGTCCCACTGTACGAGTTCATTCAAAGAGTTCTCCCGAGTTTGCCCTGATTCGAACTCGGAGATTTACGGTAATGGCCGCTCGTAAGTACTCGGGGCTCTCGTGGACATTTTTCAACATGTTGAAAAATCTTCACGAGTCTTCCCGAGCTTACCTGCCGTTAGCGAGTCTTCCCGAGTACCTGCTGTTAGCGTTACGAGCCGCTAAGAGACGTCCCCGAGCTCCGACGTACCCGCTACGTTCATTCTACGTGCTTACCATGAGTTTGATTTTTTTTTTTAACTCGGGAGAGCACTTGAATGAACTCATACAGTGGGACAGCACCATTACATATACCACTTCTGGCTCTGAACAGATTTCCTCCTTCAATTGTTTTTGACACCATCACCCTCCCACCACTTTCATTGTCCCAACCTAGAACACAGAACATGAACAGCACAGTAATGTCTGTTTGGCCCACCATGTCTGTGCCAGATATGACGCCAATTTGAACTGTACATCTGCCTGCACATTGTCTATATCCCTAAATAACTTCCCTACTTGGTTTAAGTGTAGTCAATCGGAATGTTTCTTGTGGAATGAATCCCAATAACTTTTATCACCAGTCGTTCTTGTTAGACTTTTTTTAGATTTTTAGAGATACAGCGCGGAAACAGGCTCTTCAGTCGACCGAGTCCATACCAACCAGCAATCACCCTGTGCAGTAGCACTATCCTACACACTAGGGACAATTTACAAATTTTACCGAAGCCAATTAACCTACAAACCTGCACGTCTGTGGTGTGTGGGAGGAAACACGGAAGCACGGTGCACCCGGAAAATCCCCACAGAGAGAATGTACAAACTCCGTACGGACAGCACCCATAGTCAGGGTCAACCCCGGTGCCTGGCACTGCAAGGCAGCAATTCTACTGCTGTGCCACTGTGCTGCCCCTATATCTGCCTGATTCTGTTGTTGAACTGCCCTCTTTCCAAAATAAGACTCCACTGAGGAACATTACTTTGCATCCTCAGTCTTTAAGCCTTGAGTTGGTGTGTCCACGCTGTATCCTAAAGTCTAACATCCAAAGTCTAAAAATTCACAAGAAATCTGTTGTTAGAGTGTTCATTTCCCACTTACTGAATCAAATATTTCCATTTGTCCTTGAAAATCCCTTTGCCTCCATTTGTCCCTAGTACCTTGTAGTCTGTTCTCTGATATCATAATTCCATCTGTAAACCTGCTGAATAATAAATAGTTTGCACAACACAACTCTATTAAGTTACTGGTATATTGAAGGCAATGGTTAGGAAAATTTGGCAAATAATATAACAGTTGACTGATGGATTAAAATTCGTTTTTCAATCCAGCATTCCAGAACTTGGAGCCTAGCTTTGTTCATAGGTATGAAATTCAGTGGTATCTTGTAAATCCACTTCACTGGTTTCCACCAAGCTGTTTCAGGACAATTTTCTTCTATTATCATTCATTATCTTCGCTTCCAGTTTTTTTAATCCCACTATCCCTACCACAATCAGTCTGAAGAAGAGTCCTGAAGAAGAAAACGTCACCTATCCATTTTCTCCAGAGATGCTGCCTGACCCGCTGAGTTACATCAGCATTTCATGTCTATCTCTGTTTTAGGACTATGTCTGGGATATCATTCAGTTAACAATTAAACATTAAAATATTAAACATTAAAAATTAAAGCATTAAACATTTAGAATGCTCCTGTGCTGTTTTCATTTAGTCAATTAAAATACCTGACTCATTGACATAATTTTAAGATTATCTTGCACAAAGGTGATTCTGAATATGTTGTCTAGTGCATATTAAGAGTAAAAATAAGTTGTTTGGAACCTGGATAGATAATATCTTGAATCAGGACCCTTCTTCAGTCACACTTTGAATCTTCTTTTATCTAAATGAACGCTTTCATTACAAGTTACCAAGAAACAAAAATATTCGGAAATGTTGTTAAACCTTTATTTTCATATCTTTTCAAGTTCTTCTTCTTCCTATCTCACATTATTCGTCCAGCTTTGAGGATTTTTCCTTCTGGACCATCACTGAGTTTAATCATTCCACCACTGACAGCAAGTTTCTCTGAGAACCAAGGTTTGAAGAAGGAACCTGACCTGAAATGTTCCAGATCTATGTACTCCAGAGATGCTGCCTGACCCGCTAGTTACTCCAGTATATATTTTTTTAAACCAGCATTTGCCTTCTGTCCTGGGCCTCCTCCATTGTCAGAGTGAGGCCAAATGCAAATTGGAGGAACAACACCTCATATTTCGCTTGGTATGAAACCCAGTGGTATGAAAATGGAGTTCTCTAAATTCTCTAAATCCCCTCTCTCTCTGTTCCTCCCCCACCCAAGTCATTGTACCAGCCTCAAAGTCATCTTGTTGAGTCTCATTGTCTGTAACTCGTTTTCACCGAGGCCACAGTGAACAATGGCCTGTTCCCTTTATCAGCGTTACTTTGTTGCATATCTTTCATTAATTTGTTCTACATCTCTCTATATCACCGTCTATATCTCTTGTTTCCCTTTCCCCTCACTCTCAGTCGGAAGAAGGGTCTCGATCCGAAATGTCACCTATTCCTTTTCTCCAGAGATGCTGTCTGACACACAGAGTTAGTCAAGTTTTTTGTGTCTACCTTCAGTTTAAACAAGCATCTGCAGTTCCTTCCTACACATTTGCTGTTCCTTTTCTCTCCAGATGTGATTCAACTGTATATGTTGGGGAAATGTAGAAATTATGGACGTATTCGCAATAATCGGCCAACAGTCCTCATAACATGTGTAGGAAGGAACTTTAGAAACAGCCATTTAGACTAATATGGAATTCTATTAGTACGTAATTGACTTCTTGATGAATAATAGATTGGTTAAGGGCAATTCGTGTTTAATCAATGGTATGGTTTCTTGATTAAGTATAAAGAAGGTAAATGAAGACAATGCACTTGATATTGTGCACAAAGAACTTTTAATTGGCAAAATACCATGTATTTGGCTTGTAAAGAAAATCTAAATCCACCGACAGTGGTTTCAGTTTCAAACATGTAAAGTACAGGAAAAGAGCAATTGTACTGAATGGTTTGTTTTCAGACTGTGAGGAACAATTCAAATTCCCAAAGATTTAAGTTGGAGCATTACTTTCTCCCTAGGTCAGAGTCCAAGAGGTGAAATTATACAAGTGATTAAAATCATTGATATTTACATGGAATAAATGAAGAGATAATACAGGAAATATCTTATAGCACCAGACAAAAATATATTTCAGAGTGATTAACTTTCTTTAAACTAAAACATTAAATTTGCTTCTTGTGTAGGGATACAAGCTAAGCTGAAACTTTCATTGAAAACTGTATAGTGACAAAACATTTTAACATAAGAATTTTGTTTTCATCTTTGAATTTTCCCTATTTTTGATAAAGTTGTGGGATGTAGCAGCTTCTAGAAGATGATTTTCATTGTCAAGGATTCCAACTTAGGAAGTAGTAACAGACCATTTTTTAAGAAATGATTTTTGCATTTCAATAGCTCCAGGATGAGCTCTGCAACAGCATTTTGGTGATTATTAATGATTTAATTAATGAAAAGAATGATCAGATTGTGTTTTGATGCTGGTGAATTTGTCCACCACCATGTGTTCAGTGTAAAAACAACTTTCACATCATTGAGCTGCAGGGTGGAAGTTGGGGATGAACTGGAGGTCAAATGCCATGGAAATGCCATGGTTCTTGATCAAGCTGAACTGAAGGGTTAACTGCACTTCGAAAGGAGGAGAAACCTAACAAAATAGGTAAAATTGACTGGATTTTTGATTATTTGATTCCACTATGTATTTAAATGTGATTTCAATTAATTAATTGTAATGCAATAGATTATAACGAATGGTATTCATTGTTGAAATAATTATCTTTTAAATTATTTAAATCCTTGTCTTTATATGTCTGAAAATCAGCATTCCTTCAAGTGCACTGGGTGAGGCCTTCACTTTCCACCAATTGATGCTTAAGTTTACTTGAAGCCAACATGAAGCCTACACTGCCCGATGAAAGGCCCCAGAGTGGAGCCTTCCAATTTGGTTCATTCTGTTGGCCCACAGCAGGTTAGTGTGACTGCAGGGAATTGGGGGGGGGGGGGGGGGGGGGTTGAATATAAAGTGTGAGTTTTGTTTCAAACTAGTTTGTCAAATGAATTTAAAAAAAAAGTGGTTAAAGAGATATCAGCCCTGCATTATTTCAAATAAATAATAATCTGGTCTTCAAACCTACAAACTCAGTTTCTCTTACTACAGATACTGAGTGCTTTCAGCTTTTTCCTGTTTTTATTTCTGATTTCTAACATCTTTATTTATTCTTTATTTTCAAACAATAGATTTAGCAATTATTAACGATTTTCTACTGTTTTGGTATGTATCCAAGGTACTTTTCTTTCATTCGTCAGCCCAAGAGTGAGGGATGTTGGGGAATCAACAGGGAGGGAAGCACTGTGGCACGGTTGGTAGAGCTACTGCCTCCAGAGACACGTGTTCAATCTTGATCTTGGGTGCTGTCTGTGTGGAGCTTGCACGTTCTCCCTGTGCACTTGTGGATTTTTTACCCGGTACTCCGCCTTTTGGCCACATCCCGAAGACGTGTGGATTTGTAGGTTAATTGGTTGCAGTAAATTGCCGCTAGTATGTAGGGAGTGGATAAGAAAGTGAGATCACATAGAATTAGTAGGAATGGGTGATCAATGGTCAGCGTGGATTCAATGGGCCAAAAGGCATGTTTCCATGCTGCATCTTTTAAACAATCAATATCTAATGCCATGGAATGAGAGGAAATGGGTTTGCACTTGAGACCCCAAGTTAAGGCCGATCACTGTTGAGGAGGCATCGGCACTTTGTTGGAGAGAGGGAGAAATGCATCATTTCAAATCTGCTCAGCCATTTAATAGAAGTTCACTTAAAATCTAAGTGAGGTAGATCAAAATATCAGATCCACTATTGGCATAGTCAGACACATGCAGTGAGAGGCCTGGTAAAACTGAAAACAGTGGTGAAAAATTAAAGTTGTTTCACTCTCAAAAGCATGCATGTTTATAACAAAGAGGTACATTTTATTTTAGAGCATGTGACTGCCGGAGAAACTGATATGGCTTGTTTTTTCTTCTTATTTTTAAAATGGAATTCATTGCTCACTAATACATTACTGAGTTATTTATTGAACTGCCAATGATTTATGCCTAAGGCTTAATGGCTGTAATGCAATAAACCTTTTACATTCCTTGAGATAGACTGCAATCCTGCCCCTTCAATAGTTGTACCTGAAATGGGGAAGCCTTTGGATAAACACAAAATGTTCTTTCAACTTGTATTTTTTTCTCATTGATATAATTGCTGTGCATTTAAAGTATGTCATTTCCTTTCTACTGAAGCATGAATTATTTTGTACAAAGACTCAAAAGAAAAATGGAAGACTTTCAGCAATGCAGTTACAAAAACATTGGTGCAGTTTACTCACTACATCCTGTATTAATCAGTAACTAGAAGCAATAATGTATTTGAAAAGCCCTCTCAGCAGCTCATCTAGCTGCATTGGGTGATATTGTCGGAAGAAAGCCCAAAAGAAGGGATCTTGGATGAGAGGCATTGATGGTTGGTGGTGTAACTCAGCTTGTCTAATGGCACAAGAGAGGACGCGGTGTGGGGGGGATGCTGAAAACAAAGAGGGACCTGACACGGGGGAGGGGTGGGGGTGGCCACCGAGAGAATAAAGAGGGATCCAGCATGGGGGGGCTGCCAAAAACTAAGAGGGACCTGGAACGGGGGGGGGGGGGGGGGGGCGCCGAGAGCAAAGAGGGACCTGACACGGGGGGGCACCGAGAACAACGAGGGACCATTGGGACCACATTGAACATTTTGTAACTTTATCAGCATCCTTTACCTGGCGACTCTTTGCATACCTTGTGTATGACATGCAAAACAAAGAATGTCACATGTGATAATAAAGTATCATTAATTCATTCTGGGGGATGAAACAGGATGATAACTGTAGCAGCAGTCATGTAGAATCTTGACCTTGATCAGGGTGGTGTGAGTAATGGGTCTGAAACAGCCACTGAGGTTTGTTTTAAATTGTGATTAGTACAAGGGGTTCAAACGGGAATAAGAACATGAGAAATATACTCCCCTTCACTGAAAAGTCAAATCAATCTAATCAAATCAGATAATACTATAGAAAAATACAAGCAAGCAAAACTCAAGTATAATAGGTAAAGTGAAGGGAAAGATGCAGAGTAAAAATATAGTTTTCAGCATTATAGCGCAACAGTTCCAGAGACAAAATCCAATGTCTGCAATGAGTTAGAGGAGAATTGGACTTTACCCTATCTTATGGAAGGACCATTCAGAAGCCCAATAATTCCATCATTCTCTAATATCATAACAGATCTAGAGTCTCACATTCACTTTCTCGTCCAAGACCCCTATCCTCTGATCATCTTAAGAGTATGTGTTCCACAATCTTAGAAGAAGGAAGATTGGAGATTAAAGTGAATAGCTAGGGTGAGGGTATTGATGATAGTATGTTTTAATATATATGATTTAGACAGTTTTGTAAGGTGGAGGAGGCATATTTGAGAAGAGGTATCAGGCGACAATGCTGGTGAGCAATGGCTTTCATTAGAACTGCTCTTGTGTGTATTTAACTGCACACAGGACCACATCCAATAAAGGATAACTCATTTTTATAATCCATCCTGACAATCTGTGATTGTCTTTGATGTATATCTATATTATATTCTGAATCTATTTTATGGGTTTTCTTATATTAAATGTGTGAATTAGACAGTGACAAAGTTTGTAGTTAAAAACAATGGACTGGTTGAGGGAAGGATTCAGTACTCTTGCTCCAAAATCTGTATTAAATTCATAGTCAGAGTCAAATTGTAGCCTCACCTGAAATTTCTGGTTAATTTATAAGGTTATAAATGATAGGAGCAGAATTAGGCCATTCGACCCATCAACTCTACACCACCATTCAATCATGGCTGATCTATCTCTCTCCTAACCCCATTCTCCTGCCTTCTCCCCATAGCCCCTGACACCCGTACTAATCAAGAACCTATCTGTCTCTACCTTAAAAATATCTGTTGACTTGGCCTCCACAGCCTTCTGTGCAAAGGATTCCACAGATTCACCACTGACAAAAGACTTTCCTCCTCATCTCCTTCCTAAAGGAACGTCCTTTAATTCTGAGGCTATGACCTCTAATCCTAGACTCTCCCACTAGTGGAAACATCCTCTCCACATCCACTCTACCCGAGCCTTTCACTATTCGGTAAGTTTCAATGAGGTCCCCCTCATCCTTCTAAACTCCAGTGAGTACAGGCCCAGTGCCGTCAAAAGCTCATCATAGGTTAACCTTAATAGTTAACTTTCGTCATAATATCTAGCATATTTTTGAAACCAATGTTCAATGGTTACCTCTCAGATGCTGCACCACAAGATAAAGCTGAGTACTTTCCTCGATTTCTCACACTTTTCAGAGAATAACTGAGCAATACTGAGAAAAAAAATTGCTGCACAAACACAGTAAACTTTTATAATTCACTGGTGCATCTCAGTAATGTGTCCATCTCTGGTCTCTGCACTCTAAGTATGAGAATGTTAAGGTTTCAGAGAGGAAACAGAAGTAATTTACTAGAATTGGAGCAAGGATGAAGGATGTCAGTTACCCTGAAGAAAGCAGAGGCATTGGGATCAGTCCCTTCGAGCAGAGTAAGTAAAGTTGGGAAGCATTCAAAATTATCAGGGGTGTTTCTGTTGGTTCAAACTATTTCAACTGGCAAGAGGACTTAGCTTTAAAATAATTGGCAAAATCACTTGGGGAGAAGATAAGGCGAGTTGTATTTTTATTCAGGCAGCTGTTAAAGCCTAGTTTACATTGCTGGAAAACATTATGGAAGCAGATTCATTATTAATTTTCAAAAGGGAATCGAATAAGTACTTGATACAGGGAAATAAATACTGGGAAATGGATTGGAGCAAGGGAGCGGGTCTAATTAGCAGTTCATTTAGAGATCTGATGTGGGCAAAGTGGGTCGAATGGCCTCGAATTGTATTGTGTAATCCTGTGATTCTGTGATTCAAAGAATCAGGCAGCAAAAAAATGCAACATATTAACTCTGCGTTGCCTGGGAGAGCAGAGTGTAACACTCTTCTGTTAACCAAAATACAGCAGCTACATCACGTATTGGCCAAGTTCACTTCACTTGAAGGCATTTACCCAGATTTTCACATTGTGGTCCATTCCCTTCATAGTAAATGTGCATTGAGTGCAACAGAAAGTAAAAGCCCCCTCCAATCTGCCAACTCTCATATCAGACCTGAGCTAAACAAGTCTTCGGGAGGTGAAGGTTGAACATGAGAGAAATTACCATCACTTTTCAGTTCATTTTTCAGGATACTTTTATATTGGCAAGGCCAATATTTGCTGCTGACCTCTACTTACTCTTGAGAAAGCAATGGTGAGCTGCCTTCTCAAATCACTGCAGTCTCTCTGGAGAAGGTACTCCTACAATGTTGTTGGAGAGTGACGTCCAGGATTTAGACCCAAGGCAAGTTAGTTCCGAGTTAGGATGGTGCATGACTTGGAGTGGAACCTGCACTTGGTGGCGCTCCCATGCATCTGCTACTCTTGTCGTTCTCGATGGTGGAGGTCATGCATTTGGGAGGTGCTATCAGGGTTGCCCACAGTTATTTTTGTAGATGTTACACATGGCAGCAACGTTCTGCTGGTGATGGAAGAATTGTATGTTTAGTGTGAGGTACTAATTGCTCTGTCTTGTGGCTGTTGAATTTCTTGAGCATTATGAAAGCACCACCTATGAGGCAAGTTAGAGCATTCCACCACTCATCCTTATGTCGTGGAGGTATAAAACGAATGCAGGATGTCAGGTGGTGAGTCAATCAGATTATTGTAGCCCTAGTATTTATGTGTCTGGTCCAGTTGTGATCCTGATTAATGATGGTTGGGGGCTTGGCAATAATAATGTCACCATTTGTCAGGTGGATTCTTCTGTTGGAGATGGCCATCATCTGGCACTTGTGTGGAACAGGTGTTATTTGCCATCATCAGTCCAAGCTGTCTAGGTTTTGATGCAAACAGACAAGGGCTGCTTCACTTGATGAGGAATTGTGAATGGCATTGAACAAGCAACATCCCCACCTCTGACATGATAGCGTTCATCGATGAACAGCTGAAAATAGTTAGGATTGTCCTAAGGATTTCTGCAGTGATATCCGACCGCTGGGATGATTGATCTACAATCACCTCTATCATCCTTCTTTGTGTGATCCATGATGTTCACTTTTACCAGGAGTTATTGACGCCACAGATGGTCAAGTGCTGCCTTGATATTAAGGGCAGCCACTCTCACATCACCTTTGGAATTTAGCTCTTCAGTCCATCTTTGGACCAAGACTATTATGACGTCTGGAACTAAATTGTTCTGGCAAATCACAAACTGGGCACTGGTAAACAAGTGCTGCTTCATGGGTGGAGATGTCGGTTTTGTTTTGAGAGTCAAGAGTGTTTTATTCTCCTATGTACTGATACAGAACAATGAAACTCTTACTTGCAGCAGCAGCAGCAGCACATCAGGTTTGTAAACACAGTACCCATTCCTCATAGTAATATAGTAACAAAAAACAACAAAATACCAACAGAAAAGTTCAATAAATAAAAAAAACTGTCTAGTGCAAAAAACATGACAAAGCCCAATGTCCCTGGTGCAACCCAGGCAGTTTGTAGTTCTTGATGTCAGTCGCATGAGGAATGTCTGTGCAGAATATGAGGTGCTGTTCCTCCAGTTTGTGTGTTTGCATGTGGGGACAGGGAAGCTTTTTTCCCCAATGTCTCTTCTGGTGTGACTTCTCTTACAAAATCCATCAATTGATATTCTGGAGCTGAAACACACACACACACACACACACACACACACACACACACACACACACACGCACACGCACACGCACACACACGCGCTCACCACTTCCTCTACCCAATCACTTGTGAGGCCTTTCATTGTCAAGTGCATTTCTGTTTACATATTTACATGGTTTACATATTCTGTTGTGCTGCTGCAAGTAAGAATGTCATTGTTCTCTCTGGGACACATGACAATAAAACACTCTTGATTCTCTTAACACTGTGCCATCATTATTACAATTCAGGAGTAAGATAGTAAGTTTATCAATGAAAGGATGTTAGCTAAATATCTTCTCAGAATGTACGTTGAAAACTAGTGCTAGAAACATGTCGGAGCAGTAAACTTTCAACCCCTTTCTGTCCGAATTAACGCAAGAATGGAGCGCCACAAACTACATCCAGAAATGACCAGAAAGTTATAGTTCCTGTTTACAGATTATGTGTGTAAAAGATAAAGAGCGAGGGAGAGAGAAAGTGAGGGGGATGAATGACCATTTCAGTACTTTGCAAGTAGCCAGATTATCTGCAAATGCCGACTGTGGGGTAATCATTTACTTTTACTGCAGGATGTGAAATAGATGGGTGAAAAAGGACTCCATTGAGAAATTCATGGAGAATCTTCAAGAGCCTTTCAAGGTCATCAATGATAGATGAGTGGTTAAAAGTCTTTTTTTTAATCATTTGGAGCTTGTGCTGTTGAGAAGCCTCCAATCTCCCCAGGAATTATGATTGGATGATATCTGATGTCACATCCCACAAGTTGATCCCTTCCTCAGCACAGATATTGAAATTGGAGTAACACAGAAAAATTGCCACTGGTACTGTGCAAGGATAACACGGAAACTCATGGAATGTTCCATATTTTCAACTGTTCATTTCCCTCCACAGATGCTGCCTGACCCACAGATTCCTCCAACAGACTGTTTTTTGTTGCAGATTCCAGCATTTGCAGTATCTCGTGTCTTCATAACCAGGGGCCACAGTTTAAGAATAAGGGGTAGGCCATTTAGGACTGAGATGAGGAAAATCCTTTTCACCCGGAGAGCTGTGAATCTGTGGAATTCTCTGTCACAGAAGGCAGTGGAGACCAATTCACTGGATGTTTTCAAGAGAGAGTTAGATATAGCTCTTAGGGATATGGGGAGAAAGCAGGAACGGGGTACTAATTTTCGATGATCAGCCATGATCATATTGAATGGCGGTGTTGGCTCGAAAGGGCCGAATGGCCTACTCCTGCACCTATTTTTCAATGTCTATATTTCTATGCTTCACATCCCACTTTATATCTTTGCTCTTTAGGTTTTACTGGTTGTTAGGTTGATGGACTTGTTAATACCATCACTGAACTGAAATGCCATCAAACTGAATCAGACTTTTGGACCTGCAGGTTAAGGTACAGTAAGTGCTGGTTCAACTGCACCAAATCTAATTTGCACTCCTTAGTTGCTCACGGCATGTATTTCAATTGTTATGGGTCCAAATTATATCCAGTATTTTGACTGATGCATTTTATGGTGCAAGCCATCGCAGCTGAGACATTAGGAAGGGATTTTAATGATTACGATGCCGAAAGTGCCAAAATAGGAGGACAGCAAAAAAAAGAAGGGAGGAGGAAACTGAACGATTCCTCTTCACCTGGACTTTCCATGAGCAACTCTCTTAATAACAGCACCAATAAACAAATACCAATTCTCCACTCACCTACACTTATAGTCATAGAGTCATACAGAATGAAACAGGCTCTTTGGCCCAACTTGTCCATGCCGACCAATATCCCCCATCTGCACTAACCCACCTGCCTGGATTTGGCCAAAATCACTCTAAACCTTTTCCTATCCATGTATTTGTCCAAATGTGTTATTATAATATATGCTTCAACTACCTCCTCTGGCAGTTCATTCCATATACTCACCACCCTTTGTGTGAAAAAGTTATCCGTCAGGTTCCTATTAAATCTTTCCCCTCTCACCTTAAACTCATGTCCTCTGCTTCTTGGCTATCTTACCCCTGGGAAATTACTCCATGCATTTACCCTAACTATTCCCCTCATGATTTTATATGCCTCTATAAGATTACCCCTCAGCCTCCTGTACTACGAGGAATAAAGTCTTAGTCTGCCAGCCCTCAGAACCTGATCCTGGCAACATCCTCATAAATCCAGACCTCATCTCAGTTTTTGTTGTGTCACGTCATCACAATGCCTGGAACATGCATTAGTGGCATTTAAAGAAACTTTTAGATAGACACATTGATAGGCAGAGAATGGAAAGAGATAGATCATGAGCAGGCCAAAGGAGATTAGTTTAACTTGGATTATGTTCAGCAC